>CM052806.1:71309709-71326172 GCA_028533885.1 Nasua narica | reverse complement strand
TTTTTTTAACCGTATTGCTAATTTACATATTCAAATCAGCAAGTCATGTAGGGATGGCATTTTCTGCTTTGTGGTTTGTGACACCATTATCACAAGTGTGATGCCAGGCCTCTTTTGAAACATTTGATTAGTGTAATATGTTAGGAAACATATCTAATATCGAATGATAAGTAATATAAGTCAAAAACAAGCCAATTTGGTTTCAGCCCTACTGTGTACTAAGTAATCTAAGGAAATCATCTCTTAGCTTTGCTTTCCTCATCTATGATATGTACAAATTGGACTTTGTTAATAAGGTCCCTCCAGTCTCTGAAATCCTTTGGTCCTTGGAATGGCCAAATAAACCAATTGTTCTAGCCTTATATATGTAGTCTCAGTCTAAGTTTTCAACTTTTTTGGCTGAAAAATGAAAAATTCATTAATGAATCATGTAGACTCCAGCTAGATTCAATGTTATGTGTGTACACACACTTATTTATATATAAGGTACATATTTTAACAGAAAGAAAAATACACACTGCACATTTATCATATAAAAAATAAATGTCCAGCATTCTATTGGTATACATAATAGCACACAGTTCATGCTTGCTGAATTAATTAATAGGATTAATTATTAAGGTCATACTGTCTCAGAGACTATGCTAGGTATTTATAACAATTTCTTATTTAATTCTTACAGCAACTCTGAGAGGTGGTTACTTTCTACCTGGTATGAATCATAGCATTATAAATACTAGTCAAGATTCTGAGTCTGTCTTGGCTCACCTCAGTGACATTATTAATACCCAAAAGATAGGAACATGCTTTGTAAATGAACTTTTTAAGAGCTTCACCCTTGTGTATCACTGGAACAACTTCTGGCTTTGGTTTAACATTTACCTTCAACTTTATACTTCTTACTTCCTGTGACATTTTCTACTATTTATTGTTTTGATGTGCCTCTCGTGATTAAAAACAAAGCTAAAAGAACAGGGCCTGAAATGACTATTCGTCAGTGGAAACTATCCAGACCTTATTCTCACTTAGATGAACACAGTTGAATTTTACCACCTTATGGTACCTAGAATTACCTGTGGTACCTATTTTATCTTCAACAGACTTCTTAATATATTCAGTTATGTATATCAATTCCATAATTTCCTTTGAGGGTCCATTAAACTGGTCAGAAAATTGCCATCGGGGCGCCTGGGTGGCGCAGTTGGTTAAGCAACTGCCTTCGGCTCAGGTCATGATCCCGGAGTCCCGGGATCGAGTCCCACATCGGGCTCCCAGCTCCATGGGGAGTCCGCTTCTCACTCTGACCTTCTCCCTTCTCATGCTCTCTCTCACTCTCTCTCTCTTTCCTAGTAAATAAATAAATAAATAAATCTTTAAAAAAAAAAAAGAAAATTGCCATCAATAATGTGCATTGGATTACAGCACAACAGCTGAAAGGACCCTTCATACACGGAAAAGATGGAGAAATGTAGAGTGGATGGTAGGACAATTAGTAACTACTGGAACAGCTGTACTCAAAAGGCTAGTGATGAAGGAAAGATTTTCAAGCTGGACAAAGAATTGTGCCACAGGGTTCTCCCCTTGACCTTCTTCTGATCCCAAATATTACCAATGACTTAAACGGGCAGAAAAGTTCTAAAATGTGAGGATGATAAAAAATTGAGTGGGATAATGATGGATTATATAAATCAAAATAAACTTGACAGGGTAAAGAGATGAGTCAGGTCAAACAAATTGAAATTCAACAGAGGTAAGTTTGAGATTCAAAAAGAAACTTCCTAGGTACAGAATGTTTTAGAAAAAAAAAATTGGTTTGCAACTATCTTAAAAGAGACATAGGAATTTTAGCTGATGGTAAATTCAATATGAATCAATGAATCAGACAGTATGACTGCCTGAAAGCTGGTGCCACCTTAATGACATTAGAAATAAGAAATTTCTGCAATAACAGAAATAAAGTATTTAAAAGAAGTGAGGCCATTGGCCTGCTCTTCCTGACATTGGTAATATTTCTATATTGTATATAGTTTTTGGTGTTGAACCTTAAAGATACAGACAAAGCGGCATTGAACCTTAAAGATGACATTTGGGTTCTCACACCAGAAGGTTCCAATGTCAGATGAAGAGATATTTTTAAATATCAAATAATTTTTTTTTAGAAAAAGGTGTTAATCTGGAAGAAAGAAGACTAAAGAAAACCAAAGAGGGACATGACAACTATTTTTAAAATATTTTTAAAGCAGTATGTGGAATGAAAGTAGTTTTACTCTGAACTACCCCAAGAGGTCAAATGAGAATCAATAGGTTCAAAGAAGACAGACTGCAACATGGCGTAAGGAGGACATTTATAGGATAGGATTATGAGATTGTGAGTTTCCCCCACGTTAGATAAAGGGATAACAGACTGAACCATCTATAGGTGGGACACTGCGTAGGGGATTAACACACCATTGGGAGTTTTGTCTCGACAAATTTTGAGGTCCCTTGTAAACCAAAGGAAATAAGTTCACAATCTACAAGTTGCCTAAAAAGAGGGTGACTATTAAAGACTTACTTATGTTACCGATGGTCCCAGCAAGAGATGGTTTGAAGTTAAATCTACTTTTCACCCACTCCTCAAATAGGTATACACATATAAAAAACAAACATGATTCTTTTCAAAGAGCCATAAACACCAAGTCTCATTCGTTCAGGTTTTATTCCCTGAAATTTGTAGTAACTCAGAGGGCAATAGGACCAGTTTACCATCTGCAAGGAAGAAAAAGTTTGTGAAGTAAATTATTAATATAAAAAAATTCTGGGGGGAAAGCTGGTCCTTATATCTAAAGTCAAGAAAACACTGTTAAAAATAATTAGCTTGGAATTTCTGTGCAAATAAATCATTCTAATTTCTGAATGATTGCTTCTTTACCTTAAGTCAGGTCAGACTGAACAGTTACAAGCACTTGTGAGCAGCATTTATTCTGAACACAGTTGATCCTTGAACACCATGGATTTGAACTGCATGGGTCCACTTACATAAAAACATTTTTTTTAATAAATACATTTCAGAAATGTAAATTTTCTTTTCCTTATGATTTTCTTAATAACATTTTCTTTTCTTTAGCTTACTTTAAGAATACAGTATGTAATACATATAATATACAAAAATATCTATTGATTGATTATGCTATTGGTAATGCTTCCAAGCAATAATAGGCTATTAGTAATTAAGTTTGGGGGGAGTCAAAAGTTATACCCAGATTTTTGACCATGCAGGGCATTGGTATCCCTAGCCTCTGCATTGTCCAATGCTTAGTGGTACTGTACAAACTACTGAGAATAATAGTTTTTTGGTTTTTGGTTTTTTGGACTTTTTTTAATGCTAAGAGATCCAGCTTTCATGTGACCTAGGCATTTCTCAGGTTTCAATTAGGCCCCACTAATTCAAGTTATTAAGGAACATCTTTGGTGATAGATAGCTTTGAATTCTTGATCACAGATAAGCAAGAAATTATAATAGAGCTTTACTAACCAAAACAAAGTTAATTACAAACTAGAGAGAGATAAATGTATTATGAATAGTCTAAAACTTACCTTGAAAAAAAACAGCCAAAGCTAGAGAATCAAACAAACTGGCCATGAATTCTAGAAACTGGGTCAGCCCATAGAACCCAATGTTGTCAAATGCATGACTGGCAGGGCCACACAGACCTGTGCCATTCGCTCAGGGCCCTGCCCTCAGACCTGCACACTTGGTTTCATGTTCTACCGCCAATGTCTTGAAAGTTGGTAATTTTTAAACACTGGTCCCTACAAATTACGTAGTTAGTCCTAGAGATGGGCGCAAAATGGTGACCGAGATACAAAAGGCAAGCAAAGGAAACACATACACATGGGCAAAATCTAGATGTAGTTCCATTTATTAATGGGCAAAAATATCCTGTAATCAAGGCACACCCTGTTGGTTAAAGTTATAAAGAATTACTCTGCTTGTTTAATGTGTAAACTAAAGCCAATTCACAAATTTGCTAATTGTTTTTCTCTGCTGCAGATGTGAGCTGCCAACCAGTGGAGCTTGAGTATTCAAAAGTAATCAGCCACCGCTTCAAACTCCATCAAAAAGTCACGTATCATTTTCAGAAGGCATGAAATTTTGGTACATTTTTACTGGGGTTACAGAAGGAGTGATGAAGCTAGTGTGACTTTAAAGACAACAAACAATCTCTTCAGTTTACCACGTAAAATGAGAAGTAGCAAAGAACCACTGTAGTACCTTCAGCTTTTTCAGTATTGTCCGGATTGTGAACTGCCAAAGCTACATGTGAATAAGGGGTCTGTGAACCTTTGCTCAAATCCATTCTCCCTGATGTGCGATGTAAAGTTCCTTTCACCAGTGACACACAGACACCTTTAAATCCACAGGTACCTGACAGAAGGAGTGATCCCAAACCTCAAATATCACAAATAAAATTTTGTGTATATCACTATCATCTCTACTTCGGAATTTAATTCATTTCTAAATACATAAATCTAGAAATGAAACAATCAGGGAAAAATCAAGATGAAGTATCAAATATAAAACCTATCTTAGTTTGACTTAACAAGTGTTTCCTCCATTTAATTTCAAGTTCCTAAGTAGAGTCTGTGTACCTCTAGAGAGGTATTTAACAACACCCTAGATTTATATAACATTTGTTCCAAAGAGCACAAAGAACATTCACATACAGTATACGATGTGTCTGTGATAATTCTATAAAAATCTGGAAAAAAATGCATGATCCTCATTTTTAAAATGGTAGAAATGAGGTATGAAATAGATAAAAGCTTGCCCAAGATGTCACACATACATAGGCGAGCATGCACGCACACACACACACACAACAGAAAGTAAATCATATTTTGCAAATTATTTCTCCTTTTTAACATTTTCGTATGATTAGAATCTCAGTGAAAGATTATTATGAAATGTATGCCTACAAAAGATATTAGTTACAATATAATTTCAATTATAAATCATTTTACCTGGAGCCCTAAAAATTTTTTAACAAATATGCAAATTAAGAGTAGATTTTATTTTTTAATATAATTCTGAAATTATATTTAAATTTAGCACCAGCTCATATTCTACAGACAAAAGAAAACTAATATAGGGACAGCCTATGATAGGAGCAGTCTATTAAACAAAATTATATTTTGATTTCTGAAACTGCCTTGCAAGAACCGAGGTTATAATTTCTGGAAGGAGCCATATACAAAAAAAGAAAAAAAAAAAAGCCATGGTTCATGCAAAGAAACATTTTCTATAGTCTATAATTCGCAGCTCAGCTTCCTCACTACCTTATACTACCTCAAGTCTTTAGTCAAAGCGTTGTAGATTTGTTGCTCAATTTAAAAACCCTCCAGGAGTGACGTCTTTAATTGGCGTTGTGATGTCTTACGTCATGATGTTGCGTCACCACGTGATGACGCTGTGCCATCACACACATCATCGCATATTGACACAATGTCATGGCATAATATCATCAAATTAAATTCGACAGCACTCCCTTAGCCTGGCCCCAGGAAGGGCAAGAAAGATTAAAAGATTTTCTTTGCTCTTGTCAACACTCGGTCAGTAGGAGAGAACAGCGGACTTCAAAAACCATTTCCCAAAAAAAAAAAAAAAAAAACATTTCCCAGTCTCCTAAAACTTACTGGATCCCACAGGAGAGGCATTAGAAAGTTACAAGGGAGAGTTATCATAGGGGTGGTTTTCGTGGGTTGTTACTTGTTTTGCCCCATAACTAGTAACACTTGAATCCCATTTTAGAGCTAAATATTTGCAGATATTAGTCTCCCCCCGCCTTTTTTTTTTTAAAGATTTTATTTATCTATTTGAGAGACAGAGAAAGTGAGAGAGCATGAGAGGAGAGAAGGTTAGAGGAAGAAACAGACTCCTCGCGGAGCCGGGAGCCCGATGTGGGACTCGATCCTGAAACTCAAGGATCATGACCTGAGCTGCAGGCAGTCGCTCAACCAACTGAGCCACCCAGGCGCCCACCCCCCCCCTTTTTTTTTAAGGTCATAAAATAAGATAGTATACGGTCTGATGAAAAAAGAAGACTAATTCTTTGGCTCCTCATTTCTTGCCCTCATCACCCACCTTCTTCCAATTTTTTTTCCGCCTTCCCCACATTCTTCTCGAACATTCTGAAGTAGCAAGTACTGGGAGGGCAGAAGACAGATGTAGCCCGTGGTTTTGACGAGGAACATCTGCGTAAGGTTGGGAGGAGTGTTGAAAGCTGTGATGGGGACCTTTTGCCAAAACAGCCTGATGGCAAGCACTGTCTCCATGTTAGCATCCCTTATAAACACGGGGTAGGTGAAGGAGACATACCCAAATGTGGTCCAAACTGTATCTGGACGTCAGCTGAATTTACTTATAAACTCTTTCAAAAAGACGTAGTTACCAGTTCATTAAGTGTTATCAGGCAGTTTGTGGGCATGCATGACCTCTCTTTCATTAACTCAGTCCTTATGAGCCAGATACCAGTTTTAGGTACAAGAGCTCAGGTCAAGCAGAATAAACGGTGTCACCTTGAAGAGTCCACAGAGCAGTAAGGGAGACAGGTAAGCAACAGATTTCAAGACAATCTGCTAAGGGCTCTAATGCTGAAACAGAGTGTTCTGGAGATTCAGAAAGGGAATGGAGTATCTGGAGTTGCCAAAAGAATCCTACAAGGGAGGTAACATTTTTGAATCTTGAAAAATGGGTAGGCAGCAGAGAAAAAAATTCCAGATTCAGATGCAAAAAGCTGGGCATATGAGACCCTGAAGTATTAGACTGATTCATCCTTTCGTAGATATTTTCTCAAAATGATCCATTCATATAAATGATATTTTGAGGGATACTGACTCACACACTAACATTACCATAATCCTTCATCATAATTACAAACAGCTTCTAGATGTCTGTTAAACATACTACATCAATGCAGTAGAGTTATCTTTTAGGAGAGTTTTCTATCTATGAGGCTAAATATGTTATTCTCTTTTCATAACCAAATAAAAATTGGAAATCAAAGTCACTTGTGTTTTCTTGAAAGCATTTGACTAGCCACAAAGATCTTGGTAACTTCTTTTCTGGTATGTACATAAAGATGGATTGGAACAAATCCCTGCTGATGATTCACCTTTTTATAATAAACATTGAAGAATACTTGCTTTTTAATACACTATGGAAGAAACACCTCAGCCCAGTGAATGGTAAGTGGTTACATATTCTAACATTTGGTCCCACATGAAAGCCACTGGTAGGTATTTTCTACTGCTCCCACAATCCTCAAAAGGTTTTTAAAAACTAGACATGACAAGAGAATAAAAACTCCAGGGTATTTCAGCCCCCAAAGACTTGTCTTTATCTTTGTGGAAACTACATGATTTTGAGAAGCAAGTTTTCAAACAAGTTTCTAAAATGTCATTTCTAAGCTAGATATACACATATCTTTTTGGAAATTAGCAATTATTTAATTGAAATTTGATAAAAGCTTTAACATATAGTTTTTAAACCATGTCAAATATACATATATAATATATATTCATTAACATATCTCTTTTATAAAATGATAAAAAGCAGAGAATTAGCACCTAGACTCTCAAAGACATGCAATAAGGAATAAGTGGTGAGAGAGAAGAAACTTTCCAAATACCAATTCTTCTCATGTATAGAACATACAAAATTTTGGGCACCTGAGTGGCTCAGTGGGTTAAAAAGGCCTCTGCCTTAGGCTCAGGTCATGATATCAGGGTCCTGGGATGGAGCCTTGCATAGGGTTCTCTGCTCAGCAGGGAGCCTGCTTCCCCCTCTCTCTCTGCCTGCTTCTATGCCTACTTGTGATCTCTCTCTCTCTCTCTCAAATAAATAAATAAAATCGTTAAAAAAAAGAACATACAAAATTTTATGAGACTAGGATAGTAAAGAAACAAGATGTAATGAGAAATTCACTTGGATAAATGACACAGTTTAGAAAATAAAATATAAAGAATATGGGGGACAAAATCTGTAGAAGATGGGAGCCCTATGGTACCCAACAGTAGGTGACAGAGTTAACAAACTTAAGACTTATTTCTTTAAGAATATTAAGTATATCTTTTTTTAAGATTCCAAATCCAGAAGAAAAAATAAGAATAGTAATAATAGCAACATCGAAAACATCCTTGTTTTTGCAGATTTATTCAGATGGATATTAATGTACTTTTCATCCAGATAAAATTCATTTTATGGAACAAATACATGTGGCAAAAACTCTACACTCACTTTATCTCTTCCAGAGCAAAGAATCTTTTGCAGTGTGCAGTCATCCATAACTTGTCTGTTTTTTAAAAGTTCAGAGTTCCACACACTAGGTTTCTCATACTGGGGCTCATTTTTGCAAATATGTCTCAGTTATATAGCCACGGAGTGAACCTAGGAATGGGGGCTGGACGTGTTCGCAATACAGCCTGTCTACCTCTATATTTTATAGCTACATTGATATATATTCTGCAACTATATCTGAGACAGTTTTAACAAACACCTGTACTCATTCTTCCTGCCCCTACATGTTTTCTATACTCCTATATCTTCCTTATATCTTTTCTTCTACTTAATGAGGACTTTTCCAACTACCATGAAACAAAACAGTCCACAGGGGTATTTTTTTAAAATCTTAATTACCTATATGAATAATTTTCTTTAAGTTATTCAATTCAGAGAGAGGGAAGGGTAAGAGCACTTCCATTTATTACGGACCTGCTGGCTACTAGAAAAGCTAGGTGCTTTACACATGTTATTCAATTCAGTCACATCTGGAATGATCTTGAAGGAGAACTGTGGCATATTGATAAGACTGTGACAAACTGAAGAAAGAAACACCAGTTGAAGTCAGGGACAAAGAAAGCTACCCCAAGAGGGGAGCTGAGCTTGATATGGCCCACAATAGAGGGCCATAGCTATTTATACAAGAAGTAATGGTGGGATGAAAGTGATATTATGGAAAGATTCAGGAGGACTTGGAGGAAGCCAATCACGGCAGTCCAGGCTGTCTTGACGCTGTAACCGTGAAAGCTGGAGTTAGGCTGGTAGCAAGGGATGTGGGGAGAGGGAGGGTCAGCAGGATAAAAGTCAGGATATTTTCAGCAGGATAAAAGTCAGGACTTGGGAACAGAGTAGAGGGTATTGTAAGACCAAGAGAACTCCAAAGAAATCTTGCATGAGGTATGGGAAGAATGTTAGGCTATGTACAGAAAAGAGGATTTCAGGTCATTGTGCTGATGGGGACGGTGGAGGAGAAAACTGGTTTCATTTTAGATATGAGCATTTTGAGATGACAGTAGGGTCCCCAAGCAGGATTGTCATGTTGGTTATCACTGTCCTGGTTCTGGAGCCCACAGGAGCCTCTTCAACAACTATTTAAAATGCTAGCCAAAATGAGCCAAACCCATTCATTCATTCATTTAGCAGCACCGACAAAATTAGCGTGCCTCTCCTTGTGAAAAAGGAATGGGTTTTCTCTTTCTCACTCAAAACCTAATCTTCAGAAAATGGTTGAAATCATTCACCACTCTGAAACTTCTGCTGAAAAGATCTGATTTGTTGGAAAAAAAAAAAAAGACTCCAAAAAAGGATAATTCCTTTAACATTCCAGACTGTAACTTGATTTTTTCACAGATTCCACTAATTGGTTTTTCTTAATGTTTAATAGAAGCAAAGTCATCACAATGAAGAAACCTTATGTCATTTATCAGCTTTCTCTCCAGAGCCCTGAGAACACCTGACGATTATTTCAATCAAACTGATCATTCACTGAACACATAATCATGAATAATTTAGTGGAGCAATAGATCTATTACTTTATATAGTGCTAACCTTTTATAATGCTTCTACCCAGGGAGAAGACTAATATCTATGTCACAGAACAACTTATATGAGGCCTTAGCTTTTGGAGGTAACATTGTGACTCATGGAATATCTAAACACATGCAATTATAAACCACATTATGGGAAAATAGTTAACCTTTGTGTAGCATTTAAGAGTTTACAAAGTACTTTCTCAGACATTATCTCATCTGATGCTCACAACAACCCTGTAAGAGAGGTATTATTAACCCCCCCGATTTGATAGGTAAAGACAACAAGGCACAGAGAAGGGAAGTGATTTGCCTAAAGCTGCCTAGCTATCAAATGGAGCTGAGACTCTCCCCCCAAAATCTGTGGTCTGTCTCCCGCACCCACAATTCTCTTGTGGCATCTTAAATACTGATACCAACTTAGGCTTTTTCAAGCAGGCTCTCTCCTTTGCACATAGCTCCAACATGCTATGGCTCTACTCCCCTCTCCATTTTTCTTGGCCACCCTCCACCAGTGGCCAAGGCTTCCCACATGAGCCCTTGCATGGGAGGATCATAAGCTACCATTCCTAGAGCAAAAATGCTCATTTTCTTATGTACCAAATCACATGCAAGCATTTCTGCAATGTATCCCCATCATCGCTGTAGCCAAGGAAGCCACACATCTGGTAGTAACAGGTGCCGTACTTATTCTGTTTAAAATGATTCTTGCCATGTGACAGTTCATGTAAACAGCAAACAGAATTCTACCCCATCAAGAATCGCTCTTTATTTCAAATTCTTAAAAGAGACTTGTCTCACTGTAAGCTAATTTTGTGAGAGTTCGTTTTGCCCACTCAATATTTAGTTTGATTTGAGAAACTATCTGGAATACTCTTTATTAGGTTCCTCTCTCTCTCTTTCCTTCTCTTCCCTCTTATCCTCCCTCTCTCTAACCAAGACAGCCTATGATGGATAAAAGCAATGCTTGAGTTCTATAATCTGCTCTTCAGAATTCTTCAATATGCTTAAAGTTTCCCCTTTGTGTTAAAAGGGACATTATCCTGCATTAGATGCAAGCAATTAAAAGTATCATTAGATAAAACTGACATTTCTTTTAGAGCAAAAGCAAATTGCATTCAATTTAGAATATATGTCAGGTCCCTTCTTTACTAGTTACATAATAAATTATCTTGTTACAATAATCTTTATTTTCATCTTGGTCGTTATTATTTAATTTTTTTTGCTTACAAGTAACGACACTCTAAGGACCACATAAAACATGCTCTTAGACAAAGCTCCAACAAAAGTGTCTTGTGATTTAGGGAGAACAAGAGGAGATATGATTCATAATTGTATATATTTAGATAACTGTACATGCATGATCCCTTTGGGCCAGGGAAAACAGAGCAGAATTCTTTCCCACTAAATAAAACATGTACCTTAATATGGTCAAACTTGAGTTTTCCTCACCCTGACCACCCCATCAAAGTAGTCAAGGACAATTTCCCAAACACCTGGTATTAACAGCACTCTTTTATAAACTGAAATTTTAATCATTTCGAATTCATGTTCAAAAGACGTGAGTAGTTTCCTATTCAAAATCACACTCTTTACAGGAACTTGCAGCCAGAATCCCAAATTCAATTTACTCACGTACTCACCAATAACTAAAAAGCATTTTAGCAATTTAGTCTGAGGTTTCAAACTTAACAAGAAACAGTAAGAGTGGCAGGTCTAGTGCCAAGGGGATTCTATGCCCATTATCCGGATGGGGGCTTGCAAGGTGACTAACCATTCCAGATGCCTGGGACTGCGAGATTTTCCAGGACACGGGACTTCCAGTGCTAAAACCAGGACACTCCTGGATAAACCAAGTTGGTTTCCCTAGATTCAGGCTGAGGGAAAACCTCCCACTGGAACTGGGGCACATACAGAGGAGGCCTTGCTCCCAGGAACGGGGCAAAAGTAGCACTGGGACCAGAACACAATGTCCAAGCCTGCCGAGAGGCTGTGATGTGCACTCCACGGGTACTCACTTAAAGCTTTTACTGACCCCCTACTGAGGACAAGATTGGCCCCTGAGCAGGAGACAGGCTGAGTCTGCAGTTGGGGCACAGATGGCCACAACACCGAGCCTGGAGCAGTATGGGAAGAAGGCACCCAGAAGGCCGTGCCTCCTCACCTGTCTTCTCTTTGTGTTCTTCCGCTACCTTGAGTGATCAGCCGTTCCCTTGCTTTCATTTAGGCTGCAATGGACCGCATAGACTTGAGCGTGTGCGGGTACAGTTGGGCTCCCACTGCAACACTGGCGTAAGGAGATAAAGATCACACCAGAGTTCTAGGGCTTCTCTGCTTTTGAGAGGGAAAAGTCTCTATATGTTACTAAAAACATATAAACTTTGGGGCACCTGGGTGGGCTCAGTGGGTTAAAGCCTCTGCCTTCGGCTCAGGTCATGATCTCAGGGTCCTGGGATAGAGCCCTGCATCGGGCTCTCTGCTCGGCAGGGAGCCTGCTTTCCCCCCCCTCTCTGCCTGCCTCTCCGCCTACTTGTGATCTCTGTCTCTCTGTCAAGTAAATAAATAAAATCTTAAAAATATATATATATATAAACTTAGTACGCAGTTTGAGTTTGTGTTATACTGAAGCACTTTTCATTGGAAGTCAACAGAAGTTCTTTCCGGTCTCTCCACAGGCAGCCAGTGCACATTGCTGCATCTAGCATGATCAATATTAAGAAACATCCTCCTTTTGTGCTTAGGGAATCCTTTTGCTCAGTAAGGACAGGAACCCTGAGAGTATGCCCTGCCCAGGTAGTGCTTGTACAGTCGGGGTAAGCAGATGCGAAAACCTCATGGAAAAGTAGAACTGTCAATATTCACCTCTTTCCACCAGAAGGTTCTTCTCTTGGCATTAAACATTCGCAATACTCAAAACATTGATTTATGTCACCAAAGGAGATGACATTCCTTCATAACCGAGCATCAGTTAGATATCATGATTAGAAGTACTCATTTATTCCACTTGTTAAATAAAGAATCTGACTTGTTTTGCAGCCTTTCTGAGACAGACTTTCCTCATCGAAAAATGGGTGAGACAGCTCATAATTTGTAGGGCTCGTCTAAGAATTACAAAAGATAACAAATGTAGAGGGCTATGTTTGATACTAGTAGATGTTCAACAAATGTTAGTTATTTCCCTTTCTTTTTTCCCTGCCAATATCGTATCTGCAAATGAAAAACTAGGTCACTCAAATTTGGAAAAAAAATGGTCATTATCACCATTGATTACTAATCTTAATAGCAGCATTATGGGAACAAATTCTGTTTATTTTGTCTTTTACATTTTTCTTGGATTTTCCTTCAATATCTAATTTTTTTTTAAATGCCATTTATCAGAGTAAGTGGATAGCTGGTAGAGATGACTTGATATCTATATATGAAAGTTTTTAAAATGCACTTGGACAACCAATCCCTCTGTTCACTTATGTGTGTGTCTAACAACTAAGCTTGTTTCTACACAAGAATCATAGACAACAAGCCTATTCTGAGCACTTCACTGGATTCGACTGTCCTCTAAATAAAATCATGATTTGTCAGTAGAAGGGTAAATACTATACTTAAAAACCTCTGAAGTTGATTTTTACTTTATCACCAACACAAGCATCAAGAACAAGGTGACAGACTTCACCACCACTTTTGAACAATAAAAATGACCAAAAAAAGACAGAAATCAGGAATCGTTTCTGTACTAATATGGCAAAGTCAATGCAGTCAATAATTCTTCCCATATCTTGATTATGTAACAACTTTCCAAGTCACTGTAAACGAGGATACATCATAGGAACTTGCTAAAAAAAGGGCAGCTAGCAGAAGAATTATTTTTCTTAATTTTGATGTTTACTATACTGAAAATGAAGAGCCATTACTGTATGCCAGGGACTGACCCAAACATATTTTATATATGTATGTATATAATATATAATCATATACATTAATAAATATATAATATATATTAGATAAATTGGGCCAACATTCACAATAATTCTGTGCTTGTAGGGACTGTGATTCTCCCCATGTTACGGAAGAAGAAACTAAGACTTGGAAAATAGCCCAGGATCCCAGAGCTGGTAACAACAGAGATAAGACTTAGACCTGTGTCTGTTGGACTTCAAATCTCATACTCATTAGTCATTAGACTATACAAGAGAAGAAAAGGGAATTTTTCTCCTTTTCAGTAACATTATAATTCTAACCAAGACATATACTGAACCAGTTCATTTCATCTTAAGGCTCTAAAAGCATTAAACGATATATCATAATAAGTACTTTGGTTTCACCCTCCAAACTGTCCAGATACCAAGATCTGTGAATGGTTTTCTACGAATTTCAGGCTCTGGATCACACTTACCATCCTATAGAAAATAACACTGCCATAGAAGTTCTTTCTCCCAACGAACTTCTTAGATTTGATAGAAGTAGTTGAAGCAAATGTCCTTTAATGTTCTCTTCATCATGACTAGGGAAAAAAAACTAAAAAGGTCTGAGTTTTATTCACTTCAAAAACTGAATCTCAAAAGATTTGGGGAAAAAAAAATGTTCTCATTTTCAACTCAACTTCCAAAGGTTTTTAATGGTTAATTTGATATCCTAGAGTATTCAGCAGTATCCCTTAATGAGCTTAAAACTGAACTTTTTTCTTACAGACTTGGTTTTCAGATAATGATTGAAGACCACCTCACTCTGCCTTCTTTGTGCATTGATGTCATTAGGCTCAAAGTCAAGCATGAAGGTGAACAGATATTAATTTAAGACCATTTAGAGCTACATTCTCCGCATCCCCCGCAACAAGCCTCCTTTATTAGCCCCTGACAGGGCCTTCATTAGTTGGAACAGATCAAAAGTTAGTTGGAAATAACCCTGCCTGGAACTCAGACGTCTTTCCTATTCCTCTTCTTATTTGTGGAGGTCAGTTCAGAGACAATGGCAAACATCATAGCTCAAAAGAGAATGTTGTCTCTGAATGTAAATCAGATTAATAGATTTAAAATATGGTGACACAGCTGAGATTCACGGTTGACTTTTTCTATACTTTTTTTCTTTTGGCAGAAATAAATCACATTGGCCTCCTCTTCATTAAAGATATCTCAAATTGAATACCAGACCCCCAGTTAAAACTAAGTATGGTAAAAATTGTCTTTTCATTCAGGATTTCCCCTCTGTTTCCACATGCCCGGCTTTGCCTTGAGTGAGATGCCCCTGATTCTGCTGATAATTATCTCTTGAATTCATCAATTTCTGTCCATTCCCTTTGATCATCCAGTTCCTACTCAAGCTGCCACTCTGCCCATTGAGACATAGTGAGGCTTGTGCTCTGTTTCCAGGGCTTTCACCTAGTTTCCCGCATTCTATCTAATGTATGCATGCCTCGTGCCCATGCTCACCTGCTCAATGCCTGGTTCATTCAAACATCACCCAGTACAATCTATGTCTACACGATCAACTCTCTAATCTTAGCAAACACTTTCCCCTTCCTTCATTTTCATCACCCTGGTACTTGAGAATCTCAAAAGGCTCTCTCAGCCCAGACAGGCTCTTCATTTCTTCTTCATTCACATTTTATCGAGCCACTTCCTTCTTGGCCACAGAGTTCTCGTGTGCTCATCTCTCCCAACAATATGTTTTGAGAGTGCTAATGTCTTTCCAAAAAGTTTCCCATTATCTATAGAATAAAGTGCAATCCCCTGAGCCTAACTTTGAAGGCTTTCCAAGGTCTCACTGTGTTGGTGGATTTTTTTTTTTTGCTCCAATCACTCCAGATTATATTGATCTCCTCTTTTCTGAAACTTTTTAGCATTTATATCTAAATCATTTGTCCTTGAGCTAAAGTCTATGCTTCCCTGCACTATTTCAAAAGGGTTTTATGTGTGTTTCTGGCCTGTCCTATCAGCAACTAAATGCTGAACCTTCATATTATATTTCTTTTGTAGCACCTGGCTCACACATATCATAGGCGCCCAGGAGATGATTATTAATTCAGCAAGATTGAATGAATGAATGAATGAATGAAAGAATAAAAATATAGTGCTACCTTGAAACAAAACACACACACACACACACACACACACACACACACACAATGTTCATAGAGAAGTAAAAAGCATAGTTTAGGGTAGAATGCCCTAAGTGTTTTCCCAGACCACATGATAAATCTTAAACATTATTTTTAGCCAGTTCTTGAAGATGGGTGAGATAAGGTTAGATGCTATTCTAGTTCCCTTCTATTATTTTGGCAGAGGATCAGGGGAGGTGAAGTTAGCCCACCAACTCCTTGTAAATAAGCCATCTCCTTTCTTTTCTCTCAAAAAGTAGTCTATAGAGACAACTTGTTGAGACAACTTGTCTCTCTCTTGTTGAGGAGAGAAGGCAAGGTGAAAGAGGAATAAGAAGGAGAAAGAAGTCAGTCATTCATCACTGCCACAGCTGGAGGAAGGCAGCCTTCCTCTGCCCAGAAGACAGGAACAAGTATCACTCATTGCAGGCCACTGAGCAAATCTTTGCAGGGAATAAAACTTCTCAAGACTGGAGAACCTATGAAGGGAGAAATCACTTAACAGCTGATGAGGGTCAGTCAC
>CM052806.1:71231597-71309209 GCA_028533885.1 Nasua narica | reverse complement strand
GCTCAGTTCCAGAGCTCCTGTGGAACATGCAACCAGATGCAAAACAGGCCTATTTTGTGTGGACCTCATTTATCACAACTTCAGAAAGCAGTAACATTCATCTGAGTTGCTGAGTTTCTGGCGGAGAAAGGCTCTAAATTTAGGTGGTCTTAGGTAAATTCCTTGGAAATTCATCTTAAGAATTTAATTCCTAAGCTTTTCACGTTTTCTAATCTTGAGTGACTTTGGACCCTGTGTATGAAGAAGAAGCAGGAAAAAAAAAATCATAGCAAAGGAACAGGAGGTAAAGAGGAATGTTTGGATAGCCAAGATATTTGCCTGTGTTTATTGCTTCACGAGGGGAAAAGCCCAGGGACTAAGAGTTAAACTTTCTACTGTTATTTTATAGAGCTAGAAATATATATATGTATTTTAAATTCATTCCATTAACTGACTTACAAAGGACTCATAAGGTGACAGTTTTCATCACCAGAGATTTGCTTTTCCCCCTTGGTGGAAATAAGTGTCACATGTATCTTCCTGAATCTTCTGACATTTTCTGACACAAATCTTTATTTCATTAATTCTTAGGTTCTGAAATTGTCAGGAAAATGATGGTAGGGCTCTTGTTACTTCTCACCCACGTCTTCTTTCTCCGAGTCCTCCACCCCCACCAGTGAAGCCACATGCCTCTTTCCCCGCACACACCTTCTCCCAGGTTAGCAGCTTTTTTGGAATCTCCTCTCCTCTTGGCTATTTAGGGGAGAGAAGAGAGAAGAATGCAAAAGTGGAAGAAGATGAGAGAATTCAGTGACAGTGACTCTGATATACAAGGCAAGCAGGGAAACAGTGGCATGAAAGCAGTTTAAAGGTGCGATTCAGACCCAAGGCAATTTCTTAGGAAACAATTAAAGGTGAAGAAATTAAAAGGCCAAGTCTGTGAAACAGCAGCAAGAGAAGAATCTGTTAACAGCGCGACACTGTGACGACAAAGCACTGTGTTGGATAAATTAGGTCAGTATGAAAAAGATAATCAGGGAGGATGCGGACATTTGAAATGGTCGTGAAATCCAGCTGTGGAATGGATACTTAGGTTTATAATGCAAATTTGTCTTTTGACCAGCTGAGAATCCAGGTTGGGATTCTGGATTATCATCACTAATTGGAAAATATGTAGCTCCTAAGTATTTGAAGTGTTTTGGTATTTAAGAGTTCTTTCTTAAGCAATGAAACTGGCTTAAAAACTAATTTCAATATGCGCCTTTTCATCAAAATGTCAGGTTCTTAGGCCAGTCCAGACCACCTTATCTAAAAACAATACCTTCCTCATTTTTCTGCAGTTTTAGTTTCCTCAAACACTTACCACTATTTGAAACTCTAATATTTATCTGTTTATGTGTTTATTATCTGTCTCTCCTGCTAAAAAGAAGCTGCATGAGGGCAAGAGCTTAATTTTGTTTACTGTTGTATCCTCAACACTCAGAGAAAGCCACAGCGATAGCTCAGTACATATTTTCTGAATAAATAACAATGGTAGCTAACATGATCGAATGCTTAGTATCAGCCAATCCCAAACGATCTCACTTAATGTTTACTGTTGTGAAGCCCCTTTACCTATGCTAAAACTGTGGCACTGAGAGGTTAAGTACTTACCCAAAGTTACCTAGTAACTGGTGAAACAGAGGTAGGAATCCCTGAGAAGGAGAGTTTATTTTGGGTCAGTATGGTCAAGACAGACTTTAAAGCTGAGTTTTGAAGTGGCTGAGTTTTGGAGGGAAACAGAGAACACGAGGAATTCTGTTCATATGAGGAAGAGCATGTCTAAGACAACTGTAAAAGAAGGTTTCTAGAAAGATGTGCAAAAACTTACCTTGCAAGAGAAGGTCAGAGAGTGCATGAAGGCCAGTCTGAGGTTGAAATAAAATGGTTCAGTTTTTTTAAAAAAACTAAAAAGTTAACATATTATAGAGATCTTTTCTGAGTCCAATCGAATTGTTCTCCTAGTTAATGAAGGTGAATTAATGAGGTTTTACTGTCTATTCCCAGTTCAGAAAAGACCACAAACACGTTATTTGAAATATTTGCTTTTTAGAGATACTTCCAGGCAAAATTATATAATGGGCGATGCTCATCTTGCTGATTAATGTTCTCTCCTCTTCCTCTACTACTGTCTCAACCAGGTACCCATGGGAAGCAGATAACATATCCAAAAGGGGTGATTAGAAAGAGGTTTTTTCCCCATTAAAAATCTTTTTATGGTGAGGACGTCTGGGTGGCTCAGTCGGTTAAGTATCTGCCTTTGGCTCAGGTCATGATCCCAGGGTCCTGCTCAGGAGGGAGTCTGCTTCTCCCTCTGCCAACGTTTCTCCTGCTTGTGCTCTCTCTCTCTCTCTGACAAATAAGTAAAATTTGTAAAATAAAATAGTCATTTAAGAAAATCTTTTTATGATGGAAAAACTTAAAACATGTGCAATGGAGAGAGAAAATGATAAAGGAGACCCATTTACCCATTATTAACTCATGGCCAAACCGGCGTCATTTCAATATCGTTTTTATCCCTAAATGTATTTCAGGAGCTTTCGCTAAAAAAAAAACACAGACTGCTTTAAAAAACAGTCACAATATTATTATCTTACCCAAAGAAATGAGTAATTCTGCAGGGGATTGTGACTGTAGGGCCTATTAACAAAGGGTTAGGGGTTGAGGGAATTCAACAGGGGATGGTGAAGCCCCCTAGGGTTAGCCGTGGGAAGCTGCTGAGAGGCTCTGTAGGCTTGCGGAGATTACTGAACTCCATGGAGACCTGTAGTTGTGGGAAAGGTCTGTCTGTCAGGAGCTGTGGCCTTTGGCAGAGACAACAGCCATTGCCTACCCAGCAGGGACAGATGGGGGCTATGCGTTTCTCAGTTTTGCTCTGTCTGCCTTCTCATCCCTGGCATGTCCTTTCCATTGACTAAATACAATAGGAAGCCAGAGGGCAGGCTCGTATGATTCATAGAAGTCAGCGTCCCAAGCACATAGCACACAGCAGGCTGGAGAAGGAGAGGGAGTGGATCTGGACTGCAGTTCATTCCCATCTAACATTACCCTTCTCCGCCACACGTCTTTTTCTAAGGATGCCTTTTGAGACTTGCCTTTGCCACACCGTACAACAGACCCAGAATCTATCACTTTCAGCCCTACCCTCCACCCACGTAACTAAAGAAAATAATCCACTCTGTCAATATGGGTAAGCGAGCAGGGTTAGATACTTTGGTAAAGAAAGTCCTTTCCCTTCTCATTTCAAAAGCATTCCTATTTTCAGCTGATCGTGATGCTATGAAACGTGAGCTCAATTTCAATATACCAACCTTAGCCATTGATAAATCAAGGCATAAGGAAGCTAGCTACTCTGTGTTTTGCACTTGCTTTTCTTTGCCATATTCCAACTAGGTTTAAAATATTTAGATGAGAAAAAGTAGTTCTGGCTCATTTAAGACAAGCCTCTAGTAAGAAGCAGTTTTGAGTTTGCTGTTGGAAGCCGGCAGGGGTTATAAAATGCAGAGTCTAGTTAAATAAATCCTTTTACTATTAACTCCCTAGTAAGACAAGAGGGAGGAACCAGAAGAATGGTTTGTCTAGCAAAAGGAGAGGATAGGAATTACTTCCAGTTAATATCTGGTTACCCAGGCAACCGTTCCCTGACTGACAGAAAGCCATCCAGAGTCTTGGTTGGATGGAAGAAGGAGACCTCAGGTCTTCCTTTCTGAATCTTTCTCTTCTGGCCCGGGATAAGAGGAAGAAGGAAATATAAAATAGGACAGAGCAAGTGGGGACCACCCCTGGATGGAGGTGTTGGGTGAAGGAGGAAGGGCAGTAGCTGAAGGAAGATGGCTGCCTTTTCCCTGGTGCCTTCTTGTTGGTGGGATGCCAGAAAGGCTCAGAGCTCCTTGAGGCTTTCCAAGCAGCAAAACCCACCAAGAGCTCCTGCTCTTCATAGCTTGGAAGGTCTCAGGGCCACCAAATATTTTAGTTCTGGGAAAAAACCAGATCTGGAACCATAGAATTTTTACACCATAGAGGAATCTTACAAATGATTTAAGCAATAGAAGTCCAACCCTTTTTTGTTCAGTTGAAGAAATAGACCAAAAGGCTTAAGGGATCCTTCAGGACCACAGTTAATGATGGTGTGGGAGTAATGAGAGGTGTTGCATTTCACTGATTCTAAGATACACATTTGAATGTTCCCATGACCAGAGCTGTCCTATAGTTGATGTGTAAGAAGGAACTGAGTTATAGTTTGCTTGATACCTTTTTTCCTTTCATACTGGCATATAAAATACTTGTGCATTGTTTGCTCAGGGATATCTTAGATCCATGGAAATACGGTAAATAGTGACAGAAGAGTACATCGAAGGGTACATCGTTCTGCTGCACTGCCCTTAAATCTTGCTCATCGTTACGATCGTCTTGTTTATTCACGTCTTACAGAGATCAGTTGTTTAAATTAACAGATTTTTTATTGGTAGAAAAAGTACATTCAAGTAAAGACCGTTTTCTTTCAGATATCAGGTGTTCTGTTTGGAATAAGTCTGGTTTGCTTCAGCTGCATTACTCTACACACACACACACACACACACACACACACACATACACACAGTGTGCACACTCATTTCACAGGAACCTATTTCTCCCTTCAGCCCCCTTCAGTGCTGCCCTGACTGTAGGTGACCGAAACTGGCTGTCGGGGCTTGGGGATGGTTAGGGGGACGGAAGGGTCAACTTGGAGGAGTGCGCGTTGGGAGGGAAAGACTAGGATCATCTCCCTCAACTGCTTTGGGATTGGTCTGCTTTTCCATGTCTCAAGGATCAGTTTTCTCCTGTGCTCTTCTTAATTTTTCTAAGTCTTGATCTTTTCTCCCTCTTTTCTTTCTTTTTTCATCTGCTCTCCAAGGTCAAAGTACCAAATGGGTTGGGTTTATTTGATGAAGATGGGAACATTGTATGGTTTGTTATGCCTCTACCTCAGGTTTGTGGTTCTTAAAATTCTGTGTGGTGAGCTAAGTGCCACAGTCATATTTCTTACTTTCATTATTTTCATACAAAAGAACTCAAGTTCATTATAAAAACTAAGCAAATCAGAAGGGAATACAGAAGAACATGAAAACAATGACCTTAATTCCATCATCCAGAGGGAACTGCCATACTTGATTGTCTTTCCCCCAAGTCTGAGACCTGCTTGTTTCTACTAAGAAAATACAGATCTGGTTTTGCTTTTTTTGGGGGGCGGGGGGCTGTTAGATCTATTTGAGGGATTCCTGAGAACATGGTGGGGAACAGTCAGGCTCAGCCAAGGTGGGTGCAGTTGTAGGTTGTCTGGACCTTACTCTTACCTCATGTCTACCTGATTGGGAAGTGCCCTCCATTCCCATGAGGGAGTCCCCACATGCCTCAGATACACCCCTAATTTATCTTCTAGCCGGTGGTTTCTCTTTTGCCAGAGAACTGCTCTTTCTCTCTCAGCAGCCTTTCCATAGCTCCCCAGAGGAGGGGGAAAAAAAGAAAAAGGCTAGCTCACGAAACTTGCCTGTCTCTAGATCTAACTATTGATGTTAGGGCTCAGTGTTTTGCAGCTCCCCAGTGTAATGTGTGAGGGCTGTGGGGGAGTGTGTATGTATGTCTGTGAGTGTGTGTGTGTGTGTGTGTGTGTGTGTGTGTGTTGGAAGAGGGGGCTGAACCTCCTTACATGGTGTCACTCTGTTCCACTCCAGAATCTTCTCTTTTTTTTTCCTCACACACTATTCTCTGAGGTCATGGCCTTTGGTTGTAAACTTTTGTTTGCCACGTTCTGGTCAATTTTTGTGTCCCCTTCTCCCTTTTGGCTAGTTTTTGTTTCATTAAGTTTGAGTTGAGGGGAATAACATGAGCAAGTTTATTCTGTTGTCCAGACCTAGAAGTTCCATGGGCAGGTTTCCATGCCCAGTTCAGTGGGAGTTTAGAAAGCTCACTAACCACCCTTCTCCTGTAAGGATGAGCTCGGAGAATATAATGTTAGCTGGGGTTTTGTCTAAGCAGGAAGTGCATATGTGCTACTTCCACTTTGCTATAGTATTAGATTAATATTTTTTTAAATGCCATTTTCTAGTTTTCTCATGCTTAGCCAGTGCTTTTATAAAATCTCTCTAATAAATATGTTCTTTTACATTCGATTAGAGTATTTGTTCTTTAGCTTTGCTTTCCAACTGTGGAAGTAAAGTCAATTTTCAGAATCATCTTTTATTTGCAAAAATAACAAATTAGTATGCTCTGGCCTTTCAAGCATACTACAATATCAATGTAATATCTGTCCTTCAGGGTAGAATCTAGCATTTGGATTATTTTGTTTAAATTTTAGAATGCTCTAATTTAATAAAAAGGCCAGTCTTCTTCATCTTTGATCTGTTTGCCATTTAAATAACATTAGCTCTCATGAAAAAAAAAAAAAAAACAAAACCAAACAGTGTAAAGATCAATGGCTCTATACTCAGGTACAGTCAAGGGAAAAAAAGCATGTGGCAAAATGATTACAATCTGATTTACTAAATGTGGAGTTTTTTAAAGAATTTTACATAGATAAATAATTACTAAAAAAATTTTACGGTCAGTTTCAATCCCATCCTTTCCCCCCCCCCCCCCAGCGCAGAGACTTAAATGCTTTTGTACCCTCATGGATTCATCCTGGCGTGTTTGACAATTATATTAAAATCATGCCACAAGCATTGATAGAACTATTCTAACAGTGTCGTACATTTGAAGTTGGTGGTGAGTTTGTGTAAAAGCTTTCCCTATGTCTCTTTTTCCCCCATATTGTATGTAACAGTTAATTAGCTCATCTTTAAAAATAGATACTGGTGGCTAAACTCAGCACACACTCAGACAGTGTTTCCTTTCCATTAATTTTCTGTGTTCACAAGTACTTTATCTTGCATCTTATTATCAAACAGTGACTAAATGACTTCACTTAGAGAAGTAATTTTAGACAAGAGAGCCTATATGTAGACGAGATCTGTTATTATTAGCTCACAAAAAATGACGAGAAGAACACCCAGGAGAGCCAGAAGCAAAGGCTTCGCTTTCCTTCTCTGTGGCCTGCTCCAGCGAAGCAGCTCTGCGCTCAGTCTATTCTCTGTTCTTACCAAACCACGTCTAAGGAAGTGTGCGTCGGCAGTATTGCCATACGACCTTTCCACTGTGACGTGTGCGTAATGGCATGTTTGGGGACCGAGAGGACTTGCTGGCAGGGTTTGGTATGCTGTCACTCTAGTTTTGGTTAGGACCCTGCAGGGACCTTGCCGCAAAGAGACTGAAGGGAGAGCGCCAACCAGCTGTTGGAGCGGAGCTAGGGGGCGGTGAAAAGACCAGAACAGTGCGTTCAAGCCACCCTTGGGTATGGGTAGGATGTCATGTCTCTACCTAAATGTTGGGACAATCGTTGGGTTCCTGAATCTGCCCTGGGTTCTACTGACAGGAGAGTGGACAGTGGGCTGCTGTGTCTCTGAGCTGGAAAGGACTCCAGTGACAAGCCTTTCAGAGGCTGGTTCTGGAGGCTGTCCTATGTCCTATGTCCTCTCCAGTCTGGCAGGCTCTTAGCCCAGATGTGGCTTCAATGACATCTTCAAATGGGGTAAGGGCATCTCTGCAAACAGCAATTTTAGGGCTACTGGACCTCACAAAGTCTGTGTTTATTTGTACAAACTCCTCAACTATTCTCTTACATTTTTTCCCCTATCCTAATGAAGGCCAATTACTTTTTACTTTCAGCCTTCAATCCTCTATAATGGGGGCGTTTGTTTGTTTTAATGAGATCTCAGGTACAGAGAGTTAAGTTAATCATTCTTCTAAGTTCACAGCACATTGTTATCATTTATTGGTGCAAAGCCTTCGTCTTGCCTTATTTTCACTCTTTCTCATCTTCTCTGATCACTGCTCCAATTCCTTTCTCCCTCTTAGCAATCACTCTGGTGTCTTTGACATATGTCTTAATTATATAGTATCTTAACTATGTGTGTACTCTTGTTGAGTCTGCCGTGTTGGTTTGCATGTGAATGTGTTTTTAATCTTCATCACTGGTATTGTACCATACATCATACTCTGTTTTCTACTTCCGTCACTCATCTCTATCCGTGTGGCTGTGTGCATCATGAATGTTTGGTTAGGCTGCAGTTACGACCAGTCTCCTAAATTTCAGAGTCAGCGAAACACAGATTTTCTCATTCATGCTACGTGGCCAAAGCCAGATCCTACCTTGTGTCATGCCTGTGCCCCAGGATAGAGGGTTCATAGCACCACAGCCTAGACTTGAGTTTCACATTTGCTCTCCTTCACTGAAACTCTGCCCCTGAATGAATCTGCCTGTGTGTCTGCTGTGAGCCTTCTCTCTTCCTAGATGTTTTCTATTTTAGCTGTCTAGTCCCAAGCTAGGACTGTGGAGGGGACAGGCAGGTAGAGGGACCACTTGGGCCGGCTCATCAGTCACATTCCACTTCTGCCCTGAAGTTAACCCCTGCCTGCTGCATTGTGGGATGGTGCTGCTATTCATCTGCCCCAGCAGGAAGGGACAAGTAAAGTTCTATAGAGAAAAAAGAACACAACGCATATGCACAGCGCAAGTCTATCTCGCCATACATTGCTCCTCCTTCCTTCATACCGACTGTCATTTTTCTTCCACACTTTGGTTACTAATCTTTTTGTTCCCAGAGTTCCCTCATAGTCTTTATATTAGGTATGCAGATTCACATACTTTTTGTGTGTGTGTGCTCGCGTGTGTGTCTTCTCTAGGGTTGGGCTGGGGAGGAATTTAATAGCTCTTACATGTTGGAAGAAAAACCTTCGGTGTTTATACATATAGTCATAATGTAGGAACAGTTATATCATGGGATTCCTGAATATGTGTGCCAATACATGATTTTGTCGATGAGAGGTGAAGGATCTTAATAAATGATAACTTTTTCTGAGGAATTCCTCTTATGACATGGCAGCCCCATAAACATAAGTAACTTCTGCTAGAATTAGCTGCATTGGTATTAACGATGGGCACTGGTAGTTATTAAACATAGTCAGTGGTCAAAAGTGACCCAACCCCAGTGTTGTACCACTCTCTTCTCCTTTGCTGAGCCGTAAGTGCTCCCTTCTGTTGTTCCCCATGTTATCAAGCTAAGAGATAGCTTGATTTTCTTCCAATTGCCCAGATCCCACATTAAATTAAAGTGAGCATAACAAGGACAGGACTGGGGTGTCTGGGTGGCTCGGTTGGCTAAGCGTCTGCCTGTGGCTCAGGTCATGATCTCAGGGTGCTGGGATTGAGTCCCCGTGTAGGGCTCCCTGCTCAGTCTGCTTCCCCTTCTTTCTCTGCTGCTTCCCCTCTCTTGTGTTTGCTCACACTCTCTCTCTTTCTCTCTCTCTTTCTCAAATAAATAAAATCTTAAAAAAAAAAAGGGCAGGACTAATTTCATTGTTTTTCTCTACTTCTTGACATACGATACCTGCATGTTTTATAAACTTTATATTTATTTATAAGTATATTTATATATAATACATTTATAAATTTATTATTTAAATTATTATTTATTATAAATACATTTCTAAATAAATATATTTATATTTATTGAGTGGAATTTGGAGGACTCCACATGACAGAATTTGTGAATAAAACTTTTATAAACTTGCCATTTGATTCTAGATAACTTTTTTCTGCTTTTTCATTTTACTTCCTTCATGGGCCTAAAGGAAGTATGGTTCAGCATACCAAATATTTACTTTAGTGCCCTTGGTAAATCAGCATTATCCTCCTCAAGAACAGTTGGTTTAGAAAGACATTCAGCTCATGGCTGGGGTATGCTCTTCTTTGATATCCCTCCTGTACTCGTTCAGTGAATTAACTATTTGGGGAGATATTTTATTTTAAATGATTCATGATAGTTAATTTATGTAGGAGGACTCACAGGAAGAACCCTATCCTATCTCAAGAAAGCATATTTTCCCAAACAACAGAGCTGTGATTTTAAAGTATAAAAACACCAGAAATGCCATGCTGGGTTAGATCAGACCAAACTGGATGTAACCTGTTCAGAGCTATAGCTATCGCAAGGATGCAAGTGGCTCTCTGTGGGTAGTGGGGGTGGGTACGCCCTGCTGACAAGGTAAGTAGCTCTAATTTCTACTCAATGACATGTTGGAACCATCATCCTAGATTATAGCTAAGTCCTTCTTGGAACCTACTTATACTTTCAAGTCTCTACCAATTCTCAGAATAAAGCTTCATGTTTGCCACCTGCTGTGTAAAGTGGTACTTTTTTATTTATTCGAAAGCCACTTTCTTCAGGCTTCGAGGGGTGTCTCTAATTCTAATATTTCTGAATTTGGAGAATGATCAGAGTCTTACTTCTTTTGTAATCCTTTGAGGTATCTTTAAATGCATATGTCTCTAAATGTTTAAATACCTATGTCTTTAAATCCTCATGTCTTGTGTAATATTTTAGGCATTTTTAAATCAATACCAACCATGATGTTACTAGACTGAGTTTTTAAAAGGTGATAGAACAAAGTAAAGAAATCAGTAGTCATTTAAAATGTTTCTATCTTTTGGGAGTTTTATTCAAAATCCAAATGGAGAATATATATAGTGTGCGGTCCTGAAATCACTTTAAAAGAAAAAAAGATTTAGTTCATGGGCTGGAAAACGGAAATGTCACGGTGAATTGATACCTAGGAAATAGCCATTTGTCTGCAAGGTAAATGGTACATTCAATTCAACAAACATGCACTGAGCATTTTACTATGTGCCAGTCACTTTTCAAGTCTGCTGGGAACAAAGTTTACATCAAATGTGGTTTCTTTCAGGCCTTCCAGTGAGAGGGGACAGCCCATACAAAGCTGGGAACTTCAGACTAGGAAATAATGTAGAATAGCTGGAACATGATGAACCAGGATGGGAACAGCAAGAAGAAGCTAGAAGGGCTATAGGTAGGGGCTATAGGAACTGGATCCTGGGAGAGTGAGGTGTGCAGTAGTATTTTTGAGTTACAGGAAAGAGTACTCTTTGCAAAACTAGAAATCTGGACTAGCTGAGTGATTGGTTTCCTGTAAAGCTTTTCTCTGAATTCCAACCTGCAAAGCATAGTTTTCCTCCAGAACCAGGGCCATGTTGGGGCACTGTTGATTCCCTTGATCCTCTTTTTGGAACCCCGCTGCCTCCTAGGTGGCATTCACCAGAGGTTGACTGGGAAGCCAGCCTTCACACCCAAGCTCCCCAGGTCTCCAGCACACGGAGCTCTCCTCACCTGACCTCCCCCGTACCACTGACTGACCTTGAATGCAAAGTCAGGTCTTGGGTTTCCTTCATATATACATTGAACTTCACTAACAGATCGATTGTATTTTGCAAACTTTAGAAAAGCTACAGTATTTAAAGTTTGTTTATGCTCAGATAATCCAGATATTTGTCATATCTAGTTGAATTCAAATAACATTTATAAATAACTTTGTGCCAAGGGGCTGTGCTAGGTGCTGGTGACACAAAATCAGTGAAGGCCATCAGGAGTCTGGTTGAGTGGAGAAATGGGTGAAAGTAGATTGAGAAGTTTGAGATTCCTCTTAGTTCATGTTGACCAATTTCTGATATTTCTGAGAGTCCTCTGTGTCCTAGTTAGTTTGCTCGACAACATCCACAGTGACTGTTTCAGTTACCACTCTCTCCACTGCCCGTCATTTAACAAATGACTTTTGTTACCTCACAGAGAAAATAGAAGATATCTTCCTAGAACCAACTCAGTGTCTACCAAACTTTTAAATCCACCTATACCGAAACCTTCCTTTGCTCTTTTTCTCCTGTCATGGTGGCAAAGGTTCCTCCTAGGAAAGTTCCAGTTATTGTCAGGATCTGACCTTCTCATAGTCTCTCTGCTATTAATTTTTTAAAAATGGATTTCTCTCTCCTTTACTGTGTTTCTGACTGCCAGGGATACCAGGATTGGACTTACATGAGCTTTGCACAGCACTTGGATTAACTGTGATTTCTTGCCTACAGAAATGCTTCTGATGGCTGTGAAATATGCCTTTCCCATGAACTATAAATAAAATGAGCCTCACACTTCATTAATGAATTCTTCCTTTTCAGTGTCCCAAGTGAGCTAAATGCTAAAGATACAGTATTTCACAGCAGGTTGTGCGACCTTTTATGTAATATACCCTTTAAGTAAGTGGGTTATGGTCTTGTGATTAATGTGAATTGATGTTCACATTGAGAAAATGGGAGGTGTTAAACTCTTTAAGAAACCCAAGAGCTTTAAGGAGATTTTTGTGATTCATGCTAATAAGATTGACTAATTTGTTATTCTACAAATGGCATGCCTGTAATTTAATTTTGATTGACAAATGGTTCTAAACTCTTAAGAACATAAGTATCATACAGCATTTGAACTCTAGTTTTCTATCACGCTTGTCTGAAAAATTATTTTATTCATGGTTTTCCTCTTTGGGAAATTTCTCCAGGGATCTTTTGTTTTCTCCAAGTGTCATCAGCTGTGTTTCCAATTTAAAGAAATAATTTCTGCCTCATAATACTTATATTCATTTATAAAAAGAACTCAAAAATATCTTGCAAAGAAAAAGGCCACCTAAAAACACATTAGGCCAACCTTCCCTGGGATCAACTATAGAATCTGAATGTGGAGATAAACTGGAGTCAGATTAGATTATATGTGGGTCTCAATGGAATTTTCAGAATAGCTCAAGCATCTTTCAAAATAGAATGAAGTTGCTGTTGATCAGGTTGGTAGAATATTTCTTCTGTTGTAGGTATGCAGTCATGATCATTTCTTGATTTTAGGGTAAACTGTATCTAGCGGTTTTTTTTTTTAAAGATTTTATTTATTTATGAGAGAGAGAGAGAGAGACTGAGAATGAGAGGGGAGAAGGTCAGAGGGAGAAGCAGACTTCCCGCAGAGCCGGGAGTCCGATATGGGACTCGATCCTGGGACTCCGGGATCATGACCTGAGCTGAAGGCAGCCGCTCAACCAACTGAGCCACCCGGGCGCCCTGTATCTAGCCTTCTTATCTAGCGTATCTCACTTTCCTCCCTTCATGCTCTCTGCCTTGTCTTGTCACTTTTGCCCATTATTGTCACTACGGCCACCGTCATTGCCACCAATACCATCATCATCATCCCTGCTTCCACCACCACTGTCACCACCACCAAAACCACCACCATCATCGTCACTTTCACCATGACCATCATCACTTTTGTCATAGTTTGAATTTCTGCACTCTTCCCAGTGCTTTACCTCCATTGTCTCTTACCCTTAGACTAGCCCTGCAAGGTGAGTATTGTGCTTATTTAACCAATGAAGAAATCGAGGTTCATAGAGGTTGATGAACTTGTTCAAGTTACTTAGTAACTGCTATAAACCTGCATGGGAACTTGGGCCTGAAGGACTTTAACTATCTACTTTGTTTCCCTTCTGTTTCTTCCCTGGGTCCTACCAGTCTTTCCTGTGCCTATAGTTTATACACTATATGTGTTCACTTTTTCCCTAAGGTAATGGGAAGTGGAGAAGAGGTAGCAGTTTCCTTATTTTTAAGATTAAAAATAAAAGTGAAAATTTAACAATTAGCAAGTGAGAAATAGTGAGAGTCATTTAAAAATGGCCTAGGAACATGCGATGTTAAAACTTTTTTTTAATCTGCTTTAGAACACAATTGAGAAATGATAAACCTTCAGAATCTAAAATATGATTTACATTTAATACTGCCAACAGGAGAAAAGGGTAGCATGTAAATTTTTAAAATGCCCCCCAAGGTGCACACTACCCCTTCTTCAGGTCTGTCATCCATAAACTAAGTGGAAGCAACTTGTCTTCCTTATTTGCTTCCGGGCTTCTTACCATACTGGAGTCTTGTCTTTGAAGATTTTCTGTAAATACACAAGCTCAACTTTTGATACATCTCCATTTGTATTTCTTAAAAGCCCAATAGAGAGCTATAAACTCAGAGGCTCAAGGAATATGGGATGACATGTGACGAAGGGCTGAAGTTACAATGAGACTGAACACCTTTGAAAAGATCACCTGATGTGTTTACTGTAGAAAATGTTGATGACCACTCAGTTCATGTGCTTTTTCATAATCACCCATAGTTTGGTTTTAGGTATTTTTTCTTTTATGATATGTGAAGATCCTTAGAAGGGATAACGTCTTACCAGGGTGTTGCTTGTGTGGAATTTCTGGAGGCACTTGGTCTATATGCTAAGAAATAACCAGAACCCTGGGTAATTGAGCTTATTATAAACGTGGATAAGATATAATTTTCTCTAGGCAGGCCATGGCTGGAGAAAGGTCTGGGATAGCACAGATTCCAAGGACTAAAATAGATCTCGCAGGTCAGGCTGAGAGACCTTCGGAATATAGAGTCTGCAGTGGTGCCCTAATGAGACCTGACCTCTCACAAAGTCCTTCAGCACTAAGGGACCAGGTGGCCACATGCTTAGTCAAGCCAGCATATGTTATTCCCCAAGGAAGGAAAAGTGCTTCATTTTTGCTAAAATCTGATGTTCATTGTAACGTATAGCACATACCAACTGGGAAAGAAAAAAAACCAAAAACCACCTTGTTAAGAAAGCATTTCATAATGCCAGGCTCCTTAGGCTCCCTGTGAAGGTAATCTTGTTTTTAAGGTAGGGTTTACCCATTTTGGACATGAGTGTGTAGTACTATCTGGAGGGTTTCTTCAATTCTGGACTTTATGAAGCCAATCAAAGTGTTAACTGGGAGCAACTGAGTCCACACTATGTAATCAAAACCGTACCTACTTTACTCACCTTGAATGGGAGGAGGCAGCAGAGCACAGGTGGTTGCAGGACAGGCTGGGGAGCCAGAAGAGTTTAGAATCCCATGCTGTCCCTTCCAGCGGAGTGCGTTAGATGAGTTGCACAGTCTTTCTGGTTTTTCATTTACTCCATCTGTGAAATGGGATAATTACACTTACTGTCTGTTAGAGTTGTAAAATGAGGCAGTATAGGCCGAGTCCTTAGTTTAGCTGCTGGCATACCAGGGCTAGGCACAAAAGAGCCAGTGGGGCTATGATTTAAATTTCCAATTCTCTCCCATTAAAACCTGGGATACTCTGAACCTTTATCTTCTTTCCTGCTCTGGTTCTGATCACTCCCAGCCTCTGCTGGGCACCACTGTGTATCCATGAGCTCCTGTTCCACGGTCTGAGGATACACCTTGGTTTTAGGTACCTGCCTCCGTTTGTGGTTCCTGCTATTGCAATGCCTCCAATGTTAAATACCAATTCTTTATCAGTTGTTTTCCAGGAGGTGATACGTTCTTTCTCATCTGAGCCCTTTGTTCTATGTCCTTCTTCTTTTCCATTTCACTGAGGCAATGAGAAGTGGACTTTAAACTCCTTTGACCGAAGAGTTGCTTTCTAATTGGTAAGACTTGATTGGACAGAAATAGAGGTACCTGACTTGACTCGCCTGGTTCAGCCATTCAAGAGATATTCCTTGTAGATGACCTCATGCCTGGTATGGGGAGAGTCAGGGCTTCTCAAACTTTACCGTGCACAGTAATCACTTGAGGAATATTGTTAAAATGCAGATTCTGGTTCAGCGGGTCTGAGTGAAGCCCAAGACTCTGCATCTTCAACAGGTTTCCAGATGATGCTGGTTCTGGGACCATACTTTGAGTAGCAAGTGGTTGGGGACCTTAATGTGTCAAACAATTGAGTTCCAAGATGGTTAAGAGTAGACACATTATGTCTTAGAACAACAGAGTTTTCTGTGCTCCTCTGTACTAATTTTCATTTACTTAACCACTTTTTTAAAGCTGTGTTTTGAGCACCAATAATATGCAAAGTTCTGACATTGTTTCTCTGAGTAGAAAACATAAAATATATGCTAAAGTCTTGACAAATAATTTTGTAGTGGTTCAGCATTACAGATTTAAAAAAAAACAGTAAAATTGAATGTATGAATTAGTTCGGAAGGGTGTTTAAAAAGAGGTGTTTTGAGCCCTTTGCATTTGAAGGATACAGCAAATGTGGATTGGATGATATTGGAAATATGCTAAGTCAGTGCACTTGTAAGGGGCAGAGGGTGGACTTAATCCCTAGGGACTGAGGGTGGGCTGAACGGGACTTATCCAAAGCGGAGACTAGGAGAGAACTGCAGTGCATTTGTTCTTAAGACAGAAGTCGCCCACCAAGCTTGCACAGAGCATTATGAGAGAGTTTAACAATATGCATTAGGAAATAATATCTCTTTCTAGTAAATCTAACCTTTCTCCGCTCTGTTAGTGGGGCCTGTCAGAGGACCCTCATCCACAACAGTAGGAAAGCAGCATCCTTCTCTCTGCACTTCTTCCAGGATACCTCATCTTTTAGTTTTGTCTGGTATGGGAGGTGAATCTAGACTTTTGGGAAGCACTGATTAGCTCTTTCTGAGGGCTTCCTTGGCCTCCAACGTTAACTCATTGGTTCATTCATTTGTATATTTGTTGTTAGATTGTGTGCCTATATTTGAACTTCATTCTAAGGGTGTGCTGATTACCTGTTTGCAGTAAATAGCACCAAAAACAACAGCAGCAAAAATGGCATCTAACCTAGAGACAGATGCTTTCCCCTTGCCTGCCAAAGACCTTCATTCATTGTAGGTGGACCCTGGTGTTAGGTGATTAGTTTCTGTTCCCTTTTTATTTTCCCCAAGTAACCTCCCTTTTAATCTGGAGACTCTTTCTTTGAGTTGAAGAGCAGCCAGGGGCCTTTTGGGTCATAGAACATTCTTCCAAGAGATGTTGGGACTGCAGAGATGAGGCGGGGTAGAAAATTACTCTACAACGAGTAACCCTCAAATGATCATGGGATTTTCAAGTAATTGGAGGTGAACAGAGGGATGTTTTTGAAAGGGAGGAGATCAGTAGCTCTAGCTATGTCCTCCTGGAACTTGTCTTTGGTGAAATATCTGGATGATTGAATTCAGTTCTAATCTTGCAGATTAAAAGATAGGGATTGCCAGGAAACCATATGCCCTGATCATCGTATCCCTTCTGAATTCTCAGCGAGGAAAAAACACTAGCAGTTCCAAAAACTTGTTCTCCTTCCTCTCCCACTCTGGGTCTCTCAGTCTGTGGATGTCTGTCTCCTTGTTCTGCCTCCCTGAGCTGTGAGACACGCCCCCCCCCCTTCTTTAATCCTATGCTCACTTTTGGGCTGGAAAGCAGCTGTGAGTCTTGTCAAGCCAAATCTCTGGGAGCTACATTGTCTTCCAGGGGTTTTCCCACAAGAACCTGTAGAGAGCTCCAAGTGTCTCTGGCATTTTCTTCAGCGACAGATACCCTTGCGCTGCTTACTGTCCTCTGAGACCTGTTTATTATTCACAATTAAAAAAACAATGAAAGCAGAGCAGATTAAACAATAGATCAATAACTTTTATACTCCAGATATGACTTGCTAAATAAGCAGAGGGTTTGTCTTCTGAACATGTTCTCTTGATGCTGGCAAAGGGCCTTTCCTGGTACCCTCCCCAGGCCCTGGAGAAGCCCAAGGCATTGTCTACCACCAGATTTCTGCTCTTTTTTTTCTGTAGCTCACCCTGTATCAGACAGCATGAAATTGTTTCTCAAGGAGAATTTATCTTAGAGATACTCTACTTTTATTTTATTTTTTAAAGTTCTTATTTAAATTCCAGTTGGTTAACATATAGTGTAATATTAGTTTTAATAGAATTCAGCAATTCATTATTTACATACAACACCTGGTGCTCATCACAAGTGTCCTTCTTAATCCCCATCTCCTGTTTAACCCATCTCCCTGCTCCCCTCCCCTCCAGCAACCCTCAGTTTGTTCTCTAGAGTTAGGAGTCTGTTTTATGGTTTGGCCTTCTCTTCTTTTTTCCCCTCCATGTTCATTGGTTTCATTTCTTAAATTCCACGTATGAGTGACACAACCTTTGCAATGGGAAAAGGTATTTGCAAATGACATCTCTGATAAAAAGCTAGTATCCAGGGGCACCTGGGTGGCTTAGTTGATTGAGCATCTGCCTTCAGCTAGAGTCACAATCCCAGGGTTCTGGGATCAAGCCCTGCATCCAGCTCCCTGGTCAGTGGGGAGCCTGCTTCTCCCTCTCTCTCTGCTGCTCCCCCTGTTTGTACTCGCTCACTCTCTGTCAAATAAATAAATAAAATCTTGTTTAAAATAATTTAGTATCCAAAGCCTATAAAGAACTTATCAAACCCAATACCCCAAAACCAAATAATCCGGTAAAAAAAATGAGCATAAGACATGAATAGACATTTTTTCAAAGAAGACATGTAGTTGGCTGACACATGAAAAAATGCTCAACATCACTCATCATCAGGGATATACAAATCAAAATTACAATGAGCTATTACCTCACACCTGTCAGAGTAGCTAAAATTAACAATATAGGAAACAACAAATTTTGGTGACGATAGGGAGACAGGGGAACCCTCTTACGCTGTTGGTGGGAATGTAAGTCAGTGCAGCCACTCTGGAAAATAGATACTCCTCTTTTAAAAGCAAAGTCACCAGATAAAATACAGAATAGCCTGTTAAATTTGAATTTCAGATAAATAATGAATAATCTTTTGACCTAAGTATGTTGCATGTGATATGGGACAAAAGCCAAACATTATTTATCTATTTAGTTATACTAAATCTGGCAAAACTGTGTTGCATGTGATATGGGACAAAAGCCAAAAATTATTTATTTAGTTATACTAAATCTAGCAAAACTGAGAGCAGGGCTTATTCTGTTTTCTTGATAAGTCGATGTCTGTTGATATTTTATGTATCATTTTCTTTTCTTTTTTAAAAGATTTTATTTATTTATTTATTTGAGAGAGAGAGAGAGGGAGGGAGAGAAAGCACAAGTGGGGGAGGAGCAGGGGGAGAGGGAGAAGCAGACTCCCCATTGAGCAGGGAGCCTGACACAGGGGCTCTATCCCAGGACTCCGGGATCATGACCTGAGCCAAAGGGAGACCCTTAACCAACTGAGTCACCCAAGCGCCCACATATCATTTTCTATATAATCACTCTACGCTGCTTCAAAGTGTTGAATGGCTCATGTTTACTTTCAAAAATAAAATAAATTAAGTCTAATTTTGCTTTGAGAAGTTAATAATGCCACCTGACACAATTAGGTGCTGTGTTGCAAAACCGGGACAGGTATCATTGACCTATGACAACATGAAAACTGGATATCACAGAACTGGTTTGCGAGACTTGGAAAAATGGCTTACCTGGAGCTGACAACCAAGCATAAATCTTTAACTGTTGAATTCAGCCTTTAATTCCTTTATATTATGTTTTTGCACAAGATATAAACTTGTGTCTTTACCCCATAATTGTGACATGACTACACTTTTGCTTGCATACTACATGAAGAGAATATGGGTCATAACACAAGAAACTTTACTTGGAAGCTTATTTATTAATATAACATGACTAGGTACACAAAAGGGAAATATTTCTGATTATGGGTAGTTTGAGGTCACTGTTTTTTCACGGAGAAATAATTACATCCGATTTAACAATAATTCCCATCAAGCTATTTACAGTTGAGAAAATTAAATAAAATGTCATCTGCTTAATTATTATTTGTTACCCTTAATTAAAATGTTAATTGAGTACATTTGTGCAACATATTTAATGTGTTGACTTTTTGACAAAGGCAATGACAATGATTCCTACCTTCTACATTCAAATGCTTAATCGTTCACTTAACAAGTATTTTGGAAAAAAGACAAATATATTTAAGCAACAGAGCAGTATAGATTGAAAGGTCATTTTTCCGCTACAGCTGTAGATAGTAGATCCGTAGGAAATCAGCACTTTAGTCACTAGAAAGGAAATCTACCAGAAGTATGCATTTTGGTCTTCTATTTGCATATGAGAAAAAGGGACAAAAATTAATCAGCCATAAAATGTCCACCCAGAATGACATTTTTAAGTAAAGAAATTGATTATGAGGAGATATACTTTAAACTTATTCTTTCTTCACTAACAGTCAGAAGAAGCTAGAGGATAGTAAGGACCTTTATATTTTTTTATATTGATGTACACTTGAACTTGTCATTTGACAACATTTGAGACATTTGTTTAAAACAACATAGAGACTTATGCTGCAAAATGGGTTTGAATTTCCTTTTGACAATGGTTGAGATTTCTCTTTTCTATGCAAACCTGTGGTACTGACCTCTGTTCAGTAAATAAACATGCTTTGTGTTTTGCAAAGCAAAGGTTCTTGCAAATCAGCATAAAAACAAAATGGTTCCTTTTCAAATAATTTATGAAGTGTAATGCTTTCCCAAACCAGCCTCAGTTGGGTAATAACATCCACTGCGCACCTATCAGCAACCCAAGCGATTGGGGAATAAAGGAACAGACATAATTCTCTGTCCTTATAGAGCTTTGAGCTTAAAGATCTCTTCCTCCTGGCTCCCCACCCCCCAAAAACTTACTCTTTTGTTTTTTTTTCCTTGATAAATTCTAAGACTTTAATGCCTAGTAGAATGAGGAGTTAGTACTTTTAAGGAAGTAATAACCATAAAAATAAAATACATAGTGTTTATTTAGTACCTGCATTTCTAAATACATATAATATCTCATTTAATCCTCAGAATAATCCTCTTTGTAAGTACTATCATTATTCCCATTTTATATGAATAAATGGAGGCACAGCTTTCCCAAGGCCATACAACAAATAAGCAGTAGGGTTGGGAGTGGAGACCAGCCATTCTGGACTCAGAGTCTATTCTCTGATCTTCCCACTATCCTTATGGATATTAAAAGGGTTTAGTGCGGGGCCCCTGGGTGGCGCAGTTGGTTGGGCGACTGCCTTCGGCTCAGGTCATGATCCCGGAGTCCCGGGATCGAGTCCCACATCGGGCTCCCGGCTCCATGGGGAGTCCGCTTCTCACTCTGACCTGCTCTCTCTCACTCTCTCTCTTTCCTGATGAATGAATAAATAAAATGTTTAAAAAAAAAAGGGGGGGTCTAGTGCAAGAAATTTCAAAATGTTTTGAGCAATCCGATATTTAAACTTATTGCAGCAAAAGTAGGAGAAAGTACTTGTGTTGTCACTTCAGTTCTAAACTCAATGGTTTTATAGTCTTCTTCAATGATCATTAAAACATTAAAGTATGATTAAGAGCGAACAAGGGGAAGCATAGGCTTGTACGGTAAGTTTTCTAAGAGTTCATCATTTTTTCATACACAATGAACCTTCTGCTGTGAATGAGGGGACAATCAGTAATTTTGTGGAGCTACCTGGCATTTGTTAAAATTTCATCTCTGCCACTTGCCAGGCAAATGATGATGGACAAATGATTTAACCTCTGTAAGTTTCAATATCTTCTTTTGCAAAATGCAGATATTAATCCCTTCCTCACAGGTCATTGTGAAAATTAAAGACAGGGCTCACAGCACAGTGTTGGGCTCATAGAGACCCACTAAAGGTGAGCTAGAGCCGTTATAAATTAAATAAGCGAGTCATTATGTTGAGAAGTATCAAACTGGACATTACTTAGTACCTATTAGGATAGCTCTGAAGAGATTTAGGAAGAATATATGTAGATATACTGTTTAACTGGCCTAGGAGAATAGGCTATCACAATTTCAATGGTTTGCCTGTTACTTGCAGTGAATATTTATTAAAAATTAAAACGAAACTTTTCCATCTGTTTAGGGAACATCCCTGAAGAAGTAGTTCATTTTGCCTTTTCCTTCCCTTGCAACCACTTTATTAGAACTGTGGGGAAGAAACACAATTAAAGCAGGTGATGCAAAATGGAGCAAAGAGAGGATGGCTTGAAGAAGCCATGCTTAAAAAAAAAAAAAAAAAAAAGAAGCCATGCTTGACTTCGAGGGCAAGCTTGGAAGGAGAGGGGGAATGATTTGGACAATTCTTTCCACTTCACCTTGTCCAGGGTTTCCCAGTGTGGCAGGGTGATTATTGGGTGATTTGCCCTTGGGGAGTGGTGGAGAGAATGCTTAGGCATCGCTAAATTATAAATGGTACTATAAACGGTGGCTTTCAAACTTAAAAAAAAATCTATGATGTGCTAAGCAACACATTGTACGTTTCTATCTAGTCTACTAGTACGTAAGCACCACAAGTGCAGGGGATCTTTTTCCTTTGTAGTCAGTAATATGTTTGAGTGCCTGGAAAAGTTCTTGGTGCATGGTAGGTGTTCAATAGTGGTTCAGTATTATCAATCTTCTATTCATCTGTCTACCCAGGAAAAAAAAAGTTTTATGGAACATTCTTATATTTACTATTTGCTTGTAACATGTTCTGAAAATTTCTGTTCTATTCCACAAGAAGAAAAAAATGCAGGCAAGACCTACTAAATTAATTCCAGTGCATTCACTGGGGAGAGAACCTTACTATGTCATTCTTTCCAGTTCTCTGGGTTATGGTCTATAATTGGAAAAGCACTCTGTGTTCCTGGGAGCAATTGGTTTTGTGTGTAAATTGACTCGGGTCATTGAGACTTACCTTTCTTGGGATCACAGTTCTTCATTTAGCTTGGGTATTTCACCCGTCCATGCACTAGTGTGGATACTCACTTTACTCATGCTGCAGGATGGTGGGATAGATAAGTCAAGTAGTATTGAGGGTTGTTGCCCAACTTCTGGGAGATTCTGAAAGTATTTGCTGTACTCTAATGGATTTGTTTTTGTGGAGTCCTCATGTAATTATTAATTGTTGAATAAGTTCTGTAGACTAGCTAGGGACAATGGATGACTAGAATGATTTGGATGCAGTTCTCCTTAAGGCAGAAGATTGGAAAGAGTGACCTCTTAAGATTCTCTCCACAGTGAGCATACTTTCAGTCCATGCAGTTGAGGAAATTAAAATTAATTGTAGGGAGGATTTTGTGACTTTTAAAGTCTTTATTTTTGTTTCTGATTTCTTTCTGAGTTATCTGTACTTAAATTTTACACTCACTGTAGTTATGAAGAAGGAAGGAGATGAAGTAGAAAAATTAATTCAATTAAGTGTTTTGCTAGGAGTGAGACTTGTAGAAATCTTTCATTTCCTGAGAAAATATGTGGGAGTAAGGAAGATACTGTATTCAAATATTATATTCATTGTGAAGGGGCACTCAAGATCTTAGTTCTGTTAATTTTCTTCACCCTTAGAAAAGCATTTTCTGGCTTAAAGTTTAAGTAAAATTTGAGTGAACAATCTCGAAGAGCTAATTGGATATTAGTTCTAGTGTCTGCTCTAGGTCTGAGTGCCATAGCCTACCTAAGGTTACTACAATCTCATGGGGAATAACCTGGATCTGGATATTCCCCAGTTGCATGGGTAGGAGAGACCCTGGGGAAGGGGTAGGGTTGCAGGATGAGACTGACTGGCTAAGGATGGCATTTAGAGGGGTTGGTGAAATCACAGATGGTAATAGTCTAATAGAGCCATTGGCATCTTGTAGGTATAACAAGGTCTAATGAGCATTGTTGACTGGTTGTGGAAGCTCAGTGATAGCCAGCCCCAAAGTAGTTGATATTTGTAATTCCAAGGAACAGACAAAATAGTATTGGACTAACAATTCCACCAGCATGCAGGCAGTCACAAATTTTAAGTCAGAACTGATTAAGAATAATTCAGCATTCTGATCATAGAGGATCATGGCTTCTGAGACAAATTATAAAAGTAGAGGAACAAGCTAGAACTTAAATTATCAACACTGAGTGGTGAGTGGGTACTTTTTTCCCTCCCAATTCAAGGCATATGTCTGGTTTTCACAAGGATGTGGTTTAATAACAAATAGCAGGAGTGACAAGATGCTGACTTTCAGAACACTAGGTTAGTGTCTCCTTGCCAAACTAAGATCAGTCCTTGAAAGAGGAGATTGGAGGTGAGTGTAAAGGTGGGTAGAGTTCAAAGGTTCTAGATGTTCATAAAAGGAAGATGGGAAGATGGAACCCAGGCAAAGCCTGACATTTCATTCAAGGACACTTAATATACCGTCACCAGAATAAAGGGCACTGAATGTCTGAATAAATCAGCAACATAGAGACTTATAATAACATGGGATATGAAATATCTTTTAAATAGTTGCATTGTAGTACAGAAGTATCACATTTGCCTCTTAAAGACCCTTGATGGACAAATTGAACAAATAGAGCGGTGACTCTCCACTAAGGGTGATTTGCTCACCAAGGATGTTTGGCAGTGTATGGAGATGTTTTTGATTGTCACAACCTGGGGAAGGGATTTGCCGTTGGCATCTCGTGATGCTGCTGAACACCCCACAATGCACAGAACAGCCCTTCACAAGGAAGAATTACCCCGTCCAAAATGTCAGTAGTGCTGAGACAGAGAAAGCCTGAAATAGAGTAAGATTACTACTATAAAGTCTTAGTTGAAAACTGAATTTTTATGAGCAATACAATATATTTATGGGTGCACATAAATTGGTTCTAGCTTGGATGTTGGCCAACCCTGACTCTGCTACCGGAGAGTAAGTTGGACTGGGAGCTTATTGCCTCGAGGTGCAGAACTACCCGAGCCGCAAGCGGAATGGGACGAGCCTAGCATTTGAGCATTTACCTGTGGATCTGTGAGGGAACCTGTGCTTCTGGTGTGAGTGGTGAGCTATCTCCAGTTGTGGCCTGGTGTCTATAGGATTTTGTGTAGTATTTTCTAGAAATCACTCAACCTTTCCACCCATTTTAACTTTTGCCTCTGTAACTTTTGACCGAAGTGAAGGACTTGTGCCTTTCTTTTTTTTTCCCTAAACCTCTGCCCAGTGCCCCAATCTTCACCTACTCTGAAATGAACTTTCCATGAGCTGCAGACAAGGGAAAATACTAGTGGTTGGTGCTGACGAGGGGTTGATAGTTATCCCCAGTATGGTAAGTTTAAGACAAACAACTGATTCCAACGCTGAAACGTAAATTCATTATCGGGAGTGAGTGACTGTCTGTTTCTTGAAGAATATATGCCAGTATGATTTCTCCACCAGTAAGTCTATTTAGACTTGACTTTTAGGCAGTTTGCTCACTACTGCCTTGCTGATACTGCTGCTCTCCTGGATTCGTTGTTCTAGATGGTACTACACTGATGTGACTCTTGTAATTTATAGTGACCGGTAAAGTTTGCCTCATGCCCTGATGTCCTAATGTTACATTTTGTAATCTTTCTCCTGTGGAAGAAAAAAAAAATGAGCCTCTTAATAGGTTTGTGAAACATTCAGGGTACTGACAAACTTAGCATTGAAACTGTAGTATCCTGTTTCATGGGAAATGTTTCTTGATAACTCACAATCAAGAAATTATTGTAACATATTACTTTCTCACTGTCTACCAAATTGGGGCTGATGGGCTGAAAATCAGCATGGCCAAGTACTCTGAGTTTGTGGTCTCAGGGTAGACACAACTAACATGGAGTCCCAGCTTTGCCATTAAAGATCTGTAAGACCTAGGGCATGTGCTTAATATCTCTGGGCCTCAGTTTTCTTATCTGTGAAATGGGGAGGATTAAATAGTACATGTGGCTCATTTGACACAGTGCTTATGTCAGTAAGGACCAAATAAATGTTTTTGTCATCATCACTGTTACTATTAATTGTGTTGAGCCACCCATTCTGATTTTCTTATTGTTAAAGACGGTGTGAGCGGATTTGCATTTCAGGTAGGTGGGGCTGATACTCTTCTGTGCTTTCCCCACGAAAGATGTTTTACCTTTTTCCTTTGGGTTTTCCCTTCAGATCACCTTGGCGTGTGTGCATGTTTGTGATAGAGATAAAGTTTTAATATGTACGGCGAAGTAGTTCAGATTCCAAGAGATAATTGCTTTATTGACCTAAAGATTAATTATCATGAAATGGAAGTGTTGTGACTCCGTGCACAGTGCTAAAACATGAAATCATTCAAATCCTGGCATGGGGGGCGGGTCAGCAGATGATTGGGAATCTAAAGCATGTTTATAAAAATGAAAAGCCATAAAGAAAATCTGCCTATCTGGGCTCCACAGCAAAGGGCTGGAGCAGAGGTTCTCAACCCTGAGTGCATGCATGTCAGGATGGCTGGGAAGGCTTGGGAAAACTCCGGTTTCTGGGCCCTCTGCAGGGAATATAAAGGTTCTACAGGCTGCTAAAAGATAGGACTCTAACAGGTGCTCTGAGCAGGAAATATTGGAGCCTCTGGGTATATGGCCCTCCATATATATAAAAAAGAGAAAAATATTTCAGAAGGAGAATGGGTGGGATTGGGCTGCAGACCTCATTTGTTTGGAAAAGGCTAATTGGAGAAGGGCTTTGTCACTCTGGGTTGAAGGTATCCTAGAGGTTCAAATTAAGGGTTGTGAAACCTCGGCTCTACTACCTATTTTGGGTCCACTTTGTGGAGAGGAGACTGGAGGTGCTGCTTATACTTCCCATTGGGATCGGGCCCCCAGTTTGGAGAGGGGAGAGAGAGAGAGAGAAGGAAGGAAGGGATACAGAGATAATCTGATTTGTGCCAAATAGGCTGCTGTAATCTTGGCAAGTGTTTAAAAATTAGGATCTAATTTTTTAAAAAGGAATGAATTTGAACAATTGGTGCAAACTCTAATCTGTAACTTTCCTATGGGTGTCCAATCTAGCAAAAATATTTTCATTTCTTTACTCTTTAATAAAGGATTGTAAATGGGGAATATTGCCCCTAGGCAGAAGTCAGTTATTTAAATTTTTACTCAGAAAGTTTATTGCATTTTGAATCAAAAAAGAAGCTCAGCTGGTATTCAGAACCCACAATTCTGTTACTATTATTTTTTTAATAGCAAAGAAAATTAAATTCTTAGAAAGGTACTGAGGTGAACTCAAGATGGTAAAACAATGGGGGACTTTTAAATTTCAAATTTTAAGTAGAAAAATAATAACTGATTGTCACAGCTAAATAAATTTCCCCCTGTATAAGTTCAACAAAAATGGAGAAAATTTAATAGGTTAAGAATGGACACTCTTCATTTTGTGTGACCTACTTAATAAAATATGTTAACATCTAGGAGAAGCCAGCTGCTATCACTAAACGTAAGTAGCAGTTGCCTGGGTTCTACTAGATGCCAGGCATGTGTTAGATCCTGAGGTTATAGAATTGAATATGACACAGCCTCTACTCTAATGGCCTGTAATGTAAGGAGGAGGAGAGAACATGAGCAGATAATGCTTATGTAATGTGGGAATGGGACTCTAGAGATGTCCACACGTTATTGTGCATGTATAGCTATAATTCAGAGAGTGCTTGATCTGTGGATTGTAATAGAACCCAAGCTCTTCTGCCTGGCGTATAGCAAAGCCCGTCATGGAGACAAGGAAAATGTACAAACGTGAGAGGCAGCCACACGAGGAGAGGGAAGGCAAACCTTAAATCCACCTTCCCAAAGGGGGGCAATGTCAAGTTTTTTATAATCATAGAGTTTGGGATTATCTACATATTGATGAAAACGGTGGGGAAATTATGACTATTCACGAAGAAAGATGGAGTGTGTGCATTGAGCAAACACAGGTAACATGCATCCCATGTTCACTTTGGGGTGGAGGCTTAACATTAAAATGAGGCAACATTTGGCTCCTGACATGAGTCAGGAGGTCATTTGAGGACAAGGAGAGGGGCTATGCACAAGCTCCAAGAGCTGGTATGAGCTGGATGGGGTCTTGGGCTCATTATATCTGATAAGGAATGCAGGGCCTTGCTTGTTCGTAGAGTGAAATCATGTCAGTGACCTTCAGTCCAGGCTTCTGCAGAGACAACTAGTGGATTTGTTAGTGGGGTCTGAAAGTAAACAATAGCTGATTAAGGAGAAATAGGTCTCTAAAAAGCAAGCTTTAACTATCCTGCGCTTTGGGGCACCTGGGTGGCTCAGTTGGTTAAGCAGCTGCCTTTGACTAAGTTCATGATCCCAGGGTTCTAGGATCGATCCTCGTATTGGGTACCTTACTCAGCGGGGAGCCTGGTTCTCCCTCTGTCCCTCCCTCTGCCGTGCTCTCTCTCGCTCTCTCTCTCAAATAAATAAATAAATAAATAAATAAATAAAATCTCTAAAAAAATAAATTTCCCATAGTTTCAACTTCATTAACCCTATAGGGCAGGGTTTCAGGATTGTGCTAAAGATAATATATATGGTATGTATACATGGTGTGTATGTATGTACGTAAACTCCAACTCCCCCAAAGGTCTTACTTTATCCCCATTTTACACATGAGGGAATCGAGGCTGAGAGAGATTAAGTTGTCCAAAAACAGTTAGTCTCATCAGAACTGAGATTGGAACTTGGAGTTCAGAATGACCTTGAAACCTCTTTGCATTGTAATGCCGTGATTTCTACTCTCTGATCTAATTCTACATACCTTCTGTCAAGCTAATATGCAATTGTTAATTTTTCCAAGTAGATCTGGAAACCTCCGTAGATTACAAATATCTTAGAAATTGCTTACATGTGATGGGGGATTTTCTCAGGAGTGAAATATTGAAAAGGAGAGCTAGAACACATAGCACTTTCAACATGAACTTTGCTGCATCGTGCACATTTCTCTAGAAGAGAAGATGGGAACATTTATTATATTCTCAAATGCAGACACATCCTCCATGTTAAATGAGCAATAAATTTGCTCTTCTAGAAACATTCATTGCCTGTGCACATACATGTTTATAGAAATAGTGAATTGAGACTCAGAAATACACAGCAGAGGTTGACATATTTTTCCACAGTCCTGGGTAAGTTTTGTAGCTGATCTCAGGTACTAGGATTTGAAAGATTTGAATAAAAAATATATCCCTTTAGTGGAAAGAGAGAAGTCTCTGATCTGCCACAACCTACTAAATTTATGTTTTAAATATCTTCACATTTTATGTTATAAAGGTTCTGCTGGGCTTTACTTTATAACACATAGTTGAATGGTACTATTATGGATGCTAGCTTCCTTCCTGGAGGTAGAATGAACACAACATAATCCATTCTGCCATAACATGAGCTATTAGAAGTGATGCTTCTGGCTATTAGGGGTAAATCATATCTGTGGAATGAATTAAGAGTTGAGCTGTTTGCAGTATATTGGATTTGCCCATTTTACAACTGCATTCATTAAATCCAAATTTGATGAAAGCTGTTCATATTAAATTTGATAACCCCAATTCTAGCAAGTTACACAAATTATAAAGCTCCTTTGAAAATTCTGTGACATTTGTGTTATTTTTGTCCTTTAATAACTAAGTCATTTTAAAATTAGGTAACCGTGCTTAACCATGTATTGGTAGAAACACTTCATAATTTATGACTCTTATTGAATTAGTTCAGAATTCAATGCTCTTGTCTGGTTCTGTATTTATGCTTTGACATTGAAGAATCTGTGATTAGTGAATAATTTGTTTTTCAGTGGAATTCACTGAACTTTTGAGGGATTCCTACAGTGTGCATAGCACTGTGCATGGTGTAGTTAGTTTGAAGAGGAAAAAGAACTAATCCTCGCTTTCTAGAAATTACTGTCTACAGGCAAGAGATTTGTACTAGGTATTTCCTCTGTGATTTGTCAGAGAGGAACAACCCCCTTGGAGCTTGTCACGTGTTGGAAATGGCCTATTTTGTCTTATTTATTTATTTATTTAGTCATATTTAAATTCTAATTGGGGGTAAGGACCACAATCCTAGATGAACAGAATTCTCTGTGCCCAACTACTTCTAACAGTCTTGTCCCTAGTTCTTGTTTTAAAAAATAAATTACCTATTAAATTTTTTAATTCTCAGCTCTGACTCTCGAGGTGAAGTCTTCTCATCTGTTTTCCTGAACCAGTCCTGTCCTTAACTGCAGAGGACAATTGCTTCTGGAGGGAAGGCTAGGGGAAAACTTTGTTGAAATTAGCAAAAAAGTTTTTATTATGAATAGCTCAACATTTAGTCTTGCTATTTTCAAACATATGTAACAATTTAGACAATACCTAAAAAGAATTGCTTGGAATATTTTCAGTTGGAGATTTCTATGGATCTGCTTTAATGAATAGCAAAAAAAAAAAAAAAGATTTATTAGTTTAGTGTTTATGTTTATTTATATGAAAATGGACATGTTAGATTCCTCAAAATAATTTTTCTTCTTCGGAATAAGTTAAATGCTGTTTTCTAAAAATGTTTCCATCCTATTAATTTACCGAATAAACTTCCCTTTTAGAAATAGGTGATCAAAGTGTAAACCCCAACTCAACCAACCCAACATCTTCTCTTACCTGATTCAGTGATTTTCTTTAATATAACATGTAGTACCATTGGTAAGTTAAATATAAAAATCCCTTTGCCTATTAAATTTTCATCATGTTAACTTTTTCTGTTGGTCATTCATTTAATGTTTTTAAAAAAATTATTTCTGAAGTTTGCAGAAATATTGGCCTGTTGTAATATCTTTGTGAAAGTTCAGACTGATGTTTAATGGACCCAGAGGAAAGGCAGCTGAAATTTGGATAGACTCTTCACTTAGCTGAACATTTTATGCTCTTAGAAGATATATGTCTTTCCTACATTTTACAGTTAAGAATTTAAAGTTTTTTTCTTATGTAGGAAAATGCTTATCAGTTAATAGTCCAGGAAATGTCATGAGCATTTCTTTGATAGTTACAATGTTTCAAAATGTTATGGTAGCAAGTGAATAATATTCATTTTATTTTTTATTTTTTTCACTTTAAAATTATTTTGGCTTTTTTATAATTCGGATTCTATTTTGGCTGCATTTGTTTTTGATAGCAAAATGTTTTAGTTCATTCTCAAAATAATTCCACTTGATTCTAATTCTCACACCTCCTTCACTGAATCATATGAGGCTTAATGTCTAAATGAGGTTCATTGGAATTTATGTTGAGGTGGTATTTCATGGAGGTGAGATTTGTAGCAAGGTATGACTGTGTTTTAAATTGATCTTCGAAGTGTTGAATAACTTTACTGCAACATTTTAGATATTTTTTCATCCTTTTTTTTTCTCAGTACTGTCATTTTTTTTTCTCAAGGAATGAAACTTTCTGAGTACAAATGTACTTAGCAATGAGTTCTTGATTTACTCATGAATGAAATCCTTAATAAAATGTAATTATAATAGCAGCTAATGCCCAATCAGTATTTTTATGTACCTGGCTCTGTATTAAACACTTCATGTATATTATTTCATTTATTCTTCATAGTTAAGCCTGCTTTTTGGATGGGGAAGCTAAGGGTTAATCCTGAGAAGATGAATGGAGATAATATCCAAGTCACATAAATAATACAAGGTGGACATAGGATACAAACCCATAATTTGCCTGATGCCAAAGTCTTTGTGCTTAGTGATCATATCTATCTCCATAAAACTATTTCTCTTGGAAATCCTTCCTTTTAGCTGGAACTTTTAAGAAGTCCTATGTCCTAATAAATCACTGCAAAATGATTTCAATATAGACTGCAAAATGACTTCACTTTTTTGCAGCATTAGAAGGTAATGATTACTTTTTGACTATGTTATTCACTTGCATACACATCAAAGACAATAAAGAAAAAACAAAAAGAATAAAAGCAAAGTGTCACTTCATTTGATGTTGTTAAGTTGGCAGAGATTTATGGAGCTAATTGTATTTTAAAATATGCCAGTGTTACTCTAACAAGAGTCTTCCTTAGGGGATGTAGGTCTGGGGACAAGTCATCCTGTGTATCTTGCTTTCTTCAATAAGCGTTTAGGACTCATCTTGTCAGTCCATTTACTGCAGTCACAGAGGAGTTTCCCAGAGGATATACACTATCGTTCCTTCCTTAGGGCCTTTATACCAGCTCTCTCCTGCACTTAGAAACCTTTTCCACTGGTACTTGGAATGCCAGGCTCTTTCTTGTCCTTGAAATCTTGGCTTAAATGCCATCCCCCTCAGGAAGTCCCTTTCTGACCCTCAACTAAAGTGTGATTCCTCAGTTACCTATCCCACATTCTCTTTATTTCCTGTGTTATACTTTCTTTAGCTGTTGCCCGTTTGTTGTCTGTATATTGCTGATTGGATTCTAAGCTTCTTGAACTATGTCTGTCTTATCATCATGTCTCTAGCACTGAGCAGAATGGCCTGTAATAGGTACTCAGTAAATATCTGAGGAGTGAATGAGTGAATGAAAGAACAAATGAATAGAGTTTTGAGAAGAAAAAGAAATAGTTAAAAGGAACAAAATTGCAGTAAAATGAGCTTTTTAATTTATAGAGTGAGCAGAGTGTATAGCTCCAAAAGGTGGGATGGGGGGCCTTTTCCCCTTAGCATGTGAAGGTCAGACTTGCCTTCCCCCTTTGAAACCAAGCAAGGCGTTACAACTTTGTTCTCTGAGAAATAGCTGTGTCACTGGTCACTTCTTTTAACAAGGCAAGACCTTGTTCCAAAATTCAGGCTTCAAATTTGCTGTATCCCAGAGAAGGCTGTTCGGATCTTGCCATAGATAATGAAAACTTGTCTGCAGTGCATAGCAGATTCTAGTTTGCCCCTATTTTTTTTTCACAACTGCAGAATTCAAAATAAATGACGTTTTGGGGCGCCTGGGTGGCTCAGTGGGTTAAAGCCTCAGCCTTTGGCTCAGGTCATGATCTCAGGGTCCTGGGATCGAGCCCTACATTGGGCTCTCTGCTCGGCAGAGAGCCTGCTCCCTCCTCTCTCTGCCTGCCTCTCTGCCTACTTGTGATCTCTCTCCTCTCTGCCAAGTAAATAAAAAAAAAAAAATAAAAACACACACACACACACAAAAAACTTAAATGATGTTTTAAAGTGCCATTCTTTATTTTGAAAAACATCATTATTACAGTTAAAAATTAAATTCACATTGTTCACTCTTTTGCATTTAAGAGTTTAGAGCTGCATAGGTTTAGGGAGGAAAACATAATTAAACATAAGTAACAGGTGCCAGGAAACAAAGGATAAAAGGAGGAAATGTTAAATTATGACAATTATATGGCAAGAAATAGGCAACACATCTCCTTTTAACATAAAGTCACTGTGGAAGGGAGCAATACATTCCATCTTTCTTTCTTTCTTTCTTTCTTTCTTTCTTTCTTTCTTTCTTTCTTTCTTTCTTTCTTTCTTTGACAGAGAGAAAGAGAGAGAGAGAAAGAGAGCACAAGTAGGCAGAGAGACAGGCAGAGAGAGAGGGGGAAGCAGGCTCCCTGCTGCGCAGAGAGCCCAATGCGGGACTCGATCCCAGGACCCTGAGATCATGACCTGAACTGAAGGCAGCGGCTTTAACCCACTGAGCCACCCAGGCGCCCCAATACATTCCATCTTAATTCTGGATTGAAAATACACAGAAGTAACAATTATGACAAATTGATTGGCTAAAAACACATAAGTCATATTATTATTTTAAGAAAATGGTGTAAGAATAAAGCTAGGAACTTGAGGTGGTGAGATATGTTAAACTAGAGTCCTTATAGGCCGGTAAGAACTGAGAAAGTGACATAAAGAAGGACGCCCCATTACCTGGATGTCCCTGGCCCTTAATATGGATTTATTTAAAATGGGAGCTAACTTTTCATGCTAGAAAAAAATGAATTGGGGCTTTATCATAAATATAAAAACAGAAATTATGAAACTAGTTTCCTCTGAAACCTACATGTTGTCTATGGTTTTCTGCACTTGGTCTAACTGTCCTGAAGGTCAAAGGCCAATGGATTAATGAATATTTTCATGTTAGGACAACCTTGCTTTTCCATGCACCACCATTAGGCAGGGGCTTGGATAACACATGCTTGATCAATTAAGAACTCTTGTAATTCTTTTTCTAAACCCAAACCTCCTGTCCTGCCACCAAATCTTGTTATGAAGAAGTGACTGGGAGACCAGGGATCTTCAGAATTATCCTGATGGAAAACCAGAGCTTTTCAAATTCAGAAAAGTGTTTGAGCCATGTATTAGTCTGCTGGGACTGCCATTACCATGTACTATAAATTGGGCTGTTTAAATAATAGAAATGTGTTGTCTCCAGTTCTGGAGGCTGGAAGTCTAAATAAAATCAAGGTCTTGGCCAGATTGTTGGTTCCTTCTGAGGGCTGTCAGGGAGTGTTGGTCTGAGCTTCTTTCCTTGGCTTGTAGATGGTCATCTTATCCCTGCATGTATGTCCCTTCATATTGTCTTCCTTCTATGGGTGTCTGTCTCTGTGTCCAAATTTCCCCTTTTTATAAGGACATCAGTCATATTGGATTAGGGCTCCCCCTAAAGACCTCATTTTAACTTGATCACCTCTATAAAGACCCTATCACCAAATATGGTTCCTTTCTGAGGGACTGGGGGTAGGACCTGGGAGTTAGGACTCCAGTATAGCTTCTTTGGGAGTATACATTTCAATTCATAATAATACACTGTTCTTTTTTTTTTTTCACTGCATAAAGGTTGTGTCTATAGAACTCAAAATCAATTTGAAAGGAGTTAAGTACAGTGAACTACTAAGGTAATGATTCATGACTAAAATGAATGCTTATTGTTGTTTTAAGCCACTGAGCTTTGAGGCGATTTGCTATATAGCAATGGATAACTGATACCATGATCACACTAAAGGTCACTCCAGAAATTTCTCAGAGTTTAGAGAAAAGGGATCAATGTTTCTGTGCTATTATATGTTACAAAGAAGGATTTTGGGGAAAAATAGCATTTTTGAGGTATAATTGATATACAAAGAACTACATGTATTTAATGTATGCAATTTGATGAATTTGAACATATGCAACCACTAATGATACCATCACAATTAAAGTAGTAGACCTATCCAATGCTTGCCACCAAAACAAAAAGGACAAAAGCAAATGAGGGGATTTTCACAGGCTGAGTTGGAGCTCAGATGTTGCTAGTGTTGCAGTCTTTTTTCCAAGTCAACTTCCATTCTTTGTTATTTTGAGAAATCTTATCTTGAATATGGGAGAAGGGTCTGATTGGAGGTAGGGCTTTCCAGAAAAGAAGAGAGTAAAATTAATAAAGATGTGGTATGATATCTTTTGCTTCTGGTCCTGCTTGGCTTCGAGCTGAAAGAATGCAAGTCTTTATGTCAGACTAGTAAGATTAGGAGCACCAGAATATCTTCTTGGGACCCCAGCTAACACGAGGGACCTTGCGTTGGTCCTGGAAACTTGGGACATTGATTTGATAGTATTGGGAGAACAGAAATGTTGGTTTTCTCAAGGTGGGCAGCACTTCAGAGGCATGTATGGTGAACTACCTTACAGTGCTTCATGGGTGGTAGTGGATGTTCATAAGTGGGAGCTGCACAGTGCAGTTGCCTTGGGCTATTTCCAAGACAGACTGGTTTGTGGGTATATATGAGGTATTTCTCTGGGGACTTCTCCAAGTCTGGTCCCAGGATCCATAGCAACTTGTTAAAAATATAAACTCTTAGCACTTTCCACGAAGCCATGGGAACATGGTCTAGTATAGAATCTGTAGTGTGGGAGAGTCAGGGCCTTGCCCAGGACCTTCAGTGGGGTAGGGAGTTGGCAAATAGATGTCCTAGACTTATATTATTTAGAAGCACAATTCTGAGGCACATTTTATATAGTTCCTATGGGTCCCTTGCAGAATTGAGTCCCAGATTCCCACTGTACTAACCAGGTAATGATATATCCTCTAACTTCTTCATCTCACCTTCCAAACTCATTTCTTCCTCCTTTCTAGACTTACCTTTTGAAAAAACCACCTACACCCAAGTCCTTGTCTCAGGCTCTACTTGTGAGATAATAATCTGACAATAATAATAAGATTCCTACAAACACATTCATTGGTTTATGAGAATGTTCTGATTTGTGCTAAGTATATGGATTCCAAAACAATGTTTAGGTTCCATGCCAAACTGAGCAGCTCTATGGGAGGAACCTGGGCTCTCTGTCACCTTAGCAGATGTCCAGAATGTTGCTTGGGAAGAGAAAAAACTCTCCCAGGATTCTGACACAGAGGAAAATAAGTACATCCATGGCTGCCAAGACTAGTCTTCAGATTGAGTCTCTCATTGGTTTCGCTTCTTGTGACTTGGGAATTAATTCCCCCACTATGTGCAATTTTCACTTATTAAGGTTAGTCTCTTAGGAAACTGTTCCTTGGTGTGTCTGGATAAGGGTGTGAGAAATGAAATCTTTAGCAGTTTAGCACAAGTGTGTTTGGGAGTTTGATTTTTGGTTAGTTTGAATATTTAATTTGCTTGAGTGTTGCAGGAGCTCGTTGAGAGGACATGGTGGCTAGTTGATCTGGGAGCTGGACTGGGGCTCCTCACCCTCTCCTCTGTCCTTGAAAGGTACATTCTGCCCACCATTCCCACACTGGGAGGTATTTCAAGGACATAGTCTTGAGAGAGCTGCATGTTATTGAAACCATATTGACTAAATATGGTGACTGAACCCCATTAAGGCTTCTGTTTCAGCTTTTAAGATTTTGGCGACAGGTGTGGAGAGCTACTGATCCTGTGGCTGCCAAAGACAAGCCTCCTATGTAAGTTCCTTTGCTTATTTAACCTGCCAATCTGGAGTGGATAACTTCTTTCTTTGGTCTCTCCTTAACCTCCATGTACTAGGACCAGTTTCAGATTTCACACAGGGAACTCACAGGGGTTGTGAACCAACAATGGGTATAAATATTTTTCAGTGTATAATAAGTTAGTGGTTAAAATTAATCTAAGGAACAAGGAGTTTGATTTTATGCACAGTAATTTAATTTCTCAAATGAAAACAGTTCAGAGGAAATGAATATCTTTTTTCATAAAGTAAGGCTATTAGCTAATAGCTATAGTAGGGGATGGTAAATACAAGTGTTAAGTCTTATTTATGCTTCAACTGAAAGAATATTTTTTTTATTTGTACCTGTGATTCCACAGATTTATTAAAGATGTCAGGACTTGAAAATATTGATTTCATCTATGTTCCTGTTATGAAATACACCATGCTTGAAATTATGACATACTTATGGACATTTATACACATCATTTCTTTCTGGGAAGAAACAATTCCAATTTATTAGGTTGGATTTGATGAAGGAGTCATTTTGAAGTCATATGATTAATGTTGATAATATAGTTATTATAGGACCTAATTCATGTGGGTTTTTTTTCTTTTTGCCAGTTTTTTTTTTCCTTGACTCAGATTTTAATTATTGTTCAGGTCTTTACTGGGTCTTCCATTTACAAGGGGAGATTGATTGGGGGAGAAGGAATTCTGGATGTAGATATAAAGGATGCAATATATATGGCAGGACATATTTTTTCCTGCCTGTTACTAAGGAAGTTATATAGTATCATGGAAAGAATGTAGTCTTTGGAATCCGACAGATTCTAGCTCAAACATTATCCCTTCGTCATTAGCTTGTTGCAACAGGATTGCAACAGGATTGTTGCAAGAGATATAATATACATAGTGCCTAGAAGACTTGTAACAAATAGCAAATGTTATTACTGTAACTCAACTACATTGAAAGGAGTTTTCAGATGAATACAGCTCACTTTGTTAAGTGTGCTTGGACAGCAGGTGTCTAGGCTATATACAAACAGTGCTATAAAAAAAAAATGACTCAGCTTGAGGATCTTAATGTAGGATTTTCCTTCAAAGACAGCATGACAGTCAAACCTGGATGGTTTTTAGTTTAGTTGGAGGAACTATTTAGTGTCATCCCAGAACAGGAATTTTGAATTTTTAAAAGTTGACTAGGTGATTCTGATAATCAGAAAACTCTGGACACCATGTCTTAAGATTCAGACCCAGCTTTTCCAGACTGACTTTGGGCATCATTGGGTGAGAAGCTACCAGTTATTCTTAAGACTTTTTATCTTTTTTTTTTTAAAGTAGGCTCCACACCCAGCATGGAACCTAGTGCAGGGCTTGAACTCAAAACCTTCAGATCAAGACCTGAGCTGAGATCAAGAGTAGGACATTTAACCAACTGAACCACCCAGGCACCCCTATCCTTTCTTAACTATTTTTTTCCACTCTAAACAAAATTAATGTAATTCCTTAATATCATCTAAAGTCCAGTTCATTTTCAAATTACTTTGTCTTAAAAATGTCTTTTACTGTTGGGTTATTTGAATCAATATCCAAGCAAGGTCCACATACTGCATTTGGTTGATGTGTCCCTTAAGTCTTTCTTCTTTTTTAATTTTTAAATTTTTAATTATTTTTATTTTTTATTTTTAAGTAGGCTACATGCCCAGTGTGGAGCCCAATGTGGGGCTTAAAGTCACAACTCTGAGATCAATACCTGAGCCACGACCAAGAGTTGGATGCTTAACTGACTGAGTCACCCAGGAGCCCCTCTTCTTTTTTAATATCATTGATTTTTTTGAGAACCTGTGTCACTATAGAACACTATAGAGTGTTCCACATACTGGATTTCTGATTCTTTCTCATGCATTCCAAAATGTGGAACTTTTGCTCTGTCTTCGCATTTAACATAAACTGGTGGTGTGATACAGGGCTTGATTAGATTTAAGTTCAATTTATTTTTGGATTATTGTATTTTTAATGTGTTCTAATTTATTGCAGTTATTATTCTTTTTCATGAAAATTGTCCCACATTGGTCAGTAGGAACTCCTTCATATTGGCTCCAGGGTCCTTTCATACAACACTATTAATTCTTGATAATATTCTTGCTTTGTGGCACAATACTTGTTTCAGGTTCATCTTGCTGTATATCTAGAATCAGTGATTCCTAGAAGGACTCTTCTTCGTTTCCATGAGGAATGGTAGTTAGAGACCACAATCTGAGGGCAGGGAGAGTTCATTGCTATTGCACTGTCATTGCATTTAGCCTTTTCAGTAGACAGAATTAGGAAATGCATGTTTAAAAATAAAAGGAATCATCAGTGTAGACTGACATTTCCAATTCAAATGTAAGATTACAGAATATTTACTTAATTTGTTGGTTTGATACTTGTATCTATAGTCTTAGGCTAAAAATTTGAAGGCTTTCACCCTAAGCTATATACTTCGGCTGGCTTTCAGTCTATCTGCTTTTATATCACTCTCTAGTTTTAAACCACTCTCTAGTTTGCCCTATGTTATAAGAGGTTGATTCCCTGTAGTTTGTATTTCCATGGTTCCCCTGTCTGTGAGCTTCCACTTGATCTTTGTTAATGCAGGGCACTGGTAGGAGATTGGCCGATAGAAAGAGAAACGATTTCTAATTATTTCTCCCCTTTTATGTCTGCCTTGAAGTCATATGGTTAGTGTTGATATTGTCTCCTAGGAAGTCTCAGGCTTGCCAAGGGTTGAGCTTTTATTGGTTGACTGGCCTCTGGCTCTAGTTATTCCACCTTCTCCCTCTCTGTCTGGCTTAGGCAGGGTAGTGGTTTCCTCTTGGTGTCAACCAAGGAGTCTCACTATCCTCTGGGTTTTTACCTCTCCTTGTCACCTGTGTAAGGAATTTCCTTCCTTCTTTCCGTTTTAAATACTCAAGTGGATTCTCGTACTTGGTTAGACTGATGCAATAGCGTTGCCGAATTTTTTAGCATTTTACCAACACAGTGTTACCAACAGTGAATTGTTGACTGCTTGGAGCTTGCAAACCAAATCCTGACAGTCATCATTATTATTATCACAAATCATTCATCAGTCATAACACTATGGGTATCATTTTATACATTTATGATTTTCCTTTTTAATCACAACTGTTAGACTTTCTCTAATTATACTTCCCCTCTGGCTCCTGAATCTGCCATTCCCACTGCTATGACCCCACTTCAGGCCATTGTGACAGCCTCCTTAAATTTTGCAGCAACTTCACAACTTTCTCCCCACCTTCAGTCCCTCTATTCTCCAGTCTATTTTAAAGGATGCTGCCAGATTTATTTTTATGAAGCACAGATCTAATAATGTCACACTATTACTAAGAAAGAAAATCTCGTGTGGTTCCCCATCACCTACCAAATTAAGCACAAAGTCTTTGTGCTGGCCTTCAACATTCTCCACAGAATATTCCAAAACTTACTTTTTTTTTTTTTTAAAGATTTTATTCATTTATTTAACAGAGAGAGAACACAAGCAGGCAGAGAGGCAGGCAGAGGCAGAGAGAGGAGCAGGCTCCCTGCCGAGCAAAGAGCCCAATGCGGGACTTGATCCCAGGATGCCGGGATCACGACCTGAGCCGAAGGCAGCTGCTTAACCAACTGAGCCACCCAGGCGTCCCCCAAAACTTACTTTTATGTTGAGTCTTTCATCATACAAACCATGCTTCAGGTTATTGATCCATTGGCCTAGAAGGTCCTTGGAAGTAAGAAAGATATCCCTGATTTTGCCATATGAGATGGGCTGTTTGAAATGTCTTATGGAGATACCAAGTCAAAGTAGGCTTAAAGGTAGTAAACAAATTTGGGAGTCACCATTATAGAAATAATTTCTTCTGCATTTATTAGTTGGAATTTTTTTTAAAGATTTTATTTGTTTATTTGTCAGAGAGAGAGAGCACAAGCAGGGGCAGAGGCAGAGGGAGAGAGAGAGGCAGACTTCCCACAGAGCAGGGAGCCTGACAGATTTCGATCCCAGGACCCTGAGATCATGACCTGAGCTGAAGACAGACGCTTACTTGACTGAGCCACCCAGGCAACCCTAGTTGGAATTCTTCGAAAAGAACTTTCCCTCATTTACTATGTGATTACTCTGAACTACTGAAAAGGCAAATTAAGTATTTGATTTTCTCCCCATTTATTACGAATTTTTAGTGTAATGATTTGGTGCTCAAGCAACTTCCAATGGTGACCAATGAATTTCTGAGTAGTATTATGAATTCATGCATCATGACATATATTATGTATTATTTATTTTGCATATTTACATTCATTTAGCTGTTATTGTTCTTGATGCACACTGTCACATCTCAGGTAATGGGTCTATCTCTTAGATTTTAAAACATAGAGACTACAGTGAATAAGTTCTTAAAGATAAAATGAGATTCATCTTTTATAGGTTTGTTTACTCTGATTTTTGGGTCCCTCTGGACTTGTTTTAGAAACAAAATGTGAGTGATTAAAGAAGCTACTTAACTCTGAGAGAAGGTTATCATTGACACTTTATTTTATCATTACTGTGGACTGACTTGGTTTTATTTTGTTCTTTATTGTAGGCTACATTTATTCACTTATTCATGTTTGTTGATCTTTTTATTACTAGGTACTGGAAATATGGTGGTAAATAAGATGGACAGGGCCACTGTGAACTTTAAATTCTACAGTGGATATAGAAATTAAACAGTAAATTTTACAAGTAATATAATTCCAATAGAAGTAGGTACTATGGAGGAGAAACTCAGAGTGTTATGAGGGACCATTGGAAGGTTTCCTGAGGAAGTGATGTTTGAACAGAGATCTGAAGGATGAGAGAGAATTTAGTTGTTGGGGGTATGTGAGCATAGAACACAGAAGGTGAGAAGGCCTTAAAGAGGGAAGAAACATAGTCCCTTTGAGAACTGAAGGGAAAGTCACTGTGGCTAGAGTGTGGAGATCTACAGGATGACTGAAATATTGGAAAGATACGCAGTAACCAGGCCACACAGGGCCTTCTAGATCATGGTAAGGACTGCACAATTTTTTTTAAAGAGCTGTCATCATCAATCTGTATTGACTAGAGCATTGGAAATACACTGGAATGACACAGGAGTGACTGCTGAGATGCCATATAGATCTTGGTGAGAGATTATGTAGTATAGTAGAAGCACCAGTGGACATAAGCTCTATCAAGACTCTGAGATATTTTGAAAGTAAATATAACCTAAGGATTATATGAATATGAATGTTGAGGGAGATGTAAGTGGGAAAGCATGATACCAAGGTTTCAAATAACTTGAAAAGGACTTGGTTTTGAAGGTATGGGCTAGGGAGGAAGGAGAAGCTGTGCATAGATTTTTAAAAAATCAACTTTATTAAAGAATAATTTGCATATAATAATATGCACTTATTTTAGGTAAAATAACATGAACCTATTTTACGTGGCTAGTTTAATGGGTTTTGACACAAATGTATATACCTGTCTAATCACCACCATAATGAAGGTAGAGAATTTTTCCATCATCTAAAAAGTTTCCTCTTGCCCTTCACAGTACTCACACTCTGCCCAGGTCCCAGCCTATCACTGATCAGCTTTCTTACTAGAGATTAGATATGTCTTTCTAAAATTTCAAAAATAGGAACTATAGTGTAGGCAGTCTTTTGGGTCTGGCTTCATTTGTTCCATATAAGGGTTTTGAGATTCATCCATATTATTATGTGTATAAGTAGTTTGTTTTTTTGTATCATTGACTTGTATTCCATTCTATTGTTATACCACTATTTGTTTATCCATTCATCTACTGATGGGCCTTTAGGTTGTTTTTAATTTTTGGCTATTATGAATAAAGCCACGATGAGCATTTGTGTCCAAGACTTTGTGTGAACATATGTTTTTTGTTTATTCAAATTTTTAATTCCACTATAATTAAAATACAGTGTAATATTAATTTCAGGTATACAACATAGTGATTCAACAATTCTATACATTACTCAGTGCTCATCAAGATAAGTGTGCTCTTAATTCTCTTACCTATTTCATCCATTCCCCTCCCCTTGCCCCTACCTCCCCTCTAATAACCATCAATTTGTTCTCTATTGTTATGAGTCTTTTTTTCTCATTTGTCTCTTTTTTCTTTGTTTGTTTCTTAAATTCTACATATGAGGGAAATTATATGGTATTTGTTTTTCTCTGACTGACTTGTTGCACTTAGCATTATACTCTCTAAATCTATCCGTGTTGTTGCAAATGGCAAGATTTCATTCTTTTTTATGGCTGAGTAATATTTCATTGTGTTTGTGGACTGTGCATGTGTATATAACACCTTCTTTGTCCATTCATCCATTGATGGACACTTGGGTTGCTTCCATAATGAACATATGCTTTTATATCTCTTGGATAAATTTACTTGGTAGCAGAATTGCTGAGTTGTATGGTATGTGCATATATTTAATTTTTATAAGTATGTATTATATAAATATAATACATATACATATATAGTATATGTATTAAAGAAACTGCCAAATTGTTGTCAAGATTGCTTCTATCATTTTGCGCTCCATTTGCAACATATGAGAATTCTAATTGCTTCACATCATTGTGTACACTTGGTATTGTCATTTTCTAACTTTAGCCATTCTAGTGGCTAAGTAGTGGTTATCTCATTGGTTATAATTTCTATTTTTATCTCCCTGAAGAGTTTTCCATTTGAATGTCTTATTTTCTGAATTTCTCTTCAAATCTTTCTAATTTCAAAATTGGGGTGTTTGTGTTCTTATTGGTTTAAGAACTTTTAAAATTTCTGTGTGAAAGGTTTTTGTCAGATATCTATTTTGTCCCAATCTATAACTTGCCTTTTAATTTTGTTAATGATTCCTCATGAGGAGTGGAAATTTTGAATTTTGATGAAGTCTGTTTTAGTCCATTTGGACTGCTATAAAAATATCATGAACTGAGTTTATAAACAACAAACATTTATTTCCTAGAGTTATGAAGGGTAGGAGGTCCAAGATCATGGTACAAGCAGACTCATTATTTGGTGAGGACTGCTTCCTGGATGGTAATATCACATGATAGAAGGATGAGCTAGCTCTCTGCAGTCTTTCTTATAATCCCAGTTATGAGGGTTCTGTCCTATGACTTAATAACCTCCCAATGGCCCCATCTCCAAAATACTGTCATGTTGGGTTGAGATTTTAATATGAAATCTGGGAGGACACAAACATTCAGACTATAATAAAGTCTAACAATTTTTTTTTAATGGACTGTGCTTTTTGACTCTTTATCTAAATTTGCTTAACCCAATTCTGTGAATATTTTCTGTTGTTTTATTCCAGGGGTCTTATACTTTTATCACTTATGTTGTGTATTATCAGCTTTGAGTTAATTTTTATGGATGGTATAAGAGTGAGTTTTTTTTTTTTTTCCCTATAGGGATATTCGGTTCTACCACCATTTATTGAGAAGATTGTCCTTTCTTCTTTCGGTCTTGGAACCTTTTAAGAAACTCAACCTACTATTTCTGGTTTCTGTATTTTATTCCTTTCCTCTGTATGTTTATCATTATGCCAGTATTTTACTTCATTGATCATTGCTGTTTTATAGTACATCTTGAAATTCTTCAAGTATGTCCTTATTTTTCAAGATTATTTTAATTATTGTAGATTCTTTTCATTTCCACATAAATTTTAGAATCAGTTTGTCAACTTCTGTAAAAAAGCCTCCTAGGATTGCATTGAATCTCTACATCAGTTTAGGGTTAATTGATATCAACAATTTTGGATTTTCTGGTCAATTAACATATCGTGTTTCTTCATTTACTTATACCTTCTTTAAATTTCTTCAGGAATGTTTGTAGTTTTCAGTGTTCATCTTTTGTATATATTTTGTTAAATTTATCCCTAAGTATTTGTTTTTCAGTGCCATCGTAAGTGATACTTTTTAAAAATTTTATTTTTCAATGTTTGTTGGTAGTATATAGAAATGCAATTTATTTTTCTGTAATGACTATATCCTGTGATATTACTCAATTTACTTATTGATTTTATTAGCTTTGTTGTAGATTCTTTAGGATTTTTGTGTAGATGATTATGGTGTCTGCAAGTAAGCACATGTGTTACTTCTTCTTTTCCAATCTGTGTTATCTATCTATCTATCCTTTGCTTGTTCTATTGTATTGGCTAGACTCTAAGATGGAATAGAAATAGTGAAATAGACATTTCCTCTTTGTACACACTCTTAGGGGAAAAGCAATGAACCTGTCAGCACCAGGTATAAAGTTAGATGTATTTTCTGAATAGACATCCCTCATCATGTTGAGAAGGTTTCTGTCTAGTCATAATTTTCTGAGAGTTTATTATATATTTAATTACATATTTATTTTTCTTCATATCCTGAATAGGTATTGAATTTTTTAAAATGCTTTTCCTACATTAATTGAAATGATAGTATGGTTTAGATTTGTGTTTTTCTGTTTATCCTGTTAATTTGGTAAATTGATTACATTCCTGGGATAAACCTTTTTGGTCATTGTTTATTATTATTTTTATATATTCCTGGATTTGATTTGTTAATATTTTGTTAAGGAATTTTGCATCAAATTGAAACCAGTTCTAAGAGAAAACTAGAGAAACAAATTGTCATACATCCATTCAGGCAAAAAAACAAAACAAAACAAAACAACAATAAATACTGTGTGATTCTTTTATGTGAAATGCAAAGACAGATAAAACTAATCCAGTGATTAAAATTAGAACAATGGTTATCTGTGGGTAGTGGGGATTACCAGGAAAGGGGCTGAGGGAACTTTCTGGGTGATGGAAATGTATATTATTTTGATTGCAGTATTTGTGACCCAGAGGCATACATTTGCATATTGTATGAGAGATAAGTCAAACTTATTAATTGTGCACATAAAATCTATGCATTTCACTGTATGTGAATTTCAATTCAACAACAAAAAATATTTATAAAGAATATTAGACAATAGTCATAGTTTTCTTGATGTCTTTGATTTTGGTATCAGGATAATGCTATCCTCATAAAATCAGTGCCATCTCTCTCCATTTTTTGGAAGAATTTGTGTAGAATTATTTTATTTCTTCCTTAAATGTTTAAAAGAATTTACTGATGAAGCCATCTGGGTCTGACGTTTTCTTTATAGCAAAGTTTTTAATTACACATCCAATTTCTTTGATATATATGGTGCTATTCAAGTTTTCTATTAAAACTAAAAAAATAATTTGTGTCCTTAATTTATGAATTTGTCCATTTCATTTAAATTGTTGAATTTAGGGGCACCTGAGTGACTCAGTCAGTTAAACATCTATCTTTGGCTCAGGTCATGATCTCTGGGTCCTGGGATGGAGCCTAGAATCAGGCTTTCTGCTCAGGAGGAAGTCTGCTTCTCTCTCTCTCTCTCTCCCTCCCTTTGCCCCACCCCACTGCTCATTCTCTCTCTCAAATAAATAAAATCTTTAAAAAAATCAATGTTGAATTTATTTGTATGAGGTTGTTCATAATATTTCATTATCCTTACCAAGTCTATAGAATCTGTAGTGACATTCTCTTAGTTATTCCTGATACTGGTAATTGATGAATTTTTTCTTAATTAGTATAGCTAGAGTTTATCAATTTTGAGGGGATTTAAAAAGAAATAAATTTTGATTTTATTGATTATCTTTATTATTTGCTTTCTATTTTTATACCCAAAGATATGATTTATGTTTATATCTTTGTTATTTCTTTCCTTCTTCTTACTTTGGTTTTAATTTTCTTTTCTCTGGCAACTTTCAGGCCAGAACTCAGTTAATAGATTTAGGACTCTTTTTTTTCTATTTTTAAAGTCATTTATTATTTATTTATTTATTTTTTAAAAAAGATTTTACTTATTTATTTGACAGAGAGAGAGAGAGGAAGAGCACAGCAGGGGGAACAGCAGGCAGAGGGAGAAGGAGAAGCAGGCTTGCCAAGCAGGGAGCCCGATGTGGGGGTTCTTCCCAGGATCCTGGGATTATGACCCGAGCTGAAGGCAGACACTTAATGACTGAGCCACTCAAGTGCCCCTATTTTTAAAGTCATTTAAAACTATACCTTTCTCTTAAGGACTGCTATATCTGCATCCCCCAAATTACGATCTGTTGTGTTATTTTTATTCAATTCAAAATGTTTTCTAATTTTTGTTTAGATTTCTTCTTTGACCTATGAGTATGTGCTTAAGTATCCAATTTATTTGAGGCATTTACTAGATATCTGCCCATTACTGATTTCTAATTTGATATCATCATAGTTGCACTACAGACTTGATATACTGTCAGCCTTTAAAAAATTTTGAAACATGTTTTGTGGCCTAGAGTATGGTCTATCTTAGTACTTCAGGCACACTTCAAAAGAATATGGCTTGTGCTGTTTATTGGGCAGTGTTTTATAAATGTGTATTAAGTCAACTTGGTTGATAGTAGTATCCAGATCTTCTGTATTCTGATTTTTCTGTCTTCTTGTTCTATCAGTTCCTGAAAGAGGAGTGATAAAATCTCCAATTACAATTTTAGAGTTATATACTTCTTCTTTGAGGTCCATCAGGTTTTGCTTCATATATTTTATAATCTATACTTAGTTTCATATAAATGTAGGATTGTTATTTTTTTATTATGTTTCTATCATTATGAAATTTCCTTCTTTATCAGAGAGTATTCCTTGTTCTGGTCTTCTTTGCCATTTTAGCTTTCTTACAATTAGTGTTTCTATGGTATATATTTTTAATTTTTTTTTTTTTGCTTTTAACCTCTCTGTGCTTATGTATTAAAGTGAGTTTCTGTTTTTTTCTCCAGCTTTATTGAAGTATCATTGACAAATAAAATTATAATGTATTTAAAGTGTATAGTATACTTGTACTTAGCAAAAGAGTCAAGAGGAAGCATATGCAGATTTCTGGGGCTCTTTGTCTGCCTGGCTTCCACTTCTCTGGTTCTTTGACCTACAAATTTCTGTCACTTTCGCTTCTTTCACCTCTGTTTTCTTAATTCATTGGGGTCACCTTGTCCTGCCTGACATGTCCCTTCCTACTCCGTACTCCAGAAGGTGACTCCTGACAGAAAGCCAGGACTATCATAGGGCTCAACTCATTTGTTTCTTTGTCTCAGAGATTATAGTCCTGAATTGCCTCTTGTCTTAAAGTAGTTATTTCGTATAGTTTATCCAGTTTTCTAGTTGTTTACAATGGTGGTGGGTACAGCTGGTCCCAGTTATTCCTTCGTGGCCAGATGCTTGAGTCTGTACCTTTAGTTTTGATCGTATTGAATTTAAGGTAAGTCTGTAGTTTCTAAGAGAAGGTCCATTATCCAGTTTGTGCGAGATTTGCATTTTAGAAAAGAAATATGGGCTGATGAAATAAATTTGGGAATCGTACTACTGTGGATGGTAATCAAAGTCATTGGCGTGATTGGATGTTATCACCTTGTAAGAATGCAAGTAGGTGAAGAAAATTGGGCTTTGGGTCAGGATTCAAGGAACTTCACTTAAATTCCAGGCAGAGAAAGATGAATTAGAAGAGGAAACAAAGAAGGGACATCTAGAGAGGTAGGAGAAAACTGGGGGAGCATGTGCAGAAGATAGGGAGGGTATTGTCAAAATTTTAATGATGCTGGTTCAAGTGCAATGAGGACTGGAAATTGGCCATTGGATTTTGTGACACAAAAAGTTTTAGTGACCTTATCCACAGCAATTTCAGTAGAGCTCGGGGACAGGAGCCAGATTTGAGTTTGAGAAGAGAGTGGGAGGTAAGACAACGAAGAGGGTAAGTTTAGATAATTTTTAAAGGTTTAGTTGTAAAAGGAGACAAAGTTAGCTTGAGAACTACAGCTGGATGAGAGTTTCAGAAATGGTTGCATTTTTTTTTTCTTTTTAAAAAATGTTTTCTTTTTAAATATGGAAGGCTTGAGTAAATACAATTGTAGGTGGGAAGGACCCGGTTAAGAGTATGAAGGTAATGATTTAGAGAGAGGGGATATTCTGTCGTGTTAAGAGCAGAAAGCTTGTTGCATGTGCAATTCAGAGCACAAGTTGAAGCTTGATATTAGATAGAAAAAGTGGTATATCATCTTGTAACAGAAGTAAGGGAGAGGGAATGGGTGCCCAGGAAGTTAAGTTTGTTAGTTTGGTGGTGGGAAATCGATAGCTTACCTTTCACCGATGGCTTTTATTTCTTATGAGAAAGAAAAATAAGCATTCTAAAAATTTTTTGAAGAATACTTGACCCATATTGACAGAACAGAAGAACTTTCGAAGAAAATTTAGTAATGTTTAATCAAACTGTAGGCAGAATAAAAATCCAAATGTGTTGATTATAATATCTGCCTGATGGTTAGACATGACAGGACTCAGTAACCCAGGAGAATGATTAGATAGTGTGAGACTACCCTGAATCAAGTCTACACTAGTCCAGAAAGAGGACCACCGGGTGATTAGGTCAACGGTAGCCTCTTAGCAAGGATGGTAGATTGGAGAGAAAACGGTGTCTTCTTTGCCTGTTCATTCCTTTGCTAAAGGCTCCCACTTCTTTCTTTTCTCTTTTCAGGTTTCTTTCCCTGTTTCTGATGTTCAGTCCACAAGCCTTATTGCTATCTCCACTAATCCTCTTCTCAATCTCTAGCCTTATTATTTTAATTATGATTTCTCATCCAGTATTTAACCTCCTCCCTCCCTCCCTCCCTCCCTCCTTCTTTTCGTTTCGTTTCGTTTCTTTTCTCTTTTCTTTTCCTTCTTTCTTTCAAGATTTTCTTTTTTTCTTTAAGATTTTATTTATTTGAGAGAGAGAGAGAGAGAGAGCACAAACAGGGAGGAGGGTCAGAGGGAGAAGCAGACACCCCCACTGAGCAGGGAGCCTGACATGGTGCTCAATCCCAGGACCCTGATATCATGACCCAAGCTGAAGGCAGCCAACTGCCCAACCAACTGAGCCACCTAGGTGCCCTTACCTTCCTTTAAAAAAAAAACACAAGATTTATTTATTTATTTTAGAGAGAGTGAGCACACAAGAGAGCGTGAACACGCATGTGGGCAAAGGGGCAGAGGGAGACAGAAAGGGAGAGAGAATCTCCAGCAGACACCCCCTGAGCAGGGAGCCAGAAGCACCACTGCATCCCAGGACCTTGAGATCATGACCTGAGCCAAAACCAGGAGTCTGATGCTCACCTGACTGACCCACCCAGATGTCCTAGTATTTAACCTTCTCACTCTTCTTGACCACCATCCTGAAAATAGTCTCTTCATTAGTTATTAAAAAATCTTTTTCCCCTCTTCTTTGAGTCTTTCAAATTCTTTCTCTTCCTTTGTGTTTGTCCTGCTTTTTAAAAAAAAAGCTACCTTGAATCTATCTGACTTGTCCCACTCTATTTAAGAAAGAAAAAAAGTGTACATTTTCAGTACTCCCAGTCCTAATTTAAGATTATATTCCTTTCTTTTAAAGGTTTTAATTATGTATTTGAGACTCACCCTACCCCCATCCCCTTCCCCTTCCCCTCCAAAACCCTCAGTTTGTTTCTCAGAGTCCACAGTCTCTCATGTTTCATCTCCCCCTCTGATTTCCCCCAATTCACCCTTTGTTTCCTTCTCCTAATGTCCTCTGCATGTATTGCATGGAGCACTGGTTGTGGTGCATGAACAATGAATCTTGGAACACTGAAAAAATAAAATAAAATTTAAGAAAATTATGTATTTGAAAGAGAACAAGGGAGAGAGAGAGGGAGAGAGCACAAAGGGAGAGCGAGAGGGAGAAGCATACTCCCTGATGAGCAGGAAGCCGGATATAGGGCTGGATCCCAGGATCTTGAGATCATGACCTGAGCCAAAGTCAGATGCTTACGTGACTGAGTCACTCAGGCGCCTTAAGGTAGATTATATTCTTAAATGACATTAGAAACTGTTTAACTTTCTCAAATTTTATTCCTTAAAACTAAAAAATAAAGGGCATCTAAAAAGCAATATATAAGTCTCATCAAGTTTGAGGTTGAAGTAGTATTATTTTTCAAGGCAGAAGTGCCTAAAAGGTTTTATTTTCTTTCCTTTTTTGCTTCTAAGAGTCCACTGATATTTACATACAGTCTCTGGCAAACCATTATGAAAACATTTACATATTTAGATTATTTAGAAAATTAGAGAGAATTGAAAAGACAATAAATGTCTTCATATATCTAAGTTATGGTCTATGAAAAAGGAGTTAGCTCTTCATAAAAAAATAAAAGTATATTTTCATTTAAGCACCAAAAATGTGGAAAGCTTTTGAGAAGCAATGTTACTAGGTAGACTGCAGATATTAACAGTCAGGAATCCCGAGTTGTTTTACTGTCACTATGAGGCAGTTCATCAATAACACACATGGATCATCTACTGTGTACAAAGTACTTTCCTAGAATCTGCTAAAGAGTAAGTGTATTCTAGAGTCTTAGCTCACAAGTCTACCCTCTGATAGGGTAATAGCTGTAAGGAATACATTTGTTCTTTAAAACTCAAGTGCAAGCAACTTTTTTCTTCTAAATCAAGTAACTCTAGCATTGAGCCACATTTACTGGCATGTCAAAAAATTCAATCATTGTCATATTTGGGGCCTATATTTCAGTTTCATTTGCTACAGAGATGTTTGCTATGGAGATGCTCACTGTAGCCCCCGTGGGCTATGAAAAGGCAGTGACCTTGTTCCTTCCATGGCAAATACAGGTAAAGGGCTTCTTTGATGAGGTTCCTGGGTTCTCAGACATTAGAAGGGAGCAAAATGAAGATCTTTATCAGTCTGTGATGAAGCACTATACTACTCTCTCCGTCCATTTCCAATTCCTCCTCTTCAAACCTTGGGTGATCCTCCTTCTCTAGAGAATTTAGATATATAGCTTCTATAAGCTAAGGCTTCTGAAAACAAAGCCTGTTTAGAAAATACAGGATTGATTGCTCTTGTGGCAGACACAAAAGGAGAAAAAAAGGAGGAAAAAAGGAAAAAAAAATTCTTTCGTGGTTCTTCTAGGGCAATAAGAAGCCAATAAAAATGAGTATGTCACTAAATTATCCTGCTGCATGTGAATGCTATGGGAAGTTTATCGATGACAAGGTACATTGCATCTTAAATTTGACTTTCAATCATGCAGCCTTTGTCAAACTTTTGTTTTTCAAAAACTCATCTGTTATTTTCAAATAATTAAGCAATATGTTTAAAAAACCTCTTAACTGACACTCAACACTCGACATGATGTATTCACTGGTCTATAGATTAACCATGACACTAAAAATAAACTTCATGCCAGCGTTTGATGCAAGAATTGAAACACAATACTCTTAAAATATGATTACAATTTGTGAGTAGTGGGATATTTTTGAAAATAAATTTCTGACTTGTTAGGAGGTATTGTTCACCTTAGGGGAAGTGAACATCGTGTTCAAGGCACCAACTTCTTCATAGAGTGAGCTTAGAGAGAGCTTTTCTATCTCCTCATGATGATAGCATCAGAATCTACCAAAATAATCCTTGCAGTGAATGCATTTAAATCCCTTTGAGTATGATATGGAAAATTTTCAAAAGAAAATACAGGGCTCCTGAGTACACATTCAATGTTTTAGATTAGAGCAGTGCTTCTCCAACTTTATTGTGCTTAGGAACCACCTGGAGATCTTGTGAAAATACAGATTCTCATTCAGTAGGTCTAGGGTGGAGCCTGAGGTTCTGCATTGCTAAGCAGCTTCCAGGTGATGCTGTGCTGTGGGTTTGCTGACAACACTGAGCAGCAAGATTATAGAGAAAACTTCACTGACTAGAGATATTGTAGTCAATGCTGGTATATCAGTCTTTTGGAATGTGGATGTATCTTTCATGCCAAACACATACCAAAGCATATTTCTTTCCTCCCAAGGAAATTAGGACCTAAATTTATTTTTTAAAAAGTCTTCATTTATGGTGGCTAAGATGACCACTGAAAGACACAGGAAAGATGAGGGCCAGACAAAGTAGACCAAAGTCATGCATTGTATGCTGTAGGAGGAAAACACTCAGTACTGTGTAGTTAGAAATTGTTATAAACAATAAAGTATGTAGCACTTACATAAATTTAGAATCAGGCTGATTAGCTTTCTGTGATTTGAGACTCTTGGTATACCAGTTGGCTTCCAGTTTATGCTGGTAAAGATGTGATAAGTTTTGGACATGCTCCAACGTACAAGTTGGACACTCAAGGTATTTCAGGGTCATGAGTGTGGAGCTCAGAAAAGAGATTGATACTGGATGGATAGATTTAGAGTGATTATGAAGTGAAAAGAAAAGAGAGTGTAGATCGTATCTTAAAGAAGACTAACAGTTAAAGGAAGAAACACAAGAATAATAGCCAACAAAGGATAGAGAGGTTTACGAGGAAAATTGGGAGAGTGATTTTTCATAGAAGTCAAGTAAGATTATTGGCATATAGTAGGTGATTAACAAATGCTTATTGAAATGGAAACCAAAACCAAACAAACAAAACCAGACTAAACTGGGCTCATGAACACTTTGTACAGAGACCACTGAATTGTTTGATTTTCCCAAGCATATTCTTTTATGTATTGGTTTCTATCAAGTACTGTCCCTTCTGCCTGGAATACCCTTCAGTCTCCTTCCACTTCTCCTGATTTCTGCCTCTGCTAATCACCCCCTGTTGCTTTTGCACATACTTTTTCTGGTCTTTGGGCCTCATCGATCCCCTTGGCTCCCGACAGCCCTTGTGCACCTGGATGATTGCTGCCCAAACTACTCAAACTCTACCTATGTCCACACCATCTCTGACCAATTTACTGGTACCCAACTGGGCTAGGAAGACTCCCTCCACATAAGGGATAATAGCAATTGGTAGAAATCAAAGGACGGAGGTCATATTTACTTATAGGAAATGTTAGTTTTTCCTTTTCACTATAATGACCTATGTGGTGATGGTAGTGTCCAAGCTCTAGCTGAATCATGATCTGAGACTCTAAGAGTGTTGTGTATGTGACTAGAAGACGTAAGAACAAGAAACTGTGGTTGCATTTTTAGGAATGTGGGCACTCGTGGGAGGCAAAGCTACTGAAGATATTTTATTTTATTTATTTTTAATATTTTGTTTATTTATTTGACACAGAGAGATCACAAGTAGGTAGAGAGGGAGGCAGAGAGAGAGGGGGAAGGAGGCTCCCCACTGAGCAGAGAGCCCGACGTGGGACTCCATCCCAGGACCCTGAGATCATGACCTGAGCCGAAGGCAGAGACTGTAACCCACTGAGCCACCCAGGTGCCCCGAGGATAAATATTTTAAAATAGACCTGAGACTGTAGAGGGTAGGGTGTTTAAGAGATGAGTCAAGATCACACTGCCTGTGTTTGAATCCCATTCTACCATTTACAAATTATTCAGCCTCAGGCAAGATATTTAACTTTTCCATGTCTCAGTTTTCTCACCTATAAAATTGGGATAGAGCACTTAGTAAGTTCTTGGCCAATACAGCCTGCTCAATAAATGTTGGCAAAACCAACCAAACACACATAAAATGTATAGGTATGCACACATACCTACATGTGCACACACAGTTTCTTAGTTAGGTGTGCAGATGGGATATGACCCATAAAGGAGGTTTATCAAGAGCAGTAAGCTAGCCCTCCCCTGTGGATGGGGCAGATATGGTAATAAAAGGGCTAATTAGTCCACTTTGGAGAAACTTAATGTGCTGCCCTTTGGATACTAAGATGATAATGATGTTGCTTGGCAGAGGAACATGTGTTTGGCACATTCTTCAATATGTAGTGGAATAATAGAATATGATTCATTTGCGTTCTTTCATCTACTTTTGCTATGATCCAATGATGGCCATTTATGAAACCAACTATTTGGTCTTTGGAACGTGGTGGGTTTTTTCCCTGTGTAAATGGAGCTGTAATTAAGACCTTTAACCTCATATGCACCCTCTTCTAACATACTGAGTTCACTAGCTTAGCTCTAACATAAAGGAAATGAAAATTCCCAGGAGTATGTGGTATTTGGTGTTCAGATTCGGTACTTGAATGCCAGCTGGGAGATAAATATTCGGTTGAAAACCACGATATCAGTGAATGTGGGTAATCACTGCAAATCCAAGAAATTGTCAGGTGGGAAACTTACTTACAAAGACAAATGTCCTTATCAACATTCTACCTTATTTTCAAGATTCAAATCATACATTATTGAGTGATAAAATGCCAATCTAAATGGACTGTTTGCCAGCTTAAGGTTTATTGACTTCAATTCATTGGTTATAATTACTAACTTTTTATTATTTTACTGTTTTATTGCTGACATGCTTGGGGGAAAAAATGAGCCATAGTGGTGGTTGCTGCAGCAAGAAAATAGCAGAAGAGGAAAATTAAATGCTAGGTGATAGTTTCAAGTCAGCCGTGATGGGGATGAGTGGGTGGAGAGTTAAATTTTTAAGTGATTTAGCAAATGATGCTAAGAACGTGCCACAACATCATTTTGATTTTCCTAATGTAACAAATCATAATCAATTTTTTATACTCACATTAAGAAAAAACTTTATAGAAAATTTTTACTGTCCTAGGGAACTCACTGAGAAGTTTTCCCCACCTTTTGTTTAAAAGAATACTTAGAGATAGATTTCATTTCACAATCCCAAATTGCATGAAAACTTTTTTTCAAGAAAGTGTCTTTTACTCTGGAATACAGTGGAATCATGGCAGTAGTAGTTGGAAATAATGAAATCAACGAATGACATTCTCCTGTCTCTACAGGATGCTGGGTCACTGAGCAGAGTTTTCAGAGGTGGACAGATTCATTTATTTCTCATTCCTTCTCCTGAGAGGTGCTGAAAATGTATATTATCTTGTAAGGGGGAAAAAGCCCAAATTTTTCTCCCTTTGGGTTATTTCTAAAGATTTTTATTTATTTATTTGACACAGAGAGAGAGAGAACAGGCTCCCCGCTGAGCAGAAAGCCCGACAAGGGGCTCGATCCCAGGACCCTGAGATCATGACCTGAGTTGAAGGCAAAGGCTTTAACCCACTGAGCCACCCAGGCACCCCTCCCTTTGGGTTATTTCTAACTGCTTCTCATGTCTTTTGAAATCCTATTCCAAAGCCTTTACTGCCTGAGTGAAAATGAAGTGTTTCTTTACTTTTCAATCACTTTTTTACTTTCATAGAAAAAACAAATATCAGAGCTTATAAGTAATATATTGTATGCTTCCCCCCGCCCCAGTGCCCCTGCATTAAGGTTGTTTTTTTTTCTCTATGAGTTTAGTTTTTGCTGCATTTATCCATTCTTTCATTTCCCATCTATCCATTCATTTGTTCATTCATTCCTGACCCTTATAAACCTCAGGATCTATGAGAACATAAGGCACTTTCTTGCTGATAATTGCATAGTTATTTTCTTAAATAGTTCTGATATGAGAACCCAAATTATGCATATCCTAGTTGAAAATAGTGTGTGTGAAAAGCATGGGGAGTGGTGGTCTTTGTTTTAATATTCTGCAACCTGTGACAAGTTTCTGAAATTAAGTACCTGTTGGTAGACTGCCCCTCCTCCTCACTTGTACTAATTGGGTGGTTTATACATCTGAAGGAAGGCAGAAGTGAGAGACAATCTGTGGCTGGTGTTCAGTGTTCCTTTCCTTTTTCCCCTCACTTTTCATGTGTCAGCTTAATGTCATTTCCTCAGGGAAGTCTTCCCAGTCCCCCTCAGAGCAGACGAGTTACCTTGTTACTTTTTGCAGCCTGTACTTCTCTTTCCCAGTGCTTATTGCAATTGCTGTCAAATGTTTATTTGGGTGATTTTTTCTTTAATATCTGTCTTTTTCATCTCACCATATGCTTCGTGGGTGTGGAAGGACCATGTGTTGTTTGCTGCCCTATATCCAGAGCCTGTCATGGTGTTCAGAATATAGTGGGAGCTAATTTGTTGAATGGACTGATCAAAGAGTAACCATTAAAAAGACATTATATTTAATTTAACCACTAATCAGAAAAAGTGTGTACTGAATTAACCTTTTTAGTTTGCAATTTTGCATATATACTGGTTATCATTTTCTAGAAATTACAGTGTACTGAAATATATGGAAATTAGAAAAAAATAGTGTTCACTTATTTTTTGAATAAGGAAAAATTGAAGGTCGGGGGAAGCCATAAATTAGAACTATAGAACTAGCTGGAATATTAAAGTCCCTTCCTTTAAAAATGAAGGTTTTAAATCCAACTTGCTAATAGGACTTTTGGATGAATATATGCAGGGTGGTTAGGCTTAAAAATTCCCACACTACTAGTGACTTGATAGATTATAACAGCTCTTTCCCTTAGGAGCTACTGTGCTTTCTCATTGTAAAATGTAATTAGCAGCCATAAAAAAAGTTTATTAATCTTATAGGGTATAATTATGGTTGTTTATATGTAAATTTTTTTCATGTTCACGGATGGCTTGTCTTTCATTTTAAATAAACAGGTTAGAATGTCATTACCAATTTGATTAACATCATTACTGTTCTTTTTCAAACAGGACATTACTTATTTTTCAAAAGAAATTTTAACTGATTGGTTAGTTTTAGGGTTATAATTTCTAATAGCCAAACCAAAGTGTCTTAGTGTAGATGTTCTGCCAAAAGTATTTGAAATCATCAAGTTATGAAAAAATTATAACATAGGAAAGTGGAAATCTGCACAGTTGTACATAAATTTATTTAAAGTGTCTAATGATCAGTGATGAATGATACCTGAGACCGATCGCATCTGTTTGCCCCTCATATCCACCTTCTTTCTCTCTTTTTCCTTCTCTTCACTGTGTTGGGAGAGGGTTCTGTCCCAACAACAGCAACAGTTTCTCTTACTCCTTGATTTTCAGTGAGTTTGGTCAAGGAGAGAGCTAGCAGGAGGTCAAGGTATAATTTTTTGAATCCCGGTGTGGAGTGACCAGGGCTTGGCTGTGTCTCCTCAGGGAAGCCATTGCTTCTCTCAAGATGGCTTTCTTCTGCTTTCTGTAACTGCTCCCTTCTCTAACCCTTAGTGCCCAGAGGTGGCAACTGCCTCCTTCTGACTTTTACTGGATTTTGGCTTTACACTACCATACCTAAATATTTCCCTGCCTTGAAAATAATCCATTTATGAACCCTCCTGTAGTTACCCTAATTTGAGTGTGCCACTGCCCTGACCCAATATGTTACCTTTGCAAAAGTGGTGAGAAAATGTACCCTACTACAATTCAGGAGAATATCCACATGGATTACCTGAAACCAAGAAATGACTTTTTTAAGTGTAATGTATATTTATACTTTCAGGTATAAATGGACAAAAATGTACTCTTTATGTTTTGAAGAAAGTGTGCCTCCTATGACTAGATCTTCATATTTGCCTCTGAAATTTCAGATTCACATCAGTAGCAAGCCATCTTTAAATTATTTATCTAGAAGTGAGAATGAATTGACCTTGTCTCTCCTCTCTCTGGTTGGCTCTGTAATCTGTGCTTTGCATGTGTGAGGAGGAAGGTTCTGGTGAGGGGGACAGTCTGCATCCTGGTCCATAATGAAATTAACCTTATGACCTTAAAAGTACCAACATCATGCTATACTCAGCTGTTAATTAACCACAGGCCCTTTCAGTGTGGGTGTGTAGATAGAGTTCGCTTACTCTGAATGAGCTGATGTTGGGGAGAAGGATAAAAATAGAGTCCACTGAAATCTCTCTCCTTGTCTTTTTAGTTCTCTCTCTTCATGGCTTCCACATTGTCCTATTTCAATAGACTTCCTCTCCCTTTTTTTCCCCCTAAGCTCCACAGTTTAGCAACAAGCAAAAGTTTGTGTCCCTTTGAATCAGCTGTGGGAATTGAACTGAGAAGAAAGCCAGGAACTGAATTTAACACTTGGCACTAACTTATACGAATAGGAATATTACTATCTGTCCATCATGCAGGCAGGATTGCTTTGAGTAGGTCTTGGTTTGGGATAAGAATAGGACTTCCTCATGTTTTTGGGAGCAAACTGAGGATAGTCATCATTCTTCATTCTTTTTTTTTTTTTTTAAGATTTTTTATTTATTTATTAGAGAGCGAGAGACTGAGAATGAGAGGGAAGAAGGTCAGAGGGAGAAGCAGACTTCCCGCAGAGCCCGGAGTCTGACATGGGACTCGATCCCGGGACTCCGGGATCATGACCTGAGCCAAAGGCAGTTGCTTAACCACCTGAGCCACCCAGGCGCCCATCATTCTTCATTCTTATTCCACTCTTTGGCTCTACTGTTCCTTTATCCTTTCCCTCTCCTTATTCATTTTTGTAAAGCTGAGAGGAGTATGACAGCTCAGGACATTGTGACGAGGGGAGATATATATGCTTGTTCTATCTACTATAATGCTGGACATTATAGTTCCAACCTCCTTATTTTTATCTAATTTTGATTGTATACTCATGTTTTGCCAAGAGCAGCTTGTGGTTTTAATACCAGGAAAGTAGTCACATCTGAAATGACAAAGTTAAATAGCTATAATTGTTCTGGTTTCTGTAATGACAATAAATCCATCCCAAGACCAGGTGGCAGGAAGTTATCATAGTGATGCCTGCTCTTGCTAAGGCTGGCATTACTGAGGAAGTTCACAGGCAAACACTACCCCCCGAGGAAAGAGCCGAGCTTCAAGCTGATCCTTAACTGAAAAAACCAATGATGCTATTGAGCAACATGAGGAACCCATCCCACTAACCTCCTCCACTACTAAGTTCAAAAATCAATGGACAAGGTTGTTTGTAGAGGTAAACAAGAACAAAAACCTTTTTGGCAGGAATTGATGGTGAAGATGTGTGTGACTCAGGTCTTAAGTTGTCTTCTGTCTGCAAACCTGTCCTCAGAGGTGTCTGAGTATCTTACAGGAAGACTTAAATTTTCCCAGGATCCTGAGGGGCTTCCTCTGAGCTGTGCTTCAGCTGGCTCATTGCTAGTCTTGTCAGGGATATCTTGGCTCTTTAGGGATCTTTGTCAAACCAGAGGAGAAATGGATGCAGGATTCATAGTGTTTTGAGTAGACAAGGTAAGTTTTGTGCTAATCCACAGTATTTTGATACACAAACAATGGGAACCCTAAAAAAAGGCAGCCGGAATGGAATTATAAGCTTCTTGGATCATGAATGAGTATTTATTGTGTCTAAAAGTCCTTCAGACCCCTTTGCATCTCGGTGATATCCCATTTTACCCTCTTAGTCATGTGCAGTCAGACTCAGTGGCAGCAGCAGGGAGAAACAGTCCATTTAAGGGAGACAGAAGCACACTTAGCCCTGTCTAGACTATCCATTTTACAGATGAAGATAAATAAGAAGGGGAAATAATTCTAAAGTCTCTGACTTTGGTTCTTGGTTAAAAATGTAATTTTTATTCTTCTTTAACAACAGATTGAAGTGTTTGTCAAGATAGTTATGAAATTTTCATGGCTATTTTCAGCATTTCAAAAAGGTTAGTGGCAGTTGTATGCTTCCTTACAATGCGCCTGCACAGCTCCAGCTAAAATGGCACTTAGTTGATTTGAACTGGAATTTTATCACCTCAGCTTGGTAGCAACAGATATCTTATGCTGATCAGAAGCTTTAGCAAATGAATAGATCTTTGAGTAATAAAATGGGAAATGAGTGAATTTTTACTTAAACAGTTTTACAGAGAAATCTTTCAAAATCACAATGCATGGAGAAAAATAATAGAAGGGGTCCTTGATTGATTGGTCATATATTAATTATTCTTTCAATGAGTATTTATTGAACCTCTACTATGTGTTGGAAGCTCATGTTACAGTTGGGTTTTTTTAATTTTTAATTTTTATTATGTTAGTCTCCGTGCCGTCCATCATTAATTTTTGATGTAGCATTCTAGTTGTAAATAAACAACACAAAGAAGAACCTATAGAATCTATGTTTTAGTAGGGGAGATGGCGCACTCAAGTCAACACAGGCTGTGATCAAGTGTAATGAAGGAAACAAATAGGGTGATGACGTACTAATGAGGGTGGGGAGACCACTGAAGGAAGCAAGTCAAGGAAGGTCTGTTTGAGTAGGAGACATCTGAACTAAGACTGAAGCATGAGAAAAACCTGGAAGGACTTGGGCAAAACATATGGAGCAATAGGCATGAAGCTTGGAGGACAAAAAGGGCTTGGCTGGGTCAGGTGAGTGAGGGGAAAGATGTCAGATGCCAAATCACAAGGATCCTGCAGCAAGAAGTTTGGGTGTTATTATAGGTGCAATGGGGAAAAAATGAAGGGCTCTGGGCAAGATTTTTATTTTATCTGATTTTTTTAAAAGATCAGTTTGGTTACTGGTATAGAATAGATTTGAGAGAGGCAAGAACAGAAGCAGGAAGAACTGTTAAGTGCTTTTAGGAATTCAGATGTGGCAATGGCTTGGGCTAGGATGTGACTTTTTTGCTCTACCATCACTGGGGCACGACCTGAAATGGCTGATTGAACTTTAGACATCATGTCCAAGTTCTGGAAAGAGGGAAGGTGCATGAGATATACATGCACTTTTCCATTATGACCATTTTTCAAAAGTTACCTTCGTCACTGCTAATGATCATGACAAAGAAGGCTGGGGAAATGTAGTCTTCTTCTGAGTGGCCAAGTCCTAGGTAAAAATCTGGGGTTCTGTCTAGAAGAAGAGAACAGTCACGAGAGGACAATAATCTCTGCTAACTCTTATTTAAAATATATTCTTACTATATATTTGTTTATTTTTACTAAACTATCCAAAGGGTTATAGCTGAATTTCTTTTTTCTAAAATAGGACTTTTGCTTCCCTGAGTTCTAAGTCAGACTTTGGCCTGTCTTAGAGTTTGTAAGTCCAAGATTCACAGAACGACTAGCTAAACAGCTGGGCAAACATCAAATAACTTCCTCAGACACACAGCTGTCTGTTAAGATAAACTGGATTGGAAAGCATTTAGTGTGGACTTGAGGCCAAAATGGTGTCTCCTACTCCCACACCATATCTCAACAGTAGGACTGTATAGAAGACTTGAAATCAACTTGTTTAATCAGTGACATGGGCTTCAGGCCACCCTCCAACTCCTGGTTGTCAGTGGAATATGGAGAGAAAGGTTGGACTTCTTCCCCAAGAAGAGAGGCCTGGCCTCGTCTTCTAGCCATACAGAGAAAAGAAGCCTGGTTATGTGTGTGGGCAGGTCAGAGAAAGAAGGCAGATCCTGTTAGTGACTCTTGCCCCATAAACATAGAATCTGACCTCTTATTCTGTTCTCTCTCTCCCCTTTGGGGAGAGTAAGGTAAAAGGTAGAGATCTAGGTAGAAAATACAGATTATCCAACTCCCCCAGAGAGGTAAGGTTAGGGGTAGGAATCTCTTCTTCTGTGGACTCAAGTGAAAATGTAATGGAAGAAGAAGAATTTTTTTCCCAACCAAGCCAATTATTGGAAAAGTGGAAGCAAAAGCAATTTTTAAAGAGAGTATGATGATGAGTATCTAGAGTTGTGCAATTAATTGCCTTAAATATGCTTTATTTGGGTAATGGAAATATGACCTTAAGTACACATCATGTTCTTATGGAAACTCAGCACAAGGAAAATAAGTGATAAAAAGGCAAAATGACAGGTGTTTTCACGTGATGCAATTTGATGTTATAAGGCACTGAAAGAGAAAAAAAGGAAAGAGTCATGTAAGGAAGGTGGTAGAGAGGGTTGGAAGGGAAAATGGGTTGAGGAGGGCTAAGAGGTTAGGGCAGGGCTGAGGATGGGAGGCTTGGCAGTGGAAGTCTCTTTTACAGAGGCCTGGAAGAGTGGGTATATTAGTCAGGCTTCTGGCACACTCAGAGGTTGATGGGAGAGAGGTTAACCAAAGTACTATTTATAAGATGTGGGCACAGATAGAGGACCCGACACTGGATGGGAAGTACTCAGCAATTGGCAACACTAAGAAGATCTGAAGGGCTAAGTGTAGAGAGTAGTCACTAGAACCTTGTAAGAACTCTAGCTATGGATGAGGGCTTAGGTAGAGAAACACCAAGTCGGTGGAAGAAGTTGAAAGAAGCAATCCTCACTTCTGTCTCCTGCCCTCCCTCTCTGCTGGTGTCTCCCAATGGCCAATCTCAGATGGAAGCCTGAGGTGGGAACTCAGGTGTGATAGTCACAGAGCAGCCTCTTAGGACATACAGCAGGAAGGAGAAGGAGTAAAAAGGGGAAATGGAGAATAGTTTGTTCAGTATTTTGGTGGAATGCAGGGCAGAAGCCTGTGGAGAAGACTCTGCATCAAAATTCCTGCCACAGTTTAATTAATTAATTCTCTCCAAATATTTGTTGAGCATTTGCTCTGTCAGATGCTAGGGATACCAAATAAATCAATAGAGTGTTTGTCAGTGGGAGGCTTATAAGCCAGCACTCAGTCATGGTTCTTGTGTCAGATGATGGAGTTTGTGGAAGTGAGGAGCAGAATAAAACGGCTCTGCCTGAGAGAATTAGCAAAAGCTTCCCAGGGAGGAGGTGACTTTTGGGTTGGATATTGAATTTGGGCAGAAGATCGCCCCGTGGACAGAATGGGCTGCACAGGGAACAGCATTGGCAGGAGTGTGGACTCCATCAGGGCATGACGGGGAAGACAGGAGGCTAGGTATGAGGATGGGTCAGAGTCTGACATCAGGGTTTGGTGACCCAGACTGCGGAGTTTGGATATCTTTTGAATGGGCAAGATGAGAGTTAACAGAGGCTTATGAAGGATGTTACTTGTTATAAAGAATGAGCTGATGCACAATTCTTTCCCTAACACCCTCTTTTCTTGGTACATTCTCCTTCTTTCCTTTTTCATTTCCCTCTCTACTTCTGTCCCTCACCTACCATTTTTTTCCCCACCTCTCTCTTTTTATTCTTGTTGTTTCTAGTAAAGGAAACTCCAGGGTGCAGGGATTAGTTAGGATGGATTTAGTGGAGGAAAAAGAAAAAGAAACATTCCAGATTTTAAGAAAAAAAATCCCACTTCAGTTGCCAGGAGGGGGTTAATTTGAGGATGATGGAAATATTGGGAATGCTGGCACAGAAATTAAAATGCTTAATGAGCCAATGCTTAGTGGTCAACCACAATAAAATTAAAATGAGATGCGACTTCAGAATGACTTGAAAAGTTGTCTTAAAATATGATCAGTATACTCTGATATCTATTATTGTAGATTGCAACATGGCAAAAATTGAGCAAATGAAAACACAAACACGTACTCTCACTTTTCCACACATTGATCTGCAAAGAGAAAACTCCTGAAGACTTTGGGGAGTAAGTCCTTTACCTAATTATTCAAACAACCATTTTCTATCTGCACTTTTATTTTATATACCCTTTACACCTGTTTAATTAATCCTAAACATGATGCTGACTGCTAATTAAACAGCCCTGAAAGTGACTGACTGAAGGTAGTAATTTGAGATAATTAGTTTTGGTTTCAAACACGCAATTTTCACACTTTGTGCTCATTTTTGAAAGGGGTGGCTCATTATTATAGGCAAGGTGGGGATTGCATAAGGCATTTTACTGCTGGACTCTGAGTACTGAGGAAGTGGGAGGATTTTTATATATCCGAACAGGACAAGGAAAAGGTATAGTGGCATAGAATTAGCTATAGAATGCTCCCCTATCTCTACACATGTGTACACACACACACACACACACACACACACACACACACCCCATTCATGCATGCACAGAATTCCTTCCAGTGGAAAAGTCAGGCTGCTGAATCTTTTTCATTAGAACCTAGAAATGTACATGCTCTTGATTTTTGGGAGTTTTATTTAGTAAAAGGTAGATCTCACTGAGTCATTCATTGTCTCTTTCCTAGGTTATTTAGAAGCAAGTGATAGAAAGTGAAAGAGGCCCAGATTCAGTGTGTGGTTTGAGATTTGAAGGGGTTTCCTTGCTGAGGAGCCATAGGCAGGAAGTCTTTTCAAGGGAACAATCTTCCAAGATAGGGCCAGTGTATCTAGCAGACAAAGCAAAGGGGCAGGAAGGAGGCAGGCCAGACTGGTTTTTATGGTCCCACAATGTTAATAAGCAAGTTAACATGGTCCCACCATTAGAATAGGACCAGGAAGAATTGGGGGTTAAATAGGATAAAATCATTGTTATAGTCAATATATGTAGATACAGGTTACACAGAAGCTGAATGGATCCTGCAGCACCCTGGAGAGCTCCAAGCACATTGTTCTAACTGTGGCCTGGGTAACTGAGGCTTTTATACCTTGGAAAGTTTAGTTTCACTTTACTGGCTATAGATGCGGAGTAGGACTCTCTAGACCTGCGAGAGGTTATTCAGATGTTGAGGGCTTTTCAAGGATGTCAAGAGGAGAGTCCCCTCCATGTGAACCGGGAATTATCTGGCCAGGGTGTGGTGGGTGATGGATTGCAGACTATGCAGTCAGCCCTATGTTGGAAGATGGAACTGCAGCCTCTTGGACATCTTAGCACTGACATGACCTGCAGGGTCAGATGCAGAGCAGTTCGTTGTTTTATGTACCAGTCAAATCTGCATCTTTAACCAAGCAACCTGAATTAGGGTATCTTGGAGTCCTTTTCACCTCTGAACTTGCACACTATGGCAGGGCAGCAGAGGAGTGGTGAGATGCTCGTGCTCCCAAATTGCCCTTCTTTCCCTCTTCATACTTTCCTTGGCTTTAACTGTCTTCTTCATTATGCCCCCACCATTCTTTATCTCCAGTGCCAGAGACTCTTAAACTCCATATCCCCAATATTATTGCCTGCTTTTTAGTTGCTTTCATTCATTTCACAGGAAGCTCAAAAGAAGCCAATAAAAAGTTAAACTCGTGATTTTTGTCTTCCAAATCTCTTCTTTTTCTGTGTATCTTGGTAAATAGTAAACATCATCTACCCAGTTACTAAAGCTATAGAACTAAGAGTCAGTCTACATTTTCCCTCATTACCTTCATCTTACCTTGCTTTTTAGATACTTATAGGTTCCACACCCTTCCCCACCCCGATCCTTCCCCATCATTGCCTTAGTTCAGCTTTCATACAATTTATTTATTTATTTATTTATTTATTTATTTATTTATTTATTTATCAGACACACACACACACACACACACACACACACACACACACACACACAAAGAGAAAGGGAACACAAGTAAGGGGAGTGGGAGAGGGAGAAGCAGGCTTCCCGCTGAGCAGGGAGCCTGATGCAGGGCTCGATCCCAGGACACCGGGATCAAAACCTGAGCTGAAGGCAGATGCTTAATGACTGAGCCACCCAGCCATCCCGTTTTCATACTTTCTTACTTAGATTTCTATAGTAATTTTCTAACTGGTTTTCCTGCATCTAGCATGGCTTTCTTTTAATTTATCTCTATGTATAGTGTGGGCCCACCTACATTAGATTCTTCTGGAGAGCATATTAAAATGTAGATTTCTAAACCTCTAGACATACCAAGTCAAAATTTTCGGAAATGGGGCTAGCTAGGTATGCATTGAAATTTGAAGGCTGCTATTTTCTCCACTGCTGCCAATATGATTTTTATAAAACAAAAATCTGATTATGCCACTATCTTAGTTACAGTCATTCTGTGCTTCCCCATGCCTTTGTGATAAAATCCACACTTTTTGTCATACCTGACTAGCCCTTTATCTGTTCAGCTTTGCAGTTTTATTTCCTGATGTTCTTCCCTTGGTATCCTGCATTCCCTCCATGTGAAATGCTGCAATTCCTGGAATCTATCATGCCCTTTCTTGACTGTACGCCTTTGGACGTGCAGTTCTTTGTGCCTGAAGTGTCCTTCCTCACCTTGTTTGCCAGATTTCCTGCATCATCTGTGCACCATCTAGCCTGAATGTCCTTCCATTGTACTTTAGCATCATGTGTTTGTCTATCCTAGCACTTTTCACTGGTAGAGTAAAAGTCCTCACATGGATATATGCGTGAATGTTATATTTTAAAAGATTTTTAGGGGGAGATTTGTGGCATGTAGTTAATTTGTTACTTTGAGTTTATTTAGGATAAATGACAGGATTCCAAGTTTTCAAAGTCTGGCAATTCACCCTACATATGTCAGAAAATTGTCTCTTTACCTAAAGAAATTATGGTATAGATTCCCATTTTGTAATATTTTGGGGTGGGCAGCTGGAAAAATCTTTTTATTAGAAGATACGTAGTTGACTGTTCCCATTATCATTTTGTGGTACTCAGTGATCATATCAATAAACAGCGAACAGACTCACAAAACTGTATGTTTAAAGTAATTTACCAAAAGTATAATCTTAGGACTGAAATTATATCAATCGTAAAAAAATCTCATATTAAATTTTCTGTTTGTGATCGCGTAGACTTTATGTCCTGAAGCCAAATACAATTTCAGAGCTGACCTTTTCTGATGTGTGTATGCACTATACCTTCATTTTGCCTTCATTTTTGTGCCAGAGCTTATCATTGATAGTATAAAAAAAGGAGCAACAAAGAGCACAAATGTTTTGCTTTGCCTTCAAAACCTGAAGCAACATTAAGTTCTTTCTTGCTGTTCAGAAATGTGTTCTGAGAGAACGTGAACCTACAGACTTTTATAAAATACTAAATAAAAATAAAATAAAATTGGCGGTTGGCTTCAGGCTGCTATGTCGAGGTTACTGGTATAGCTTTGGCTACTTAGTCTCTTGTGTGACAATTTATCATTCGACCAGATTGCTCATGAGTTGAAATGATCTGTCATTTGCTTTGCAGATACCTCAAATCAGCTATGCATCCACAGCCCCAGAGCTAAGTGATAACACCAGGTATGACTTCTTCTCTCGGGTAGTCCCACCTGACTCCTACCAAGCGCAAGCCATGGTGGACATTGTCACGGCCCTGGGGTGGAATTATGTGTCAACCCTGGCTTCCGAGGGCAACTATGGAGAGAGTGGTGTGGAGGCCTTCACTCAGATCTCGAGGGAGATTGGTAAGCATATATTTATCAGATGATGGCTTTTGGAGGCGACAAGTTGTGGAAGTCTGAGTGTCTCCAAGAGCTCTCTGATCTGTGTGGAATAATTAGAGCTCTTACAGATGCATGACCCAGGCTGTCCACTCTAGGGGGAAGTTGGTTTTATTATAAATGATGTTGTTGTTCATGGTCTATCAAGGTGACACTTTGGTGCTAATTTAGGAAGTAGAGCTCCTGACTCAGGTGAACATTTTTTAAAGTTGTCTGTTTTGACGAGGGAGTTTGCTGGCACATTAGAGCCACTGTAAATTTGAATAAATGACATACTATTTGATTGTTCTAGATGGAAGTTTACATTAGCAAGTCATTAAATGAAAAAAAAAAAAGGCACTGGAATTTAACATCCAACACTAGAGGGATTAAGACTGGTAATCATCTTAAAACAATACTGAAGTAGCCCCCAAGGCTATACTTCAGCACTATTCTTACTGTCATATTTGACTTTTTGCATTTTTATTCTTACCTTATACTCTGTAGCTTACGGTGGAATGAAGGGCAATATGTAAAATTTGGGTTAGAACAAGGTGCTGATGAGCTCTGCTGGGCTTTTTTCAAGGTGCTTATCCAAATCTCTATAGGCATTTTACCACATGTATATTTAGCCATGAGCCATTCCATTATGTGAAAAAAAAACAGAACAAAACAAAAAGCAACTTAAAGCACAAATCTTATTGCTGACTGGTCAACCACAAAATTTGGCGGGTGAAAGGAGACATATTGTTACTTAACAAATACTATTTTTCTTGTTAAGCATTACTGAATAAAATGTCTGTATTTTTTCTCTGAGAGTAATAATAATATTTTGTGGAAAAATTAAAGTGCCCCTTGGCTGTTTTTTAGTAATTTTGAGCTTGAAGGAAGAAATTATTTTGATAATTTGTTGTGTTTCTCGGAGGCTTCAGCTCAGGAAAAGATGATGGGAGTGATTTGGGCTTATCTGGAATTAGCACGGACGGAGTCTCAAGTTATATTATTGGAGTAAGGTTTCTCGTGAAAGACTTGAAGATGCTTGGAATTTGTTCCTCTGCATATGCTAGGGCATGAAAAATTATTACGCACAACAATTAGTATGTTTAACATTTGTTCCAGTGCTGTGCTCTTGCAGAAAATGTAGAAAAGGCCTGGTGTTGTTGGATCGATTGGGTTAATTGATTTAATTGAAGAACTATCCACACCTGTTTTTAGTGTCCATGCTACCATACCCTTTCCTCTTTGAAATTTTAAATTCCATCATTATTGCTATAAAAATGATTCAGACATTCCACTGTACTTTAAATGATGACAAATTATATTACCTTTTTGGGTAAGAATCCTAAGTTTATCTTAGAGGAAATGCCCACTCAAGTGAAAACAAAAGCTTCTGGAAGCAGAGCTAATGCGTTATTTAAGCAGCTGATGTCCGTTCTCACCAAAGTGATAATTCAACAAGAGAAGGAAACTGATAGAGTATGTATTGAAATGATATATGTTTTTTTTTGCAGTGATCCTGTATATTCTTCAACTACAGGTCACATGTGTGTGCCTGAAACAGATTGCTATGAAAAATTCAATACAGGACATAATTTGCCAGTTGTTGCAGAATCTGATAAAATGCATTGTTCTAAAAGTTAAGTGAGATCGCAGTTTTATTCATCTGACTAAAAAAAGAAATACTTAGTTTTCACTTTTGGGGAGCATTGCTATATACTCTGGTAATACTGTCACATAAGAGGATTCAGATGGTGCCGTTCATTATTCCTGTTCTATCTTAGTCATTAGTATGGGAAAAAATAATTTTAGTGTCTTGTGTATGTGCCTGATTAGAGGAACACGTTTCTTCAGTGTTGATCCTTTCAGTATTCTGTGACTTGATTGGCTGTCCATTCTATTTCAGCTCTCACTTATCTGGGGAATGGAGGAGTGCTGGATTGTCAATTAATATGCAGAATACTGAAAAGGCCAAATTGGTAGCACACTAGAGTATGCCATGGAATATATTAAATATCAAAATCATCCCTCATTTTAATGACAAAGATTTTTATCTAGAACAAAAATAGCTGAAAATTAAACCTTTTACATGACAATGATATTAATGGGAATAGCAAATGGTAGCAACTTAACCCATTCTGAAATGATCTGATAACTCTGATGAAAATTCATTAGTTCTGTAACATTCGCTTCTCTTACTACAACATTGATGACATTTCTGTCACCATGTGAAAGTAGTGTGTTTTTAAAAATCTTAGTATCTTGACTGAGAAGATGTATAAATTCACTTTGTAAAGTTTCTATTAAAAAAATCATATATTTTTCCAACTGTTATAAATTTTCCTGTACTCTGTTCTGAATTTCTCTCTTTAGAAACATTGATTGCTAAGAAATTTCAGTGTAAATTGAGGCTTCCAATGTTTCCTCTCTGATTAATTCAGACAGATCATAATGGAATGATAAGGAAGTGAAAATCTGTTTAGTGATAAATTGCTTGTATGGTTTGATTAGAACATTTTTTATTTTAACAAATCTGAGACTTGGGGAAGTATCTGTGAATCTTGTAGAATAAAGAAAATGAGTGAATGATGGTCATGAACACAGGCAGATGTCTGTGATGGCTCTAACCTAGCCAAGATTGTTCTACGGAGAGCAGGACAGGAGTTACTTGATAAAATAAAGAAAAATAATCCCTTGATATCTTAGCTGTTAGAGTATCAGCCCAAGGCATTCTTGACTATAGGAATTTTTTTTTTGAAAAGGCAAAAACATATTTGAGATCAGCAGATAACACAATTTGATTGGAGCATAGTTTGTGTCATGAATTACAGGAGAAAATTGGAAGACTTGACATGGACACATAGTTGAATATTTAACCTCCCGGAGAGGTAATTTTATTCTTCTTCTAGACAATGAAGGAAACTGAGGAGAGGGGGTTCTACTAAAATATATTTAAGATTGTATTAGTAAGAAGTGGAAGATGGGGAGACCAGTTGAGAGACCTTTGCAATAGCAGTCTTAGCTTGATATAGGGCAGTGGCAATAGAAATAGAAGAGGGAACAGACTTAGGGTAAAACTGTGAGGTGGAGTCCATAGAACTTAGCAATTGATTGGAAGTAGAGCTCGAGGGTAAGAAAAAAGTTGAAGTTGAACTTGAAATTCTGAACCTGGGCGATTAGGACACTGCAAGTGCCACAAATAGAAAAGAGTCAGTAAAATGGAGAGGTTGGTTTGGGATTGGATAGGAAGTGTGGTTTAGTTACAGATACAATATACTGTAGGTACCAATACATATCTTTTTGGAGAAAAACAGCAAAGAATGTTTGTCTAGAGCTGAGATATAGACCTGAAGCTTATTCTCACAAAATTGATAATTGAGGTGGGAAAGGTAATTGCTGAGGTAGAAGATGTAGAGTGGGTATTGAAAGGGGCTGAGGATTGACTCTTGGGGAGAAGTTTTATATCAAGGTGTGTGATAACAAGACTTAGTCAGGATGCAGAGAAAAGGGAACCTTTGTACACTGTTGGTAGGAGTGTAAATTAGTGCAGTTGTTACGGAAAATGATATGGAGGTACTAAAAAATTAAAAATAGAACTATTCTATGACCTAGCAACCCTACTTCTGAGTATATATCTGAAAAAAAAATGAAATCAGTATCTTGAAGAGATGTCTGTACTCTCATACTTATTGTAGCACATAATAGTCATAATAGCCAAGATACGGAAACAATCTAAGTGTCCTTGATGGATGAATGGTTGAAGAAAATACATATAAGTGGACTATTATTTGGCCTTAAGAAAGAAAGAAATCCTGCCATTCGTGACAACATAGATGAACCTAGAGGACATTATGCTAAGTGAAATAAGCCAGACACAGAAAGACAAAGTGCCTGAAAAAGTTGAATTCGTAAAAGCAGAGGGTGGAATTGTGGTTGCCAGGGGTTGGGGAGTAGGAGAAATGGTTAAATGTTGGCCAAAGAGTGTAAGCTTTCAATTATGCCAGCTGAATAAGTTGATATATGCCAGATGAATAAGAGGAATGTAAGATGAATGTATAGAATGATAACTATACTTAAAATACTGTATTGTATACTTGAAATTTGCTAAGAGAGTTGATCTTAAGTATTCTCACCACATACACACACAAATAGTAACTATGTGAAGTGATGGATATATATGTTCATTGGCTTGATTGTGGTAATCATTTCACAGTATATACATATTTCAAAACATCATGATGTACACCTTAAATATGTACAATTTTATTTTTCAATTATATCTCCAAAAAGCTTAGGAAAATTGATATAAATGGGGAAAAAAGTATGGGAATAATGGCCTTGGCTTAGCAAAGCTAAGAGGAAGTATGGAAGAGTGTTATCTTCTCTTGATAGGTTTGTGGCTATGAGAGGACTCTTCAGTCTCCTTTGAAGAAGATTTCCATGATGGGAGATGGTAGGAGTTCTTGAGGAAAAATTTAAGGATATTGAGCTGATTTTCATAGGAGAACAGGAACTTTTGTCAGAGAGCATAGCTGAACATGTGTGGTACAATGGCAGAAATCAAGGAGTGTCCTTGGGGGGGGTGCATTAGTTCCCTAGGGCTGCCATAAAAAATGCCACAAACTAGATGGCTTAAAACAATAGGAATGTATTATCTCAGATTTCTGGAGACCAGAAATCTGAAATCAAAATGTTAGCAGGGCCATGCTGCTTCTGAAAACTGTACGGGGGAATCCTTCCTTTCCTTTTGCAACTTCTGGTTTCTGCTAGTCATCCTTGGTGTTCATTGGCTTGTAGAGGCATCACTCTAATCTCTGCCTCTGTTGTCATATCACAGTCTTCTCCTTTCTTGTATCTGTATCCATGTCTTCTCTTCTCATAAGCCCATCATATTGTATTAAAGACCCACCCAACTCCAGGATGACCTCAACTTAATTGCATTTGTGATCACCCTATTTCCATATAAGGTCACATTCTGAGATACTGGGTTTTAGGATTTCAACATATCTTGTTGGGAGACACAATTTAATACCCACAGCAGGGAATAGTAGTGAAAATGGGTGTCCTTAGGGAGCTTACTTGCAGTGATAGGAATGGGAGGTAGACCAGGAGGACACTAGAGTAGAAATGAAGATGAGAGATGTGCTAAGTAGGCAGAATTTGGTTAATGGAGAAGCCTATAACAAATCCAGTTCTGAAGTTTCTTTTTGAATGTTACAGGATTTTACTCTCCCTATCCAGGCTACTTGGGTAGATGGAGTGACCTACTGGATGATTCAGGGTTCCATACTAGGGTAGACGTTGGAATTGAGTTTGGCTTTCCTAGGCTTCTAGGTAGTTTAAAAGCTTCCTAATAGGATCACAGTGGGCACTCCCTGTGCAGTGGTGAACTGGCTATTCAACCCCCCAGCTTTGTGTAATGCCAAGGTGGTGCTCTTTTCAATGACACCTGGAAAATTATGGACATCCAAAGAGTCCTATGGAACCCAGTTTATTTTTATTTTCCTTTTTGGGCTCTCTTGGCCCGAGGGAAGGGAATAGCCCAGTTGCTGCTGGTTGTTAAGACTTATCCATGTGCACACACCCTCAGTTGTTAGCACCAGAGTCCTCTATTTCTGTCTTGTTTTAATTATTTGATACGATGTTTTCATTGATATTGTAATAAAGAGGTTCATAGTATATGCTTACTCTGAGCATCATAAGCTCTGGGGCTTGCAGCTTGTGACTCAAAAAAATGACTTCCTTGAGTCTTTAGACAGGCTTTCACTTGTCTTACCTTATTATATTATTTTTTAAAAAGAAGACAGGATAATAAATGTTAATGCTACCACTATCATTATAAGGGGCAAGAAAGCTAAAGCTTTATCTTTGAAGATAAAAGGAATTTGTGAAAGCATTATATCTTTTTGCTGTGGATTTGTACAGTATGGTAACACACCTCCTTTAATCAGTCATCATGTTTATGAATGGCTTATTGAAGATGACAGGCCTGCAAGTCGTCATCGCACATATTACAGGGGGGCAGAATAGACCTGATTCTGTCAAATCTTGTAGCATACGTGACTATTTTTTTCTAATTTTTTTTTCTAATTTGCAAATGCTGGAAGCTTCCAACTATTGTCTGACATGTGTTTGGAATCTTAAAATCTCAGAATTGGAAGGGATTGCAGAGGTCATTGGACTGGCTCAATCTGTTTGAAATGTTAATGCAATAAACCAATTTAATTGATTCTTTTTTGTGTATAAAATGACTGACACTTGCCAATAGTGATTTATTTTTTGGCGGGGGTCAAGCAATAAAGTCAGGGATATTTCTTTTCTAATATATAATTGAAAAGTGCCCACTGATCATATTTTAAAACTATGTCAGTACCATTTTAAAAGAAAGCGTTTTTTCCCTCTTGGATTATAAACAAGAACCAAGTTTCTATTAGCTGAAATGGATTCACTTCAAGATTAAAACAAAGTATTTTCAATGATAGAAAGAAAGGAATACATAAAGAGCAGCTTTTTCTCTCAGATGTTCATTGCTTGGAAAAATGACTTCCAGCAGGCAAAAATCAATTTGACAAAAGTATTAATGTTGTAAAATACTATGAATGAAAGGAAACATTTAAATTCAATTGAAAATTTTACTTTATATACCTACAGCTGAGTTCCATTGATAACACCACATTTCAAGTTGCAAATCATATTTAATTAATATTAACACCAGGTAATTGGCAAGAATAACTTCAAAGGAGGGCTGAGGAAATTGCAAATTGGAATTGCAAGTGCAGTGATCCTGCAGAATCTTTATAGGGTACCAAAGAAAGTGTATATGATTTTAACAATTACTGCAGAACCTGATCAAATAGAGCATCATTTCAAAGCTGTTCTTCACCTTGGCCTTTCTTAATATTTAGGGTTTAGGAACTGCTAAGTAGCAGCAGCTGCTGTTAATGTGAAATAGCAAACAGCGTTCAATAAGGGCTTTCAGACCTATGTTTCTTAATGCTGTAGTTAAGTACTTCATAAATAATGGCAGTTTGATGCAGTGGAAAACACACTGGAGTCAAGAACTTGTTTTAATCTCTCTTTTTCAGTTATGAGACTTTGAGGATTAATATTCCTGTCTGAAAAATGGGAGCCCTCTTCTCAGTGGTCATCAAATGATATAACGCTGATGAATGTTATTCATAAACTCTAACAATTTGATATCGGGTATTACTAGTGAAAGGAATGGGGGATAAGATGGATTTTTTCCCCCAATGTGTGGGAAGCTACATATTACGAGGGTGGTGAGGTACTGCCTGGTGTGTAGGGTAAATAGCCTGAGAGGGCTTGGCTTAATTTGTTAATTACCTTCAACTTATTTATGTTCTTCCTGAGAGACCGTGGAGATCAGTTAGGAGCATTTTCTGAAGCCCCTGACACCTTCCCCTCTCTATTCTCCTTACTAGTCTCCACAACTGCTATTGTGAGTCTTCTACCCTAAGTCTTATTCTTGTCTTTGCTTGGGTCTGGTTGTTTAGTTGCCACTTAGACGAGTTGAGATATCAGGGCAAGTCTGGAATATCTTGCCTTGTCTTCAGAGATGGGCTCCTATAGATCCCTGTGGCACCAGCTGGCACTGTGACTATAATTCTGACCTCTCTGTATCCGTCTTCTCCCAGATTGTGTTTTTCTCAGGAGATGGAGCCCCCCTCCCACCACGTACTCCACCTCCCCCAATGCCAATATCTCGCAGAGTGCCTGGCACATAACAGATGCTTTATGAATTTCTATTAAATGGCCATTGTCACCAGATTCGTGGTTGTGTTGGTATAGTGAGCCTAGACGTCAGGCTCCCTCAGGCTCTGGGAACAGAAAGGTAGAAATGTTTCCAACAATGGTTTATACATTTTTTTTAAAGATTTTATTTATTTATTTGACAGAGAGATCACAAGTAGGCAGAGAGGCAGGCAGAGAGAGAGGGGGAAGCAGGCTCCCTGCTGAGCAGACAGCCCGATGTGGGGCTCGATCCCAGGACCCTGAGATCATGACCTGAGCCGAAGGCAGAGGCTTTAACCCACTGAGCCACCCAGGCGCCCCTGGTTTATACATTTTATTTGCTAATGAATAATCTCTATGGGAAACTTCAGAGGCTTCCATAACGTTGAGCCACTTAGAATTCAACTTTTTCTTACTGGAAAATACGAAAGCCTATAATTTGTAGGTGGAGACCACCTCTAAGCCCTCTGGTCAGACAGGGCTAGGGAGTAATTAAAAGCTTCTCTTGAGTTGGGTTTGAGTTCCAGAATTGTTATATTCTAACTGTGAGACCTTGGGTAACTTAATCTTGTTGTGCTCCAATTTCTTCATCTATGTAAAGGATTTAACAACTGTGCAAGATGTGAATGAAGTCATATATAACAATGTGTGACACGTGGTAAATGCTCAATAATTGTTAGCTTGTATCATATCAAGAGTTCATTCCCACCAGTGGGTGACTTAAGAGGGGTCTTATTGCCCTGAGCCTGTATCCAGTTTGCTGAAGGAGCAAATAAGAAGGGAGAATGAGGTCCAAATAAGTGCTCAATTAAAGGCAGCCAGAGCTCCTTATTCCTAAATCTTGCTTTGTACCTCCTAGCAGTGACCAATCCTATTATTATTACTATTTTTTAGCCTGACTGATATGTTACCTAGAATAATGTTGATACATAGTTGAATGCATGAGTTAATTAAATGTCAGTCAGCATTGGAACTCTGCTTGTTCTTCTTTCTCGTCCTTTTTCAACCTAAATATTAATCTATTCAGCTAACATTTATTGTGAACATACTAGCACAGGACACACTTGGGCTAGGCTTTCAGGATACAGAGATGAATCATGGTTTCTGCTTCCTAGCTAGGCACTCTGTATCAGAGGACTCAGAGATGCAAGCAAACCGTTACAAATGGATGTGATCGTTGCCTTAATGGAGACATCAATTACAAGCGTTGCCCAAGAACACATTGCCCCAAAGAGGGTGTCCTGCAGTTCATGTAACAAAAAGACCTGGTATAGCACAGTGGAGCGTGGCAGTCTGTGAACCCTAAGCTCAAAGACAGTACACCATGTGATGGGAAGTGAAATTTAGATAACTTCAACAGAAACAGTTTCCCGAGAAAGAGGCAACACGAAGAATTGGATGTAGAATATGGTACCAACTTTGTAATGAATTTTGTGCATATTTGTGAAATGTTTAATAGGTGTAAAATGTACATAACTTTTGGCCATTTTTATTTCTTGATCTATTGATGACTACTCAGGTGTATCCACTGATAGACAAGTGTATGACTTGCCCTCTCACATTAGCTCTTTTCCCTGATTGCTCCTACCCAGCATCACCTATGCCTTGGCAGTGTTTTCATATTTGTTTAGTTCCTGAGTCTGAGCCAGGGCCAACAGTTCATCCTCAGCCTCAGCCCACGAATTTCCGGGGATTGAAATGTTTTGACCGCGATGGGCCCGGGTGAGCTCTGATCTCCTCTCTAGGTCGCTGCAGACTTACTGTGTTATCCCATCCTTGACTCACACTCTGGATCCCTGGGAATGGGGGTCTGCCCCAACTCTGGACTCTGAGGTTTGGGCTGTGACAACTCTTTCACCTGGGTGGGTGGGGGTGTCCAGTCCTGCCCATATTCTTGCACAGCGGCTGCGATCTGACTCTGCATAAAGTCACTGAGCAGAGCCCTGCCTGTGGAGGGGGCCCCTGATATGTGCTGGGGTCCTGACCTTCTCTGGCTTGTTGCCGCATCCTACTAGTGTCCTATCCCTAGAATAAGAGAGCTTAGCCCCAGATGGTAGTGTGAGGTTCTTTTGCAGAGATTCCCAGGCAAATTCTTGGGAGGTGCCAGGATCTGTCATATCAGTAGTGCAGGCCCTGTTTTGAGTTATTTTTTCCTGCTACCTAATTCTCATCACCAATATATTACTTTTCTAGGGCTACCATAACAAAGTACAACAAACTGCGTGGCTTAAACAATATCAGTCTAGGCTCAAGTCTTAGATCAAGGTGATCTGCAGGATTGGTTCCTTTTGAGCATTGTAAAGGAGTGTTTGTTCCATCCCTCTACCCTGGCTTCTGGTGGTTTGCTAGCAATCTTTGGTGTTCCTTGGCATGTAGACATATTCTGATCTTTGTCTTCATCTTCACAAGGTATTCCCTCTGTGTGTGTGTGTGTGTGTGTG
>CM052806.1:71205830-71231097 GCA_028533885.1 Nasua narica | reverse complement strand
AAAAAAAAAAAAAAGAAATTAAGAAATGTGAAAAATTTCCCATCACACCACAAAGGCAACCTGCCAAGAGCCATGCCACTGATTGATTGCCCACACTATACACACTCTGACACTGGATAAGGTAGTAGATGGATGGAAAGCTGCCCCTGCCTTTTGAGGAGCTCGGTGTTCACTAAGGGAGATAGATTTATAAAGAGGTCATTACCCCTCAGAGCAGAGAAATGGGAAGTGGGTGCTGTGGGCGACTGCTCCAAGTGGCCGAAGAAGAAGTGGGAGAGCAGACAGTGTCCAACAAAGTGGTCAGCCAGTCAAACAAGTCAGCCAATCACTTGGGCAGTGCAGGCAAACAACATGGGCTTGAGTAAATGTTTCACTAAACTGACTGCTTGAGTGCATCGACCTAATCGAGTGTTTCCCGGCATCATATAGACACCGCCTTAACACTGCAAATATCATTATAATCCGTTGCCTTTGAAATGAGTTGATGGGACTTTCCAAAGAATCTGGGCTCCTAGTGTTGACTGGCCTTGTTTTGACTTACTGCCCCATGGTGAGAGAGAATTATTTTTTTATGGAATATCATTCACTGTCTAAAATACAGCTCTGCAATTATTTCCAACATTGACATTATTTCTATGATTTAAAAAGATATAGTTGAAATCTTTTTTTTTTTTTTTGAAGGCAAAAGTTCTTTGCCTAGCTGTTCACTGAGAACTGATCTAAACCAAGCTTCTTTAGTTTATGACCATAACCACCTTCCTAGGTTCTGCTTTTAAAGCTCTGCAGATATATTTTTTTCCATGTCCACCCTAACCAAGGACTTTTAAAATGACTTGAGTGAAAGCTCCGAGTTTTATGGGCTTTCCTACAGTATTGCTATTTTTAGGATAGAAAGCAGGACATTCGGTTCTTTACCAAAAAACCAATTTTGTCTCCATGATCCACTCTACAGCAGGGCTCAAGGTTATTTGAGGGTTAGAGTGAGTGCAATTTTGCTTTTATCCCTCGGAGCTTGTATCATACACCACACAGCGAAAACACTGGATTTGTGGAAGGTCACAAATGTACCTCTGTGACGTGGATGGTGTAATCAATCAGCCTCCTAGTCACTCCTGAGTGAACAACAAGCATCACTAGAAAGCTTATCATTTAGGGCTTGGTATGGAAAGGGAAGAGGGAACAAAGAGAATAAAGGGTTAGGATAGCAGAGTGACTATTACTGTTGGTTGATTGTACAGTGGGATAGTGGCTTTATCTCTTAAGTTTATTTGGGGGGCAATGTGTAGTAAGCTCAGATTATAGGGGCTCTAATGTGGGCTTTTGTCTCACTGTCTTCATGATCACACTAGATCTATTAAGGGACCATAAACTCAAATGTCTGTAGAGGTGGGGCCAGGTTACATAAATATATTACATGAGGCCAGATGTGATACAATAGGGACTAGTATTGCCTGTGGCAAACTGGAGAACATATATTCATTTGTGTGGAACAATTAAGACTTTTCTGCAGGCTGGGTTTTAGCTGCTGAGCATTACCAACTTGCAATTCCTGAATTAAAGTGCATGAAAATATATTTATATGTAGCTGATGAAGAGATGTGCAAATTAATTACACAGTGGTGTTCCTGTGTAGTTTGCCTTCTTTGTCCATCTTCAATTTGATTAACGAAATGAGGAAACAGTGGATAGGGATATTCCATCTTGGAAATTCAGAATTTTCATTCTCTCAGAAAACTATTCCATTAGACCATGGCAATGAATCTTCCAAGCTGTAAGTTTTGTTGTATGTCTTCTAGACAGCATAATTTGTGATGCACAGTTAGTGCTTATGGGGAAATAATTGAATAGATTAAAAGCAATGTGTTTACACATGTGATTTTAGCTTTCATTATTAATGAGTCTATTCTTTTTAATGTATGTGTCCAGAATTTATATGAGAGGATTGTTCTGTGGGTCATCAGTACTCTACTTTTTTAAACATAGAGGTTGTGATTTAATGTTTCAGAAGTCCCTTCTAGCTACAGGTCTGTGGGAGAAATGTACATAATTTTTTTATAGTCAATAAAATGCCACGATTATGCATATGGGCTTTGCAGCAGAAAACCCAACTTCCTAACTTTGAATTCTGCTTCTGGCATTTGTGATTTGTAAAACCTTGAGCAAACTACTTAACCACCTTAATCTTAAATTCCTTATCTATAAAATGGTGCTTTTGTAAGTCTTAGATGATACAGATAAATAATTAGATCGGTCCATGGTCCATAATAAGTGTTCAGTAAATGTTTAGATATTGCTATTATAATTAATCTCAGAGATATAGTTGTTGAAATCTGATAGTAGGTCATGGAGATGATCTGGAGTAAGTCTCAAGGATATATAAGGCTCTTGGGAACCTGGGGAAAAAAAAGGTTTAAGATTTTTAGACTAGAGAACCTTGGGAAAAACTGGGGGAACCTTGGGAAAAACTGAGGGAAAAAAAGGTTTAAGATTTTTAGACTAGAGAAGATAAGTGTGGAGAAAGAGAATATTGCTTTTCAATTGATCAATGCATATGGTACTTTATAGGTTAAAAGAATTAGATAGTGACAGAAAAGAATATCTTTATAATTTTGGGGTAGGGAAGACATCATTAAAAAAGTCAAAAGACAAGCAATAGACTGGGAGACAAAAAGCATGATGCATATACCAAACAGAGGATTACTACATATAAATAAGCTATTTTTACATTCAATTAAAAAACAATATTCAGTTGATAAAAGCACAAAAATATATTGAGCCAATTCACATGTGAAAAGATGTTTAACTTCCTTATGGTCAAAAAAATATAACTACAACAAGGTACCATATTGTCAAAAATCAAGAAAAGGAAGGCCTTACGGTGATTTCTAGAAACCCACTGATTAAGAATATTCAGACTGGCCTTTGAGAGAAGTTTTGAATAAAAGTCCTTCAGATTGTACAGCAAAAGATCTTCCCTAATTCAGTCTTCAGTAGAAATAAAACAACGACAAAAAGAAAAATTAAAATTTAAAAATAGAAAACTCTTATCCTCCTTATCTTATAGAAAAAAACCCACAAGCTCTTTCTCTCATCTCCTCTCATTCCCAAATCTGGATGCCATCCAGATCGGGAAAAGTGTAGTTCTAAGAAGGGAACAGATGACTTGCAGTCTAAACAGTCTTTTTATATTTTCTTAAATTTCCTATGTTCATGCATAGTTAAAGATTTGGGCTATTTATCTCCAGTGGGAATTAAGATTGCTATTGATTTTTTTAAGTACCCCAAATTGAGGCAGTAAATGAACCTTTACAAAGTACAGGGCTTCAATTTTCTTTAAGGAGCGTTGGTAGAAAGATGGTAGGGATGGTCTTCTTTGGTGGCAGGACACCTGCAGAACTCAGGTGTCCCAGAGAGTGTACCTTGGGAGGGTGACAGGCAGAGGTGAAGCATTGCCCTTTCTGAAGAGCTGCTAGCAGCTAGTCAGCCATCAGTGAAAATGAGTTGAATGTGACAGGGTTGCAGGGTAGAAATCCTGGGGCAGATAGTAATGCATGATTAGGGGAAATGCCAAAGCAGGAAGTGTGAGACCTGCTGGAGAAGAAATGATAGCTCTGAAAAATGCTGTGTCATAAAATATCTTTTTAAAGATTTAAATTTGGAATAAGGAAAAATGACAGAATAGATTCTCTATTTGGAGACGATGCTATAAGAGGATAGACTACGGAGAAAAGATAGAAACCTCAAATCTTAATTTTCTTGTATTTCATCCTTTCCAGCAGAGCAAATGATGTTCAAATTGAGAAAAGGTAGGGCAAGCCAAACAAATAATATGAATTACTAATTAATTCCCACTATGGACTGGACTGAATTGTGTCCCTCTAAGATCCATAGTTGAAACCCTAACTCTAGGTGATAGTTTTTGGAGATGGGGCCTCTGGGAGATCATTGGTTTTAGCTGAAGTCAAGAGGTGGGAGCCCTCATGATGGGATGAGTGCCATCTTAGGAAGTGACACCAGAGAGTTTCAATCAAGTGAAACTCTCTTGAAACTCACAAGAGAGTTTTAACTCAATCAAGTTTCATTCTCTTTGCCATGGGAGGACATGGTGAGAAGGTGGTCGTCTGCAAGTTAGGAAGTTGGGCTCACCCAAGCCCAACCATGCGGGCACCCTGATCTGAGACTGCCAGGCTCCTGAACACTGAGAAAATACATTTCTGTTGTGTAAGCTACCCAACCTGTGGTCGTCATCATGGTAGCCCAAGATGACTAATATAATTCCTAAGGAGATAATAGAAGAAGGTCTGGCCACTATCAATGCTCAGACTTAGAATTTCCTAAATACTAAGGAGTGGGATGATTTGGCTCTGGAAATGGTGGGGTGCTGTGGGCATTTATGGAGTTTATGAGGAGTCTGAAGATGGACATGTATCCAGATTTTCAAAGAAGGTACAAAAATTTTTGGAAGACCAGAACGATATTGATGTTAATCAAGAAAGTTGTGATAATTTAGAAAGTAATTAAGTGGGTTTTTTTTAAAAATGAGAAAGATAACTATGCGTATATCATATTAACTTAAATTTATCTTTGAGGAGAAAATAATCTTATTTATTAATCATGGAGCTGTTGTGTCATTTTTAAATTTCTCTAGAGCATTTCTTAAAAGCTCCATTTTTGTAACAACAGAGAGGGAGAGAGAATTAGAATGTGGGCTGCAGGAGGGCAACATTACGCAGATTTAGGTAGATTTGCAGTTAAATGAGCAGCCCTATTAAAAAAGAGCCAGTTCAGAAAAGGAAGAACACCCCAGGGCTCTCTGACTTGGCTCCATTCTCTGTAGACCATTGGGGGGAAAATGTAGCTTAAGTGAAGATAGAAAATATGTTTGTCAAATTTGCAAAAAATGACAAATTGAATATCTTAATATGCAAATAAGTTTTTAAAAACATCTAGAAACTAGAACAGACAAAAACAAAAGAAAGAAATGTAATAGAGCTAAATATAAGATTCAGCATTTATGTTTGGAAAAGTCACTTAACCTAGTGTAGGAGGTGAAATTCTGACTTGACAATAGTCCGTATAAAGAAAATTCTGAGGTTTGTTGACTGCACATTTAATGTGAGCCAGCAATGTGATTCTTTCACTGAAAAAATTAACCCCATACAACAAGTGCCCAAATCTTAATGCAAGTATAAGTTTCTTTAACAGAAAAGGAATATCTAGCTCTCAGGAAGCGATAGTCCAACTGCTTGGCACTAGGAGACCACATCCTAAAAGTAACATCAGGGCTTTGAAGGAGGGCAGCCAAGATGGTTAGGGAGTCTGGAAACCAATGTGTCATGAGAAGCCTGTAGAAGAAAAGCAGTCAGGATCATCATCTCTATTTGGAAACATTTAAAAGCAATGCCATGTAGAAAAAAAGAAAAAAGTTTTCTGTTGTATTGGGCAGCAATACAGTAAAATGGATATACATTTTAACTAAATTAAAATGAGATTCTTTTGATTTTGAACCACTAGGGCTATTTAGCCATTATGGGCTTCATTATGATATAGTTGAATTCTCATTTTAGCAGTGTTCAAAACAAGATTCATTTAACAAATCTTTTTTTTTTTTTTAAGAGATTTTACTAATTTGAGAGAGAAAGAGAGAGAGTGTACTAGAGAGCACAAGTGGTGGAAAGGGAGAAGCAGGCTGTCCATTGATCAGGGAGCCCAATGAGGGGCTTGATATGAAACTTGATGTGGGGCTGGTTGTGGGGTTTGATCCCAGAGTCCTGGGATCATGACCTGAGCTGAAGGCAGTTGCTTAACTGATTGAGCCACCCAGGTGCCTCCATTTAACAAATCTTTAATGAGTACCTATGTGTCAAACACTTTTCTAGGTGATGAGGGTAGACTGAGATGGTGGAGATTAAGAAAGGAATGAGTTTCTCTCTTGACAGAGAGAAAACCAATACATAGAATGGTGTTTTCTCCTTTAGTCTTAGAACTGGGGCTTCAGCTCAAAGCTGAGGGCCTGAGGAACTAAGTGTACCTCCAAGTTCAAGGTGCCGTGGGCCTCTGCAATAGCCCTTCTGCAGTAAGTACTGAGAGGCATCAAGTAAGAGTGAGATTGGCCACTAAGCCCAATCAAAAGAAGAAGATGACTGAAGGAGTGGGAGTCAGCATTTTGGGGAGTGAATATCAGAGCCTGCTTTTCCCTTCCCTCATGAGAGGGGATAGGTCCTTTGCCATTCCTTGGAGCAAAGTGAGTGGAACTTTGAATGAACCAATGTTGGGGCTGTTGCCAGAATTGTGGACTAGATCTCATTCCCTGGCAGAATCTGTAAGCCTTTTTTGTTACCATTGGAACAGAGTGGGTGAGGCGAAGAGTTTTGAAGAGTATTCTTAGATCCTCGCGATCCCAGGCTTGCTGTTCTTTTCTATCCCTGATTCCTCTCTAAAGAGAAAAGTGGGTGTTTGATATGTACTTCTGAAGATTAGAGGAGGTATGTCTAAAGGTAGATCTGGAAGTCCACTGGCAGAACCCAGGACAGGAGTGAGTGGTGCCTGGAAAGATGGGGGCAGTGTTTACACTATTTTGGTTCCTGGCAGCGTGGTGGTGGTTGTGTGTGTGCAAGAGGCCGCTAGTTGTTAGGGTGGCTCCACTTGCAGTCATTTGGGAAATAGCAAAATACAGGAGCTGGACCATGTCTTGGGGCTTTTAATTTGGGGAAAGTCAAAGGTGTCAGGGCTGCTCTCTTGGAAAGGTTAAGGAGAGATTACTTCCCTCAAAAAATATCATTCCCCTTCTCAGGAGGTTCATAGTTAGATTCATCTTAAATCAGAAAAATACAGAAAACCTTTTACCACCAATGGGTGGCCATGCACATAAAAATATTCTCTGCAGTAATAGGGGGGAAGGTTGCGTGTGGGTGGGGGCAGGGGCACGTGGCAACTCTGTACTTTCTGCCCAATTTTGCTATGAACCTAAAACTGCTCTAAGAAATAAAGTCTATTAAAAAATGATAGCTTATCTGACAAGGAGGCTCCCTCTCAGAGTAGTCTAGAGTTGATATGATTTTAATTGTTAAACTAAACCAGCTCTAGCTGTTTCTACCAAGAGCAAGGCTAGCTCCTCTATTTTTTAGAATTATAAAGATTTCGCTAAACAGAGATAATGGAGTTTGCTCCTGGCCAAGTATCTTGTGGACTGTCTTTGAACAGGATATTGACTGCCGGTGAGTTGTACATGACTTGCAAGAGAAAAAAGAAGTAAATGGATCTAAGAGACTCCAAGAAATGTTTGTTCGCGTGCCTCTGCAGTGCCAGGCATGTACGGAGCACCTATTGCATCGCTGCTCATGTGAATGAGTGAGCGAATGAACTAGTGAGCTGAGAGAGGCAGCTCTTGATCCCTAAACCAGCTTGTGATGGAATTAAAAACCACACTTTTAGGGGGGCACTATGGTCCTATCTCAATAGTCAACCAGAATGGAAAAAAAAAGAGAGAGTCCCTTCATTTGTGCAGCTCGTCTTCTGGGTGTGGAGGGTGAGACTGAGCTTCTCTGAGAGTCTGGTGTCTGAGGGGAGAAGATGGGGAGAAGTTGAAAGAGAGAAAGAAAAGGAGAAATGTGTGAAACGGATGGATTTCCCTCTGTTCTCCGCTGGAAGATACTACGGTCTGGCCTCTGATGGGGAAGGGGAAGAGAGTAGCTTTGAATGACTTCCGTGATGGATATTCGAAATGAAGAGGTCCAAGTCTTAAACAAAATGAGACGGTTCTCAGTCATAAGTGGCTGAAGAGCTATGGAGTTCGGCTAATATGCCATAAGGGACCTGTTTCCTCTCAAGAAGGGACCTGTTTCCTCTCAAGAAAAGGAGGTTGACGTGGTACCATTAGGGGCAATGTTTCATGTTTAGATGCCAAGAAGTGGAGATTCCTCCATCAATTGGTTACATAAAAATAAAGTCATGGGGAGAAGTGAAGGAAATGAAATAGAATGGGTAGTAGATTATGAAGGGGGGGTAACAATGGGATGGAAAGATTTCTAGGGAAAGGTATGGGAAGGATTGCCCTGAGGAAGTAGTCTCTGTGGCTGCTTTGTGGAAAGACTCAGCCACGTGAAGACTCAAGTAGGAAGCTCTGTTAGGCAAAGGCCACAGCAGGTGCTGAGGCCTTGAGGTAGGAACAGGCTTGGCCGAGGGCAAGGAACATAAACAAGACCAGTGTGAGTAGGAGGAGGGAAGACATGCCACGGAATGATGTGAAGGATTGGTTTCTGGGAGGCCTCAAAGGCCACAGGACTAAGCTGGACTTCAGTTTCAGTGTGAAGTTAAGTCTTTGGAGGGTCCAGTCAGGAGAGAGACATGGTCTGATGTACGCGGTAGATGATTTGGGCGCTGTGTGGAGAATGGAGAGAATGAGGGCAAGCGTGAGCAGGGAGGCTGAGTCAACAGCAACTAGCTCTGTTTTCTTAATTAAAATAGAGAAAAAAGTATTAAATCTCAATTGTTAGTGTCATCATGAATGACGAATAGAGAAAAGCCCCAGAAAACAGTGGAAACTCCTGGTGGCCAATGCCGGACAGATCATTTTCTCTCTCCCTCTGTTTAACTGTAAAATAATTGCTAGTAAATATTATCAGCTGCCCCATATGAGTGCTTATGTGCCATGCCTTGTGCTGGGCTTGTTAATTCATCTTACCTTATATAATCCTCCCGAGAATAGGCCCTAGAAATGCTGGAGAAGAGGTGGCAGCTGTTAATAATCAAATATAAGACTTGACAAGCTATCAATTTAGTCAAGCAAATGATTAGCCATGCGGTGATTTGAAACCAATTCCATATTTGACTAAATTCCATCTTTTCTAAAAATGACTTTATTTACAGGCTTAGCCTTGGAGAAAAGACTTTCATATCAAAAGGAACACTTGAAATATTCTTCTCTAGATGCAGAGATATTTTGAAGTCTCAGGCATTGTCAGGAATACATCTTAGAAAAATTACCAAATCATTTTCTAAAATGCCCTTCAGATGTTATGGTTCTTAATATTCTGAAATTTTATGGTCCATAGAAAATCCACATTGAAACCCACTATTTACAGAGGACCTCACTTTAATGAGCAAACAAGATCCCGTGGAGCTGTGCAAACATTGAATGAAGGATGGCCGTGGATTTAAAATTGGAAATTTTTTCAGCCAAGGAGCTTTTTTTTTTTTTGGTCTGTCTCCATGAATTCAATTTTACAGTTTTTACTTGATGAAATGATCAAAGCCTTTTGCTTCTGAGCTAACATCCCTTTGAAATGTAAAATTAATAGTTTAAAACTTAAAGGAGGAAAAAAACCACGGTTTTAGGTTTCAGAACATAGCCAGTTGTGAATATTTGGGAAGAGAAATTCTTCCTTAAAAACAAGTTTCCAGGTTTAGAAATTACAGGTGAAAGTATTCTCAGTATTTGTTCCTTCTGCATAGATCCGTGTGGTTCAGCTGACGGTGGGAGGGTAGTTGGCACCACTAACTGGTAAGGACGACTTAAAAAAATCTATTTTGCTGTAATAAGAAACTATAAATAATGGATGAATAAACAAAATCCATAAGCATTTTAATTTCATCCTTGATAAAGAGAAAACATCTGTGATAAAAGCAGAGAAAGCCTGCTTCCTGTTACGAAGGAAATGGCTTCGAAAGACAAAGCCCTATGGAAAACATAAAGGGAGAAGTATTCTTTCTGAGTCTTAGAGAGAAAAAGTGCCCTTGAAGTGAGGTGCACAGCTGTGTACAAACGATGGAACATACCAGAGCAAGGGACACAGGCGGGGTTCTAGAAAGCCAGTTCGTAGTTTCACATCTCATATATTCGTTATTACCATGAATTGAGTGTCTACCTTGTGGCAGGCACTTTTCAAGGCACTGAAAACTATGTTATCAAAATATAGATACTATTATTCCCAGTTTATAGATGAGATAGTAAGTGGAAGACTTAGGTTTTGAACTCAGGTCACTATACTACACTGCCTTTTAGGTGTTATAAAAAGCCATAAAATTTAGGTGATTGGTGAAATAAAATGTATAGAAAGGTATAATATTTTGCCATTAAAATCAAGGGGATTTTATTTGTAAAAAGATTAGTAAAAAAATTCTTAGTCATGGATACCTTCTTTCTTTCCTGGTTTACATGCTTCCTCCCAGAAGAAATGATCTTGAAAACTGGGCTTGATCTATTCTTAGTTGCCTTTTTGCCAGTGACTGAATCTTTTGCTCTCCCTTCACCATCCTCCAACCCCCAAAGCCCTTTTCATTTCTCTTCCTCTGCCAAGAGTGGGTGAAGGGAGCAATCTGTGGAGCTTTGGGTTGGATAGTCATTATGAACATTAGCTTTTAAAAAATTTTTCTATTTTATATTAGAAATTGACATTTGCAGTAGAAACTTATTATATACTTGAATATTTCTTCATTTTTTAATGACTTAAAGTTTGGTCTAGTCTTCCAAACATCTAGATGATCCTTTTAGGCTATAGTGGAACTGTACTTGAAGAACTACTCTTCAAAGATGACTTAGAATTTCGAAATTTACCATGCGGTGATCTATATAACCACAATAACATTTTTGTTGAAAAAAAAAAAAAAAAGAAACACCATCAATACAGAGAAAGATAAGTAATAGCATTCTAAGAAGACCCAAACAGTTTTAACTATGAATTACTATCATGTTTGGGCTGTGAGCCAGCTAGTTCCTAGACAAAAAAAGTTAGAACTGATAAGTGCAATTTTAATATTGTTGCCAGTTATTAAATGCCTAAGGCAGAGGACTTAGGTTTGGATGACATATTGTTTTATCAGATTTCAACTCAATTATAAAGCTAGTATAGAAGAAAAACAAAAATTTAAAAATACTCTAAAAGCCAGAGAGATAAAAATTACTTATATTTTTTTCATTGTATCTTGTAGCATTCTTTTTAATCTGAATCTAATCTTATAATATATTTATCACCTTAAAAGTTTGTTGAATTTGGTTCAATAAACTTAATAACTAGGAATTATTAATGATGTGGCTAGATTCATTGATTTTCTTTTATTTTCTTTTTTTTTAAAGATTTTATTTACTTGAGAGAGGGAGAGTCAGGGGGGAGGAGCAAAGGGAGAGGGAGAAGCAGACTTTCTGCTGAGTAGAGGGCCCAACATAGGCTCAGACTCCATCCCAGGACCATGAGATCATGACCTAGGTTGAAGGCAGACACTTAACCAACTGAGCCACCCAGGTGCCCCTAAATTCATCAATTTTCTAAAAATGTTTTTGCGTGACTGAGATCCCTGGGTTAAAACACCATGAAAAACAGTAGGTTTTCTAGTGATATTATGAATGGATATTGCCTTTTTCTAAGTAAAGTCTACTTAGCGATATTTAATTTAGGTATAATTTCACAGAGTTAGAAGATCAACCACTTTGACTCGTTGGCTGAACCGGATTGATAACAACTGGATTGATTCACTTTTTTCTCTTACGCTACCACAATATAGCTATAGTGACTAAATTGACCAGTAGTATTTAGTTGACTTGCTGGAAGTTAGTCTCACTTGGTTTCTACCTTTATTAATAGAAAAATTACGAAGGAGAGAAAATAATTTAACGGTTTGGGTTTGAGCTTATTATATTTCTTGGAAGTTATAAAAAAATCTCTGTGGTAGCTCTCTGGTTTCAGATCCTTAAAGGAAATAGTTGGTGAGGTGTGAGGCTTCTGAGCTTGGTGGTGAGGGCAGGGTTTTGTTGGAAAACATTCCTGGTGTTGGCCCCCTACACTGGGGAGGCCAAGACTTCAGTCGCTCTGCTTCCCTTGGTCTCTGGCTTTGGCTTTGTCTGTTTCTCTTCTTTAAATAATAACTGCTGTACTTGCAATACTTGTGAATGTAAGTGAGTGTAAGAGGCTTTCTCCTATAGCAGCCTTTTGAAAAATGTGAAGATATTATTCGTTGTAAGCATTTAGAACTGAAGTTGAAAGACTAGAAAGTGTTGGCAATTGTACATCACACAATTGCTTATCTCTTTTTCAATAATGTACTGTTCAGCACAGCACACATTCCCTTAGGAAGCTCAGTGGAGTTGCCCTTTCTTCCACTTAGAAAGGGAGGTTAATTTCCTTCGTGTATCTACTCTGAATGGTAATTGGACATTGAGATTCTTGTTTCCTGATTTATGATGATGATTAGGGCAACAGAGGAATAATACAAATTTGGCCACTCCAACATAAAATAAAATGAAACATCCTCTGAATAATTACAAGGCGATAATGTTGGTTCTCCTCTCCCTCTCCCGGCTCCCCACCTTCCTAGGAGAGAACCAAGGAAGCAGCACGTTTGTATTAACAAACAAATAGATTGACATTTTTGAGACTGGCGAAGGAAATGCTACTATTCACAGTTATTTCAAGGAAAAAAAATTCTCAGTGCCCATAAATAGTATTACTGTTTCAGCACTAGGGTCCTAACTTAGAACCCTCTTACTCTCACTATCTGTTGCCTGCCAGATTACCCTGAGAAGAGTGAAATAATCAGAAAGACAACTCATCAGACTCATCAGGGAGGTGATGCTTGGTAAGGAACTCCCCTCTGCTCTCCTACGGGAGATATTTGCGGAGCTGATTCAAGTAGAGGGAGACAGACAGCCGAGGGGCAGACAGCTGTGAATGTAAGGGTCACAGGAAGATGGGAACGCGGGGGTTTGTCAGGAAGCATCCCCCATCCTTAACACATTCTGCTCAGGGATCTGCCCAGAAATAGCCCCTACCGTGTGTCCCTGGGACAAAGAAAGTGAGTCCTCCAAATTTTTTTCTGCGAACTGTACTTTATGCTTTGTGATTACATAATACTAACTTAGCCTTTTGAAAATGGAAACAGTCCTTATATTCTTTGTGTGGTCTGCATGATGTTCCAATAATGGCTGCGATTGATTTTTACCATTCTCTGTATGTTTATCCTCCTTGCTTCAGACTTTAAGTAGAAACCCTGTCTTGGCGTTGCACTTAATTAGGTTGAGATCTGTTCTGGAAGAACAGATTTTACTAGCTTTTGCTTCTGTTTCCTTTAATGACAATTCCTCAAATGCAGTTCAGTATAGGAAATGGGCAAAAGAGAAAGGAGATAATGTTCATAGAGAGCTTATAGCAGTGAAGGCCTTGGCGTACACCGTGTTTGTTTAGAAAGGATCTCATTTAATACTCATCCGGTGTAGGTATTCAGGAAACCAAAGCTCAGGTTGGGTAACTTGTGTCAGGTCATTCTATGAGCGTGCGCTAGAACAGGAGTAAAAACATCCTAGACTGGACACACTTTCAGTGACGTCTGTGCTGTAGGGGACAACATTGCGGAATGTGCCAGGGTCAGGATTCTTGGTCAGGCTGGCCAGAGCTGACTCTACATATGCTTCAAGATGAGAGCCTCATGACAAATCAGTGTGTATAATTAGGAAAAGGAAAATGTTGAAAACCCGTTTATGCTTTAATAACTTAAAAAGCACTGGTGTTCTGCCAAATTGACATACATTTTTGGAATCAGAGACTCTAAGATACTCCTTTATATGCTACTTATGATAAATAATGCCATTTAAATGTCCACCACCTGCTACAGCACATGGCTGAGTTCTCAGAACAAGACTTCCCCTCCTGCCTCAGATGGTCTTGATTAAAGTACAACGATGGAGAAAAAAAAATTTTTTTCAAGAAAATGTTCTGATGTGACAAATAGATGTCTTTAAATACACCAGATTTCTGTGGTTTAAAGCTCAACAACTTCCAGGGGATAATTTTTATAGTTCCAAAGCATTCTCCTAAATGACACAGCACTTATTTGATTGTATAGTCTGATTATCTCATGTACTTGTGGCAATAATAGTGTCCGTGTTGTCAAAAAGGACGAAAAATGGGGGCACCTGGGTGGCTCAGTTGTTAAGTGGCTGCCTTCGGCTCAGGTCATGATCCCAGGGTTCTGGGATCGAGCCCCACATCGGGCTCTCTGCTCAGCAGGAAGCCCGCTTCTCCCTTTCCCACTCTCCCTGCTCCTGTTCCCACTGTTGCTGTATGTCTCTCTGTCAAACAAATAAATAAAATCTTTAAAAAAAAAAAAAAAAGGACGAAAAATGGTTTTATGTCCCTGTTTCTGTCTATGTCATCTCTACTTCGATTGTCCTTGACAATGATTACTCCCCTGGCCCTCACTACATCCCTCTACCAATTAGGGGTTACATTTGACCGCATGTATCAGAAACCGGCCTACACTGGCTTGAACAAATCGGAAGTAGCTTTCTCTCCTAACACAAAGCCCACAGGTAGAGGGTCTGGAAATGTTGCAGGGGCTCCAGGGAGTCATTGAGGTTCCAGGCACCTTCAGCTTTCAGTTCTGTCACCGTTAGTATGTGGCTTTCATTCTTTTTTTTTTTAAGATTTAAAAAAAAATTTATTCATGAGAGAGAGAGAGAGAGCGTGCATGCATGTGAATGAACAGGAGTGGAGTAGGAGGAGGGGCAGGGGGAGAAGCAGACACCCCACTGAGCAGGGAGCCCGATGCAGGGCTCCATCCCAGGACCCCGGGATCAGGGATCATGACCTGGGCCACCCAGACCCCTCTGTGGCTTTCATTCTTATGGTTGCCTTACCGTACAAGATGGGTTGACTGCTTCATTTCAGGCCTCACTGTGTCAGTCAAGATAGGAAAAAAAAAAAAACCAGGTTGCTCACAGAAGGATCTGTGCTGCTAATGGGAAAGCAAAACTTTCCTGAAATCCCCAGCAGCATTCTGCTTATGTCTTACAGGTGAGAATTGTCATCAGTTAACCCCTAGCTGCAAGGCAACCTGGCAAAGTTAATATTTAGCTGGGCCCTAAAAAACTTAGGGTTTTGTTTAGTAAGGCAGAACTGGTGAAAAATATTCGGCAAATTGTTAGCAGAGTCCACTGCAACCTCCGCTTTACCCTGAACTACCTCCTTATAGTTGGCGTTGGGATTAGAGTGGCCACTGACTTAGGTGATCACTTTTCTTTCTTTTTTTTTATTACTCATTTGCCAGGTAATGTCATTTTCTTAGGGTAACCTTCACTAACCCTTCAGACAAGATTAGGATGCTCCCTTTTTAATTTGTTCCCAGCACTTGGACCCTATTTTTTCTTCTTCTTTTTGAAGCTTTATCACAATTATTCGTACTCGGGGAAGGTGGGGAGGGAAAGAGGGGGTCATGCTATCTGTCCAATGTCTTGCTCTCTTCTCTGCTAGACTGTAAACCCCAAGAGGGCACAGGCTGAATTTATTTTGTACCTGGATACGCCTCTCCCCTACCTCAACCTCAATGTCTAGCACCAGAGTAGATGCCCAATAAATATTTGTTAAGTAAGTTAATAATAAATGAATAGATTTTAAGGCCCTTCTCTCACCTGTTGTTCTTCCCTTTTTTTTTTTTTTTGAGAGAATGAGAGTGAGAAAGCGCCAGTGAGCAGGAGGTTGGGAGGGGCCAAGGGGGAGAGAGGGAGAGAGAGAGAGAGAGAGAGAGAGAGAATCTTAAGCAGGCTCCATGCCCAGTGTAGAGCCTGATGCAGGGCTCAATCTCACAATCCTGAGATCATGACCTAAGCCAAAATCAAGAGTTGGACACTTAACAAACAGCCACCCAGGTGCCCCCTTCCTTTTTTTTTAATGCATCTTTTTTTGTCCTCATCGACCAGTTATGATTTGAAACATTATTTAAATACTCTCATTCACATTTACCCATTCACTGATACTTCTTTTTCTTTGTCCCTGCTCTGTTCTGAATTCTTCTTCCTCTCCCTCATGAGGGTGTTCACCCTTTACTCACAACTCTGCATGTGTGCCCAGTCCTTTAACTTAGGTTTCAGGATCCCATATCCAGTTGCCTACTACTTTTTAACTGGAATGCTTCTCCATCACCCCACACTCAACAAGTTCCAGACGATTCTCATTCTCATCAGCCCACCCCACTCCCCAATCTCAATTTCCTAGTCTCTGAGAGTGATGGCCCCTTTATCTGGTTACTGAAGCTTGGAATCTTGGTGTCACTTGTGGCATCATTTATTTATATCATTAAGTTGTTGTTTTCTTAATCTTGGCAAATAGCTTTAGCTGTTCTCTGTTCTCGCTGCTGCCCCAGTATACACTGTGGGTTCGTGGGTGCTGGTACATGTGGGAGGGCAGGATCAAGGTGACAGGAGTCCATTGGCCAAATGCTCCCCATCAAGTATAGGGTAGAGGAGAGGCTTTTACCCATTCACACCACAGTATATGCGTTTAAACACGATGTTCTAGTGCTCATGGGACAATCAATTTGATAACCTGAGATTACTCTGAAGTAAAATTTGAGTGGGTTTAACTACTTAAAATATTTGGTACATTTTGGGATGGTAAGTATGGACAGTATTGATGAAAAGATCACAAAATGGTATTACAAAGCTGCAGAAGTATAGTTGCAGCAATAAAGGATTTTGTAAAGACAGATTAGATGTTCCCACTCAATCAATTTCATAATGCAGAAATTAGTGAGAATTTATTGAAATTAATAGGTATGAAATTTAGAAAAGTTAGCACAATTGCTTCACGGATTATCTCATTAATCAAGATGTGCATTTTTCTTTTACAGAAAAGTAGTGAATCATGTGGATAGATTGGATGAGTGAATGAAGATGGCAGTGTTTCTATGATGCCAAAATGATTGGTTCAACTGGAAACCTTTCGACTAACTTTTTAGTTAGCTTCTGCAGTCTAAAACTCTGTTGTTGGGGGACAAAAGTAGTATTTGAAAAAAGCTATGAGCAAACAAAACCACAGTTTAACATGAAATGTGGGAAGGCATTTTACTAAAGGATAATTTCTCCTTTAGATTGATTCATTACTCATATAGTATTTCAGAGATTAGGCGAACACCTTCCCCATTACCCTGGTTATTTCCTAGAGAATGTAAGTTTCTTTAGAATTTTTTTTTCTGTGTGGATTGAGAAAGAGCAATGGTTTATGATATAGTTCATTTTTTAGTTCACTGCATTTGTCAGATTGAAATTCATCTCTGTCACTGTGTTGTTCTTTAGGATATGTTCTTTTGATAGAGCTTTAGATATATAGGGCACGAAGGCAAAGAAACACAACTGGTATCAATAACAGGCTCACATCACTCTTGATTTCACTGATTTTATACTTTTTCCCTTGCTTTGCCATTTAAGGATCCATTTGATTATAGGGATTTCATATAGAGAAATGTATTATACATGGGATCCATGAAGCTTTCAGTTTCCTTTAAAGTTTAGTTCGGCTAATTCTTGTCCTTTTAAAGTATCTGGCATTGGAATGTAGAAATTAAAGCCATGTTTAGATTTCTGACATAGTCTTACATTCCCATCAGAGGAGTAATACTTGAAAAGGACACCAGGGACCAAGATTCTATTCCCCTTTATTGGTGGATGTATTTATTACTTTTAGAGATTTTTCTCCTCTGGACATTTTCATGTTTTTTTTTCCAATAGGATAGAGTAAATATTATTTGGGGTTTCATCCATCATAATAATAGAAAGCTACTGTCATAAGGAGAAGCTTGCGGTTTGAGAACTGGGGCAGTGTTAAGTCAAAAATCTAAGCTTGTTTGTATGACAAGAACAGTGAATAAAAGCCATGCAAGAGGTACCTCATCTTTTTTCTTGGATCTCATCTTCATGAATGTCTCAAAACAAGTAGCTATAATTCAGTCAGTCAGTTCTATAGTCATGCAAATTGATTGTCATTATTCAGCAATAAAATTGAGCATGTTCTCTTTTTAGCTTGTTGGGCTGGTGTTTTTTTATATACATAACCTTCTGTGCCTTGATATATGTCACTATAGTGAAATAAGAAAATTGGCTCTATCAAAAAATACAGTAGCCACTGATACTGGAGCTAGAAGGATATTCAATTTATAAGAAAATTTCTCTACCATTTTTATGGAGGTGGAAAATCCAAGAACAGGGCTAACTAGCGGCCAACATCATCTTTTTTTTTTTTCAACATCATCTTTTTAATGTAATGTGGTACTTAGCAGAACTGTAGGCAGTCAAAATTTAAATCATGTCCATGGACGAACAGCCTATTTCTTATAGCTTGAGGTCAATAGATGAGTAGAAGAAATGGTCTTGAAAGTATAGGGTCCATTTGTAGGTCACCCACCTAATATCCACCTCCTCTCTTCCCACCCAGACCTCTAATTCCCTGACCATCCCAGCTCCATCCAATCAGCATATCCTAACCCTCTTGCCACAGGAATTGGTCTGAGGATGTTCACGTGACTTGATAGGAGACATATGTTGGAGGATGAGAAAGACTCTTCCTCTGGTGTCTCTCTCTCCCTCTCTCCATCCCTCCCTTCCATGTTGGATGTGTATGAGGTATTAAACAGCTTTCTTAAACTAGTCAACGGACTTTCAATCATAAAAGTGTTAGTTGTAAGACAAAGTTGACATTTAAGTAGTCAAAAAAAAGCATCCTAGCTGATTTAAAAATCACTCATTTCAAAACAAATGGTAAAACTAATTTAATTGCCTGTAATTTCTTTATTATATATTTAAGAAGACTTTTGATCCAAATTATGAATGGAATACGTTTCAAATCAATAATAATAACATCTCTCAGCTATTGAGCTGTACCTATGTGCCAGGCGTTGTACTAAATAATTTACATGTTTTAGTTCATTTAATCTGAAAACCCATACTATAAGTTAAATATTACCATCTCCATTTGTAGATGAGGAAACTGAGGCATGAGGAGTTTAAATTGCTTATATAAGGCATATAGCCAGCAGGTGGAGGAGTTAGAATTCAGTCCCAAAGACCAGGCTTTTAACTTACTAAGCAAGCCATACCCAGACCTTGAATTTGGGGAAAACTATCCTCATGATCCTTTAGGTCTTTATCCTGAATATCCTAAAAACAACCCCTTAGAGTACAGTTTTGCAGATGCAGCTTTTGAGACATTAGAGGAATTAAAAGTTTTAGTAATGCTTATATATTAAATGGAAATTTAGCAATTTTTAGTAATGCTTATATAATAAATGAAAAAGGCACAGTGGTGTGGTTAGGATATAATTTGGCTGTGTGAACACAATTCACCCCACTGTCTTTGAGGTCAGCGAGCTCTGTTTGCTGCTCTGTCTTCCCAGTATCCCTAGGCATCCTGCCTTTCCATCTTTGACCTTGTCATCATCAATTACCATGTTCTGGGAACCCAGATGTTGCCTTGTCTGATTAGCCTCACTCCACTCTATGAGGAATGATCCTTTACATTTCTTTAGAGGCTTATAACTCACCAAAAGTGTTCTCATCCATGATCTCATTTGGGCCTTTCAACTACTCTATGAGATGGGCTATCGTGCTCATTTTCCTTATGTTTTAGGTACTTAGATGTCAATTTACTTTAAGTTAACTTGCACTTGTAAGTGTGTTGCCTTTTGAGTGATTTTTGGTTCTATCTTGCACAGGTTGCTGAACTTACCACTGGACTACGAGCTTCATGAAGAGAAGAGTTGATTATGAATTTATGTGCTTGACTTTCCTATAACAATGCCTCCTATTGGTACACAGTGATTTCTCAGAAAAAAAAACTTTATTAAATTAATATCTGAAACAAGGAAACGTATAGTTACTTTTAGTGATGTGGAACTGGCACTGGCTTTCCAGAGTTGATTATTAAATATTCAGGAATTTTGTTAACCTGTTGTTAAATTGTTGGTAGTTTGGAATACATGGTAAGATTATTTATACAATGAAAATTGGCAAAGGCTACCTATCAGGGCTTCCCTCCATCCACTTCCACCTGCAGGAGAGCTAGTTTATCTTGAGACTTCTGTCTAAAACCTTTCCTTTTGTCTACAGGCAACTGTCCTGATTTCTTCTTTGTGGATTAGCTAAAGGTCATGACTCCAGAGTAGGGGAAAGGTGGAGTTGAAATCACATGGAGATCAATCCTCAAGTCTTTATTTTCCTGAGACTGAGCAGAATATGATAGTTTATGTTCAATGTAGAAAACCAAGCTACAGAAAACTGTCAGAGAAAACTTGGTCAGGAAGCCAGAATGGGCATCACCAGAGAGCTGCTTTCTTCCCTACTCCAGCTTGTGACTCTTCTCTCCATTCATCTTTGATTAAACCAGTAAGCTGATCTAGCTGTGCTAATAGGGGTCTCAGAGACTGTGACAGAATACTTCGTGTTGCAGGTAAAAGGATTCCTGATTAAAAGTTGTCTAAACCACATGGATCTCTATTTGTCAATGGCTTCAATGATCCTATTTTGTTTTCCTTCTCTTACACCCTCAGTATGTGAGTAGTATTTCCCCTTCTGTCTGCAAGGTTTTGATAGATCCAAAGAACAGGAATCTAATTTACCACATAAACCTTCAAAAATATCCTGGATTTGTGATAGAAAGCCCCCCTTTTTTTCTAATTTCCTGAAGTAATATTCTCATGGAATATTAAAGATAGCCTAGTGGTAAAAATAATTTTGAGGTATTCATTTCTAGTTAGTAAGAAACTCTAGTGATTCTTTGTGATGAGAAGTTAATTAAGGAAGCCAGCAACCCAAGACCATCATAGAAGCTATAGTAAGAACTCAAAGAAATACACTGCAAGAAGAAGCAAAAGCTTTCATTATAAGATTCAAGGCACTAAAATGCTCTTTAAGTGGAATTGAAGATTCAATTGGCTGCACTTATGTAATGTTGCAAGTTTTTTCACATTAAAAAATGTTTTTACTTTTATGGGAAGCAAAATTAGATGAAGCTACCGTATGAGACCGGATATCTATAATAGTAAGAATTAGCACCCCTGTCGTAAGTCCCCTGTTCTTGGTTTTCCATTGCTAACACAGTCCCTGACACAATGTTTGAGTGTTGACTGAGAAAAAAAGTCAGGGAAGGATGTAGAATAGATAGTAACTATGGCACTAGATGGGGATTGGCCATAGTGGAAAGAACCCAGGCACTGGTTATCAAAACTGGTTATCAGAAATAAACTTCAGATGGAGTTGGGGGGTTTGCAAGTATTTGGACCCAAATTTGTCTCATTGCTGCAGGAGGAGCAGGATTGGCCCCAGAATCTGGTGAAATAACCATGAAGGCCAGAGGACTTCAGGGATGGATCATTATCCCCACTTTCCTTTGTAGGGTCAGCTTTTTGGCTTAATTTCTTTGACGACAAATATTACTTCTCCTCCCGTGTTCCTGGTTGAAATGAAGTAGTGACAAAAGTTGATTCCCAGGTGTTTAATATTTGTATATATTGGCTTGATTGGCTGTTTCATAATCCTTTTGAGAAAAGAGTGCAGTCCATATAAATAGAAGGCGTGTTTGAGGGCTGTCATAGCGTTTATGCCAGCTGTACCATCAGCTTCAGAAGCACTGGGAAGGCCTTTCATGCCAAGATAGTATGGAAAATACCACCACATAGGATCTAGGGTACAAAGAAAGTCTTGTAATCTATCTGTAAGATTTTTGTTTTTTTAAATAAAATGATATACAATGTGTGAGTACATATGATACAAAACTTTTTTTTTTTTGAAATCTACCTTCAGTACATCAGAAATGAAAATGTTCTTTGAGTGTTGAACATCGAAATCCATTTTCATATAAAAAAACTACCACACACAAAAAAAACTACCACCCTTTCTTAGAACACAATAGATTCCATCTTTTTTTGTAGAAGTCCTCATAGGCTTCAGTCACAGAGGAAAGAGAGAGAAAAGAATATAAATGCAAGTAATTTAATAACTATATTATAGTTTCACAATTCCACTCACCTAAGTAAGATATACACATACAGTAAAGATTGAAAGCACTATCTGCAAAAGATAGCAGCTTCCTTCCAACAAATTTAATTTATATAATTAAACTTCAAGTTATGCTTTGTGGGCTTTTATATTAAATGCATATATTCAAGTTAGTACTGTGTTAGTACCATGACTTTATTTTACGGATTTTGAGTTCTTTCCTTTCTGGGGCAGCATCACTTCTTTCACAAGGAAAATGTGAAAGGCCAACTCTGCAGAATTTTATAAACATTGCTATGGGTTTAAGGTTGTGCTGTTTTGTATTCCATGAATTTGTTATTGAGTTTCATAGACTCTGACACTCAAAGGAAATGTCTCTTAAATATTACCTCTTACTGAATAATACATTACCTTTTTTAAAAAAGGCAATATATGAGAAAATGAAATAGTATCTTGGACTATAAGTAAAACTCAAGGACAATAATAAGTAATAATAACTAGATGGTTATCTTTTTGAGTTCAGAATCCTTGTTAAATAATTATTTCCCTTTCTATCTTTCTCCTCTTCCTCCTATGCATCTTCCTTTTTCTCCTTCTTTTCCTTTAATTAAATCTTATACAGCAAGTGGATTTGCATATTATAGCCACTCAGAAAATAGCTTTTGAATAATGAGTGGATACGTAGATCTTTTTATCCTTCCCCAAATCTGGGTTACCCTGTCAGATGTACTGAGTGATTGATAAGCATTTGTTGAGTGAAGTTTTTGAATTACAGACTTTTTTTTTCCCTCTAAGGGCTTCAGTCTTATAACTCTGAGGCTTGTACTATACTGAACAAGAAGCTATCAAAATATTCTTGAGTAAGGGTTTTGATGGGATCACCTGAATAAATAAAGAGGAATCATTTAGAATTAATACACTGGTATGCAAATAAATACTAGGAAAGGGGTCGAAATTAATTTGTTCAACTAAGTAGATAATTTTTCTCTTACTGTTTTACACATATTTTTTTATGTATTGGTTTTATATATATTTACTTCCCAACATCTAGCCATTTTTACCACTGTCATGATTTTTAGATATACTTGCTTACCACCTGTACAGTTATTACTCAATATTTCCTTTAAATTAATTCACTTTGTATTCTAAATTTATTTAAAGAGAAAACTTTATATTAGTACTGCAAATAGAAAACCAGTATTCTGTTGAAAACAGAAGGCAACTATAAAAATAAATATAATGTGATGAAAATGACATTATTAAATTATGGTCAGCTTCTGTTGCCTGGAGAAAGACTGAGCTTGGGATAAATTTTCTTAAAGAGAGAGTTGGCAACTGTTAGAGACATATAGGCACTGAACAAGAGTCCTTGTCTGTGGCCATGTTATTTATAAGGATTGAAAAACATCCAAAGAAGAATAACTTCTCTTTACAATTGGTTCAAATATAAGCTTCAAGAAAGAAAAAAAAAAAGTCAATTTTTTTCACAATTCCAAATTAGTGGGGCTTAATTGGTGAGATTTTACTACTCTGCAATTTCTGTGATAAAGTGAAAACATTCTCTTCATTTTAAATTTCATTGAAAACATTTGACTTAACACAAAATTAAGAATATAGTTTTAGGAGCAACTTCATGGCTCAGAAGGTTCTGTATCTGACTCTTGAATTCGGCTCAGGTCATGATTTCAGGGTCATGAGATTGAACCCTGCTCTGAGCTCTGTGCTGAGCTCAGCGGGGAATCTGAGTCTCCCTCTGCCACCCACCTCAATGTGCTCCCATGCTCACTCTCTCTAAAATAAATAAATCTTAAAAAAAAAAAAAGGGATGTAACTTTATAGTGAAGCTTCCATTTTCCTTCCATGATTTTTTTTCCCTGCCCAATGGGTCATATAAGTCATGTTTAGGTTTTCTATGAAGGTACCATGTGCTATGAGTTAGCTTTATGCTTTCTGTATCGTTAATGCTTCATAGGCAATGTCACTCTAGGTAGTGCCCATGAAATTATGACATTTGGGAGAATAAAATTTTTATGAATACTTTAGTGTTATATGGAACTCATCCAGCAGAGAATAATAGGTCTAAATGATCAAAATTCCAAATTGATGTAGCCATGGATAATGAGTGTTAGTATTTAAGTTTTGAAATACTTTATTTTTGAGTGATTGCTTTGGACTGGTTATCTCAACATTGATAAAGATCATTTTAGGTCATATCATAAATACAATTAGATTGCCCTCTTGATTGAATGAATTGATTTCTTAACAGGGAAAGTAATAGTCTGTCAATTCTGTCAACCCCCGGTGGTCAGTCACTTTAATCAAAGTCAAAAAGATTTTGTGCAGAGGTGGAAAAGAAAACTTTTAAGTTCTGTGTCATTGATCTCCTCTGTTACCTCAGGAAAATCTATGTGGTTCAAAACTCAGCCTAGAAAATTTAAATAAGGAAGAAGGCAAGTGAAAGATATGACTTAGAAATCTCAGATATGATGGTGACATGCGTTATGTAATGCTTTCTAATGAGAATTTCATAAATGATTTCTCACTGATGCATGTAGAAATATATTTGAAATTCTGAAAAAGTCAAAGCAGTTGACTTTTCAATTGCCTTTTTTTTTTTTTTTTGGATGAACAGTAAAATACTCTACCTATGCTACATGAAAGGCAACTTACGAATATATGGAAAATATTCTCATGACTAATGATTGATGCTTTATAGTAACTGGGAACAGAAGCTGTTTTTAAAGTGGCCTTGGGATTTCTAAATGTTATTTTGTACTACTAATTGATTTAAAACTAACAAATTTAACTCAAATCAAGCATAAATGCTATTACAAGACAAAAACAAGGGTTAGGTAAGTGTTTTAATAGTTAATCTGAACAAACACTGAGAGATTAAATTTCAACATAAAAACATAAATTGTTTTAAATACTTTAGAGAACAGCACATAGGTTTCACAAATACATCAGAGACAATTTAGTACCCAGGTCCTGAGGCATGAAGGAGAATTTTAATAGTGCTCTAACTATTAACATGAATTTGTTTTAATGTGTAGATGATTAAATTTTGGCCTGTTTACCTTCTTCCTTCATTTCCTCATGTCCAGTGTTCCTGAGATTTTCTAGAAGGAAGCTTATTATTTGATCAGTCAGATGTAAAGTGGAGCAAGATGAGGGTTATAGTTAAAATTCTTCTTATCTATCAACTTCATGTTAAAAGGTTATGTTTAACCCTAGCTAGATATCTAGGCCTGTTTGAGTAGTTCCGGAAAGAAGCCATTTACTCTTTGTACCATAAAATCAAATGCATCTTTTTTTTTTCTCCCCAAATATGTTCATTTTAATTTTTCAGTGTTATAAGATTGATTGTTCATGCACCACACCCAGTGCTCCATGCAATACGTGCCCTTCTCAATACCCACCACTAGGCTCGCCCACCCCCCCACCCCCTCCCCTCCAAAACCCTCAGTTTGTTGCTCAGAGTCCACAGTCTCTCCTGGTTCATCGCCCCCTCCGATT
>CM052806.1:70992310-71205730 GCA_028533885.1 Nasua narica | reverse complement strand
AAGTGAGACCATAAGATAATTGACTCTCTCTGCTTGACTTATTTCACTCCGCATAATCTCTTCTAGTCCTGTCCATGTTGATACAAAAGTTGGATATTCATCCTTTCTGATGGAGGCATAATATTGCATTGTATAGATGTACCACATCTTCCTTATCCATTCATCTGTTGAAGGGCATTTTGGTTCTTTCCACAGTTTGGCTATTGTGGCCATTGCAGCTATGAACATTGGGGTAAATGTGGCCCTTCTTTGTACTGCATCTGCTTCTTTGGGGTAAATACCGAGTAGTGCAATTGCAGGGTCATAGGGTAGCTGTATATTTAATTTCCTGAGGAATCTCCATACTGTTTTCCAAAGTGGCTGACCAACTTGCATTCCCACCAACAGTGAGAAGGGTTCCCCTTTCTCCACATCCTCTCCAGCATTTGTTGTTAACTGCCTTGTTGCTTTTGTCCATTCTAACCGGTGTAGGGTGGTATCTCAGTGTGGTTTTGATTTGAATCTCTCTAATGGCTAAAGATGATGAACATTTTTTCATGTGTCTGTTAGCCATTTGTATGTCTTCTTTGGAGAAGTGTCTGTTCATGTCTTCTGACTTCATCAAGATAAAAAGCTTCTGCACAGCGAAGGAAACAGTCAACAAAACAGGCAACCCACAGAATGGGAGAAGATATTCGCAAATAACACTACAGACAAAGGTCTGATATCTAAGATCTATAAAGAACTCCTCAAACTCAACACTCATAAAACAGATAATCACATCAAAATCAAATGCATCTTTAAAGCCTCTGCCTGAAAGATAAAAATGCAAAACATGGGTAGAGACTATACCTCTGAGTTTCACCTTCTTTGCTTGCTTGTCTTTCTCTGCTTCATTTTCTTTATATTTCAGATCAAATCCAAAGAAACAATTAATCTTGACAAGCAGTATGGATGATCTTCAAAAATTGGGTGCTTACTCCAAATTTAAAAGGATTTGGTACGGTGGCTCCTTTAGGTATAAAAACATGTCTTATGGCAATGTAGAAGCCTGACAATGCTCTAAAAATTCATTGTTAAATCTGTAGGAGCTATTGAAAGTTAGAGACTTTAACAATAGCTCTGTTATAATGAATTCTATATTGGGGCATCTTTGACTTGAGTCCTATAATCTTATTGGAGTTGCTTGAGCAATAGCTATGTGTATGGATTTCTGTTAAGGAGATACTTGATAACATATTTTAAGACACAGTTTCATTTGGCATCTTCATAAAAGCCATGAAAAAGCTTCCCCTAACTATGATTATAAGAAAATTATTTTGGTCTGGAACTTTCTAAGAATCTAAAAAAGTTATTCTCCTTTATTAAGATGTTAATCCTTACCATATTACCCTGTGGTTGTCTGAAAGAATTCACTAGTGATAAAACATTGCTTGAAGTCAAAAGTTAATAGTAAAATTAATGAAAAAAGTTATTAATATAAAGTAAAGCAGAGTAAAGCAGAGAGTCAAGGATTCTTCCCTAAGGGATAAAATGTTTTCTTGTGGGAAGTTTAGCATTTTTTAAGAAATCATAAAATGGCACTAGGTACCTTTATATTTTCACCACCCATATTGAGATAAAAATACCTCTTATGGTCATGAACGATCCCTGCATTCTATGTTTTTTAAAAGGTGTGAGTGGTTTTTAAACAAAAATGGCAATCCATTCTCTTAAGTGAAAACAACTGCCGTATCCACCATACAAACCCATAATTTGTATTAATTTCAAATACAAATTGTTCTGAAATAATCTGGGGAAAGTGATGGTCCTTAAAAGAAGAAGATAGAGGGGGAAAAAGTGGAGAAATAATATGCAGCTCTCCATCTTTGCTAGAAAGAAGAGTTGGAATTTTTTCTCTCTGAGATACTCTTAGGGACCTACCTGCTACTAAAGATGCCATGTCTACCCTACTCGACTTAAGCTGGCCAAATACAATGAAACGATAGATAGATAGATAGATAGATAGATAGATAGATAGATAGATAGATAAGGGATTGGCTCACAAAATTATTATGGAAGTTGAGAAGTCCCAAAATTTGCAGTCTGAAGACCCGCATGAGAATAGTTGCTATCTGAGAAGCATGAGAACCTATGGTGTGAGTTCCAGCTCTACATTGTCAGGCAGAGGGAGCAGATTCTCTCTTGCTCGGCCTTTTGATGTTTTCAGGCTTTCAATGCATTGGATGAGGCTTAACCCCATTGGGAAGGGCAATCTGCTTTACCCAGTCTATCAATTCAAATATCAATTTCATTCAGAAACACCTTCAGAGTCATACCCAGAATAGTGTTTAAGTATCCAGACACCCTGTGATGCAGTCAAGTTGACACGTACATTTAACCATGCTGGTTATGCTTAATGCTTATAACATTTAAATAAATGTTATTTATTTAAAATCATCTTGAAGATTTTTAGCCCCCATAAGTTGCTGGAACTTTCTGTTCAAGGGGAAAAGTGAGGGGTTGGGAAGGCTGAGCTGATAGAAACAGCTACATTTTGGGTACTGCTGCATCACATTATAGTGTGATTGCAATATGCTTGTTCTTCTGGAGGAGGTGCTTTAGAGGTGACAGAGGCCCCAGGGAGGGTCGTGTGTGCATGTAGACAGCTACTGGCTGGCATGAATATGCTGAATGATAGTAGATGAGGAAGAAGGGACACTAGAAAATGAGAAAGTGGTTAAAAAATGACGAGGTTGGACATTGCCTACATTAAAATTTCACCCAGGTTATACTGTCCCCACATAGAAAATAGAGTAGTTGTCATTTATCCCCCTCAAAAACTTGCCCTCCCCAGGCCGACCGTGAGCTGAATCAGCCATATTGTTTCAGCAGGCAAAGAACATTCTTTCATTTATTCAGGAAATAATCTCTTGAGCACTTCCTATGGGGCCAGTATTAGTTTCATCAGGCATGGGGATATAGCAGGAAATACAGCAGAGTTCCTACTTCAAGTATTTGCATTTTAGTGGAGAAGACTACCAATTAACAGATAAAGGGAGGAATAACAAAGTATATTGTAAAGAAAAGAAATCCGAATCGAGAAACAGAGTGATAAGAAGATGGTGTGGGTGACGTTTTACCTAGGCTCCTCAGACAAGGCATTTTCGAAACAGTGATGTTGGAGAAGATATTTGAATGATGTAAGGGATCCATTTATGTGAAGGTATTAGGGGAGAGAATTCCAGGAAACAGCATGTGTAAGTGACCTGGGAGAAATGGAAATTCTGTGTGTTTGTGGAGGCAAGAAGGTGGATGTGGCTGGAATGGAGTGAGCAGGAGATGAAGTCAAAGTGGTAGGCAAAGGTCAGATCATGTGGAACATGTGGGCCATGTCAGGAGTTTAATTCTTTCAAGAATCAATGGATTCCTATTATAGTTTTCAGCAGAGGAATGATACAATCTAATCTACATTTTTGAGAGTTCATTTGACTATTTAATGGAGAATAGATTACAGGGAAGCAAGAATGGAAGCAGGGAGTCTAGTTATTAGGCCATTGTGGTTGTCTGGGTGAGAGATGATGTAGTTCGGACTAAGGTGCATTGGAAGTGATAATGATTGTTGGATCTGCAATATTTTGAAGGTAAAACACAGGATTTGCCAATAGTTTGGATCAGGGTTGAGGAAATGGGTAATTAAAACTATATGAGAATCAAAATGATGAATAATCAAAAATTACACTTAGATTTTTGGCCTGAAAAACAGTAAATGGTAGTACTGGTAACTGAGATGAGGGTGATTGGGAGAGATTAAAATTCACTAAAGATAGAAATAGAGTTGTTCTTTGGTCATTAGTTTAAGAGGTCTATTAGATAAACTACTAGAAATGTTAAATAGGCAGTAGTAGGATATCAAGAGTTGTAGCTTAGGGCACAGGGGAGAGCCTGGAAATGGAATACAAAGACTAGAATATGGACCGTAAATATTATATGATATCTATCTATCTGTATATCTATATCTATTATATAATATCTATCTATATGGAAATAATCAGCATACTGATAATTATATAATACCATGGAAGTAGATAAGGTTATCTAGGAAGATATAGGTATAAAGAAGAGAAGGCAGCCAAGGACTGAACTCTAGAGAATGCTAACACTGAGAGCAGGAATCAGCAATGGAAACTGGGGAAAAAAATGCCAAAGAATTAAGAGAAAGACCAGGAAATTGCTCTTCAGTCTTAAGTAAAGTAAGTAAAGTGAATACTTACAAGTGAAGTATTTCAAGAATAAGGCTATTATCCATTAAGCTAACACTTTTGAAAGGTTGAGTTAATTTGGAGACAGATGGGGCAACATAGAGATTGTTGATGACCTTGACCTGAGCAGTTCCATGGGAGTGGTGGAGACAGAGCCTGATTGGAATTGATTAAGAGTGAAAGGAATGAGTAGAGACACTTTTTGTCCCAAATGAGAAGCAGAGGAGTGAGCAGAAGCTGGAGGGGCAAATAGGATCAAGGAAGTTTGTTTTGTTTGCTTGCTTTTTCAAATTGAGAGACTTTTTTTTTATAGCGTGGTTACGTGCTAAAGGAAATGATACATTTGAGAGGGTAAAACTGAGGAGGGCGTGGAAAAGGACGGGATGAATACCAGTAGCAAAATTCTGAGAAGGTAAGGAGGGATGGAATCTGGAGCAGCATGGAGGGTGGGTTAAAATGGACCAAGGAGAGGTCAGCTATGATATCTAGGGGAAAGAAGAATGGATGGGTCAGATACAAGTAGGTTAGAAGATTCAGTGATGGGAAAATGAGGACTTTTTTCAGATTGCTTTTAGTTTTTAGTGAAACAGAAGTCAAGGTCATCAGCCAAGAATGAGAAGGAGAGAAAAGAGGCAGTTTTGAGGGTTTGAGGTGAGAGGAAAATATGTAAAGCAAATTTTTGGCTGGGTGGGAAAAATGATTTACTGTGGAAACAGAAAAATGCTGGGTGGTAGTGAGGTCTTTCTTGAGATTTGTGGTCATAAATTTATTTTAAGAATATGAAGAATTTTCTTAAAATTCTTTCTTAAAAAGTTTATATGAGCTTAAGTAGTTCAAGTGAATGTTCTTTTCCTACCATTTTCAGTTGTTAGGGTCAAGTGTGAAGTAGATAAAAAGTTGGGTTTTAAACAGAGTTTGGGTTTTGCTTGGTGAACACAGTGGAGAAAAAGAGAACAATGATTATTTGAGTAACTAAAAATAGTGTCTGGAGTTGTGGTTGAGAGATTTAGAGTGAGCCAGTTGTTAAAACCCTAAATGAAATGCAAGGGAGTGATTGAGAAGAGAGTAGATAATTTTAAGAGACTCATTGCAAATACAGTTGTACTCGGCAAAGTCACTTAGATCTGCCACGTAGCGGAAATTATGTCTGGTGAAGAGAGTTCACAGCCTGGCCTTAAAGGGTTTAAAACAATATCATTATAATCATAAATGAGCTTATAATTTTATTTTTTATTTTTATATCTGGAACATATATAAAGCCACACCTTATCTGGAACAAAGAGAAAGCACAGCCTGTATCTTTGGGGAATTGACATTCTGCTAACAGTGATCTGGCAGAAGAGATAATTATATGTAGAAAATGATTCACAATTGTTCTGTTAAGTAGATATGTTTAAGTGGGAAAGCAACAGGCACACTAAGTTGTTTCCCTGCCCTGGTGGAGCAGAATGTAAATATTTATGGAATACAGACCTCTTTTAATCAGTAGCACAGTTGGGCCTCTGTAAATATGGAGTTCTCTTTCAAATACTTCAAATTGGAGACAAATATCAGGCAAAAATCAGACAGTAAAATTCTCATATATCAGGTATAAGCAGATATTCTCAAGAATTCATGTATCTGAATTGTAAGCAATGCAAATGAATGATGATTTTTCTCTCTCCTCTTCTTTCTTCTTTTGTAATGATTAAGTAACTAGGAATATGATAAATGATAAAAATGATATCTTGGCAAATCCATGGTCCCTTTCTCCCTCCTTTCCTTTTTTATTCATGTTAATAATGATGGTATTGCTTTTGTAAAAATGAAATGTGATAAAATGTGTTTATCTTTTTTTATTTCATGTGCCCTTTCAATCTATAGATTTATTTTTTTTATTTTTTTTAAAGATTTTATTTATTTATTTATTTGAGAAAGAGAGAGAGAGAATGAGAGAGAGGAAGCATGAGAGGAAGGGGTCAGACAAAGAAGCAGACTCCCCGCTGAGGAGGGAGCCTGATGCGGGACTCGATCCAGGGACTCCAGGATCATGACCTGAGCCGAAGGCAGTTGCCTAACAACTGAGCCACCCAGGAGCCCTAGATTTATTATTTTCTTAATACAAGAGAAGTTTGTGCTGTATTTATAAATACTGTTGTATTTGCTGTGTTCTCTACCTTTTCTGCCTTCTATACATATTACTTTTTTTATAATTGGTTTAGTGTCTGTATTTTTTCTCTGCATTCACTGTGATTTTCTCAAATGTTTCCTCTAGTGAGTAATTCAGTTTACAACTTTGTCTATTCAGCTCTGTGATCTTATTAATTATTTTATTAAGTGTTCTTTTGACCCTCTCTTTGTTTCCTTAACTCTGCAATCGTTCTTTTTGTTTCCTTTTGTTGTTTCATCATATGGTTCTTGAGCTTGTTTAATTGAATTCATATGAAAATAACTTATAGTATAAAGTACTCATGAATTTTCTTAAAACTCTTTCTTAAAAATTAAGAACCACTGATAAAAAGAGGCGTTCTTATTGTAATTGTTGATTGGATTCACCTAGTTTGAATACTTTTTATTCCTTAAAATGATTTACTGAGAAGGGGGGCCACTCCCTTCAAAACAAGTTGTTTAAGATGAACTAAAGAGTTAATTAATTTAGGCTTATATAGAGAAAAATCTATAAATAAATGTCATACAGATATAACTACATGGTGTTCTGGGATTAACAGTCAGTTTTACTCAGTAAGGCATTGGTGGAACCCTTAACCAAGAGAGGCAAAGAGGTTATTTCTGGCTAGTTGTAGTTGATCCTCTTTTGTTACCCTCCCAGTTTCCTTGCATTGACTGATCCTCTCCATGTCCCGTGCTAAGCCATGCAAACTTACGGTAGATTGGTTACTTTCAAGACCAAAACCAGATATAATTGTGAAAAATTGTCTGTCTGTCTACCAGTGTTTAAAGTTCAGACTTTGATATATTACTTCTCCATCAACTCAATTTCTGTAGATTAGTTATCTGTCCTATTTGACACAATACAGTCCCACACAATAGGGATGGCTCCCGAGAGTTGCAGTACTCTTCCAATGTACAGGTTGCAAGATTTCTTGTCACAAAATGTCTTCCCTTTCTTTACTGTTGAGGAAGAGGTTTTAAAAGTTTCTTTGTGTGGGTGGGAAGGGACTAATTTTCCATCTGGATGCCACCTGTAAGAGCTTACACCTTTTCTCAGAAGAAATTTAATCTGTAACAGCAAGCTATTTCCATGTTCTTTTAAGCAATCCAAATCTCCATTCTCTAGGAGTTAAGTGTAAAATTCTTTATGGGTTCTTTTCCTAGGATATTACTGTTTATAGAACGAATGCCACTTGTATTTAAAATTTGTTTAACAGAAGCAAGGTCAACAACAGTCAGTTATAAATTGCCCCATACTCATGAGGGACAATTTGAAGAAAGTATATAGTGACTAAATTGAATTTGATTATGTATTTGGTTATTACCTAGCCTCTCTGTCAACTCACTCCAAGCAACTGGAGGACTAAAAAGTTAAATGTCTCTGGCAGAGCAGTGAAACAGTGAATACATTAGAACAGTTTTTCTCATACCGTGTTTGAAGGTTATCTGTGTTAGAATCACCAAGGAGGTGTTAAAAGGCATATCCTTGGACCCCAGTTCCAGGCCTAGACCTCTGAGGATTTGGGTTAAGATCATGAAGGTTTGAGAATCATAGTGTTAGAAATTGTATCTGAATTCATCAGAGAAAATGGACTTTATTAAGAAATTTAGAAAAGCTTCAGGATGAATTTTTATCTGCACAAAGAACAATGCATAAACCACCACTTTAGTTACTCTTTCAATGTTTTAAAATCACTTCTGGTTAAAACCCAAGGTTTTTGAATAAATTCCTTAGGGACTGTCTTGGAGGGGGGATTGAGAATTTTATAGTGGGCTTTCCTGGTTAGGGAAGCAATGGAAGTGACAAAATGCACAAACATCTTATTTGATCACCCACAGATGAAATAGTTTATTAAAGAATGTAGCTTCTGGGGCAGCTGGGTGGCTCAGTGGGTTAAAGCCTCTGCCTTCGGCTCCGGTCATGATCTCAGGGTCCTGGGATCGTGCCCCACATTGGGCACTCTGCTCGATGGGGAGCCTGCTTTCCCCCCTCTCTCTGCCTGCCTCTCTGCCTGTTGGTGATCTCTCTCCCTCTGTCAAATAAATAAATAAAATCTTAAAAAAAAAAAAAAAAAGAATATAGCTTCTGGAGAGCTGTCCATGGTAAAGGTTTCCCGAATCCTGTCTCAAGTACCCACTGCCAAGAATAGCTATCTTCTTTCAGAAGAAGATATTACATAGACATTCTCATGGCTCTTGAGTTGTTTACCTTGGTTAAGTACACTGATGGTAAAAAAAAAAAATGTGGACATTTCTCAGCTGGGCATGAGGGAGAGATTACCCCTGGTGCTGCCAGTGACTCAGAACTTGGTTTATCCTCAAACTGAATTTACACCCACACTTCAGCTTACCTGTGGGTGTGCTTGGCTATGTTGCTTTGACAATCCATTTTGTCATAGCCCCGGCAAGTACATGATATGGATTTAATAATGGTTGTAGGTATTTATTTCCACTTTTCAGACTTTTATTAAGGTATGATTTACATTTGATAAAATACACCCATTGTAAGTATAGAATTGGGTCAGTTTTGACGAATACATTTGTGTAACTACCACTACAATCAAGACAGAGTATTTCCATCACCCAAAAAAGTTCCCTCATGCCACTTTGCAGCCAGCTTTCTCTCCTACCAACCACAGCCCTGGGTAACCACTGATCAGTTTTCTGTCATTATAGATTTGTTTTGCTTGTTTTAGAATTCCATATAAATGGAATGATGCAGTATGCCTATCTTCTTTTGCTCAGTAAAATGTTTTTGAAGTGTATCCATGTCATTGCAAGTGTCAATAAAAAAATAGCCTATTTCTTTTCTTTTTTTGCCTATTTCTTTTTATTGCTGAGTGGTAGTCCATTGAATGGATATATCACAATTTGGTTATCTCTTCCTTTATTGATGGGTATTTAGGTTTTCCAGGGTTTTGGCTATTATGACTAAATCAACTGTAGGTTATTTTTGTAGGGTAGGATTTAATCTTTCTTGGGATTGTCGGGTCATATGATAGATGTATATTTAACTTTATAAGATTCTGCCAAACTGCCTTACAAAGTCATTGCACCATTTTGCTTTGACACCAGCATGGTGTGAGATTTCCACTTGCTCTAGTATTTTTGTTTTTAGTCATTCTAGTGGGTCTGTAATGGTATCTTACTATGGTTTAAATTTGCATTTTCCTGTTGACTAGTATAGTTGTATATTCTCCAGTGGCATCATCTTTTACAAAGTGTGTTCAAATCACTTGACAACTTTTAAATGAGTTTTTGTCTTCTTGTTAAGTTGTAGGTTATTAAATTCTGGATACAAGTTCCACACACACCCACCCCACATCCCACACCACTTTATATATATATATATGTATATACATATATATGTGTGTGTGTGTGTGTGTATAAGTGCATATATATGTATATAAATAGAATAATAAAATAAATATAAAATTTTAAATAAATAAATATAAAAATAAGCAAATAAATTATGGATAGAGATGTATATAATATTTCATCCCAGTTCCTCCTGGTTTGTAGCTTATTTTTTCATTTTCTTGAGGGAGACTGTGAAGATCAGATTTTAATTTTAGTATAGTTCAACTAATCAATTTTGGTTTTTGAATTGTTCTGTTTAGGAGACTTATGGTTTTAGTTTTTAGATTTAGGTCTATGATCCGTTTTAAGTTAATTTCGAGTATGATGTGAGGTGAGATCAAAGTTCATTTATTCAAGTACATATCCAATGTTCTACACCATTCGTTGAAAACATTCTTTTCCTTGTTGAATTACCTTGGCGTTTTGTTGAAAATTAATTGATCAAATATGACTCTATTTCTGGACATTTTGTTCTCTTCCACTGGTCGTATATCTACCCTTACAGTAATACTACACTGTCTTAATTATGGGACATTATAGTGAGTCTTCAGATCAGGTAATATAAGTTCTCCAACTTAGTCTTTTCAAAATAGTTCTAGTTATTTTAGGTTTTTTACATTTTTATGTATATTTTACAATCAACTTGTAGATTTCTATGGAAAAACTTCCTAGGGTGGTTTTTTTTTTTTTTGAAAGTAGTTTACTTTATTTTATTTTATTTTTTTAAAGATTTTATTTATTTATTTGAGAGATAGAGAAAGTGAGAGAGAGCATGAGAGGAGAGATGGTCAGAGGAAGAAGCAGACTCCCCGTGGAGCTGGGAGCCCGATGTGGGACTCAATCCCGGAACTCAAGGATCACGACCTGAGCCGAAGGCAGTTGCTCAACCAACTGAGCCACCCAGGCGCCCCAGTAGTTTACTTTATTGTAGTAAAATATGTATAACAAATTTTGCCATTTTGCTCATTTTTAAGTATACAATTCAGTGGCATTAATTACATTTACAATGTTGTGCAGCCATCACCAATATTTCCAAAGATTTCCATCACTCTAAACAATAATCCTATACCCACTAAGCAGTAATACCCAATACTCCCCAGCCCCTGGTAATCTCTTACCTCGTTTCTGTCTCTATGAATTTACCTAGTCTAAGTATTTCATATAAATGTAATCATACCATATTTGTCCTTCTGTGTCTGGCTTATTTCATTTAGAACTAGCGTTTTCAAGATTCAGTCATATTGTAGTGTGTGTCAGAACGTCATTCCTTTTTATGACTGCATAATATTCCATTGTATGTATATACCATATTTTGTTCATCCATTCATCTGTTGAGGGACACTTGAATTGTTCCTACCTTTTGACTATTGTTAATAATGCTACAGTAAACATTGGTATACATGTATCTGTCTGAGTCCCTGTTTTCAATTATTTTAAGTGTATGTCTAGGAGTGGAATTTCTAGGCCATATGGGCCTGCTGGGATTTTAATAGATTATGCTGAATTTGCAGAATAATTTGGAGTGAGTTGATATCTTAATCTTAACAACATTAAGTCTTCTGATCCAGGAACATGGTATATCTCTGTCTTAGCTCGGGCTGTCATTACAAAATATCATAGACTAGATGTCTTAAAAAAAAGAAATTAATTTCCTTACAGTTCTGGCAACTGGGAAGTTCAAGGTCAAGGTGCCAGCAGAGTAGATCTCATGGTGAGGCTACTTCTGTCTTTTTTTTTTTTTTTAAAGATTTTATTTATTTATTTGAGAGACAGAGAAAGTGAGAGAGAGCATGAGAGGAGAGAAGGTTAGAGGAAGAAGCAAACTCCCCATGGAGCTGGGAGCCCGATGTGGGACTCGATCCCGGAACTCAAGGATCATGACCTGAGCCGAAGGCAGTTGCTCAACCAACTGAGCCACCCAGGCGCCCCGAAGCTACTTCTGTCTTGACTTGGAGATAGCTACCATCTTGCTGTGTGCTCACATGACCTCTTCTTTGTGTATCTATAGAGAGAAACGAGTTCTCATATGTCCCCTCTTTTAGGGCACAAATTTCATCGTGAGGGTCCCACACATGATTTCATATAACCTAATTGCCTCGCAAAGGTCCTATCTTCAAATACTATCACATTGGGAATTAGGGCATCAACATATGAATTTTACTGGGATACAGTTTAGTCCTTAGCAATCTCCACCTAAAAATCTTGTTTAATTTTGCTTAGTAGTATTTTGTAGTTTTAAGTGTACTACCCATGTACACATTTTAAATTTATTCCTTAGTATGTCATGAATTTTCCTGCTATTATAAATGTATTTTTTGTTTCACTTTCAAATATTTGCTGCTTGTATATAAAAATACAAATGATTTTTGTCTATTGATCTTGCATCCTGCAGCCTTACTCAATTAACTTATTTGTTCTAGTGGATTTTTTTTTTTAAGATTCTTAAGATATTCTATATACCACATCAGGTTGTTTATGAATAAGGATAGCTTTGCTTCTACCTTTCCTATCTGTTTGCCTTATTTTCCTTTTTCCCCTGTGCTCTATTGTACTGGCCAAGACCTCTTTGTACAATGTTCAGTGGAACTGATAGGAGTAGATATCCTTGCCTTGGCCCCAGTCTTATGTAAAGAGCATGCAATCTTATAATATTAAGTGTGATATTAGCTGTAGGACATTTGATTTGCATTTTTATATGTGTAGCTAATATGATCAGCTTATTGGCTTACAGGCCTTTTCCTTACCCGGATTCTGTAATTGGTGATTATGGTAGCTTCAGGCCCCTTAACTCTGTTTCAATTAGTTCTTTTTTATGTATTTTATATATTGAGCTGCTGTATAATATTTTATTTTCTAGGTTCCATGGCTAAAAATAATTTTAAAATTACTGGCATAATGTCATGCTATTGACTTTTATTGAAGTTCAAAGCAGCCACTGAACCACATGATGAAAATACTGTGTATTATGAAACTTAATTTTCCTTGAAGAAAGACCCAAAAGATAAATTCCTACTGGAATTTAGTACCAAGACCACACTCAGAATTAGTATATAAAAGTATTACAGATCTGCTTTATAAAGTAATGAGAATTGCTTAATCAATTGTATTTTCATTTTTGCCTTAGTCTCATGGAAGCTCAGAGCTAAATTTTGTGTATAAGCAAATGATTTTTATATTTGCATTCTCTTTTCCAGTGCTTTGATATGTTTTGATTTATTTTAACAATCTTTATTTATGTCTTTTGTTGTAGGTCAACTCAAATCCTATTAGAAAGGATTTCAAAATATAAATAATTACCTCTTTTTGAATTAACAAAAAAGCCATTTCATAAAAGGACCTACCTTTTAAATATTTAATTGGAATAAATACCTACCTTTAAGAGGCTTAGTAGAAAGCTATAAATGGAAAGTCTCTAGGCTTGGGAACAGTCTTTTACTGGCTTTGCAACATAAGCTTCCAAAGAAACAGTTGGAATGATGATCATGTTGAAGTGAAGCTAAAATGGTTATGACTAAAACAAAACAAAGGAAAAACCAGAGACCTGCTGTTTTCTTCAGTGATTCAAGAGGCATGATTGAATGTCCTAAGAATATCCAAATAATGAAACGCTAAAGATTCACAATGCCTTGGGTTTCTGGGTGATGTGATGAGAGAGAGTTGTTGGGGAATGGCAGGCCATTTCAATATATCCTTGTGCTGAAGAAAATACTTTTCTGTGACAATAATTAGAATACAAAAATTTAAATTATAGCGATTACTGATATTTGTACCACCTACTTTAATCATACATGAGTATATTTGTGCATTTGTAGATGTCTTGACCTAATAGATATATAGAGTGGGAATTATTTTATGAAGAATTGAATTCTCTGCCACCCTTAAATACTTAATTTTTAATATGTAATTATTTGGGAGAAAAGAAGCAGCTTTTACATTAAAAACATTTCTAAGTGTGTATAGTATTAAAGTATGCCTTTAATGTTTGAGAGTAATACTATGTGCCAAGTCCAATCCAGTTACTTTACATACATTATTTCATATTTCTTACCATAATTCACAACAATTCTGTGGAAGCAATTGCACTTAGGCCCATTTTATAGATGAAAAACTGAGCTTAGAGATGTTTAATAAATTGCCAAAGGTCATGGTCATGAGATATATATATATATATACACACACACACAGATATATATATCTTTATATATACAGATATATATATAGAGAGATATATATAGATATATATAGAGAGAGATATATATCTGTGTGTATATATATATAAACATATATATCTATATATCTGTATATCTATATATATATAAATTATAATGGACAAAGATGTGATAGCTATATATCACATAGATATATATATCACATATATCTTGGAGTGAATCCCCACTAGTGTGATTGCTAGATCCTAGGGTATTTTTTTTTTTAAAGATTTTGTTTATTTATTAGAGAGAGAGAGAGAGAGATTGAGAGAACTCATGGGAGGAGAGAAGGTCAGAGAGAGAAGCAGACTCCCCAGGGAGCTGGGATCCTGATGTGGGACTCAATCCCGGGACTCCGGGATCATGACCTGAGCCAAAGGCAGTCGCCCAACCAACCGAGCCACCCAGACGCCCGATCCTAGGGTATTTTTATTTTTAATTTTCTGAGGCCCAGTGGCGGCAACAGTTTGCATTCCCACTAACAGTGCAAGAGGTTTCCTTTCTTTCCACATCCTTGCCAACACCTATTGTTTCTTGTGTTTTTGATTTTAGCCATTCTGATGTGTGTAGGTGATATTGCATTGTAATTTTGATTTGCATTTTCCTGATGATAAGTGATGATGAGCATCTTTTCATGTGTCTGTTGAATATCCGTGTGTCCTCTTTGGAGAAATGTCTGTTCATGTCTTCTGCCCATTTTTTAAATTGAATTATTTCCTTTTTGGGTATTGAGTTGTATCAGTTCTTTATATATTTTGGATACTAACCCTTTATCAGATATGTTATTTGTAAATATCTTCTCCCATTCTGTAGTTTGCCTTTTAGTTTTGTTGGTTGTTTCCTTTGCTGTGCAGAACCTTTTTATTTTGATGGAGTCCCAATAGTTTATTTTTGCTTTTGTTTCCCTTGCCTCAGGGGATCTATCTAGAAAAAAGTTGCTACAGCTGATGTCAGGAAATTACTGCCTGTGCTCTCTTCTGGGATTTTTATGGTTTCAGGTCTCACATTTAGGTCTTTAATATTGGCTTACAGCTTATTGGGGAGATAAGGCAAACATATATTATAGTAGAAAGGGTACTGTACAGCACGATTGGAGGTGCAGATTTCATATTATATTATCAAAGGCATAAAAGGGGGATAAGCTTGTATAGGCATGTATTGTTAATAGAATTTAAGATGGTAACAAAGAAGTAGAGTTATCATTTATCATTTTGTTAACCTCTATCTTAATAATCAGAATAGCCTAAAAGATAACAAAAAAGTAAAAACCAAAACAAAACAGAGCCAGGGAAGACAAATAGTGTATGATTTTACCCAGATATGGAATTTAAGAAACAGAACCAATGAGCAAAGGAAGAGAGAGAGAGAGACCAAGTAACAGACTCTTAACTATAGAGAACAAAATAATGGTTACCAGAGGGGAAATGGGTGAAACAGGTGATGGGGATTAGGGAGTGTACTTGTAATGATGAGCACTGACTGATGTATGAAATTATTGAATCACTATCTTGTGTACCTGAAACTAGTATAACACCATATGTTAACAATACTGGAATCAAAATAAAAATTTTAATAAATAAAAAAATTGTAAAAAAAAATCAGTGAGGATAAGTTAAGACAGTTAAGAAAATCTCACTGAAATTAATAGCTGTTAGTAAAGTTATGGTCTGTCTTGGTTAATTAATCTAGTTGGCTTCATATTATTTTGCCTTAAGAGCCTTAATATGATCTCTTCATTTAGGAAGGGTTAATATTATTAGGGTAGTGGCCAAATACTCATCTTTATGCCTGGTACCTCTGGAAATTTTTATAAATGGGATATAGTTTTGTATGTTACAGAGAGGTTACAAGGGGTCATTCATTCATTCTAACAATCATATATTGATGCATAGTCAGTACTGGGAAATATTTCTAGTCCCACAGCTACAGAACTCCTTCTTTTTCTCAGGATCTTGTGATTTAGGAGGAAGTTGGGCTTCCAGTGCCCATTCAGCTCCTTCATTTTATCAAGCTATGGCCAGCCCTATGCCAAACTCAATTTGACTATTTCAGTGAATTGCCTGCTCAAATTAGGCGAAAATGCAAAATGGGCAATCAGAACACTCAAGCTGCATGTTTAAACTGACATATAAGTATATGTTTCTGCCATAGAAGATAAAATATAGGATTATTTATGTCAACTATAATTCTGTTCTTCTTTCCATGTATACTAAGATGTTATGCCTAATACTATTAAACTGGACCAAAAAATCTAGACATTACTAACTCAATTAAAAAATACAGTTTTATTGTCAGAAGAAGGGCTCCTATAAGTATACTCAGTAGAGTACCTAGCACATAATAGGTACATAATTAAAAATTCGTTGGGTGAATGTTGCTGAATGAAAGCAAATGTATCATTTCTCTGTAGAACTGTATTTTCCAAGAGTAGGTAGGACTTTGCTAACAAATTCATCCACTTATAAAGAGGTAGACATTTTAGAAAAGTTATAGTTTGTGTTGGTTAATAAGTCTAGTTAGGTTCACATTACTGTACCTTACGGGCTTCTCTAGCAGTTTTCCTGGAAACGCTTAAAGTGGTACATGAGAGGCTTCTTGTGGTGTATCAAAATCCTCAGTTAAACTGACAGGTTGTTTTGATGTCCTTTGCACGAAATGACATAACGTCATTTCTTGTGGAGAGTAATGTACTAGTTGGCAATTGTTTCCTTGCTGCAAGGTTTGATGGAAGTGTTTTGTTGTAGTAGCTTGGTATATGTTCTTTGACTTTTAGCTTAGAATGTTCAGTTCTTCAAATGAGGGACTTTAGTGTCTTTAACTTTGAAACACCCCAAATTTTGAAACCTCTATGGCAAGACGGAGATGAACCGTCCGTTAACTTATTTTTCTGCAGTATCATTTCCTTTAAATCACAAGCTTATTTCCACACACTTGGAAATTTTAAAATTGGAATGATTGCCTACTCCCATGGGTAAAGAGAAGAAATTTATTTATTATAAGTGTCATAACTTGATAAGAAATCAATTTAACTCTTTGGCTGCTGGATGATTTATAACAATGCTTTATCAGCTCAAGGTACGCATTAGAGCTGGAACTGTGAACAAGACCTTCCCCTTGCCCTTAAAGAATGTAATATTTAATACACAGAAATTTTGGTAGGTGCTGCCAGAGGACAAGGCACAGAGCTGAGTGGGTGCATAGCAGGAAAGCACCCAAGCCAGAGAGTAGAGCATCAAGGAGACCTTTAGGGTCTGCATGGGAGCAGCTGCAAAATGATTTCATATATCAAAGGGAAAGCTTCTTTCCCCACATAATTAAAAGCTATAATACCCTTCTACTGAAACTAGATTTCGAATGTAGAAATAATTTGGAATGCTGAAGGGCAGAGCCCTTCAGAGCTCAGACTCTGGAGCCCAATTTCTAGGCTTGAATTCTGACTTTGCCATTTACTAGCCCTAGGGACTTGAGCAAGACACTTCTCTTATGCTGCAGTTTCCCTATTTGCAAAATGGGGATAATGATACTAACTAACTCACAATGTTAAATGTTATTTAGCATTTATAAAGGGCTTAGAACAGTGCCTGGCATAGCAAGCGCTGTGTTTGTTAAATAAATATTGTCATAGAGATACAGAAGCATTTAAGCACAATTAAGGATTAGCCTGTGACCAGTGATATAACATATCTTCTGTGCTCTTCCAAGTCAGTGCAATTAATTCTAGTGACCTGAAGCTCCTGTAAAATGGTATTGGGAAATGGGTTAAACATTTTCTATGATTTAGTCTTGCTCAGTGAAATTGTTTATGTATAATAATATATGTTGTGTATACATATGTATATTAGTAATTTTGAACATTTTTTCAAGGGATCTGAGTAACAAATATAAAAGTCTACATAGCTTCTCAGAGTCTAGTCCTTTTACGACAGCAGAAACAGTAATTATTATGCAGAAAAAAGTAAAAAATGAGTTTTAATACCTTTAAGTATCAGTTAACCTGTATAATTGTTTTAAGGGCATACTACAACTACAAGAATTAATTCAACTGCAATAATGTATGACAGAAAGATAAGATAAAGTTCCTTTTCTTTGATTGCTAGAGCAGGTTATCATCATAATAAGTGAGACTTGACTTTTGTACATTTAATCCATGAAAAAAGAAATAGATATTTTTGGAAGGTAACCAGAACATTCTAAGAAAGAGTCTTTCAGTACTTTTAATTACTAATAAACTCAAATCATAGTTTTGCTCTTTAGACATCTAAACTATGTAGCATATAAATATTTAGTTTGAGTTCACAATAAAGTAGTGGATTAAAGACTTGAACGTAATACCTGAAACCATAAAACTCTTGGAAGAAAACGTAGGTGATAAACTCCTTGATGTTGGTCTTGGCAGTGATTTTTTGGACCTAACTCCAAAAGCAGAAAGAACAAAAATAAACAAATGGGACTCCATAAAACTAAGAAACTTCTGTACAGCAAAGAGAATCATCAATAAAATGAAAAGTTAACCTATTGAATTATAGAAAATATTTACAAATCAAATATCCGATAAAAGGTTTACATTCTAAAATATATAAAGAACTCATACAACTCTATAACAAAAAAGCAAACAATCCAATTAAAAAATGGCGAAGGACCTGAATAAACCTTTTTCCAAAGTAGACATACAAAGTACACATACAACAGGCACATGAAAAGATGCACAAAAATCACTAATCATCAGGGAAATACAAATGAAAATTACCATGAGATATCACCTCATGCTTAATACCTCCTCCTGCTTTTCTATTATCAAAAAGACAAGACATAACAGGTGTTGGCAAGGATGTGATGAAAAGGTAATTTTCCTGCACTGCTGGTAGAAATGTAAATTGGGGCAGCTACTATGGAAAACAGTATGGAAGTTTCTTAAAAAAAAAAATGAACTACCATATAATCCTGCAGTTCTACTACTAGGTATTTACCTGAAGAAGATGAAAACACTAATTTGAAAAAATACAGGTACCCCTATGTTTATTGCAGCATTATTTACAATAGCCAAGATACAGAAATAACCTGTGCCCATTGATAGATGAATGGATAAAGAAGATATCATACTTTCATACTATGGAGTACTACTCAGCCATAAAAAGAAGGAAATCTTACCATTTGCAACGATATGGATGGCCCTTGTGGGAGTTATGCTAAGTGAAATAAATCAGTAAGACTAATGTTATATGATTTCACTTATATGTGGAATCTAAAAAAGAACACAAATGGACAAACAAAACAGAACTAACCTCAGATACAGAGAACAGAACAGTGGTTGTTAGAGGGAAAGGAGGTTGGAGAATGGTCAAAATGGGTGAAGGTAGTCTGTAGGTACAAACTTCAAATTATAAAATAAGCAAATTGTGGGAATATAATATTCAACCGGTGACTATAGTCAATAATATTGTAATGCATATTTGAAAGTTGCCGAAAGAATAAACCCTGAAAGTTCTTAAGTTCTTTTTCTATAAAAAGAAAAAATTTTTTATAACTTTGTGTGGTGAAAGATGGCAACTAGTCTTATTGTGGTCATCATTTCTCAGTGTACACAAATATTGAGTCATTATTTAGTACACCTGAAATTAATACAATGCTAAAAGTCAATTGTATCTCTTTTTTTAAAGAGTTTGATTTTTGATTTTTTATCATCCTGGCCAGTGGTGAAATTATTAATCACCAGTAGGTCCTTAGGTTAAAGGCTGAAATGATTTTAGTTTGTGGTTATTGATCTAATAAAATTTGCCTGTAGGAAACCATTTAGTGACTTGCTCAAGCTTGCAATCTTACGGTAAAAGGCAGTGTAGACTTCATGTGGGTAGCAAGGAAATGGGAAAGGTATATGAAGTTAGCCAAAATAATGTTGAAATACTTCACTTGTGCTTCTTAAAACTCCCATTTGTATCAGTAAACTCAGTAAATTATCTTTAAAAGCTTTCCCCCCCTTCATGTGTGTGTGTGTGTGTGTGTGTGTGTGTGTGTGTGTAGAAGAAGAGTTTGTAGAAGCTTTGGGAGGAAGATGATTAGTAAAGTTTTAACTAGATAAAAGGAGGACACATAGGCAGGGACATAATATGTCATAGGACCTGAGTGGTATATCAGCCTGAAAAATCTAAAATCATTTCTAGAGATTCAATAGGTTATAATTCCTACTCCTAAATGAAGCATTCATTTTAAGAACAGAATCATTCAGTTTTAGCCTTATCTTTTCAAAGCAGTAAGTTCATGACAAAGAAACTTGATTCTTTAGTTAGTAGGGAGCCAGGGTAGATTTTTGGCCAGGGTAATAATAGGTCATTTATTTTTTGTTTTTCATATAGTATTTATTTACCTTTCCTCTATTGAATCCTGAACCAACCACTTTTCCCGGCTTCTTGGAGAGATATAGGGAAAGAAATATACATGACATGAGAGATGTGGAAGAAAGAAACATGGGAGGTGGAGATGGCTCTTTCACATGGCAAAGAGCATGAGAAAGACTGCTATCAGGCAAAAGACTCCCATGGCCTCCAAAACGTCATAGGAGATAAACTGTTGCTTCAGAGAAGAGTTCTGCGCATAACCAATGATGAAGCTCCCAAACATAGTCCTAATCCCAACCCTAGAGGCAGCTGCTCTGACCATGACAGCCCCAACCCCAATGAACTTAGCTGCTAGGTCAGTGTCCCTTGAAATGGTGCCATTTTGGAAAAGCTGCTACTGGGGATAAGTGAGGTTGGGGGAGGTGGGGTTGCCAGGCTACTGAGGCACTCATCTGTCAGTGCTGGTCTTTTCAGCACCACCGCTGAGAGTGGTAGTCTCCGCAGGTGCTGGGAGGTGATCCCAACCAGGGAGGGGATGGAGACAAACATGGTGTGGGCATACATTTTAGTAATTCAGGTATGAGTAATAACAGTTTAGATTGTATGGGCCACTGTGAATAGAAGAGAGATATGAGTTCAAGAGGCATTCTGAAGATCTATGATAAGGTTTAAAAAACTGGGGTGGAATCTTCCAAGAGGGGATGCCTAGTAGTTTGTTGTACTATTTGGGAATGTAAGTAATAAGAGTAGTCATACCTAAAAATGTGATAATTGAAACTATAAAGCCTGGAGAACCCTTTGTGAGGGAATCAAGAGCATAGGCAAGAATTAAGCTATGGGCAGAAATTCTAAAGAAAAAAAGACTGAAAAACACAGTAGACTCAATTAAATCCTAAAACCATCAGTATTCGCCATCTGAAGAAAGTCAAGAGAAAGGCTGAACACTGTAGGGATTGGCTCACTTGAATGAAACAAAACACCTTGTTACTCTGAGATTAAAAGGAAGATATATTAGCATTGAAATTCATAATAAATAATCTTTTCTATTAGCTGTTCACTTCTTTATTGTTGATCTTCCACTAGAACGTAAGCTCCCCAAAAGCAGGTACTATGTCTGTTTTTTCATGATTATATATCCAACAGCTAGGAAAAGAACTGATAAATATTTGTTGAATGAACGAATGGGTAAATAGTTGCACACTCAGCTCTTTAGTGGAAGATAAGGTCTGCATAAGTCCAAAACCATGGTTTGTCCAAGTCAAGAGCCAAATGGGATCCTAGAACAGTGCTGTCCAATAGAGTTTGATAAAATGTTCTATATACTAGCCACTGGCCACATGTGGCTGTTGAGTACTTGAAATTTAACTAGTATAACTAAGGACCTGAATTTTAAATGTTATTTAATTTTAATTAACTTAATGTGTTAAGTGAACAGTGGCTACTGTTTTGGACAGAACAAATATATAGAAAGACTTTACCAGTTAGGAAAACCTGCCTCCTCTGGGTAGATGTAATCTATGTCAGAACAGAGGCTTTGTCAGGGGCTAGAATCGGACTGATACTTGGGAAAGTAATCAAGGATTAGCTGCTGGGGCTGTTTTTATTAATCTTTAGCCCAAGGGACAAGAGGAGTCTGCCAAGCTCACATGAGATCAGGGCCAGTTCACCAGGGAAGGAGAACAGAGGGTATTTGAGGCCGAAGCCCTACCTAGTTAATAGTAAGATTGTGTTTACTCTGAAAGTCTTTATGAACATATCTATTAGGGAACTTGCTGTGCATGGGAGAGGCCTCTGGAGATGATTAGAAAGAATTCAGGATTTAGGGATTTTGGTTACTTTTCTTTATGCTATGATAAACATTAATTGCATTCGATTATTAAAAGATGGGGTAGGGGTATATAATAGATTCAAACACTCAGGCACCCAAGAACTCACAGGGTGGAAAAGCAACATTTTTGAATATGAAAGTACAACAGATGGTAAAAAAAATACTTATATATTTTAAAATATTTGTTAAATTAGAGAAATATTTATCATACTTATTATATTTATGTAATTTATATTAGTCTTTAGAATGTTCTGTGGTTTTCGTTTTAGTACTGTGGTTTTGTTTTACCAGATTTACCTGGTTAGTTATAGCTTGCAGAGGCAAATATTAGAATTATTCTGATTTCCTCGAACTTCCTGTGACTGGGCCGTGGGAAGAGAAGAAATTTGTTCAGGAGTGTGTTAAATTTGCCTTGTATTCAGACTTTACCCAATAATAATACCTATCAATATCATGTATTGAACTACGTGTTAGAGCAAATGCTTGGCATGTTTTCAGGCTACTCTTGGGAATAGTTTCTTTTGAAAAAAGGAAACTACATTTCGGATCCATTCACATAATTTATGAAAGCGAATAGGGATTTCTCATAAAGGCAGAATGCCGGACAGACTATTATATTTAGCAAGATAAAGTGTGCTGTGTGCAAATTCCCAAAGTCAGCCGGTAGAGCAGAGGAAAACAGATATTAATACATTCCAGGGGAAGGAGATTAGTTCTCCAAAGAGCAAACACACCACAAAAGAAAAGATTCTCTTAGGGTTTCCTGAAAACTTGAATCACCTCCCCAAGGCTAACCATTTGTTTTCATTGTTTTTATAAAATAAACTCTTTTGCAAGAACCTACTTTACACCACAGAAAAATGTTTGAATAATGGAATCTTGAGGTTGGGAGGGACTTTCAAAGATTATCTAGTCCTCACCTATCTTATGCTTGAATTACTGTGGCAAAATCTGAGCTAAGGATCTTCCGGTCAGGGCTTTAACATCTCCTGAAGAAAGTGGTTAGTAGCTCCATCCTTTTGAGAACTGAGCCATTCCATCTTTGGAGAACTTTGAAACTGAATTACTTTTACAGAATCCAATTCTGCTGCTTTGTGCCTTCCCTTCATTTGTCCTCCTCATAACAAATTTTGATGATGACCTGTCTATATTCTCACTGAGGACATTGAGTGAAGTGTTAAAACAAATGCAACAGAGAACAGAATCCTTCTGTGATGCTCGACACCTAGAACCAGATTGCTATGGTTCCATTAATTAGTATCCTCTGGGTATAGCTGTTGAAACTATTTGTGACTAATCTGCCTTCTTATTCATGCACTCAGCTAATTTTTTCCCATTAAAGTTCTTAGGATATTTGAACATGATTATCAGATCTCCGAGGCTAAATATGCCTGATTCCTTCAAGAATGTCTTGGATGTTGTTGATTTGTTGATTTGACTGTTCGTACATCTCAGGTGACCCCTGAATGAACCCAGTTTGTCCATTCTTATACTGCAGTACTTCAGGGCTAGTCTGGGCTGCATAGAAACAAATGGGGCTTTTGCTCCTTTTCATAAAGATTCTCCTCTCCCTCTTCCCTCCTCCTCCCCTTTTTTCTCCTTTCCACTCCCTCTCCTCTCTACCTTTCCTTTTCCCTCCCCTGCCCTTCCTTACTTTCTTCTCCTCTCCCACTGATTCTACCCTATTTTATTCATTCATTCAATAAACATTTTGTCTACTGTTGATTCATATTAACCTTTCTATAGACTAAAATCTCTAAACACGGATTGCTACTAAACCATTGTTCGTTCTGTACAAAACAATTGTCCTTTTGGACTTAATCACCTCATTTAAAATTTATTTCAATTACTTTTCATTTTATTATATTTAGCCCTTGCTGCTAACCTGTCAGCTTCTTTTTCAATCCTAATTGAGTCATCTAATATGGTCACTTTCCCTTCAACAAATTTTATGATGTCCTCTCTATATTCTCACCCAGGACATTGAGTAAAAAGTTGAAACTAGTGGAACCAAGAAAGAATCCTTTGATGCTCCCAACCTGCAACTGGATCGATGTTCTATTTTTTTTTTTAAAGATTTTATTTATTTACTTGACCAAGAGAGATGACAAGTAGGCAGAGAGGCAGGCAGAGAGAGAGGGGGAAGCAGGCTTCCCGCTGAGCAGAGAGCCTGATGTGGGGCTTGATCCCAGGACCCTGAGATCACGACCCAAGCTGAAGGCAGAGGCTCAACCCACTGAGCCACCCAGGCGCCCCTTGATGTTGTTCTATTAATTAACGCCCTCTGGGTATAGCTGTGGAAACTGACTAATCTGCCTTACTATTCATGATTCAATCTACTTACTTCATTCTGTCCACAAGGATAACTTGAAAGATCTTCTAAAAGTCTCTCTGAAGGTGATATGGGCTAAGTATCTACATTTTCTGGAATCCTAGAAATTACACTAAAGAAGTAAAGGGCATTTGGCTATTATTCTTTCCTCCTGAAATTGTTGTGTTGGCCTCTTTGTAGCACATTTTTCTCAGGCAAGCAATAACCTAACAGACACATAAGACTAAGAAAAGGATATTGGGAAGAGTTGAACATTCAGATAATTATTAGAGATGGTAATGGTATTTTATGGGAGTACAAAACATAATATCAAAATGCTTTGACATATCAAGTGAGATCCACTACTCTCTAATCAGCAGAGGATTTGAAATAATTGCTGTTTTTGTTAAAACAAATGAGAATCTCCAAGCCATTGCTAATGCTTATTTTTAAAGTTTTTTCTTACATCTTCCAAGGAACTGAAAATATTTAAAAATCAGCAAATAGATGGATGACATGAAACTTCAGGAAGTTTATCCACGTTTTGGGAAAAATAGGTTAGGTGTACAAAGATTCCCTCAATAATAATAAATCTTTGTGGAAGGGTCACATGAGTCAGTTGGATATTTCATTTGGTGGATGGAATTGAAGAATTAGAAGCTCAGGCTTCCCCGATGTGGAAAATAGGGGTTGGATTCATTGCATAACTAAACCTTTAAAAAAGGTAAGTTAAAAAAAAAATATCATCTTCGGGGCGCCTGGGTTGGCTCAGTGGGTTAAAGCCTCTGTCTTCAGCTCAGGTCATGATCCCAGGTTCCTGGGATCGAGCCCCGCATCGGACTCTCTGCTCAGCAGGGAGCCTGCTTCCTCCTCTCTCTCTCTCTCTGCCTACTTGTGATCTCTCTCTGTCAAATAAATAAATAAAATCTTTAAAAAAATCATCTTCTATATTTATAGTAAAACAGAACTAATTTCCTATAAAGATATTGCTGCTTCCTCCTCTTTTAAGTTGACAGATATTCCCAATGACCAGTGTGACTTGTGTCCAGTGTGTCATTATTCAGGTGACTGAGTTTCATATTAAATTATATTCTACATGTACAATCATTTAAATTATGTAGACGTTTTTGTTGTTTCATTATATCTTGTATTTCCTACTCTGTAACTAGAAACATGAAACTTCAAGAACATCGCAGTTTTAAAAACATTCTTGTGCTAAATCTTTAATGTATAACTATAGATAGAAATTTAATATGAGCCAGGACCAACAGAGGTTTCCAAGGTACAAAAAAATATTTTTGGAAATAGAGATTTCATTGAGTGTGTGTGTGTGGTTCTAATACAGTGAAAAAATGAGAAAATCATCCAAACTCATGTATTTTCCAATTGTAATTATGACTGCTATAGTTTAACACTATTTGGACCTTTAACAAATGTCCTTTGTACTCTTTGACTTACACATCTTATGTTTGTTTGTCTATCTAGATTGAGTCCTCATTAGCAAACTCATAGTTATTAGTGATCCCATTCATTTAAAGAGGGACTGGGTAGTCACAAGATAAGAAAGAGTTAAAATGAAATTTTCCTAGTTGGAAATCTGCAAAAACAGCTATGGTTTTGTTTCAACATTTCATTAGTGATTTACATTCTTAGAATTTTCAGGAGCTAAAATTAATGTTATTTTATTCTCTTGTTATAATTCAATCGTGCATGGAGACTACCAGACCTTTACTGAAGTTATTAGAAATTGTAAGTTCCTAAATAAAAATGTCAGAAGATATTGCCCTGTTCTATGTTATGTTACAGAACGAATGCATTTCCTATGGGTGAAAGCATTAGTATACAGTTGGAGGAGGTTCTGTGCTACCAATGTCTTCATCCAAGGTTCTTAGATTGAAGGGAAATTGCAACTACCATAAATTTGATAAAACAATCAGATTATACAAAATCAGCTTCTTTTCTCCAATATTTCACAAAGTACAATTTAAAAATCAAGATGGAAGATAAAAACTTACTACGGCAAGTCTTAGTAATGTGTTGGACCTTGACTATGCTCCCTTCTCTCCCGAATGGATATTGTGTTCTGTCTTCCTTAGAAGTCTCCACCAATACTCCTCAAATCTCAGGATAGTAAGTCATGTTTATGAAGAAAAGTCTGTCTTGGCCTGACACCTTCCTGTAGACTACTAATTCCCCTCTGATCTGATTGGCTCTACCAATGGATTGATTTGTTCTCATCAAGTGAGTAACTGTTACTCAGTGGAAAAAGGTCTCTTCCATGTTTGGAGTGAAGATGCTATCAAACCAGGCAGAAATATTTTTGTTTCATTAAATAGCCAGTGGAATTATATGATGGATCACGAGTCTGGTCTATGTTATAGTTCCAGGCCTTCAAACCTGTGCACACTCTTAGCTTTGAGGCATCTGAATTTTGAATTCCCTCTGCAGCTATCACATTGACTAGGTCAGTGTTTTTTAACCAGAATTGCACATCATAGTAGTCTGGGAAGCAAGCCCAAATTCACATCTATCTATACCTACTGTGTTTTATTAACTCCAGGATGTATATTTTTTCACATTTTCTCATTTTTGAAATATGGATGTATTTTCTATTAGTTTAATTCTGGTATAATTGCAGAATTTCTTTCTTACCATAGAAGTCTCTATGAAGAAGACTTCTTAGAAGTCTTCTAAGAAGAAGACTTAGTATAGAAGTCTCCTACAAAAGGAATAGGAGGCATTGCTAATAAAGATAGGGCCTAATAAGATTTACTGGATAGCTGGCTGGCTCATATTGTAATCCTAAGATAATGCCATATTTGCAAGGTTGACTAAGCTTTTAGTTGCTTAATAACAAATAAAATTGCATTTGCTCAAATGTGCTTTAATTATAGTTCCCAGTAGGCAGAACTATGGTAACAAAATATACTAGGCTCTAATGTTTTTTTGCATAATGAGAATACTCAAAGCATTTAGCACAAATGCATTACAATTCCCCATATAAGATGGGAAGACTCTAGAAGGACCACATGCCTTTCTTTGACCTGACATCCTCTTGTCCTCAATCCTAGTCTAATCCTATTATTTCTTTCCTTCAAAAGTACAGAATACAGGATCATGTTCCTGAGAGGAAAGGGTGAACTGACAGGATTCCTCCTTGTATTATCTTGGGTTGATAGATTGGTTAAATCTAGCATTTGTAATATAGATAGAAATAAACAATTTCTGAACAAAAGCTGATTAAAGAATTTAGTTGAAGAAACAAAGAACTTGCTTGCTTAGTGGAAAAAAAAAGATTGACATTAAGGAATTAAGCATCACCAAAGGATACTTTTGATTCAAAGAAAAGGCAGTTTAAAAAATAATATACTGAAGTGACAAAGTGTGGAGATGCCTGGTGAATATTTCTACCCAGCATCAGTACAACATTGAAAAGCACAACCTTCAAATAGTAATTTTTTCCCCTCTAGATGATGCAAAATAAGCATTTGATTTTCCTTTTTCCACTGAATTGACTGGTTCTTGAATGCATTATTTGACCCATTGTACTGTATTACCCATGGCATTTCCCAGATGACTGAACTAAGTAGATGTCTTATTGTTGTTGTTTCTAATATGGGGATGAGGTCAATGATAATTGGACTAGAGGAAAGCACCACATTTGGAACTCAGTGGAGATTCTAGAAGCATGAGTGGTCCTTAGCCTAGAAGATCAGGTGTTCCCCTGTGGTGACCTACAGACTGCACACCTGCCTCCATGGACTTATACCCACTTAATTAGCATTGATTGGTGCCTTATAAATCAACCCAAAGGTCCAGGGCCTTTTTTCAAATTCTGAAATGATCCCTTTTTGATATGTTTCTAACTTTGCTCTGGTGGCCCAACATGGGCCCTGATATATACCTAAGAGCTGTTTCCTCCTGTGTCTTTCTGCCTTAAATGAATTTCTAGACTCCTGCCCTGTATGCTAATTCTGTGGTTGCCTGTGTCCCTGCCTGGCTTGGGTCTCAGCACTGGAAGCCCAGATCACCTGTCCAGCCTTGGACTTTGCCTACAACCTCCACTTTGTCCAGTCCCTTGGAAATTAGCCCTCTTCATAGACTTAGGGGAGAGAGGGAGCAGTGTAGTGTACTGGTTAAGTGCATCTGCCAAGTCTGGTCTGTAATTGAGGCCCCTATTGGCAATTCACTAATTGTGAGATTTGGAATAACTCCACTCTGGACCTCAGTTTCCTCATCTACTTTATATCCAATGGTATGTGTATGTATGTGTATATATATTCATGTATAGGTGTACTTATGAATGCATTTGAGTGAATGAATGAAATGTAGATGAAAATAAAATAGAATAATGTTATACTTAGCAAAGTCTAACACATAGATTAAGTGTTCAACATTCATTTCTCATTCTTATTATGGCTTTTTTCCCTATCCCTTGGTTGTTTTTAGCATTGTTTACCACCCAGTCTCTGTCCATATAAACTGGTTGCTGGCCATGATCTCTATCTATCCTGTTGACCACAACCATCCACACCCTGCTGTTGACAGGTCAACACAAATTTAGCATGGATCAAATAACTTATTTAGAAAAGTTTATTGTTGTCAACTAAGTCTTATCAGCATTGAGCCATTGAATCAAATGATTTCCTCAATCTGTGCAATATGAAAACCATTTTAGGATTTTTTTCTCCTAAAATTCTCCGAGAATTTTTTGGGAGGAACTGCAACACAGTCCAAATGTTTAATGTCATTGTTCTGGCTTCCTGGGTTGAGTAAATAGTAGAACTCAGGGAGTACTAAAGCTTAAGCATTTAAAGTGGAGCCTTGCCTGTTTCTTAATTTGGGCAACTCTATCAATTTAATCATTGGTTTGGGTTTTCAAAGCTTGGCTTTGGCTTGATCTTGCAATAGCAGTCAGCCAATCTAAGCAATTTGTCATCATTATAACAAGGATGCAGAGGAAGACCCAAAAGTGGTAAATGGGTTTGGAAGTCATTGCATCTAAAACTTGATGGAGTTGGAGGATTAGATTATGATGGATACAGAAATGTTTTATTGACCTTGATTTAATGGCTTCACAATTTTCTTTTTATTTCTAGAGCATTTACATACCTCTGAGTTATATAATAGATGAATCTTAGACAATGGCATTATACCATGATGATGACACAATGGTAAACTCATATATTACATCTAATGGATATTAAAGGGGTAGTTTCTCCAAGACCAATATATGTCTCTGAGACATTTTCATAAGGTGTAGTCATAAAATACATTTTCATCTGCATATGTATCCTGTGCATTTATAGGTGCATATTTAACAATGCATGAATATTTATGTATTCACACACATGAATTGGGATTTATTATGAGTGCTGAATATGGGATTGTAAAGTCATGGAGGCTTAAGGCAGTTTCTTCAAGACCTGCTTTTGCTTGATTATGATTTATTAGTTTAACCTTAACCAGTTATATATTAACAGTACTGTTCTCTTTGAAGAGAAGACTATTATTTCAACGCTTATTAGGACTATATATGAATTTAGACCAATTTAAGGTTCTGAATTGGATTAAAGAAATAGTATGTGAAGGATTGTAAGTTTCTGAACATAAAGGCTGCTTTCTGTTTTGTGATTAAACATGTTAAGATGCTTTCAGGCATTTTTAGGGCTGAATTGTATTTGGAAGCAAAAGGAAGAGATGACTTTCTAAGAAAATGAAGAAGCAAGGCTCATGTAATGTATCTGAGATTGCTGTATTATTATTTTTTTCCCAAGGAGGATAGATTTAAGAGGTTTACAGATAACCTTAGCTTGTAGAGTTCTTAATCTGGCATACGTTACTGTTGAAATTTGTAGAATTATCTGGGTTATATATATATATGCGCTCTGTATGTGTGTGTGTGTGTGTGTGTGTGTGTGTAAAATCTCACATATCCTGAGCACTGTGGATAAATGAGGCAATGCCAAGAACTACCAAATATCCACCTATGGACCTAATGTAGGATATGCTTATGGTCCAAGCATTCTGTGTTTCGGGGTGAATGAGTCCCACAGGAGATGTAGTAGGAAGGAGTCTCATGGAGCATGGCTCCACTCTGTAAGTCCCTATTTTTTTATGTCCTTGGGGAGGTTGGGATTGTTCTATGAGGGACATTAAAACACTACAACAAACACCTAACAGCCCCAGTCTGTGAACAATGAGTCCTTCACCCCTTCTCCCAACCCTTGTCCCTGCCCCATTATCCTTCTTGTCCCTCAGAGCAGGCCAGAGCCAAACTGGGACTTTTCTCTCAAAGGCAATTCTATTTCTTATTGACTTATTTTTTCATAAGATCTAGGGAGAACCTTGGGCAGCACATTATCATTTCTATTGCCCAGTTAGTTTTGTTTTACTTAGAAAGATAAGTGTAGCAAATTAAGTTTCCTGGCTGGGTCATGCTAACCAGTGTATTAGTACCTCCAATTATTTTGCTATTTGAACAAACCACGTTCACTCCCTAAATACTCACTGTAGAATTCGTGATATATATGTTTCTCTCTTTCAAGGGGAAAAAATCATAATACTACTTTGTAGGAAAATTTCTAGTGTATAAGCAGGTATTTGCTGTCTCCCTTTCCTTTTAAGGTGAAATAATCACCTTATTTTAAGTTTTAAGAAATCTCTGTGCACCCTTGCTTAATGCATAAATCTTTTCTTTTTTCTTTTTAGTGTGTAAATCTTTTCTTTTATTCTTGTGAAAATATATTTTGGCTCTTTGTTTCTACGAAGTGCCATTTCCTGTTTCAATCTAACTTGGAGAATATTTTGGAGTATTTACTGTGTACCACTCATTGTATTGGGGCTGGAGATAGGAAACCAAAAAAAACATGAAGGTGCCTCTAAGTAGCTCATAGTATTGCAAGAAAAAGATTACAGTTTTGTGCTTAATTGTCTATATGAGTAAGTGTAGTGAGAATCTTGTCCACAATGCACTAGGTGACACAGACAGAGGGGCTATGAGGGATAATCAGGGAGGGCTTCATGAAGGAGGAACATTCTGAGCTCATTTTGAACAAATAAGGGAATAACGATTTTAGTTAGAAAAAGAACTTAAGGTAAGGAGGGTGCTAGAGGCATACTCCTATTTTACAACTATAGTCCATAATTGGGAGAAAACTTCCTCAAAAGCTTATCATACTAAAAAAGCATATTTGAGGGTGGAAAACCAGATTTAAGAGCATTTGTGCTCATATCACAAAAGGACTCATAAACTTGAAAGTCTGAATTACTGTGCTTTTTTCTACAAATATAATTGAATAACTCTGATAACATTTTAATATATACAGTCCATTAAGCTAACAGATTAAGAGCTTCACTTATGGATATATCAGTTAATTTTATTTATTTAGATAATGTATTAAGAATTTTAAATTTTTTGTTAAATCTTCTTTTCCTAGTAGACCCTTCCCCCGATATATATTTGTAGGGCAAAAGCAAATTGTGGCTTAACATCTATCAGAAATTATAAAAGTCTGTATTTAGTTCTGATTAGTGAGGTTTTATGGTATTGACTAAAATGCCTTTTGCTCAGGTCACTGAAAGCCGCTTAATTGCCCCCATTCAAAAAATACTCTCCAGTCCTGATCTGACGACATTTAACAATCTCTACCAGCCAGCACATGAATAGTAGCCCTTTATCAGGCTACTGATTGGTGTTCTTTCCCTCTCTGTTACATGGTGTATTTTGTTTGAGTATTTTTATTTGAGAAGTCATCACAGCATTGTGAATACTTGTTGTAACGTCTCTCTTGTTCTCATACAAGTTATGAGCTTCGTGATATTATTCATTATTGTATCACCTGACATTTAAATAAACAAATGGTGACATTCCTGTTTGTTAACATTCTCCATTCTGTTTTTGATAAGTGGTTGTCAACTTTGGCTGCTCATTGAAATCACCTGGGAGCCTTAAGAAATATTGATATTTGGGTCTTATTCCCCAAGGTTCTTAGTCATGGGTCTGAGGGTGGCCTGAGCGCCCAGATTTTTAAAAGCTACCAGGTGCAGTGTGCAGTGAGGTTGAGAACCAAGGATCTAGACTTGTGCTTCCCAATATAGTAGTGCCCAGCCTTGAAGGTGGCATTGAAGCAAATGTGGCTCGTCTGAATTGAGTGTAAATACATATATAGATTTTGAAGATTTAATACAAAAAAGTTTACAGTATCTCAATAATTTTTATATAATGATATATTGGAATTGATAATTGATAATATTTCAGATAGGTCGTATTAAAATTTAATTTATATTAACACTTTGATAATAATGATAACACATTTAATTTCACCTGTTTCTCTTTGCCTTTACTAGAAAACTTAAAATTACATATGTGACTTGCGTTATAGTTCTATCGAACAGCACGGAACTGCTTGATAAGTTTATGAGTGGAAGGAACAGAGTTGTTGAGCAGAATACTGCTTTCTGGAAAGTTAATTGATATTGTTTATGGTGTGTGTAGTATTTGGTCCAAAAACTTCCACTGACTAGCTATATATATTTAAAATAATTCAGTCAATTGATACTACTGATTACACGAGTTGTAGAAATTATGGTGCTGAGAAGAGGAATAAAGCTTGTGGTTGAAATAGAAATAAACCAGGGGCTTTATGGTATCACTGTGTAAAAATGAAATAGAGCTGTTGAAAATGAGAGAGTCATTTGAAACTGACCAAAATAAGGGAAATTGAGACTATAAAGTGCTATTTTGTTTTTACATCTGTGTTATAGGGAAAGTAAAACCATTCTTCCTAAACTGGAGTCTTATCTGGTATTTAAAACAACAACAACAACAAAGCCCCGAGTGAATTATTTGGTTTGCATACAGAAGAGATGTATAAATTGTTTACATAAACCTATGTAAACATTTACACACGTTTACAAAGGTGGGAAAGTGATATATAGAAAGAGAAGTGAGGGTCAAAGGTGTCCAAGGTTTTCATGAATGGAGAGATGGCTATAGATTTGAGACCTGAGACAACATAACCATCTTGAATAGGGAGCATGAAACTCAGTTTTAGGAGAGAGTACACAGAATAATTTGGCCTATAGGGCAAATCACTGGACAGAGCAAACATGTGGGTGGTAGGAGTAACACATTTACAGCAGGCTTAGCTGATCGGGTTATCATGGTGGGCAACATTTGCTCTAGCCCCAGGTATTCAAAGAAAACGATGTTAAGTGTTTTGAGCAGGCTGTTATTGAAGGGGATTGGTTAAAATTGGAAATTGCTAACTGTGAGTTATTAAGAGACACAGTATCCATAAATCAATTACGGTGCATTATATTCTATTCCATTGCCAGCCTTCATTTAAACATAAACTGCTGTATGTTCTACTCACGGTAGTACAAATCAAAAGTTTTAGGCCACTTGAACTTATTCTAGTGTTTGTCTTCTGTTGAAAGAAATTAAGTACTTCTTTGGTTTGGTTTTCGATAAGCTTTTGAAGGGTAACAAATTTGTATTCAGCAAATTCCTAGGACTATAATCTTATTTTTGCTTTGCTTCTCACATCCTGACCTTATGAAGCAGAATGGGGCGTTTTTAAAAACTGGCCTTTGGCATCTGAACAGACCTGGTTTGAATTTTGTCTCTATCACTCGCTGTTTGACCTTGGTAAAGTCAAGGATTGACCTACCCCACCCTTAATTTCCTTGGCCCTAATACCTACTTTGCAGGGCCATTTAGGGGAGGAAATGTAAAATGTATTGTGTAGCACATGGTAAGTCTTTATAAGTACTATTGTTGTTATTATTATCATTATTACAAAATTGAAAAGCATTCTGAGCAGGACAGTTTTTGTATAATCAAAAATTGTAATTAAAATTAGTATTTTATATGTGAACAACATTATTTCTACTTCTAGTCCCCAGAGTTTGGAAGGAGGAGAGGAGGGGTGTAGAGAAGGTTTGGGAAGGGAGAAAGAGGGCACCTGGCATCAGCAAGAAAGCTTCCCTATTTATACTTTGAGCCGCTGGGGAGTTGAATTTAATCTCCTCTACAGTGGATACAGAGGGATATTCAAGACCACAACAGTTGAGCGAGGAGGTAGGACAGAGTTGGGTGGTTCCTCTGTGTTGGGGCAGCAGAGCCCAGTGGTGCTTGACTAGCAGATGTCCAAGCAAAAATGGCTTGTGGAGGGAAGCACTTCTCTTTCCCTTCCTGCCAGCCTGGGACAAGTGCTTTTCTTCAGGTTCCTGGGACTCTATGAATATGCTCCCTGTGAGCAAACATGATAAAGATACGTCAGGAAGCACCTGCTATGTGGTGTTCAGAGGCGGAGGGGTAGGGGGGGGAAAGCCAGCACCAAGCCTGCTTACCCAGAGCCTGGCACACAGTAGGGATGCCATAAGTACTGATAGCATCCAAATGAATACACACATCCTATACTTTACAGCCCTCACGAATATCTGGAGCTTCAACAATTCAAGCTAAATTCTAGACAAATGAGAAACTTGTTATATTCCCTTACACATGGAGATAGTATAAGAGAGGAAAGGAGAGTGGAAATCAATGATAAATTAAGCAGAGGGTATTAACTTCCAAAAGACAAGCCCTTAAATGCCTCTCAAAATTTTGCATTTGCTTGTTTTACAAAATGCTTTGATCAATGAAATTCAGTAGGTGAGGAGTTTCACACTTAGCAATTCTTTCTCCAAAGCCTATTTAGGATGAACCAGAAAATCTTTCACTTTTTTTTTTTTTCCTAAACTTAACCTTTCTACATAGAGAAAGGATTTCTGTTATCTTCATTTAAAGTAAGACTTAGGTGACTAAGATCAATTGAGTTTTGAGAGGTATATACTTTGTCCTTTAGCTATGATAATATGGTCCAAACCGTCTTTATGAAAATGAGGAAAGAATTGTTTGATGTGTGAATATTTGCAAGTGAAGAACTGGCTCCAATTTGAGGCATCACATTTGTTTATGTGTCAGTCATCCATAATAATGAAGGAGAGGTATCTCCTGGAGGTGGGAATGTTCTTTGCTGAATTTTAAGTATTGCTAAACCATTTAGGAGGGGGATTTATAGTACCACTCAATTCATATAAAAAATGGGAGTAGTAGCAAGAAAAGAACAAAGTTAAATGGCACTGTTTTCAAAATAGGAATAGTTTGGATTTTAAAATTTATCTGCTTAGAAGTGACATAGTTCAATGCCAGTCACATATTTCAATTCAATTTCTTTTTTATATGTATCTGGGAAATAGCATACACAAATAATTTTTCTGGATCTAGAACCAAGCCAAATTTAGGTCTCGGTTTATTTTTATTTTTTCTAAGATTTATTTATTTATTTTAGAAGGAGAGGAGGGCAGAGGGAGAGGGAAAGAATCTCAAGCAGACTTCCCACTCTGTGGGGAGCCTAATGTGGGCTCAGTCCCATGACCCTGAGATCATCACCTGAGCTGAAATCAAGAGTAAGATGCTTAACCGACTGAGCTACCCAGGTGCCCCTTGGTCCCAATTTAAAGCATTAATATTTCCTTGGGTCTGCCCAGAATATATTAAGATGATTGCCTTTAGTTCTGTCCTGATAGACAGCATCTCAGAAAATGTAACTTCATACACTATAAAATAATTTCCTTTTAATTCTGAACCACCATTCTAAGAACAGTGTTATCTTTGGATGGGAATGTTTTCATTAGACTATTCATTTTTTTATTCTTGTTCTTATAAAATATTGTCCACTTTTTGAAAACTAAAGCTATATGTTCAGCTTTATGCATTTCTTCAAAAGCTAAGGCATCAGTTTTTTTTTTTTTTAGATAGGGTATTTCATTTATTTATTGTTTGCTTGAGTGTTTGAAGAAGGCTGAATGAAATAGCACTGTATTAGTAGAATTGTCTTCATTTGTAAAGACCCCTGATAACTGTGACATTGTCTCACTCTGTTCAGATAACAAAGATGATACATTTCTGCAGCAGATTTTTGTTTTTTCTCACTACCAGTTGCCAGGATCTTGTCAGGATAGAAAAATTGGAAGATTGATTGGTGTCCTTTTCTTATTCATTGATTTACTTGGGTTTCTGGCTGACTGATGTATGTGTAGCATCAGATACCATGGATTATGTGTGTGAGAAGAAAAAGTAAAGAGCTCAATAATAAAAATAATAAGAACTACCCTTTGTGAAATGCTGGCAATTTTCTAGGCACTATGGCAAGTACTTTACATACATTGTCTCTTCCAATCTTCTCAACAATTCCATCTTACAGATGAGGAAGCTGAGTTTAGAAAGAATAATTAATTTATTCAATGTCACACAGCTAATGAGTGATGAAACTGATTTCAGCCTAGGTTTATCTGACCAGGTGGCTTCTGATCAAATTATGATTTATGATCAAATTAAGCTCAAGATATTTGAGTCAGGTATTTTCCTAGGCACCACAGAGAATGCAAAGATCACAGATTTAGAGTCCCTTAGAAGAAAAAGACATATACACAAATAATAATTGTAAGCAGGTTTTATAGGCAAACTGTAGGTCTTTCCCTTTTGCCAGAAATCTCTGGATCTTTCAACCTATTCTCTCCAAAATTTGGGTTCCATGCCCTTTAGTTCAAATGGAATATAATGAAAATAAAAGTTTCTGGGACACCTGGGTGGCTCCGTTGGTTGAGCAGCTGCCTTTGGCTCAGGTCATGATCCCAGCGTCTTGGGATCAAGTCCCACATCGGGCTCCTTGGTCCTCAGGGAGCCTGCTCCTCTCTCTGCCTCTCTGCCTGCTTGTGTTCTCTCTCTGTTAAATAAATAAATAAAATCTTTAAAAAAAAAATAAATAAAAGTTTCTGCGAGTTTCTCCCAAGCTCAGGATAATGTTGTCATCTTTCAAATAAAGAATCAAAAACAGTCTTTAAATGACTTTGTTCCCCAACTTCACTTTTGTCAAATTTTGCCTGTAAACAAACACTCCATCTTTCCCTCTCTTCCGGACCTTTGACATAGCTTTAGCTTGGGGACTTTCCATCTCTGGTCTGATCGATTGTCGTTTTCCCCCTAGCAGTTGGCACCACTCTCTGTTGTCTGTCCTTACTACTTCTTATCATTGTGGCATTTTTCTCTCAACTAAAGATCCCACCAAGCCAGTCCTTACAGCTCAGTGGATTCACAGCCTCCAGTCTTCTTCCAAGTCTCTTTCCTAGGGTTACTCCTACAAGCTACTATTCTCCCCCTACCCCGCCCACCTCCCCCACCCCGCCCCTTTTGTCTTTCAGCTTTCTCCTTCCATCTGCCCACATTAGATTTCACTGTGTTTTGGATGCTTGTTGATTAGTCAATAAAATAAATCTTGAGTCTAAGTGTATTCTCCATGCAGGTCACTCCTTAACAGTTTTGATGACATTGGACAACTTTACTAAATGCACTTTGTGAAATACTTTGGGTCATGTGCTAACAATTTGGTATTTCAGTACTTGAGGTTAAGGTTGGGGGCTGGTAGAGAAACCCTTTAATACAGTAGACAATGGCTCTTTCTCATGCAGATTTTTCTTTGAGGGAAGAGATCCCACTTCCCTTGGGGGATGTAGAAGGAACTCTTATATTACAGGTTTTTTGCCTCCCCCCCCCAATATGTTTCAGCACTTACTAATTTTATTCAGCTCTCTGATTGAGCGCTTTGTTACCTCTTAGGCACAAGCTCTTTCTACATCAGTGCAGTGGCCTAATCCTTGCCAGGCACCAGAATCATCTGTGGAACCTTTAAAAAGTTGCCACACAATAGTCCCTCCCTTGTGCCTCTGCTTCCGTGATTGGTTACTCAGGTTGAGAAAGATGCGTGTCTTCTTTGGAAGACCTTCCATTGCACAGATTATTTTTCTTTCTCCAGATCTATCTTCATGATTCATTTTCACACCAATAGTTAGCTCTGCCTTGGGTGAAGAATTCCACAATGAGAGAGAGGGAAAGATACACTTTGCAAGTTTAATTAAGCCTAAGAATAACCTTTGCTCCTACTATATTCTATGGAGAATTCTGATACGATTCATCTCTTATCATTAGTATTGATCCCTTCCTACCACATGCTTGTCGTTTTCCCTGTTCCTGTTCCTACAGGGTTAATAAAGAAATGTTCTGAAGTAATAAAGGAATCAAGTTGTGGCCTCTTCAGTTATATTTGCATTTGAAAAGGGAATGCTGAAGAAGAGGAGCACAATGGAAATTAGCCTTTATTGAACTTCTACTAACTGTCAGGCCCTATTTTTGGCGGTGTTGTATATACTATTATGTTTAAACAAATAAGAAACTCTGAGGGAGGCATTGTCATTTGCCTTTTATAAATGAAACCAACGCTCAGAGAGAGAAAATAGGAATGGAGTGGAGTCCACAATACATTGTCTTTTCTCTCATCATATTTCTTCTCTGGAGACTTTCAAACCTCAAAGGTAGCTCTCTCTATGCATCTTTCTACCCTTTCTTTTCTAAATAAAACCAATAATACCCTGATTTGATAGTGATAAGCTTAAATTTTATAAAGTATTTTCACATGCATGTTTTTGTTCCTATAGCTTTAAAGTGGCTTTTATTCTTAGATAGTTGGTAACATAACAAAATTTTCTGAATTTGCTTCTATCTGCGGAGCAGGTCATACATACATGTGCAAAGGCTGCCATTTAATCTACTCCACTCTCAACTTGACTGCCTGAGGTTCCTTTTAAAGATTACTATTAAAATGGGAATGCGGGTGATAAGAACAGAGTTCTTATAATCACTGCAAACATCAATATATACTTGTGAAATTGGTGAAGTTGTCAGGCTGATCTCTTATTAAGGAAATTAGGGGGGGGAATTGAAGACCTTATAGAGAGTCACATATTCTTTAGAGGCAGGACAATTGAGCAGCAATGTCATGTAGGAAAAACAATTACCTTAAAATGTGGAATCTGGAATTTATCTGATAGACTAGGGAAAAAGACCCACTGGGATTCGTTAACAAGCAGACAGACTTGCATTGACAGAAATAATTAATCTCTTGGGACCAGATAAAGAAAAAGAATTCATTTGAATCCGTGGGATACCCTCAAATACCTATGAATACTAGCTATAAAGACAGTGAATCATTTATGTTGAACCAGGCCCCAGGGAAAAAAAGGACCGGTCTTTGGAAACTGCTGGTATAACTGGAGACTTAAAACCCTCTTTATTTATTAATTTTTTACACATCTAGTCAGCAGAAAGAATGAGTTGATAGAGATTCAAACAATTTTCATCGAGAACCTTTCTGCTGTTCTGGTTTTTGCATCCAGCCAAGAGGAAAATGTTATTTTACAGCCTTTGTATTGCTGTTGATGGGTTCTTAGGAGACTTCTTGAGAACATGAAGGTGTCAGGGGCAGATAGGACACTTGGAAGAGAAGAGTTTAAGTATTGGCTGCTATCCAGGCATAGGTAGTCTTGGAAGGGATTGTAAACTGGCCTCTAGACAGAAATATTTCACTAGAGGTCCCTGTAAATTCCTTTTTTTAAAGGGTCAGTGATAAGTGTGTTCTTAATTTACATACTTTCCTTTTCCTTATTTTTGTGTGGGCTTATCTCTCTCGTTTCACTCCAATTCTTTTGCCTTTTATTTTGAATTGAAATGAAAAATGAAATGTATAAAACATTGGAAGAAAATTCTTTAAGCATTCCTCATTCTGAAGCCTGACAGTAATTATTATTAAGGGATTACAGGAAAATCTTACAGTGCAATTTAGGGAGTCTCAATTTATTCACAGACTCTTCTTCTCCCTCTACCTTGCTCTGCAAAGACATTTTCTATCTTTCAGATAAAACCAAACTTTGCTTATTGACTTGTTTGCTCTTTTAATAAATGCTTTATTCATTGCAAACATAATAAAGTAATGACAATAATAAGAGCAAGCATTTATTGGATGCATGATATTCTGCTAAGCACCATATAGATTGATTTCTTCCCACAACAATCCTATGAGCAGGTTATAATAATTATTATCCCCTTTCATAGATGAGGAAACAGAATTAGAAAAATTAAATAAATTGCTTGAGTACACAGTGGGGAAGTGGTGGATTTATAGAAGAATCTAGGCCTGGAAGTTAAATTAATAACATTACTTATTCATTTCTCAGAAGGGGGAAGGGAAGTTGGCAGGTAAAATATAGGACACTCAGTTAAATTTGAATTCCAGATAAACAACGAATAATTTTTAGGGTAAGTATATCCCAAATATTGCACAGAACATGGACATCTGTATTTTCATCTGCTAGATCTGGCAACATGAGGAACATTTGACTGCAGGATCAATTTTGACCTGGGAAGTTCATTCAAGGCCATCTAACTCCAGTGTCTTAGTCACAGGTGAGGAAAGGCTCTAGGAGTTTTAAGACGTTCATGTTCCTGTGCCCAGCAATGAAGTGAGGTTTAGGATTTTGCCATGCTGCCTCTCTTAATTCCTAATAAAGCAGTTTTTCATTTGACTAGGAGATTTCCTCTGTTCTTTCTAAGAGTGTTTATCTTCTGCCTTTTATTCTGAATTATTGTCTGGAAAGCAAATTTTGCAAACACTTTACCAATAATAACATGAACAAAAGTGGAGGGAAGGAAGGTGGTAGGAACAAGTAGGAGTTACTAGTGCCCCTGTGTGCCAGGAACACACAAGATTATTTCCATATGGCATCTGCTTTGGTAGAAACAAGAGACATGAGTATACTGGCATATATTAAATATCTACTTGTCCTAGTCAAGTTTCTTTTAAGATCTTGGCCGGGGGTGGGGGTCCAATTTGAATGACTACTAGTGTTATCAGAGAATGAATAAATAGGAATGCATTTCATAAAGTAGTCTTCCTTTTAGCAGATAGTAAATTAAAATGTTGTATAATCCACTGGAGTTCAATATTGGGTCATTTTCTTCAAAGAAGAGAGAGGTATTAATTAGTCTGTTGCTTGGAGGCTTCATTATATATGCTTCATTCCCTTTGCTGTTGTAACAAACAGTTCCTGGGCACTCAGGCCCTGACTGATTAACTTGCATAGCTGCCTCTTGATAGCTCTTCTTCTGACAGACACTGTTAAATAGGGGAGAGAATGGGATAGATGAGTAGAAAAAAGAAAAAAACCCAACCTGGCTTTTTCATTATGGTAGAAAGCAAATAAATGCAACATTTCAGTAGATGAATGTAAAACAAACCACCTGAGTTGGCCATCTCAGCCATAGGGTTCCTTTGGGCCCCAAATCAAATGTGTTAGAGGTTTTTCACAGTTGGAGTTGTAAAAACTAAGAGATCACAAAGAACTTCTTAAGGCCTCATCTTTGGGAAGGGGAAAGATGCCTCTGCTGAAGCTGGAATATTAAGATTGATTATAGTTGAGGAATAAAAACTTTTAAGTGTGGGGCGCCTGGGTGGCTCAGTTGGTTGGGCAACTGCCTTCAGCTCAGGTCATGATCCTTGAGTTCCAGGATCGAGTCCTACATCGGGCTCCCAGCTCCACGGGGAGTCTGCTTCTCCCTCTGACCTTCTCTCCTCTCATGCTCTCTCTCACTTTCTCTCTCTCTCTCTCAAATAAATAAATTCTTTTAAAAACAACAACAACAACAACAACAAAAAACTTTTAAGTGTGTTGAATACAGGGGGCAGAATTGTTGATACAAATTCTTAAACTATAATGGCCAAAAAATAGGAATTTTGGACCGAATGTAGTTTTCTTGTTATTATTGTCACATTAGAGTATTTTCCCCCCAAACTTGGTCTTTCTCCTCAAAAACAAATTACTTCTTCAAAAGTATTTTCAATCCTGTCAGAGTAAAGACAGTATCTTTTCTTTTACCTTTTGATATTGAACTGTTTAAACTTACAGAAAAGTTGCAAAACTAGTGCAGAGTTTCTGTATATCCCTGTCCTAAGTTGAGATAAGTGAAAGCAACAAGGTTGAAATCTTATTTAACCAAAGTGCAGTTGTCGGAATCAAGAAATTAACATTGGCATGACACCAGTAACTAACATAAAGACTTATTCAAATTTTACCAGTCTTTTCACTAATGTTTTCCTGTGGTTACTTTTCTGGGATTCCATTCACTATCCCACATTGCATTTTGTTGCTTTTTTCTCTGCTTTTTTCTCCTATAATCTGAATAGTACTTCACCTTTCCTTAACCTTTATGACTATTTCTGATGAGTATCGATCAGTTATTTTGCCAAATTTCTCCTGATTTGGATTTGTCTGGTGTTTTCCCATGATTGGATTGAGGGTAGGTATTTTTGGCAAGAATACCAGAGAAGAAGTTGCATCCTTCTTAGTGCATTGTATCATGGGGTTTGTGATGGCAGTATGTCTTATTACTGGTAGTGTTAGTGCTGATTCCTTGGTTAAGATGATTTCTGCTGGGTTTCTTCCCTTGACAGTTACATTTTCCCTTGTTGTTAATAAATATCTTGGGGCAGATGCTTTGAGACTAGGGAAATCCTATTTCTCTTCAAATTTTCACCCATGATTTTAGCATGCATTGGTGGATCTAGGTTCTGTAGCAATTGTTACTATGCTATTTGCTTCATGGTGATTTTCTATTTCTCTCTTCCCTTCAACATTTATTTATTGGAATTCTATAGCAAGACAGCTATCTTTCTCTCCCATCTATTTGGATAATTGATTATTTATGTCCATGAGTATAGACTCATGGATATTTATTTGATTCTATGGGTCATAATCCAATATTAACATGCATTTATACTGTTACCTCAGGTTTCACTTTTATCTTACCCCTTTATTTATAAATTCTTTCTCCAAAAGTGAAGAATCTGGTTCCTGTTTTCTACAATGTATTTACTTATTTAATTCTAGTGTGTACATAAAGTTTGTTTCAAAATTTTTAAACTCTACCCATGTAAGAAACACATTTACTGATAAAATTATAGAATTTATATAGTTACTTTTGTCTTCAGCCTTACAGCATCCAGTCAGGATACTATTTTCCAGTTATTTAGGGTATTATTATTATTATTATTCCCCACCCCTTTTTTGTGATTCATTTGTAATAGAGTTAGGTTCATTTTTAATTTTTGTATTGTATTTTTGCATTACATTTTGTTCCTTGTCTAAGCTTTAATTGTTTATTGGTTGGGAATATGTGGAAAGTATGAACCATAACTGTGATTCTAAGAGCTGGAGCTTTACAAAGTGATGTATCCTTGTCCCTGCTGCTCCACATCCATTCTCCCCTCTTTCCAGCCCTTTCATATCCTCTATACATAACTAATCTCTTTACTTTCAGGTTAATCCTCCTCACATTTCCTTTGTACAAATGGGCAGTTACACATGTATTTTCCTATAATCACTTATTTCTTTTACAAAAGGTACCATACAAGAGATACTCTTTTGCACTTTGATTTTTTTCACTTAAGTGTGTATCCCAGAAATCACTCCATATCAATTCATAAAGAGCTTCCTTAATATTTTTAACAGCTGTTTTGTACTCTATTGTATAGCTATATGACAATATCTTCTTCATGCTCTACTTTCTGTAGCCAGTTAACAGGCTAAGGAGATTTAATATTAACAAGATGTGAGAGGGGAAAGCTTAAAAAAAACTTCAAAATGGAGCAGAGTGGGCAAAGTTTGTAGATGTAGCTACTGTATTTATACCAATCCAAGTGGAACGAAGCAGAGGTAATAATAATTTACTAGCTTAACATTATTAGAGATGTCTTTGCAGATGTCTGTGACTTTTTGTTCATACCTTAGCATGATGATTAAGAACAGTCTCTGCCATTTTGGGTTTGGACCATCAGAGTTTTGGACTTTTATAATTTACTAGTGGCATGAATTTGGGCAAGTTATTTAATATCCTCATGCCTTAGTTTCTCTTAAGGGCAACCACCTCCCAGAGTTAAAGTTAAGCCATGGGAAACAGTACACTGTATAGAACATGGTAAGCCAAAAACTGGGAATGATAATCATTACTGTGTTGCTAATTGCTTTTCTATGTTATACTGATTTATACTCTAAGCAGAAGTTTTTGATGGCTTGGTTTATATACACAACTGATAACACTTTTTAGTAATTTAGTAATTTTAGTAATTTAGTATTTGTTAGTAATTAATAGCTGTTTTTATGGCAAGGGAGGGCAAGAAGGAGTGGGGAGGGAAAGAGAGAGAGGGAATACATAAAAAATGAAATTATCCCTAATGCTACTAACCAGAGAAAATCACTGTTACTATCTTATTATAAATGCCTCCAGGTAATTTTCTATCCCTATGCTCACAGTCTCTTTTGAAAAAGGTATATATATTTCAACCAAACTGTATCCTATTCCATACACCTGTGTTGTGCATCATTTAAAATTTTATCGTGAATATTTTTCCACAGTATTATTCTTCCTACAAGAAGGTTTAACCAGATAATTTGGTCATTTTAGTCTAAAGTCTGATCAATCAAATGTGAAAAATTGAATAAGCAGAGAGACAAACTAACTGAAAAAAAAAAAACTCAGTAAATTTGGATGTCTGAATTACATGGGTCCTCAATTCAACCAAGTGTATATTTTTTTGGTAAATGTGACTTTGCCAAATACTTACCTATAAAAGACATATTTAAATTCAAGGAATCAATCCCTTTTAAAATTTTTGTTTGTGATGTTCCTTTTAGTGGTATTACAAAGTGAAATTAACCTCAACTTCAAGCCCATGTCTTCTTTTTTTTTATTTTTTTATTATGTTGAGATAGCCATCGTATAGTATAGCACATCATTAGTCTTTGATGTAGTTTTCAATGATTCATTAGTTACCTATAACACCCAGTGCTCATCACAACATGTGCCGTCCTTAATACCCATCACCCTGTCTTTGATCTAAAAAACTTGACAGGAACCTCGAAGCTTCCAATAAGGCTGTAGGTCTAAAAGAAGCACTTCCGTCATGACAATAGTTTTTAAAGGTTGTAAGTAATGTTTCAGAGTTTTGAGGAAGAATTATTTGAGGTAAAAATCCCCCTGCCCCAAAGTCTCCTCTGTTCTGTTCCTCCTTCCCACCCGTCCTCATTCTTTTGGCTCCATTATGCAAGAAATCTTGCTGGTCTCTTAATGTTTCCAACATTGTAGATGGTGCTAAAACATGAAAATCTCCAGCGATATACAAGATTTAGCTTTACTTTCATTTTTTTTTTCATGAAGGAAAGAAATGAGTAGATAAAAATTCAGCAAAGTGGGTTGCCTGGGTGGCTCAGTGAGTTAAAACCTCTGCCTTTGGCTCAGGTCATGATTTCAGGGTCCTGGGATCGAGCCCTGCTTTGGGCTCTCTGCTCAGTGGGGAGCCTGCTTCCCCCTCTCTCTCTGCCTGCCTCTCTGCCTACTTGTGATCTCTCTCTCTGTCAAATAAATAAATAGAATCTTAAAAAAAAATTTAGCAAAGTTCCCATCTAAAGTGATATTCTTAACCCCAACTCTTAGGTCTCAAAACCACCATGAGGTAGGAGGAATGGTGGCAGGTATACTATTTTTTTTCCATATGAAATATAAGCCTGTAATATGTATTTTTATTCTAGTACTCTTTGCACATTTTAAAAAAGGGTCTACTCAGTGGTACAAGGAAGAAATAATTAAAGAAAATTTTATTAGCTACTCCAAGAGTAGATCTAACACTTTATTGAGCTTGGACTGAAGCTGATTCATAAGAATGTAAGAAATGCTGCAATGGAGCAGAGGAGAGGCCCATTTAATGTAATATTTTGTCACTTGAAGTCTCTAGAGTGGAAGAAAGGGGGTAAGATATCAAGAAGAATGTTTCTAGGACCATCTATCATGATCCAGACTTCTTGAATAGGCAGGGTGCTTGACTACATGACACTGGATGATAATAATTGGAATTATGGATTACTAAGTGCTTACCGTGTGCCAGATCTGTGCTGAGTGCCTCACACGTACCATATCATTTACTATATATCCATGACAGGAGGCAGGTGTTAATGTATCTCTATTTTATAGATGAGGACCCTGAGTCTTAGAGAAATGAAATAACCTTGTCAAGGTCACATGGCTATTAAGTCAGTATACCACTTGCTAAAATTTCACCTAGGTTTGTTGGACTCTTTGCTACTTTAGTGCTAAATCCGATTGAGTCTTGTGGGTCTCACGATTCCCTAGGCCATGCTTCTCTTAGGATCAGCACAGCCTTTGCTCACTGGTCCAGCTGTGAGCAGCAAAGGGCTCTGGCCTTAGGCTTGGCCTTGCTGAGAACCCTGAGCATCTCCAGTGCCTTCCCCATGGGGTCAGGTTTTGGATGGTGAATGGCATTTTGGGGTTGGAGGGAATGGAACCCAGCCAAGATAAGTGGGAAAAGCAGTAGACACGTATTAGCCTCCCACTGCTCTCATTCCTTTCCAAATCAATTGTTCTTCTAAGTCATTAGCTGGGTCTTCTTGTCTCCTCTTCGCTAGGAGGATGCTCTTTGTTAAAAGCAAGGATAACTATGTCCTTTACCTTTTTTGGTCTTTTATTGGCTCATTCCTCATCTCCCTAGGCAAGAGTCAGCTTCTTTCCTTCACCTTTGCATTATCTATTCTTGCCTATTTCTTCTTTCATGTCTCCTGACATTCCCAACCTTCATCCTAGCTTCAAGCTTATTAGCTGCTGACAGTTCTCAAATGTGTGTGTGTGTGTGTGTGTGTGTGTGTATGGGGGAGCATGTGGGTATGTGTGGGATGTATGCATGTATGTGTGGGGTGTGTTTATATATATGTGTTATGGGATGTGTGCATGTGTGTGTGTTTTAAATGCCTGTCGATATGCTATTTTCTCTGTTCTATCCTCCTCTGCTCTGTATGACTAAACTCCTATTTTTCAAAATGAAGCTCAGTTGTCTCCTTCTCCATGAAGCTTTACATGTCTCTTCAGACAGACTGAGATATTCTTTTCTCTGGGTTCTCAAAGAATCCCACAAATACCTTTGCCTTATGATGTGTGACTGATTCCTTCATCCTCACTTCCACCAGGCTATGAACTCCGTCAGGGCGATGAGTTTGTTTTAGGACTCCTCGGGTCCCTAGTGGCTAGCATAGCATCTAATAAGTGTTCAATAAGTCTTGTTTGAATGGATTAATGGATGGGCCAGGAATTAGAAAACATAAAGTCAGAGCTCATACTGCCTGCAAAGATTTTGTATGGCATTTGGTAAATTATCAAGACCGTTCAGGGCCTTAGTTTCCTTATCTATGAGTTGAAGATGCTGCCCATACTTACCAACATCTCTTCCTTGAGCACATTTGCAATGTTCTAATTTAGCCAATTTAATAATGAGTAAGCATTTTACAACTTAACAATTTTATATTTTACAATTTAACAATGAAGAATAAAGGGACTTCTGATGGCAACTGCCTGCTTTTAGCTAAAATCTTCCTCAGTCCAAGTTTTTCAAATGACTGATTTGGACTGAGAGAAAGGACACCAAAATCTGTGGAGACTAAAGTGGAACGAAAAGGTTACTTTTATGTTCAGAAGGCCTCAGGGTTTGTTTCATAGTCTCAAGATCCTGGAATGTTCAAATTGGGAGAAATCTAGGAGATAAGTCATCCACCCTCTGTATGTAAAAAGAAAGAAAAGAAAAGAAGAGAACAGAGAAAGAAAAGAAGGGAAGAGGAAGGGGAAGAGGAAGGGGAAGGGCTAGGGAAAGGAAAGGGAAAGGAAAGAAAATCTAGTGTTCAAATAACTTGCTCAAAGTCATAGCGTGAGTTTGTAGCAGAATGTATATTCCAGATTCTCAGGTTTATACCCTTCTGCCCCACCAGTCTCTTGATCTATGTAACTAAATCAAGATGCAGAATAATATTGTCTGCTAAGATGTGCTCTGTGTTACAGCTGACTCATTTTGGAGCAGACTTAATGACATGATTTCTCCTTATATTCATTTTGGCTAGACTCTACCACCAAATGCAGCACATGTTTATGAACAATCTGTTGTTTTCTGTCTTCAGCATTGGTTAGAGAAACTTGGTGAAGGGTAAATGAAGGCACATGACACAACATGCTGGATGATATGCTACAAGATTCCACTAGAGACTAGGTTGGTGGGGCTCCAGCTTCATGGAAGATGAAGCAGATATCTTCTAAATAAGAAATTGGATAATTTGTGGGGAAAAGTTCTGATGTCAGACCAGACTTGTCAGTCTGACAAGTTCTGATGTCAGACCCTAATGATGACATTAATAATAGAGGCTTGGAGTTGTTACATGTTGTGTGTAGGTATGAATCAGCAGGTCACTTTTATTAGAATGGATGGACCTTTTTTCCACTCTTAAAAATCTCATATATGGCGAATGCATGTATTAGCTATTAAGTCATGCCAAAATCACTCCAAAACTGAGTGGCTTAAAACAATAAACACTTATTATTGTTCATGAGTTCATGGGTCAGCTAGCTATTTCTTCTGGCCCCAGGCTTCTGTAGTCACTGTGAACCTGGTGGACAGATTTCTGATTTTGACTTGGTGCACTTACAAGTTTGGGGGATTAACTATCTCTGGACAGGTGTAGAATAATTTCAACTGGAATAGCTAGACTCTCCTCCACCTTGGCATATCATCATTTCCTTTGCATTCTATTGGCCTAAGTGAGTTACAAGGCCAGTCAGAGTCAGGTGGAGACCTCAAAGTTATAGCAAAAATGCTGTGGATGGGGAAATGTCCACATTTCCATTTACCAGAACATGTTCATACTTATGTGAACAGCACAAAATCGGTGGAGTAAAATGGAAAAATTCCCTCTTGATCCTCTTTTTCCATTCTACTTTCTTCCCAGGGTTAACACTACTAAAAATTCTCTGTATTCTTCTAGGCTTGTATGTATATAGTGTGCATATATACACATATTTATCGCATACAAAATAATAGTATAAACATTTTTAATGTAGTTTACTTGTTTATCATAAGCTTGATTATGTTTTAGGGATATGTATCTTCCCTTAACAATGTGTATAGCTCTGAATAGACTTTATAATACATTTTTATTTAAAAGTTAAGTGTAAGATACTTGAAAAATACAGAAAACACAGAGAAAAAGAAAAATCTATAAACCCATCTCCCTGATTGAGCTATATAAATGTTTGCAGAATAATTGCATCAGATCTTTTCTCATAAAGGGAAAGAAATAAAATACTACAAATAGAATATATCCACATTTACTTATTGATTTCTGCTTTTGGTTTTCTATTTTTCACTGTTGCAAACATGTCTACTGGCAGCCTCCTAGTCACAGCTGCCTGTATATGTATCAGAGTCTCTTTAGGGTGAACAACTGGGTGTGCACTTGCTGGCTTTCCAGGCATGAACATCTTCCTCTGTAAGGAAGTAAGACGCACTAGATACTGTCAGTTTGTTCCCTGAAGGGTTGGTGCCAAACTCCTTTCCACCAGCAGTGTGTTAAAGTTTTCCCCTATCTTAAACCACAATTGGTATAAGGCTTTTTAATATTTGTCATCACGATAGATGTGAAATATCATTTTATTAGTCATTTTACCTTTTTCTATCATTATTGAAGTTGAGCCAATTCCAAAATACATATTGGAATTTGGGGTCTTATTTTGGTGACATACCAGCATGTATCTCTTATTAATTTTTCTTTCATATTTTTTGGCTTTTTCTTATTGATTTTTGTAAGTCCTTTATATATTCTTGATACTCTTTATATTTTATGTACATACACTTATCCTCTTTCAGTCTGTGGTTTGTCTTTTTTTTTTTTATGTTATCCTTTGGGTATCAAGGCCATAAAAAACATGGCTAATTTTTTTTTTCTATTTCCTGGAACAATTTGAATTTAAGGTGGTAATGACAACTATCACTTCAGAATTTCTTTTTCTATTGTTTTAACATCTTTAATAATTTAAATCTATTTAGAGTAGAAATTAAACTTTGCTTCAGCATCCCTGGGCAGAGGTGGAATTTTTCCCGTCTTTTCCTCAAAGTTTGGGAAGACCTGGTGGGCCAGGTGCTTGGTTCTGCTTCCCCACTGGGTCAACATACAAAGCCAGGACTCTATGCCTGACCTTTAGTACCCATGTACACAAATTATATACCTTTGGATGTCCCAGCTTTGGCTCTAGCTGACTTTGACTTCCTTATTTGTTTATGACTCCTGAGAATCTTCTCTCTTTCCTTCAAGTTCAGATGATGCTACCATTTGTATTTTGGTTATGTTTGATACAACTTCCCATGTGTTTGTCGTCAGAAGAAGGTCCATGTGGGCTTACTCTATCTTGTCACTGGGTGTTCTCTGGAGAGGCTTCATGATTCTGATGGGGGCTATTAGTGTCTCGTGCATACAATACTAACTTAAGGACCTCAGTTTTATTTGCATGCTAGTCGTATTTAGCCCAGGAAGTTCGAGGAAGCAGAGCTATCTGGAAAGATACAGAAAGCAGTAATGGACCTTTTTAGCTTAGACCTTGAATATTTAAACTTTTGTCAAACTCACCAGTGAAATGAGTCCCTTAGAGATAAATGTATCTTCCTTAGACAAGGGAAAAGCTCTTTTGGTAAATATTTGACAAATGTCTAAATTAATCCATATATGGATGTAAATTTGTCAATCTATTTACTCTATATTGAGCTTGTAGCTGACTCACCTTCACTTGTAGCTCTTCTGCGAACATGACTCTGTAAGCCTTGTTTCAGCTGCCCCACCACCTGCTATATAGAGACCTCACTTAGAGAGGAGAAAAGTGAGTAAGACTTCACCTTGGATTACCCCAAGAGCTATTTCACCCTGTTAAAGTCAAGTGGAGCCTGGGGCAATGATTTTATGTATTTGAAATGGGGAAGACTGCAAAGCCCTAAACATCCAACAACTTTTGGGTAAATGATCAGTTAAAGCTTGTGCAAGACATTGACCCATAGCTGTACAATTCTGATCTTAGCCTTACAGCAGGGATCTAAGATTTGAGTACCTTTTACTTCCTTGCCTCCCATCAGTGCCACCACACCTGTCTGTTTAAGATCAGCTGCAGTGACTTCTTTCTGCCAGTGCCCACAAGACCAGGCTCCTGCCCTGTGTCCCACAGCCCCTGGATGTCTGCTCTAGAAGCAGGAGGAGGACCTGACTCAGAGTTTTCAGCACTTGTTACGACTTACTTTTGACCGTTCTTTCTGAGTGATTGTGGGTTGTCTGTTCTCTGGATCCCTGAAAACTTGATGACCTTGACCACTAGTATTTGTCAGTTTCTTCAAAAGTTTTCTGACCACTTAGATGCCTTGAGCTCCAGGATTCCTATGCACACGCCACTCTGAGAATCTCTCAAATCCTGTTACTTAAAGTGAGGTCCCAGGACCCAGCAGCCCTGATACCACCTGTGAGTTTACTACCAATGCAGAATCTGAGGTCCCTCTTCAGACCTACTGAATCAGAAGCTGTATTTTAATGAGATAAAAAATGTGTCATATACACTGTTTCAGTTGATTGAATTTCAGTTCAGTACTAGGTTATCATTATCTACAAGGATCCTTTTGTTTTTTTTTTTTCAAAATATGTATGGGGATAGCCCCTTCACCTGTCCATTGAGTATACTCTCTGTTTGATGATCAGTGCTCATGAGTCTGTGTTCCTGATGGAAGCATGGCTCCCACTTGGGTGTGTTAGAGAAAGAAATAGAAGTGAGAACTAATGAGTCTTATCTTCATTGAGTGGGCTTCTGACCTTGACCATAACCTGATTCTTCTGAGTTTAACAATGTTTGATTCTACCTCTCCAACCCTGATTGTAATAGGAACTTAAACTAGAATATTCACATACTCCTCATGGTCCACACCACCCTTCCTCCCACCACAATGGGTGAGCAACAGCACAAAAGGCATTTAAGGCATTTGGCTTATTGTCATGGAGCAGAGTAAACGTCCACCTGTGTCAGGTCCAGGACCTTGGCCTTATTAGCACTGACCTACAAACTAAGCTTGTTATTGCAATGTTCCTCGTCAGGTAATGAGTGCTTAAGCACCTACTGCTTCCAATTAAAGTGAACTATTGGCAATATGGTCTCAGCCCTCGAGCGACTTTTACAGTCTGAAATGGGAAAATGATATAAGGAAGGAAGGACAAAAGACATGCAGAATGAAAAATAAATAAATAAAAACATATAGGTCTGCATGGTTATTTTGAACACATGGTAGCTACTCTATTATCAAGAACTTTTGGATTTTTAAAAATGGGCATATTCTCAAAAGAGTAGTGATGGACCTCCATGCTATTGTCTTTAGCTGGGAATGTGGGTGTTTGGAGATTTGTTTGCTCATGTACTCAAGCTATCCAGAAAGCAGTTTTCTAACTTAAAAATTTTAAATTAAAAAAAATTTTTTAAATTTAAATTTTAAATTTTAAACTTCTCAATTTCATTACCTAGAAAACAATTCATGAGGTTAATAGGTTTTCTAATTCTCTCAAGGTTTTGCTCCAACCCAGATGAGGAAAAGTATTGTAGAAAGATATGACAAAGTGCATTATAACTGTAAATCAAATTTTAGTTTTTAAAGAAAGGGAAGATTTTTCTTATCCTATATATTTTAGGAGAGATTATGTATGTCCTATCTGATGTAAGCAGGTAGGGACTTAACAATAGATTTTTTTTTAAAGAAATGTTTCTAGGTAGATGTAATTTTCATTTTTAATATTGGTTATTTATAACTCCAGTAAACTTTGGAGTTTATGACTTCTGTCACCACAGTCACATTTGAACATGACCTTGTTTGCTGTACTTTTCTGGAAGTGAAAATTAACTATTTAAAAAGGTATGTGAACTTGTTCTGCTAATAGTGCAGATTCAAATAAACATAAATTAAGGCCCTTTCTAGGAAGGGCTTTAATTTGCTTGTTTTGGTTATAGCAAGACGGAAACTGAAGAATTAGAATTGCTCCTGCTCAGGTTGAAGAGATCCATTAGATCTCTATTGTGTGTCCTTTGGTCCAGTGTTTCCTGAGCATGTGGTGAAGGCAATGCAGGTCCCTGGGAAGGCTCTATGGGTGAATCAGGCAAGGAGACTGTTCTCAAATGGCTTGTGAGTGGGTAGGGGAGACAAAACTTGATGAGAACCATTTCAACACATGGTTGGAAATAACTGTCATGAGAGATGTAAAGAAAAGTGCTGTGGCTTTTCAGAGAAGGGAACAGGAATGAGGGAGTGAGGGAGGGCTCTGTGGAGTGGGGACAAGTGGACTTGGTTTTAGATGGATAGGTAGAATTTGAACATGGATCACATTCCTTTATTAAGACCTGCTGTGGAGACGGTGAACTAAAATGTATAACACTCTGTGCCTCATCATCATTGCCTTTGTTTCAAGGTAGATGCAAACAAATAGCCTGAAAACTGGCCATACAAGCAAATAATGATCTACAAAGCCCCCTTTCAATTACATAATCTGCATTGATTACACAGTGGGCAATGGCTCTAGACTGGGCTCTCAGCTGGGACAACAAGCCAAGCAGCAAGCAGCCCAACTGGACAGAGTGGAAAACATCCTCAAAGGAAGAGAGAGGGAAAAAGAAGAAGAAGAAGAAGAGGAAAAAGAAGAAGAAGAAGAGGAAGGCCCCAAATGATAATCCTAGAAGACAGCCAAGACTTAATAAGGGGATATTACAGCGTAGCCAGAAGTCCTAGAGTAAGACTGTGCCTGTGAGATCACTCAATAGAACACTTTAACTGAAGTTCTTCTTTAATTTCTCTTTGATTTACAGAGGATCAAGGGCTCTTTTCTGCATGGTGATAACAAAATGATGGATTCTGGTCTTAATTCTTCCACCACTAAGTGGTGTGACCTGGATCCACATATGCCCTTGGGGCCTGACGGAAGAAGGGCAACAGTGTGGACCATTTCATGAAGTGCCCACCACATGCAGCCAAGATGGTTCTAGGGACTATGGCGATAGGGAATTGAAGCAGATGAGCTGTGAAACCACTCAGCAAGCAGCTCCACAGCTGAGAAAAATCAGCTTAGAAAATTGGGTCAGGCTGGGTGGTGACTATAATCAGAAACCTGTAAGAGGAAACACTATAAACATGTTTCCCTGAGCATGATAGATTGTTTTAAAAATAAAGATGAAACAATGGATGAAAAGAAGCAATGCTAAATATCTTCTATCCTGATGGAAATGAGATAAGAAATTGGAATTATAGGTGGGTGAAGAAAGGTTCTTCTATTTTAATCCAGAAAGGAAAAGTCTCATTTTCTATTCAAACATGTTTTTTAATTTCAGGTTCATTGCCATGAACAGATGAAGGAGAAAGGGCACCACTCCACCCTGGATTTTGGGTTAGCCCATGACAATAATTGTCCCAGTTGGCATTCTGAAAGCTGAGAGGGCATTTTCTTTGCAAACTTAATTTTAGTTTTGTGAAATCATTATGTCTTAGAGATTCCTGGGTGACACAAACTTGCTGTAATTATTACTTAGCCAAACTTGGAGTGATTATCTTAGTTAGATAGACTGTGGCACTAATAAGAAATAACAATTCGGATACAATTTCATGTGAGGCATTTAGTTTTGCAGGAGAAAGGCTCTGTGTTTCACAGATACATCCCATTCCTGCACAAGAGTCTTATTAAGAATAATGTTTTGACATTGATGGAAATTGAGAGAGAACATCCTTGGGTGGTCAGTGTGACCCATTAACAGAATAGCACAAAGTATGTGCCCTATAATCAGTGGGTCTCGCACTCATGTGAGGGTGTCATTGTTTTATCATATGGAAAGTATTTTACTATTTTGGGTAACAATAAGTATACTAATAATAAACTTTGCAATGTCCATTATCTGAATGCTTCCTATTCACTAGGCAGTGTAGTGAGCATCTTGTGTGTATTATCTCATTTAATACTCATAGCAATTCACGAGGTGGAAATTCTTGTCTCCATGTTACAGGTGAAGAAACCTAGTCTCAGAGATGTCTGAGGACTTGCCCAATATCACACAAATAGGAAGCAAGGGTTCAAAGACCTGAAGTTCCTTCTTTAGGTGGGTGCAAGCATAGACAAACAAGTGTGCTCCTCAAACCTAGAAGCTGTGTTTAAGAAAACTTATGAACCTGACTTTTTATCAGTATATTTAAATATGATTCCTGATTGCATTCCTGCTTTTCCTTGAAGCCTAAGGCATTAAACATTTTGTTGCTTGCCAACTTGAAATCAGTCTTTTTCTGGCTTCTAAATGTGACCTTTTCACAATCTGGTGGTAATTAATTTAGACAGTATTTATTGCAGTCTTACTATGAATGGGGCAATGCCACAAGTATTTTGTGCATTGTTTCATTTAATCCACAGGAAACTGAGACACAGGTAGATGAGGCGTGGCAAGTCTAGGTTAGAGTTCAAGGTCAGAGAGCTAACAACTGGGGAGTTTGGATGCATTAACTGGTAGGTCTGTCTTCAGGAGCAGACCTCTTAACCACAAAGGTTTATTGCCTTTTTACTATATGATTTTCCTTTCTGATATTTGGTGCCAAATATTGGGGCATGTGACCATTCGCTTTTCAAATAAGTTAACCTTTTTAAAATAGGATTTCTTCCAGAATAGATCAAGTGGATTTGTATTATTACCTCTAACACACTGAAATAAAAGATAAATGACTTAATTTATATATATAAATAAAATAATATTTTTATATATAATTTATATTTATAATAAAATAATTCCTTTTATTTCTGTAGGGAGAGCATGGTCAAATGGAATATGGTTTCACTAACTGGATTTTGTTAGTTGTGCTCTGATGAAGGCTATTGGATTTCAATACACTCCCTACGTCATCTTACGACTTCCTCTTCTTTTTAAAATGACAGAGTTTCTATTTCCTCACTTTTAGATCATGTATATGGATGCACAGTCTATACTTCGTATTCAAATCACTCTGAGTCCCAATTTTACCCTAGATTAATTAGGATACAGGGTTCACTGCTATAAAAAGAAGACTGTTATTTTTATAGTGCTTCAACAATAAAGACATTGTTTAGGAAGGTGGTTCAGAAAGAGTAGAAGGCTTGGCTCCAGAAAGTCACTCAGAGACCCAAATTCTTTCCGTGTTGTTGCTCTGCACGTCCAGGGTCCTGTTCCCACCTGTGTGCTTAGCAGTGGCACATACCAGCACATCTGCATTCTAGCTCCTGGGAAGAGGAAAGACAGAGAGAGAAAGGAAGTTGAGGACAAGCAATTTCTTTGATAAATATATACTTCAGTCATCAAAATTCACATCCTATTAGCCAAAGTCTAGTCACATGGCCCTGCATAGTCAGCTACGAGAAGTCTGGGCAGTGTAGGCTCAGGCTGAGGGAGTTCACAGCTCTCTGAGAGTTCCCAACTGAAAGGACAAAAGGAGAAGGGACACTGGAGGTAAAGACTCTGCCATAATTCACCCCTCTAGCATCCAAGTATTCTGTCTCACTCTTCACCCCATTGGAGGACACTCTTAACTTCCTTCCCAAAGAAGCACTAGCTGAGTTTAGTGAGTCACCACCATCACGTTTTGCTGGCCAGGAACTGCTTGATAGTCTCTGTTAGGCCTTGGTGGCCACCCGACCTTGTTCTTTGGGAGCAACTCCTCTGTCCTTTGTTCTTGGCAGCCCCCATCTTTTGTTGCCACATCTGTGGTGAGTACTGGAGAGTGTTCCCTTGTCGGGAGCTGTTCTCCTTTTACAGTCTGCTTTCCATGGGTGCACATGTAGGGACCTGAGTTTTGGTATAGTGAACAATCAGTGGCTTTGTCAGGTAGGCTTTCGTTTTCTTTGGCAATGCAGTTTCCTCAAAAATTCCAGTCATTTGCTTCCAGTCTGTTCTGTATGAAAGCAACCTTTGGCTATAACTCTTAAGCTTGCAGATTCTACCTTTTTTATTTATTGGCTTCAGTGTACAGTCCATTTTAACTCTCCCCAACCCAGTTTACGGGTTTCTTCCATGAGGTCATCTGAAGGAATGGGCTTGAATGGGAAGACTATATCTACACCATTTGAATCTTTGTGGCTGGGCTGGCTCCCATTGTGTGGCCTGGGAAAATATTCCATTGGAGTTTCTTGAAGTAGACTTTGAGGGACAATCTTATCTTCTACTACTTGGAGAAGAGAAGCATTTGGCTTTATTGCCAGGGGTCATCAGCTTTGCAGCCTGCAATATTTGTGTCCTTACCACCTGCTACTTGGTCACTAAGCCACTGCCAGATATTTTCAGATTTGTTTTGACAGTACTTCATGTCTAGATAGTGACTTTATATTAGGATACAAGCTGAACTACTACAACAAAGAGACCCCAAATATAGATAAGATAGGAATTTATTTTGTTTTCAATTAATGGTCTCAAAGTAGGCAGATAGTCCAGGATTGGTCAGCACATCTGCTCTACAATATCCATTAGAGACCTGGGCAGTTCCATTTTACTCTGACCTGTCCCAAAGGGTTGCCTTCCGCTACAGCACTGAAGCCAGTACACCCCATTAGTCCATATTCCTGACTGCAAGAGGTGGGAGAGCAGGACGCAAAGTGGAGGTAAACAATGATGAACAGGAGTTACAGGATCCTTCCCTGTTACAACTCATTGGCCAAAAACTTAGTCCTATGCCCACACGTAGACGTGAAGGAGGCTGGGGGGAGTAGGGGGGGCACGGGAAGGATTCAGTGATAGTTTCTAGCAGGGAGCTGCTAATTTTTTTCTGGATTTTTTTCTCAAAGATTCTGCTTTTTGAATACAAATACATAATATGCATAAAGTGAAATATACTTTTTAAAACTTTCAACTTTAGGGATGCCTGGGTTGCTCAGTTGGTAACACATCTGACTATTGGTTTCTGCTGAGGTCATGGTTTCAGGGTCCTGAGATTGAGCTCCAAGTCCAGCTCCGTGCTCAGTGTGGAGTTTGCTTGAGATTCTCTGATTCTCCCTCTGCCCCTCGCCCTGCTCTCTCTCTCTCTCTCTCAAAATAAAAAAAAATAAATAAAATCTTTATTTTTTTTCAACTTTATTGTGGTATAATCAACATATAAAATTATAAGATATTTAAAGTGTACACTGTGGTAATTTTATGTATATGTTATATATCTATACCTATATATTACATATTACACACACACACACACACACACACACATTATAAAGGGATTCCTCCCATCTGGTTAATTAGTACATCCATCATGTCACATATTTATCTTTTTAAAATTTTTCAGTGAGAGCATATAAGTTCTACTCTCTTAGCAAATTTCAATTATACAGTGCAGTGTTATCAACTGTATAAAACGAAATACACTTTAAGACTCTGTTTTGGTGCTGCTGGCCAGAATTAAAGTTCTCCTCCTTTAAATATGAGATGAATTGAGATTTCCTTATTGGTTTAAATGCCTGCCTCCAGGATACGTAAAAATAGGAGAGAATTTGGAAACCTGGAGCTTAGGGGGATAGGAACAAGATTTTGCTAAGTAAAATTCAGGGGATTCTACAATGAGCGGGACAAGGAAAGAGTGGATCCTGGAGAGTCAGAGAATCTCTACCACAATCCTGCTGGATAATTATGAAATGAGATTAAAATGTGGCCGGACTTTGTATGCTCCTAGATACTTTTTCCTTCATGAGGAGCCTATCCATCCTGAAAAATGATAGGAAAGATTAGCGCCCTCCTAGTCCTGTTATTCATTTATTCATTGGGCTTACTCTCTGTGTTTTTACAAATATAATGTGAATTGAGTGTTAAGCAGAAATACCATAGGACAAGTAATCAACTGGTTTTTTTTTTAACTTTAGTTAACATATAGTGTATTATTCATTTTAGGATAGAGTTTAGTGATTCATCAGTTGCATATAACACTCAGTGCTCATTACATCAACTGTTTTAAATTCAAATATCCATCATTTGTTGAGTTCCTGTCAGCCAACCATATTATAATTCCATCACATGTTTCATGTGATGAAACTTATTCATGTGTCTGAAAAGGTGTGGTTATTACTGTAGCAGCATGATTTAGATGTGTCTGTGTGTGTATGTTTTTTTTATCTTATTTTTAAAAAACATTTTATTTATTTATTTGAGAGAGAAAAGAGAGAAGGGATGAGCCTGGGGTAGGGGCAGAGGGAGAGGGAGAAAAACAGGGTCCCCACTGGGCAGGGAGCCTGACAAGGGGCTCGATGCGGGGCTCGATCCCAGGACCCTGAGACCATGACCTGAGCCGAAGGCAGATGTTGAGCTGACTGAGTCACCCAGGTGCTTCGAATTTTCATCTTAATGCTAACTTTGTTGCAAGAGGAATTCAGACTTGGTAGCAGTCACATATGCTCTAAAGCAACCATACTTCTATTCTGTTGCATGAAGATGTAAAAATAAGGAGCTGGGTGGCCAGCTTCCATAGTCTGAATCTCTGTTGCCCCTGAAAATGCTGAACTTGTAGACAAGACTGCTTTCTAAGTTTATATTGGGCAACAAGATTTATTTCGGCTGAGAGGAATCGGAGACCACAGAAGAGTCATAGAGCCTAGGAAGTGAGTACATAGGAAAACGTAGTTTGGAAGTGACACACATGTATTGTTTGCTGATATGGCAAGTCCATCTGGACACCTGTAAGCAATGCCCTCGTTACCCTGATTGAATTCTGTTTTCCTCCTCTACACACACAATTGCCAAAATTCGCTTCTGAGTCTGTATGAATGTGCATGTGTGTGCCTGTGCTTTGCCATCCAGTCACTGAGTCAACAAGTAGCTGCAGTTCTGATGCTCTGACCCTTGTCCCATCTAAACCTCGCATTGTTCTCTTCTCCATCCTCGCACATCTTCTTGGCTCTGATATACGTGGCCAGGGTCTTATCAGTCTTAGTTGCTTTCTTCTTGCTAGGGTAATGAGGATTCCTATTTCCAGTGTGTCTGAGTTTCTCAGATTCCCTTGCTCCTGAGCAGGGTTGGGTCTCAGCTAGGTTGTGAACTCTGCCTTTAAGATCTCTCTTCTTTTCCCTCTTCTTTCTCAGTCTTTCCCAGGGAAGTGTCCCTCTTCAGCACAAACTCCTGTGTAGCTTAAGATGATCCGCCAGAAGCATATTGCTTCTTTGTGGTTTCCTGTTTTGTTTTTAACAGGAATGCAAATCTTGCATTCTACAGCACAATTTATCCATTTGTTTAAATAAACAAATAATTTGAATTACTACCAGTTAAAACATTTGTCTCCCTCTGCCTCAAATCTTCAAGGAAAACTTAATTTGCAAGTAGATAAGCCATTTTTATCCTATGGCTTTGCATAGTCTTTTGGCACATGGCTCCAAACCTCCATGGAGTCAAAAAGTATTCCAGTTTAAAGAACACAGAATTTCCTCGTCAGAGAAATTGAGCTCTAATTGTAGAATTTGAGTTGAGGAATATATTTTTTCATTATACCTTATTTTATTTTTTATTTTTTTTAGCTTTACTGAGGTATAATGGACAAATAAAAATTATGTGTAAAATTAAAAAATGAAAACTATATATTTAAGGTACACAGTGTGATGTTTTGATATACAGACATAAACATTGTGAGATAGTTACCACAAGCAAGCTAATTAGCATATCTGTCACCTCACATAGTTATCATTTTCTTTTCCTTTCTTTCTTTTTCTTTTCTTCTTTTTTTTTATGAGAACACTTGAGATCTATCCTTCTAGCAAACTTCAAGTATACAGGACAGTATGAGCTGTAGTCACATTGTTGTACGTTAGATCTTCAGAACTTATTTTGTATAACTGAAACTTTGACCAGTATCTCTCCATTTCCTCCTATCCCCAGCCCATGGCAAGCACTATTTTACCCTGTTTCTGTGAGTTTGACTACTTTAGGTTCCATACATTAGTGAGATCATACAGTATTTGTCTTTCTGTGACTGGCTTATATCACTTAACGTGATATTCTCCAGGTTCATCTATATATTCATAAATGGCAGGATTTCTTCCTTTTTTAAGGTTTAATAATATTCCATTGCGTGTGTGTGCGTGTATGTGTGTGTGTGTGTGTATGTGTGTGTGTATCTATATTCATCCACTGATGGATATTTAGGTATTCCAGATCTTGGCTATTGTGAAGGTCAAGGCTCCCCCAGAAGCCTACAAATTATACAGAAAAGTTGACTCATAGATCCAGTCCAAACAGTTCTTGTCTTTTCCCATATCTTATTTGGCTGATATAAATATAGTTGCCTCCTTCCTGACTCTAACTATACACAAGAGACCTGAGATTTCGATACCTGACCCTCAAAATAACCTCATATTATTTAGTGGTCTGTTGACTTTAATATCTCCAGTCAATTGAAGATATATTTTATTTATTTACCTTTCAAATTTTTTGGTATTGCTACTTTCTCTGGCCTAGAAATTACTGACATGCTCATTTTTAACTCAGCGGTTTAACCTCTGTGTATACCATTATCAAAATCAATTTTAAAAAGTCACAGGCATGCTGTGGAAACTCATCACTAAACATTTTTTATGAATGATTTAGAGCAGGGCTAAATAATTACATTTTGTGGCCCAAAGACCCTCAGTTTATTAGTTAGAGGGATTGAACATTTCTTTGTCTTTCTTAAACATATACTAGACATAGGAATTTTTGATACACTTATAATGTAAAATCATTTTGGTAGCATAGTTGAGAACTCTGGGGGATTTTGCCTCCACCCACATTTCTCTAAATTTGGCTAAATTTAGAGAATTTGGCTTCTCAAGTATTGGGAAAGTGCTTGGTTAAGTATAAGTATGATCATCACACAAAGGGAATAATGTCTTGCCCCTAGTACTTGAGAACAAGGGGACAGAATGAATATGTATTGATATCAATGACTTAATGAGTAACAAAGGCTAGAATGACTTTTAATTCATTCATTCTGCATATATTCACTAAGCAACTCCTACATCCCAAATGCTATGCAGCGTTCCAGAGAAGTAGTAGTGGATAAAATTGGCGAGGTCCCTGATCCCATGAATCCAGTGGGGGTGACTCCATTTTTATCAAAGAATTATTATATGCTAGACATTGCTGCCTCCTTCACATATACTAGCTCCCAATCTTTACAATAACCATTATGAGGAATAGAATATATTTGTTTACAACTACCAAGTGTTGGAACCATAGCAACGCTCTCCATGGAACAGTGTCTTGGCTTCAACACTGTCGTCTTACCTAATCCGCCAGCATGTACAGGTTTATGAACCTGTAACCCATGATAAGTATTAAGAAAGAAGAGTACAGAATGCTAATTGGGAGTAGTAAGGGATGTGGATTTAGGGAAGGACATGAGAATGGTTAAAAGTCACCACTTAGGTGTGAACAGAGGAGAAATTGTCCAGGTGAAAGACCTTGGTGTGTTCAGCTGTGCTTTTACTACTAGAGTGATTTCCAAATCACCTCATCCAGGCATTAATCTCTATGATCTTAACTGTATTTCAGGGTGTACTACAGATGTCCCTGACTTAACAACAGTTTGACTTATGATTTCTTTTTTTTTTTAAATCTTTTTTTTTTAAGATTATTTATTTATTTATTTGAGATAGAGACAGTGAGAGAGAGCACGAGAGGGGAGAAGGTCAGAGGGAGAAGCAGACTCCCCATGGAGTTGGGAGCCCGATGTGGGACTCGATCCCAGGACTCTGGGATCACGACCTGAGCCGAAGTCAGTTGCTTAACCAACTGCGCCACCCAGGGGCCCTTGACTTATGATTTCTGACTTTACAATAGTGCAAAACCAATATGCGTTCAGTAGAAACCATGCTTTGAATTTTGAATTTTGAGATTTTCCTGGGCTACTGATAGGCCACATACTCTACTCTCTCTTGATGCCGGGCAGCAGCAGTGAACCGCAGCTCCCAGTCCACCGTGCGGTCGCAAGGATAAACGACCAGTACCCTCACAACCATTCTGTACCCAGACTGTTCTGTTTTTCATTTTCAGTAGGGTATTCAATAAATTACCTGAGATATTCAGTATTTTATTATAAAACAGACTTTGTGTTAGATGATGTTGCCCAACTGAAGACTAATGTAAGTGTTCTGAACACCTTTAAGGTAGGCTAGGCTAAGCTATGTTATTCAGTAGGTTAGGTCTGTTAAATGCATTTGTAACTAAGAATATTTTCTTTTCTTTTTTTTAAAGATTTTATCTATTTATTTGTCAGAGAGCAGAAGCATAGAGAGCTGCAGGCAGAGCAGGCAGAGGGAGAAGCAGGCTCCCTGCTGAGCAAGGAGCCCCATGTGGGACTTGATCCCAGGACCCTAGGATCATGACCTGAGCCGAAGGCAGACACTTAACTGACTGAGCCACCCATACATCCCAACTAAGGATATTTTCAATATATGATGTATTTATTGAGATGTAACTTCATTATGTGAGGAGGATCAATATTTTCCTGCATTGCCCTTAGCACCTATGATTGTATACAACTTAATTGAACCCTCTACTTTTTTTCATTTAAAAGCTTTTGAAGTCTGTCCCATTTACAATGTTTTCTTGAGAAGAGGTAGGGAAATATGTTTCCATTGATTGCATCGTGCTGGGAGCTAATCCACGCCGCAGCTGTCCTTGGTGTCCAAACTTGGTGTCTAGGTATGATTCTGAGGGCCTCATCCTTGCAACCACAAGAGAATGGGTCTTCCTCTGAGATCACAGGACATAGTTCCATAGGGAAAGAATCTTGGGCTCTTCGTGATTGGAATTCTCATCCTGGCTGATGAGAATAATTCGTGATTGCAATTACTCTCATCCTCTTATTCTCATCTCTAACCCTTTTCTGGATAGAAAAAGGGGTTCCCAGAATTCTGACAGATCTCTTTGTTTATGACTCCAGAACGTGGATTCATTCTTTACTTCATTTCATAGCAAATCTAGTTTCAGTCAAACATTTGGAGGATTCATCTCTCTTTCTCCTTCTTGCCTTCCTAACCTGAATTGTACAGATTCATTTTTGATAGTCCTTTTGAATTTTTGTTTATGTGACCTAATAATATACATTCCTTTCTGGACATCAGGTATTCTCATTCTTTTTTTAAAAATATGTTCTAATTTTTAAGATCTATCTGTCTTTAAGAAAAGCTTCTTTGATTAACTCAATTCATTAAACTTCATTATAAGTCTCTAGGCATTCTTCTATGCTATTTACATAATATACTTTGAACTCAATAATCCCTACCTTTATACACATGCCTGTTATGTTCCCCAGCTGGATCATATACTCTTCAAGGGTGAGAGCTATGCCTTTTCTTTATAATTCTTCCAGTGGGTTGACCAACTGTGAATATTGAAAAAGATTTCCTAATAACAGATACTATATTAATTCTTTATTAGTTGTCTGTGATTTGCTCTGTGTGAGGCCAACCTTGACTTTAGTTTGTTGGCTAAAAATGCACCCTGGATTTGGTGTTAACTAAGGATAAACAGCCTTTGCCTTTCTTACCTTCCAGTCTGTGGTGTTAGCACTGAGGGGTGTTAACCTTTATATACTTTGAATTTCCACTGCTTTTAAAAGTCCAAATGCTGCAGTGAACAGGATAGATTCTTAAGGGAAGAGTCATAATAAAGCCAAACCTGACAAAGTAGCTGACCTACCAATGGAGAAAGAAAAGAGTGCTTCAGAGATGCTGAAGAAATTAGAAAAATTGTCTATAACTATCTGTTGGAGATGCCAGAGAAATCCCTACATTGGGAGGGTTGACCCTAGACAACCCTGAAGGTTCTTTCCAACTAAGATGGTATTTTAAAGTTCAGAGGAGAAATTAAAGAAGAGGGTTAAAAGGAATGTTAGGCGAGTGAGTTTAAAAATGAGGTCTTTGGAATTTGTTGTGAGGAGGTCAATAGTTATTTTCTGTTGAGTTAGATGCTAAGTGCTATGTGATGCTTTCAAAGCAACCGTGATAAATTATTAAGTATCTATAATTTATTACACACATCAGAGAATAATGTATTGCAATGTGAGCCGATATCACTAAACAGTGCTGGCTGAAGCATTTGTCTACATATTGCACAAGATTGTCTGAAAAGCAATGGACTCATTAGTAACTCAGATTATTGCAGGAGACTGTGTTTTCTTTCTTATGAGTTTTTCAATTCCAAACTGGAAAGTGAAGAATTGTAAAGACATTTTATTCGAGTGTCCTGGAGAGACTTGTGCCTTCTGAAATTATTGGGATAATCACCAGTGTTTTCCAAGTGCAAAAAGTGAAGGGCAGAACATGGTGCCTTCTATTTAAAACAAATATTTTATGAATTCTTGATAAATATATATTTGGGCTTTTGACTTTTCAGTTATCTATGGCTGACATGAAATGCTATTAATCTATTGTTTGTTAGGCTAGTTACAAGCTGCAATTTCTATTCTGCTCAGTATGATTTTACAAAGAATAATTCACACTGAGTATGCAAAGGCATGCCTCAGGTAAGGATTAATTCATAAAGCCCCTGGAGATACCGTTTTTCATAGCATCTTCACAACCTGAGTGGTTTCTTCTGCTGATTCAAAGCACATCATTGAATTTGTTATTTGGAGGAGACTAGAAAATATTCTTGCATTATCCTTTCTAGCAATTATATAGGAACCCTTGTCATATGCTGTGGCTTGTTAGCTTTGTAATACCTTGAAAAATCTTTATTTCACATCACTCCTAAAAATTGTTATTTACTTATTTATTTATCATTTTTTATTATTCTCCAGTTCAATGCTTTTCTTTCTTAGGTATTCTAAATTTCACCTCCATTCTAATGTGTTCAACATCAGCTCTACTTACAGACACATTATTCCACTCCTCTGGAGAGCTTTCCAGAAATCTTTAAATCTTCTAACCACCTGCACCAAGTGATGAGCTGGCTGGAGAGAGGAGGAAGGAGAGGTATAGGGTATATGATGACAAATAGAAGGGACAGTGGAGGCTTGGAAAAGTAGAGAATGTTCAGAAAAAGGCTAGGATATAACCAAGAGCAAGATTAGGAGTACAATGCACACCCCAGTTGCAAGTTGAATTGTAGGGGTCCTTTAAGAATTCTGACTATGAATGTCATTTACAATGCTCTATTCACATGAAAACATTTAACAACTGACAGGAATGATCAGCGCATAATTTTAATTATAGTTTGTAACCTCTTAGAATTTGGAAGGAAAAGTGGCTATGCAAACTAGATAGAATAAGAATTAGGCTAATAGGGTGATGGAACTGGATTATCAGGAGGAGGTGAAAACTTGGTTGAAGACCATTTATTTTCCTTTGGCTAATACTGTGCTTTCCCTCTCTGAGACCTCATCTGATGCTCATGAGGCAAAGACATATTCCCACTGATTAGAAGGATCAGTCAAGACCAGAGCAATGCGTCCTTCCAAAAGTGGTTTCTCCATGCTCTTGGGGGACTGCTGATCCCTGGGTAAATTTTTAATCCATTATAAGCAATTTATTTACTATGTATGCGGGGCGCTATTCTAAACGTTTTGCATGTGTTAACTTGTATCAATACTAGGAGGTCAATATTATTAGGGTTCCCATTAAGTTGGGGAGGAAAAGTAGGCACAGAGAAGTTAAATAATTTAACTAAAGTCATTAACCAGTAAAATGGAACTGGGTTTTGAACATGGGCAGTCTGGCTGCAGAGTCTGTATTTCTAATCACTATTGTCTCCTGCCTGTTCCCATAACTCAGGAGGGTCTTTGCTCCACAGGAGCCACAGTGTAAGTAGGTGAGGCACAGGGCTTCCATTCCTTTCTTAGTGCTTCTGTTGAGAGTCCACATTCATCTTCAGCTTCTATATTCTTGTTAAACAAAATATATGAAAGTACATTATAAATTGTGAAGACCAATGGAAGTATTATTTAATTATCTCCCAAACAAATTAACTTGCCCCTTAAGTCTTCTTTTCCCTTAAATTTAAAAGAGTTCTTATTTTGGGGGGGCAACTGAGTGGCTCAGTCGGTTGAACGTCTGACTCTTGGTTTTAGCTCAGGTCATGATCTTGGGGTAGTGGGATTGAGCGCCCCCTGTCGGGCTTGGCACTCAGTGCAGAATCTACTTGTCCCTCTCCCTCTACTCCTACCCCTGCTTGGGCGCATGCTCTCTCTCTCTCTCTCTCTCAAATAAATGAATAAGTAAAATCTTCAAAAGAAATATTTCTTATTTTTTCAAGCTGTGGGGGTCTAGAATCTGCCTGGCCCAAAAGGGCACTAGCCATGTATGACTATTTAAATTTAAATTAAAATCATGTAGGGCGCCTGGGTGGCTCAGTTGGTTAAGCGACTGCCTTCGGCTCAGGTCATGATCCCGGAGTCCCAGGATCGAGTCCCATATTGGACTCCCGGCTCTGCGGGAAGTCTGCTTCTCCCTCTGACCTTCTCCCCTCTCATTCTCAGTCTCTCTCTCTCTAATAAATAAATAAAATCTTTAAAAAATAAAAAATAAAAAAAATCATGTACAATGAAAAATGGGGTTGCTCAGTCACACTAGCCACATTTCAGGAAGTCAGCTACTGGATGTTGCCAGTGGCTCCTGTACCAGGCAGTGCAGCAAGAGAATGTGCCCGTCACTGCGGAAAGTTCTGTAGGGCAGCATTAGACATTATAAAAGGTAGCATGTCTTTTCTAGTTAGGCAACATAATATAACATCTTAACATTGGACCATCTTATTGTTTAATTGCCTAATTTTTTAGTTGCCTTCATGCTTATAGAATAAATAGGATATGATATCTCTTCCCTCCTCTTATTTACTTTTTCCTTTACACAAATACACTTGATCATGTTCCTCTTTTTCTGTTTCTCTTGCTTCAGCTCCTTCTTCCATTGTGAAGATGTGTGAAAACAACTGCCAGAGCCCATTAAGTGTGTCAACACCTTTGCCTCTGGGCAGCCTCCTACTAGACTTGCTTCCTTCAGACAGCCTTTCCTGATCTGCAGGCAGACTTCTGAGACAGCCAGATTGCACCTGAGGCTCCTCATCTCCCTTAAATTCAGTTTTTCCTTGAAGGCATTCACACTTTCCTTCCTTCCTTCCTTCCTTCCTTCCTTCCTTCCTTCCTTCCTTCCTTCCTTGTAGTTTTTCTCTACTATGTATTTATCTATTATTAGGGTGGACCTCACATTTAATGCACATGACAAAGATAATATCCAGTATTCTATTTAGTAAATCACTCCAAATAACCAATTTCATGTATGTTTCAGGCCACCAAATACTTTAGCAGCATCTTGTACATTTAACAGACCATTTGCCCAGTCACATGCGGCAGAAATTTAATAGTAGCTCTCTAGTTTTTAAAGGTCACAACCAACAGAGTGGACTGTTTGGTAGGTACTGCCACTGGAAGACATTGAACAGAGCCTGGACTTTTCATTCCTTTATTTATTCATCCACCAGACATTTATTCACTTTTTTCAGGGCACTGAGGTTTCACTTAAAGGCACATCTTCACCTTCAGGAGCCAGTAGCCTAGTTGGGAAAAGCAGCAGCTAAATAGGCAACCAGAATACAGAGGAATTAGAGGTTTCCAATCTGTTGATGAAATTATGAATGACCAATCAATACTGTCAGGATGTGGAGTTAGGGAAGTCTTCTAGAGGAGTGAACCCCTGAGATAAGTCTTGCAAGATGGTAGTGGTCTAGGTAAAGGCCTTAACAGTGTGGCATTTGGGTGTTGAGTGGATATGGAGTTAATGGTGAGACAGAAGACTCAAGACTGAGCTAGGCTGTGAGGAGCCTTGTGTGCTTTGTCACAATGTTCAGATTTTGTCCTGGAAAAAAAAAAAAAGGCATGTTATTGGTGTGCATGTGCAGAGGAGTAACACCTATCATCAGATTGATATTTTAGACCACACACAATGTCAACCATTGAACTGGAGACGGAGATAATGGAAAAGAGGTTATTGTAACCCATGTGAAGGCTAAGAAGGACTTGAACTAAGGCCATATAGGGGAAAGGGAAGAGTGGGCAGACTTAAGAAGGATTCGGCTTGAATCAGCAGGATATGGCAGTACACTGAATGAGGGCAATGAAGCACAGTGAGGAGTCAAGGATAACCAATGATTTAATTATCAAAAATTTCTCTATGGGTGAGAGACCAGGTGAAATTATATCTATAATTCTGTATTGCACTATAGGTCATAATTTAACAATTTATTAACTTTCTGGGCTCCTGACAACTTCTGATTATCATAAAATACAATAAAGATAATACAACATCAGTAGTATGGTGAAATATCCTTTTTCAGTTATTTTGTTATCAAAACATCAAATATACTATCCAATATTGGTAAGGTTGCTCTGCAATCGTATATTGCTAGTAACAGTGTATGTTGGTATGAATCTTTTGGAAAACAATTTGGTCACATGGACCAAAAGGTTTAAACATATATAAATATGTTTACCTTGCCATGGAGTTATATCAAAAATATTCTTCAAAAGGTGAAAAGAGCTGTATCAAGGAAGTGTGTATTACAGTGGTGTTTAGACCTAGGAAATGTTGGTGACCTGAAGGCCCTAGAACAAGAAGAGTAAGTAGAATTGGTTATGTCAAGTCCATGGGGAATGGAACTAATGTGTGTTAACACTGAAACCACATCTTCTTGCTCAAAAACTAGTGCTGCTTCTCTTGAAATAGCACAGAGGAATACTAACAGTACAATGCTCCATGGAAAACCAAACACAAGAATTATACGCACATTTGTAAAGACTAATAATTATGGATTTATGTGGATAAAGACAAATAAGTCATCATTTGTAAGGCAAAGATGGTAAGGTGGTGGGCAGTATTCTCCATTTTTCCCCCCTATAAATGTTGCTCTGTTTTCATTTTGTGATGCCACAATGATATTATAAAAGTTAAAAGGAATAACAAAACAGTTTTATTTTGGTTTCAGAATTGTACTGTTTAGGTCTTCAGCTCTTCCACAAGATTGCTTGTTATTATCCTTCCCAATTTAGAAGAGTTAGATATTTAATAATAGAACACATGTGCAGAAATTCTAGTACCGCACTCTGCTTTCTAAAAATTCATTCAGCACACATTTCACAGAAGCCCACCTACACTTTTTGAGCTATTTGATTTTTCACAGTTTTATGTCCATGTTGTGTGCCAGCACCCATGCAAAAATAAATGGAATGCTAACCATTCCGCAGAAAAATAGACAAAATGTATGCGACGAGCTCTAAAAATGACAAACCAAGTGTTATTTTTGGAAATTTTTCATGCTTGGTAATAATAAATGTAAAACAGAAAGACCAAGTTCCTCTATTTGAGATCTTGCTGTTCCCTGTGTCACATACCACCTGAAGTTATTAAAAACTGTCTCCTTTTCACTCAGATGATTCAGTGCTTCTTTTCTTTCCTTCTCTCCTCTTTGCCCACTTTTTTCCTTTTCTCACATAAATTGTGATCTTGCCAATCTGAGTCCACAGACATTTGCTGGAGACTTACTTTCCGAACACTGCAAAGTAGTATTTATTTGTATGGATTTGGTCCTTAAGAAAGGCACTGACCTCTTTTTCCTCATTAAACTTCTCACATAAATTGTAAACTCTGAGGGGCTCCCATGTTCATTAATTTACTTTGCACAATGCTGTGTCCAATTAGAGCCTGATAAGAACCTGGTTCTCACTGACACCATCAATGTTTAAGAAGATTAGTGATTTTTTTTTCTTAAAAAAAAATACCCAGATGTCAGTTTAATAGGAGGAAGGAAGGGAGGAAGGGAGGAAGGGAGGAAGGGAGGAAGGGAGGAAGGGAGGAAGGAAGGAAGGAAGGAAGGAAGGAAGGAAGGAAGGAAGGAAGGAAGGAAGGAAGGAAGGAAGGAAGAGAAGGAGGGAGGGAGGGAGGAAGGATGGAAGGATTGTGGATATTGGTTGGTAGGGCGTGAGAAAAGCCTATTACTAGAAAACAGTGTAACAATCTGATTTCACTAAATCATTGTATCTGGGACACCCAGGAGACCCAGAAGGATCACATAATATAATCACACAATATAATCTGCATAAGTGACTGAATGCAGGGAAAGAATTTAACACTTTTGAGTTACATTTTTGAGTTACATGATTGTTCTTGATTTTATGCCCAAGTCATGTTGGTACAAAATCCATGAGCTTTAAAATGAACATGTAGGGGTGCCTGGGTGGCTCAGTTGGTTGAGCGTCTACCTTCAGCTCCAGCCGTGATCCTAGGGTTCTGGGATCAAGACCCACATCGGGCTCCCCGCTCAACGGGAGCCCGCTTCTTCTCCCTTTGTCTGCCACTCCACCTGCTTGTTTTCTCTCTTTCTCTCTCACTGTCAAATAAGTAAATGATATGTTTAAAAAAAATAAAATGAATGTTTATTATTTGGTATTCAAATGAAGGAATGACTATGAAACCAATACTTTTTATTTATTTCACCCCTCAGACCTCAAATTCTCTGAAAATCAAGGTCTGGTTTCTCATGACCCATGCCTGGTGCGGTCTCAGCCTCAGACATTTCTCCCCATTGCTGATTTTTGATCTGCCTTTTTCCTGTGTGAGTGCCAGGGCGAGGGGCTTCCTCATTCACTGTGTAGTCTAACAGTAGGTAGCCCATTGTCTTTGGAAAAGAAATCACTGCAAATCTTTTCTGAAGAACTGTGAGGCACAAGTTAATTCCCTAGTACTTCAGTGTATAGCATGTATTTTAAAAATATATGTACATGTATTTGAGCCACAGATTATTGAACTCTGTCATTTATTTCCCACATAGTATTCATCAAATTTCAATTCTGGATAGCTAGGCTAAAATTTTGCCAGGAAGCTCCTTTCTGTCCTTCTTTTCTTTTCTTTTCTTTTTTTGTTTTTAAGATATTTATCTATTTGAGAGAGAGAGACTGAGAGAGAGCATAAGCAGGGGGAGAAGCAGACTCCCCACTGAGCAGGGAGCTGGACACAGGGTACAGGGCTTGATCCCAGGATCCTGAGATCATGACCAGAGCCAAAGGCAGATGCTTAATCAACTGAGCCACCCAGGAGCCCCAGTTTTATTTATTTGTTTGTTTGTTTATTTATTTTTAGTAGTCTCTATGCCCAGTGTGGAGCCCAAAGAGGTGCTTGAACTCATGACCCTGAGATCAAGACCTGAGATCAAGACCTGAGCAAATATCAAGAGTTGGATGCTTAATCAACCGAGCCACCCAGGCACCCCTCCTTCATACTTTCTCATGCCTTCCTGAAAGCATCCTTTTCAGAGCTTCAAACCCTATCAAGGGGGGTTTGGAGGACAACCACTGGCATAATTTTCATTCCTACACCTCTCTCTTATGCATTGCTATTGAACACATACCAACATTACTGTAAACTCATGTAGCTGATATGATAGCTGGAATACTAGTGTAACCCCCACCAATGCCCACAGCTACAAATAGCTGCCTCTGGGTCTTCCTCTGTTCCCCTCTACACTCTGGCCACTTTGGCCATGGAGTTTCATTCCTCTGTGGCCCTCAAAATAGTCAAATAAGATTAGGAGGATGATAATTATGTCCTTATGTGAGAGAACTCATTTTCTTTATCATAACAAACATAAATTGCAAATAGTATCCAGATAAAGTGTTATTTGTGGTTTTAAGTGATAGGTCCTTTATGTAAATAGTTACCGCTGTAACTGCTTAGAATCTTTGGAATTTGAGTATGAAACAACAGAGGGACAGGTTAGCTTTGACTGACATGGAAGCTGGTGCTTTAAACCCTGGCACGAGCCTTGTCATGTTATCTTCGTTAGTGATTATTTTTGTCAATATACGTTATCGTCTGGGTTTGGGTCCTAAGAAGCTGAAACAAGCATCTGTTATGTCACCAAAAGCAAACAAAACAGATGAAGAAAACCCCAAGTCAGTAAGATGATACAGACATAGGTATAAAGATGCAGAAACATTTTTAAGAGAAACCTGGTTATAGAAAATGCTTCCTTTAACAGGTAGGATTAAAATCCTCTTGCCATCTTCAAACTTTGTTTTTCCAACTTCATGACCTTAAAAAGCAGAGCCCTAAGCATGCATTTTATGTAAGTGAAATCATATGTAGTGCAACCCCACCCTCCCATTTTTGAATCTTGGTCTTCTAGAAGATTTGTTTCCAACTCCTTTTGTGGTTTTTCTTGTATTCATCTCCATATTGCCATAGAACATATTTCAAATTAATTTATTTATTTTAGAGAATGGGGAGGGGGCAGAGAGAGAGAGAGAGAGAGATCAAGCAGCCTCCCTGCTGAGCTTGGGGTGTGATGTGGGACTTGATCCCAGAACCCTGTGATCATGACTTCAGCCCAAATCAAGAGCTGGCCACTTAACTGACTAAGCCACCCAGCGGCCCCTCCATAGAACATGTTTATGCTGCTATCCTGATTTTTTAGTGTTCATTTTGATTGTCCTCCTAGTATGGAAGCTGCTTACTTAATGCCCCACCCCCCAATACACAAATTGCACATGCGTGTGCATGTAGGAACACATACACTTCTTAATTCTTCCAGTAGGATTGTGTCACAATTTTGGTCCAATTAATATTAAGTGCTTATGTCATAATGACTGTGCACATGATGTCACAATTGATCTAGATAGGGTACTAAAGTAACATGGTCTCTATTTACACACATATTGTTTTTCCTGGAATTAATCCCTTGCTTTGTCATGTGCCTGGTTTTCTATATATCTATTATGAATTCTTAACCAGGTTCCTCAAACTCTAGCAGAACTGTACATATTCTTTCTGTATCTCCAAACACATCGGTTCTGTTTCTTTTTTCTTGGAGATACTTCTGGAATCTTCCATCTTTTTGTTCTGATCTAGACTGGATGATCTATAGACCAATTGTATGGCTGTTAACTCTGACCCTTCTTCATCATAACTTGGAGAAATTTCTCGACATTTCTTGTGTTAGAGTACCTGTTATCTGTACTCAGAAACTTCCTCTTTCTTGTTTTGCCCTTGTTTAGGGTATATCCTCCAGAAGCTTCCTAGGAAGGGTGCATGAGAAATAAGTTTTTTTTTTTTTTTGAGATTCTGCATGTCCAACATAGACTGTTTTACCCACACACTTGATTTATAGTTCAGGTGGTTTTATGTTTGTCTAGAATAAAACTCACGTTTCCTCAGCATTTTGAAGGGATTGCTGTTTTCTTCTGATGAGTGGTACTGCCACTGCGAATCCTGAAGCCATTCTGAGCTCTAATCCTTATTCTGCAATCTGTTTTTATTTTTTTTTAAATAAAGATTTTATTTATTTATTTGACAGAGAGAGAGAGAGATCACAAGTAGGCAGAGAGAGAAGGGGAAGCAGGCTCCTTGCTAAGCAGAGAGCCCGATGTGGGGCTCGATCCCAAGACCCCAAGATCATGACCTGAGCCAAAGGCAGAGGCTTTTACCCACTGAGCCACCCAGGTGCCCCTGTTTTTACTCTTAAGTGTTTTAAAATTTATGCTAATGTTCCTTCATGCCGTCTTCTCCATTTCTCTTCCTTCTTTTTTCTTTTGGCTAGATAACTGCTATGTTCAACTCAAAAACTCATGTTCTTTAGTTCTTAGAAATATTCTTTTATTTGTTTAGTAATGGCTTCCCTCTTTCTGAGACTTCAAAATTTGAATGTTGAATTTCCTGAATGAATCCTCTTATGACATAATGACTTTTTTTTTTTACTTTCTAAATATTTCCTCAACTTTCTCTTAGAATGTATTTACTGAGATATTTCTATCTCACTTGTCCTTTTTAATTGCTAGGAGCTCTTTCTGAGCACATTAATATTCTCGAAATTATCTTCTACTTGTGTCTTCTTGCTGTGTCCTGAGTTCATCTCTTTTGTTTGGTGAGACATTAAGAATGTGATGCTGGGGCGCCTGGATGGCTCAGTCAGTCAAGCCTCTGCTTTTGGCTCAGGTCTTGATCTCAGGGTCCTGGGATCTCCTGGTTGGGCTTCCTGCTCAGCGGGGCGTCTCCTCCTCCCTCTTCCTCTGCCCCTCCCCCCCTGCTCCTGCACTCCTCTCTGTCTCTTTCTCAAATAAACAAATAAGGGTTTCCTGGGTGGCTCAGTGGGTTAAAGCCTCTGCCTTCAGCTCAGGTCATGATCTCAGGGTCCTGGGATCGAGCCCTGCATTGGGCTCTCCCCTCAGCAGGGAGCCTGCTTCCCCTCTCTCTCTGCCTGCCTCACTGCCTACTTGTGATCTCTCTCTCTCTGTCAAATAAATAAAATCTTTTAAAAAATAATAAATAAATAAACAAACAAATAAATAAATAAATAAAATCTTTAAAAAAAATAAAAGAATGTGGTGCTGGCGTGCTGTTTGGAAGCTCAGGAAGTGTGGCAGAGCTCACTGACTGATGGCTTTACTGTAAAGAGGACCTGTAGACGTGGTTATTTGGTGGGAAGACATCCATATGATGTCAGTGTGTTGTTACCCTTCAGCCAGTTTCTCCAGAGAAGATTCCTCTAATTTCCAGCCTGGGAGTTGAGCGTTAAGCTGCTCAAGTCTGAGTGCCCATCAGGGAAAGGGATCAGGGGCTCCCCATTCAGCACGCAGGCTTTCACCTTAGTGAAGCTTGCTTGGTTCTCAGCTGTGTCCCTGGCTTCACCCTCCATTGAAAATGACGCTCTGATTGTGCAGAGGGACAGGAGTTGACGAAAGGGACTTACAGCTTTGTTTCTGCTGCCATCGGCCCCATCCCCACATCTTGTGGGCTTTCGTTGTGGTATTTTTTTCCTGCTTTGGTAAGTCAGTTACGTCTTGGTCATCATCTGCTTTTTAGCTTTCATAACAGTCACGACATTTCTTGCCTGTTATCCTCATTTTTTACTCCGCAATCTAGTTGGGTATTTGGAAGAAGTGGAGCTCTGACGGACATGCTCTGTTTTCACGCTTAACCAGACTGCCGGCCCCGCAACAGTCCTGTGCTGCTGCGGCTGCCCTGTTAGTGACGCGACAGAAGGCATTGCGAGGACATGCATCAAGTGACCTGGCACCGTTTTCTGGTGTTTGAAAGGGGAGAGGGGAGAGTAAGAGGGGAAAAAGGGGACGGAAAAAGGGAAGGTGGAGTACGATAAAGAAATATGTGAGAGGGAATTAAAAGATGGGTGAGAAGGGGGCTGTTACAGAATAAACGAAGGCTATTGATGGACAAATTGGCATGAAGTTGTATCCATCTTCTTCACAACTATGCCTGTCTCTCGTTCCATTTGTATTGCACTGACAAGGAATTATAATGCTTCGATGAGTGGTCCCCAGACCCCAAGCACCTGACTGAAGCTCTAATTCTCTCTCTCTCTCTCTTTTTTAAGATTTTATTTGACAGAGAGAGACACAGTGAGAGAGGGAACACAAGCAGGGGGAGTCGGAGAAGGAGAAGCAGGCTTCCCGCTGAGCAGGGAGCCCAATGCGGGGCTCGATCCCAGGACCCTGGAATCATGACCCAAGCGGAAGGCAGATGTCTAATGACTGAGCCACCCAGGCGCCCCATGAAGCTCTAATTCTCTTGTAAAAATCAGTTTTTAAGTTACCCAGTCATGCCCTGACTCGTAAAGCTAGGCTTCATAATTTTTATTTGGACAAGTTTCTTGTGTATCGTCTAGTCTTTCTCTTATAGGCTTTTTTTTTTTAAAGTGATTTATTGTATTTTACATGATGTTCTATTCCTATATTAGAATTTACATAATTCACAGTACTCAGGGGAGGCGGTGTGTGTGGTATATTTATAGAAATATGAAATGTCAGAATTCAAAGGAATCTTGAAATTATCCTGTCAAGCACCTTTCTTTTTACAAATGAGGAAACTGATAACCAGAGGGGCTAAGTGTCTGCCCACGGTCATAGACAGGGAATGTGGACATGTTGAAATGTAGGGATGAGAAAATAATGTCATGTCATGAGTGAACTTGTTGTTATAATGATAGAACCATAGCTTCTATTATACTATTCACATTTCAGGATTTTTTTTTTCACAAGCCAAACTGCCTTTCATTTTATAGATCTTTACTTGCTATATATGGTTGAGATAGAATGCATTTGTAAAGAGTGTGAGTTTTAGCTGGGAGTCACTGCATGAACAGAAATTGTAGGAATTATATCACAGAAATTTATGAGGTAACAAATTGTTATCCTTTTGTCATTTGCAGTTCTGATCGGTTTTTATTTTTGTGCTTGGATGATGTTGGGACTATTGAAAGCTTAATGTTCTTTTCTAAGAACCCCCTTAGATAAATGATATAATTTAATGCAAAATGTTATAACACACCTGGCAAATTTTCTGTAACACTGAGAATGTGGAAGTTCCTTAGTTTCGGTGAAAGAGTGTTTGATGGTGAATCCTTAAATGATGTAATTTTGCTCTGGCTTGTACAATTTCACAGTTTGCAATAATAGGAATAAAACGTTTAGAAAAGTATTCTCACAAGTTCTGACATGTTTTAACATTGAAATAAATAATGCCATGCATATAGCAGTTTGATTAGTTGTGACTAGAATTTATCGAACCCAACTAAAATCCTTTATTCTTAGGATTGATGCTTTGCTATTCTCCCCTTTAAGTGGCCATTTCAATGGTTATTTTTTTTTTCTCTGTGTTCTTTCCACCCCAAGGTGGGGTGTCTGTTTCTTATTGTGGAAAAGTGAAATTAAATCCCCTTTTGTACATAAGGGCGGGGTGTTTATTATATCATATTTAAATTATTAATGACAATTACATTTTCATGGGAAATACCAAACTTCTCTGATGGTTGGTAGTATCCATTTAAGTAGATTTTACTGTTTTCTGGCTAGCTAAAAATAAATCATAAGCTCACTTCTGAAATGTTTTCTGATTTGTTGATTCTGGTGCATATTGATGTACTATAGAGCTATTTTTTAACTTCTCTGACCACATATTCCCATGGTCATGACAGGAGACAGTGAATCTTATTCACAGATACTGATTACATTCTCTTGGCCCCGTGTCCCTAGGCTATCCTGAATTACCTAGCATTTCTCACATCAAATTGTAATATTTATTTATATATTGTGCTACATAGTATATATGTATTAAGACCAGGGACCACGTCTTACTCATTTTTGTAACTACAGATTCCAGCAGAACATCTAGCATGTAGTAGGGGCTCAGTTAATGCTCTGTGAGCAGGCGTGCCTGGGCTTGTGGAGGATAGATACCTGAAGGACACTTTTTTTTTTTTAAATATTTTATTCATTCATTTAACAGAGAGAGAACACAAGCAGGCAGAAAGGCAGGCAGAGGCAGAGAGAGGAGCAGGCTCCCCGCAGAGCAAGGAGCCCGATGTGGGACTCCATCCCAAGATGCCGGGATCATGACCCGAGCCAAAGGCAGCTGCTCAACCAACTGAGCTACCCAGGCGTCCCGTGAAGGACACTTTTTTGAGAGCCATGTTAATGAATGAAATTTCTGCCCAACCTAAATCAGACTAAAAAGCATTTTTCCAAATTATTTGTTCCTGTTAGTATAAAACTTTGGAGTTTTTATTTTAATTATCCGACCTTACCTGTTGGTGCTATGTTTAATTACATATATTGAGATTTAATCACCAAGAACACAGTTATTGAGAGACAGTAGCAAAGTACAATAATATACTTAGCTGTTAGGATAAGGTTCATGAGGACTTCACTTGACTGCTTCCTAGCTCTGTGATCTTGGAGACAGTTTCTTTAATATAAAAAGAATTTTACAATATTTACCTTATTCAATAGCACTGGGATATTCTGAGGGTGCAATGAGATATTAAAACATGGTGAACTGGTGTTTTTTGAATCATTATTATTATTTTCTATTCTAAAATAGATTTTTCATTAAGGAAAAGGTAATAATTGATTTCATTTCTGTATGGGGGAGTCTTGCATCTCAAGTTATTAATTGTCCTCAATTTTAGTAAAATCTAGCCCAAAATTTATTATAACAGGAGTCCTTTAAATTTTTACAATTCAATAGGGAAGAAACAAATCACCCGATTTAAAAAGTCAAAGAACTTGAATAGATATTCCTCCCAAGAAAACATACAAATGGCTGCCATGTATGTGAAAAGATGCTCAACATCACTGATCATCAGAAAAATACAAATCACGGGGCGCCTGGGTGGCTCAGTGGGTTAAAGCCTCTGCCTTTAGCTCAAGTCATGATCTCAGGGTCCTTAGATTGAGCCCCGCATCAGGCTCTCTGCTCAGCGGGGAGCCTGCTTCCCCCTCTATCTCTGCCTGCCTCTCTGCCTACTTGTGATCTCTTTCTCTCTGTGTCAAATCAATAAATAAAAAATCTTAAAAAAAAAAGAAAAATACAAATCACAACTACAATGAAATATCACATCACCCCTGTTAGTATGGCAATTATCACAAAACAAAGCAATCAAACATCAAATCATAGGAAGTGCTGGAGAGAATGTAGAGAAACTGGGATCCTTATATGTTGTTAGTGGGAATATAACATGGTGCAGCCATTATTGAAAACAGTGTGTAGTTTCCTCAAAAAAATTAGAGCTAGAACTACTACATAATCAAGCAATCTCACTTCTGGATACTTATCCAAAAGAGTTGAAATTAGGATCTCGGAGAGCTATCTGTACTCCCATGTTCATTGGGGGCATTATTCACAACAGCCAAGGTATGGAAACAACTCAAATATCTACTGACAAATAAGAAAGAAAGTGTGGAATATACTTAAAATGGATTATGCAATTGTAACAAAGAAGGAAATCCTACTATTTGTGACAGTGTGGACTAACTGGGAGAATATCATATTAAATGAAATAAGCCAGTCTCAGAAGGACAAATCCTGTATGATTTTGCTTAAAAGAAGTGTCAGACTTGTAGAATGGTGATTACCAGGGGCTGGGAGGAAGGAGAAATAGGGAGTTGTTCAATGGGTGCAAAGTTTCAGTTATAAAAGATAAATGCATTCTAGAGATCTCCTATACCATATTGTGCCTGTAGTTAACAGTACGGTATTATGCACTTAAAAACTTGTTGAGAGGGTAGATCTTATGTTAAGTGTTCTTACTATAAAAAAAAAAAGGCAGTGGCAGGGACACAAGGAAAATTTTGGAGATGATGGGTAGGTTTATTACCCTGATTGTGGTAATAGCAACATAGTTATGTGCATGTGTCCAGACTCTTCAAAAATTGTGTACATTTAACATATACAGTTCTTTTGTATCTTAACTACACTTCAATGATGCTGTTAAACTTTTTTTAAAGAAAGAATTCTTTAAATAATTAAAATATGAAATAGCTTGCTATCAAAAACGTGTATTCAGTCTCCTCTCTTTTTAGTCCTATATGAATCCAAGAAGTTAAATATATAGCTATATTTTTAATCTTTTTATATCTCAAACACATAGATCAAATCCTGCTGTGGAAAATGATCTTGCATTACCAGAGAAACACAAGTTCTTGCATTTCCTTAAAGAGAGAGTGTTTAAAAGCTTTTGCTGCTTTTTTTTGTTCTCAGAAGTCCGTTTCTTACTTTAGTCACTACTGGACATTGGTTGTGGGGAAACTCTTGCACTGAGGAGTTATTTAGCTAAAATAACAATGGCATTTTAGCTATCAGTTCCTTCTTCCTTAAATAGAGAAAATGTCATCCTCTTTGAATGTTTGTTGAAAATGCTGCTTTGAGTAGAGGCCACTGATTGAAAGCCAATACATAATAGAATTTGAGTAATACTGACAAGTAGAATAGGATATTTCTTGGGTACTTGATAGAAGAACGCTCATGGTTTGCCAGCTGTGAAAGCTGCTGTTGAGAGCCTACTCAGAGTGTACTGTTGGCAGAAGCTATTTGGAAATGACTTTATGTCATATACACATATACCATATATACCATATTGTTATATGTTATATACACGTATGCCATAGATCCAGAGATGCTTTGCCTTTTTCTGAATGATGGCATTTTTAATACGTAGACATGCTTATTATCTCTTTATTAGATCATTCCACTATATCATGAAATAGGAGCTGCTTCTTCACTCCCTTATTCATCACCCATCCAGTGAATGCCCTCAGGTAGCAGGCTTTACCAGACCCTAGAGACCTCCTGAAAAGTAAGCTCTATGAAGTCAGGGGCCTTCTCTATCTTGTTCACTGCTGTATACTCTGTGTCTAAAAAGCATCTGATTAGTAAAAAGTGTTCAGTAAATATTTGTTGAGTAATTGAAGAAGAGTGGATCCCATGGATATCCTCCCTCCCTCTTAGTAATTAAACTTAATGGCTGTAATTCTGTAATGAATTCCTAATCTGTAACTGAATGATGAATTTCTAATCTGTGACGGGCTTAATTCACAGCCCAATACTGATTTTTATTTTTTCCCCTAGTCCAGAATGGGTAAGAAATTTAAACAGTGCTCACTTTGATTCCAGTAGTTTTGGCACAAATGTTTTTCCAGGCAATGGGCTGGAAAATATGAAATTCTCTTCTCTCAGCGAGTCTGTTCATATTGGGCCTTTGAGCATTTACAGGGAGTTAGTTTTATTTTCTGAAACCTTCTTGTTGTATTGTTGGCCCCAGTATCTGGTAACCTACTTTAAAAGGCAAAAACAAATAGACAAAGCAAAATAAAAATCGCCAAACACTCCAAAAATGGTACTCAGAAAATAATCCAAAGAAATACAAATGCGTACAGCACATTAGTAAAACTTATTTAAAACTGGTAAGTCCTCCTTCTTTAGCTATTTCTAACCCCTCATTTGCTGTTTTGACCCTATAGAGAATCCTTTTTTTGCCCAGCTCCATACATCTGATCCAGATGGTATGCTCTCTGGGCTCCTTGAGTTCTACTCTTGTTCTTTCTTCCCTTCCCTTTCTTTCCCCCCATGTCATTTTCCTTCTCACTGCCTTCCTGGTTTTCTCTTTTTCCCCTCCTATTTCTTTCTTTACCTGAATCTTTCTCACATACAGTACCTACCCATATTTCCTTAGATATTTACAGTTTTCAGTAGTGGGAAGAGGCAACACATCAGAAATTTTGGTCTAGCTTGTGGCAGGCATGAGTTTCCCTTCTGACAGTAGGACTTTCTATAGTTAACACCTCATTGACTGGAATCTCTATTAAGAGTTATTTTGTGTCCATTTGGGGAATGAAATTTGAGGTTTTTGAAATAGTGCTATAAGTGAATATTGCTTGATGAAAATGAGTTGCCATTTCTATTTGGGGTTTGTCAATTTTGATTATAAAAGTGTACAACTAATATGTTTTCTGTGACAAAAGTTAATCTGTTGAGTGCTTATTTAATCCCTTATTTATTCACAGTAATGCATTTGGAAGATAGTAGCAGCCCCTTGGTGTTCGGATGAGGAACAGAGGCACAGAAAAGTCACATAACTTACCCAGCATCACTAGTTAGTAAGAGAAGGGCCAGGGTTTAGAGCCAGGAAGTCAAGCCCCAGAGAAGAGATTCGTAACCACCATACAATGCTGTTCCTCTGAGCAAATGTTTAAAACTGTGATAAGTTGTGGCCGAATTAGCCTACTGTGTACGGACACTGACCTTGTGAGACTCTTCCAACCCAGTCTTCCTCCAGAGCATAAGCATCTCTCTGAGATCCCAGAGACTCACAGGAGGGGGGCAGGAGATGGTTCTCTGTGCCAGTCCTTTTTGTAGTGGCTTGTCACAATTGCTGCTCTTCACGGGACACATAAAGGAGTAGCATTTGCCTCATGTCTTTTCTGAACCAGGAGTATCATTCCCTTATTTGCTTTTCAGAGTCCCTTTAAGAGTCTGCGTGGCATTTGATACAGGAAGAAGGATAAAATGCTTTACAGAGCGAGAGAGAAAGAGAGAGAGAATGAGCACAGATTTAAGTACAATTTTGCTGTTTTAATCCATGTTGTTAAAGATGACACTTTTCTTTACTGTGATGTGCGAGATAAATCTTCTCTTTCACAACGTGCACTTCAAGCTGACAAGCGTACACACTTTGATCATGTTGTGCACTTTTCTGCTAAGTCCCAGTTGAACACCACATATGGAGATGAAAATATTGTTACAAAAGGCGTGATTACACTTATCTGAACCTTAGAACAAATTTTACTCAACTATCACTAAAGGACCAATTATATTAGACCAAGTTGCTGTTTTGCTTATATCTCCAGAAAGATAGAAAGAAATGATGTCAGGCGTATTTAAGGTGGAGAGTTGTGATATTGTGATTTATAATAAATATATATTTGGTTTTTCTCCTATTTTGGGGACAGAACTCCTGAAAATTGTTGGAATCTTATAAATGATGAGAATAATAAAGGTGTCTTTTTTGATATTAATAAGGTAACCCTGGGGAAGCCCTTAGATACCCTGAGGACTAGGGCCGGTTGCTGGGAGAACCAACAGTGTGATTGATTATCCAGCTGGAACTTTCAGTCCCACCCCCAACCTCTAAGAAGGATGAGGGGTTGGAGATTGAGTTCAATCACCAATGACTGATGATTTAATCCACCAGGCCTATGTAATGAGGTCTCCATAAAAACCCAAAAGGACAGGATCTGGCGAGCTTCTGGGTTGGTGAACACCTGAAGATTGAGGGAGAGTAGAGCACTCAAAGAGGGCATGGAAGCTCCGTGCTCTTTTTCTACATCTCGCCCTATGGATCTCTTCCATCTGGCTATTCCTGAGTTATATAGTCTTATAATGAATTGGTGATCTAGTAAGTGAAATGTTTCTCTGAGTTCTGTGAGTTGCTCAAGCCAACTAATTGAACCCAAGGAGGTGCCTCGGGAACCTCTGATTTATAGCCAGTTGGTCTGAAGTAGAGTTAACAATCTGGATTGTGACTGGTGTCTAAAGTAGGGTGGCGGGGCAGTCTTGTAGGACTGGACCCCGAACCTGTGGGACCTGACGCCGTCTCTGGGCAGACAGTGTCAGAATTGAATTGATTTGTAGGACACCCAGTTGGTGTCAGGGGGATGGATTGGTGGTGGTGGGGAAACTCCTCCCTTCCCAGGAATTGGAACTGGGATCTGGACACTTTGGAGAATTTATGTGTTTTTATTGTCTTTAAGAAAAAAACAAAAACTGGTTATTTGGCTTTTGTTCATTGCTATTTTCTGAAGGCACATTCATAAGAAATAAATAATGGTTGACTGACTAAGTCTCATCTTTATTTGGCCAAAAGTGGTTAATTATAGGCAATTTTTTTAAATGGTCAATCAAAAATTGTGACCAGTTTTTACCAGTAGTTTAGTCATTCTCTCTGATGATTGATAAATGGTAATTTTGTTGATTGGTTTATGCCTCAAACCGAAGTCTGTCATGCAGATCTAACAGGTTATACAACCAGAGATTTGATCTGACTTACTTAGAACTTGACGGAAACTGTGAACCAACCAACACTGGTAATGATCGTGTTGCTTTAAAAAAATCATATTTCATATTCTATACACAGCTTTGTAAGTAATTTCATTCCCAATAATTTAATCCTTCTCGATTTTCCGCACAGCTGGAACTTAGTGCTGTGACACTGTTTCTTGTTTTATTTTTCTCCTTCCACATTATTAATAGAGATTTTGTTCTTAAAAATAAGAAACAACTAAAAACATGATACTTCATCCTTTCAGATTGCTTTAACAAAACTTATCTATTGAAATACTGGGGAGTTTAATAATCCTAGCTCTGTTGTCTGAGCTGGCCTAATTCCAGTTTTGTGCTGTTTATAGAGGTTGCCTTTCTTTGTGCAATAAATTCTCTCTGAAGAGGAGTTTTGAAACTAAACAATAAACTTTCATTAATTGTTTGACATATTCTGTCATTTTAGAGCTATAATATCTTTGTTTCTCTATGAATTTTAATTTGTGTCAATGGTAAGTTCCCCTTCAGTTCCCCGTTCAGCAAAGGACCCATTGGCTTTGCTGTTAGGACTGCTCTACTGGCCCTGGAAGGATTGTTTGGCTTCAGAGAGCTGCCTTGCCCAGTCTCTAACCCCACCCCTCCCCTGTGACCTCAGGATGGGGCCCACATTCGATTGATGTGGAATCTATAACGATCTAATTCAGAACAACTCCGTGAGCCCTTCTAGTCTCAGTGCTCCCTGTGGTGTTGGGACTTGTCATTGGGCCACAGCCAGCTGGGCTTCTCTGCTAGGAACTGCTTCCTCTCTTGATCCTCCATAGGATGGAGGCCAAGGGAAAATATGCATTTCAAACTTCCAAGAGTCCACTTCCTGGGGAGCCCAACCTGCAATAACATTGTTTCAGACACTTTAGACTCCAGCTTCTGAATAATCTATAGGCAAATGTTAAATGAAACAGAACGTATGGTTGTTTAGAACGTATGCTTCTTAATAGATGGCACCATTAATAGTTTCATTGTTTTTACTATTGTATTATTCTTTTAAAGAGTCAAATTCTAATTTTCAAACCAGATTTTCAAAATATTTATGGACTCCCTTTGAAAAGAGACTTGGATCATTAGGGTAGGAATTGGGGGGTTAAAGAAAAGAATGTAAGTAACTTTTCCCATTTTCTTACATTGAAATTGCTCTAATCAGATTGTTTTTTTTTTTTTAAAGTATTTATTTATTTATTTATTAGGAAAGAGAGAGAGTGAGAGAGAGCAGGTTAGAGTGAGAAGCAGACTCCCCATGGAGCTGGGAGCCCGATGTGGGACTCGATCCCGGGACTCCGGGACCATGACCAGAGTCGAAGGCAGTCGCCCAACCAACTGCGCCACCCAGGGGCCCTCTAATCAGATTGTTTTGACCAATGATAGGTTTGAAGTGAAATCTAGTCATCTTATTTATGGTGTAGACAAATGGACAAGTATCACTTCTCAGAATTGTGGCTATTTGATAATATTATACAAAGAGTGGTGAAGGATTCAAGAATACGATGGGTTGACAATCCATGTTTTAGGTCTGAATGGCAGCTATCTCCCCTGTCAGGTTTAGTGATAGTGCCTATCTGGTCATGATGATGATGATTATTAACAACAATAATAATGTACCACGTTTTTATATACCTTTGTCATAATACCCTTTTAAATTTGATTCTCTTGACATCTCTGGGAGATGGTTATTATGAACCTTGTTACAGAAGTGAGGAAACGGAGAGGTGAGAGATTCGTCTCAGGTCACACAGAATCCACTCTGAGGTCTTCTGATACCAAGTCTGTTTTCTTCCTCGCTTCAATATCGTTTTGCACCAGCAAATCAACACGTATGAACATGCCTTTCACCCCTCAGACCTGAGACATCAGGCTACTCACCCATGAAATAAAGAGATAAATCTTGTAAAGTGGAATTATTTATAAATTTGCTCTTGAATCAAGGAGAGCAAATTACTGTGCCACCCTACAGATGAATGAACTAAGGCTAAGGTGGGGTCTTCTAATTCTTGGCACCCTGATAAAAACTGTTTTGGGAGGCAGACCCATTTCAGTGACAGCTTCTTCTGAAATATCAGGTCTACATTTTTTAATTTCTTTTACATCACTTATTTTTTAACATATAATTACATGATTCCTTTTGTTTCTCTCCTTGGCTGAGAGGTGTTTGAAAGTGGAATTGTCTCATTTCTATTTCTTTCTGCCAGCAGTGCCTAAAATAAGTCTTCCATCTATTCACTCAACAAAGGCTTGTTGAAGTCTTTTTGTGCCAAACACAGTGATAGGTGATATGGGGTACAGTGGTAAATGTGAAAGACGAAGTTCCAGTAGTCATATAGTCTATAGTCTAAGGTGAGGAAAAAAATAGCAAAATAAAAGAATATAAGTATCGTGGTTGCTGCAGTGCAAAGGAGAAGTGAAATATGAAGGACTTCAGGAAAATCTGAAGATGTGTATTTACGGGGATAATGGGAAAGTTTTAAGGGTGCACCTTCAAGTTTAAACTGAAGAAGTTTGAGTCAGTTCTAAGAAATCTGCATAGATTAGAAGTATCTAGTATTGTATTTGTACAGCTATCGATTTATAAGGGGCAATCTGCTGGGTTTTTTTAATTAATCTGTAAATTTGCTTTATTTTATTCATCAATTATTTGTACCTACTTAACCATTAAGCAACAGGTATGGTCAATTGTGGATAAGCAAGTTGATAGAAAAAGTCTAGACTTAGAGTCAGACAGACAGGGCTCTGAACCTGGGCTCCAGCTCTTGCTAGTCGTTGATAGCCCTGTTTCTCAGTGTCCTCATCAGATATATGTGATAATACCAGTCTTGGAGTGCTGCCATTAGGACCAGTGAGGTATCAGTGAATGAGACTGAGAAAGAACGGTCTTCTGTGTTGTGAAATACACATAAAGTGTTCAGTTCTGTGAATGGTCTTCCAATTATTACTAAATAATCAAAAGAAAAAAATTTACACAAGCAAGGAAATCAGACAGCAAATTCCAGAAAGTAGCCAATTATACATTCCTCCACGCAACATTCTTTTCCTACACTTTTAAGAAAGTGCTAAGCTTTAGAAATTATTTCTTGCCAAACTTGGAAGCCTACGGAACAGGAAAGTTGGTGTCCCTGGAATTGCATGCAATCAGCACTCTTTCAGGTTGAGATGTGGAGAAATAGATGCAACAGACATATTCTTTGATGGAGGGCAACCCCTCTTCCTCCTGTTCATGCCGGGAGTCTGAATCAAGTCAGAGAGTCTCTTTAAACATGAAAACGTTAGATAATGTAGGAAAGGTACTATAGGCATTGTAGGTATATCTTTGATAAACCTACATATCTTTGATAAAGCATGAATGTTTGACTAGATTTCACTGGTGCTTTAACCAAACCCTAACAGTATATAATGACTTCTTTTGAAGCCACAGGACTGTTTCTGGGGGGTTATGACATTTATTACTGCATTTTTGATATATCCTATGTAATCATCTTTCATCATTAGATAATTTTATGTTATCATCTGGCTATTCTTATGTGTACATCTCATCATTCAATTATATATTACAAGATGCTGAAAATAGGCAATCTTTGAATGTCTGTAGCTCCTGAAACACAGAAGACCATGAGTGCTTATGAATGGATTAACAGTTGGACTTTTTGACTGATGTGAAGATACAAAGTGTGAATGAGTTTCAAAGCTCCCGGGGGCACATAATACATTATATGTTAATAAAAACATATTAACATGTAAAAATATAGTAACATATTATGTTTTTATATTTTATAATTTTTAATTATATTTTATAATATGTTAATTATAATATTAACATATAAAACATATTAACATATCATGGTTTTATATTTTATGATTTGTAATTATATTTATAATATGTTAATTATAACATTAACATATTAACATATAAAACATATTAACATATAAAAACATATTCTAAGAAAAGAATCCTAATCTTCTAGCTCCAATCATTTGAGAAGTAATACAGTCCACAGTTTAAAAAACTTTCCATAAGGCATCAAACAGCAAAATGCCGTAAGGAACAGGATCTCTGTATTTGTTCAGCTGAAATAAACTAATTGTGTAGTCCCTCCTTCCAGGAAAACACAGATTGACCAGGCTGACAAATATGAGGGTAGGCATAAAAGATATGAAATGGATTTAGACCATGTAAAAGTCCAACCTAACTAACTTAGCTTTTTACAAACAGAAAAGTTTGATAGATCCGTAGTGAATGAATAAATCAATGTATTCAGACTAAACTGTGTCTGGGTCGCCTGTTTATCTCACCTGAAATAGTCATGATAAAATTGTTTCAGCCTTCATTTCTTCTGGCTGTAGGGTCAGTAGTATTCTCAGAATGATACTTAGGATATGACATGTCTTTAATGGGATGCTTAAGTAATCACAGCAATTTAATTAAAAGGGCAGTCATATTTTAACACAGCTATTGTTCCCCAGAGTGTTACAGCTTTGTTCTCACATTTCTCCAGTTACCTAATGCTTCCACTCATCAGTTTTTTGATTTTTAAAAACATTATGTAGTCCTCAACTTACCACTAGACTTTGTCTCAAGAGTTTTCTCTTCAAAATTTACGATCGCTCCTTTCCGTTGGCATTTGCTAGCCCCCTCTCCAAACTCATGGTTTTTCAGAGCTCCATCGTTCACCTTTTCCTGTCTTTGGGGGACGCCTGGGTGGCTCAGTCAGTTAAGGGTCTGACTTCTGCTCAGGTCATGATCCCAGGGTCCTGGGATTGAGCCTCATATTGGGCTCTGTGCTCAGCGGGAAGTCTGCTTCTCCCTCTCCCTCTCTCAAAGAAATAAATGAGAAAGAAGGAAAGAAAGGAAGGAAGGAAGGAAGGAAGGAAGGAAGGAAGGAAGGAAGGAAGGAAGGAAGGAAGGAAGGAAGGAAAAAAGGAAAAAAGGAAGAAAGAAAGAAAGATTCCCTCTGAGTGATCCGTTTACTCCCAGCCCTTCAACTACGACTGCATCAGCAAAACTGACAACTGCATCACCTGACAAAATTGTGACTACATTTTCCGTCTCATTCTTTAGCTCCAGATCTATTTCTTCAGTGTGATGTTGCATGGGTACTTGAAGGACAACCTGTCCTGAATCAAAAATCCTCCTTTTCTCCTCTGCGGGCCTGTGCACCCACCTGTGGTGCTTACTTGTTTAATGGTGGCGTCACACAACCTGGTCACAAAGGCCAAAACCTTAGTGTCAGGCTTAGTGGTTTCCCGTTATCTCCCTACTTGGGTAAAATCGGTGCAGCCTAAATATATGTAATTTTTATTTGTAACTCCGACCTCAGTAAAGCTGGAAAAAAATAGTATGAAGCTTCATTGATTCTAACCTAAATTCTAACAGCTCCAGCGGCTCCTCCTCAGCCCCAGTTGCATTGTCTCAGGCGTCATTTTCCGGTGCCTCTTCCAATAACCTCCTCACGGACCTCAGTGCCTCCTGTTCTCTGCCCTCCAGGTTGTCCTGTGCATCAGCCACCCGCCTCCGTTTGTCCTCTGTGAAATGTTCACAATGTTCACAGAGGAAACGTATTTCTCTGGGCTACTTCAAAGAGCGAAGAGATAGAAACATTTGAGTGAGGCAGTGAAGCACTTTACTTATTCATCATCTTCCACGGGACCTGCACAAGCCATGCTAGATCTGGCCCCCATCTACCTCTCATCTTTGTCTCCCGCTTCTCTCCCTCTCATTCATTAGCTCTGCTGACTTGTCCCTGCCCTGCTCTTTCCTGCCCTTTCTCATGCTGCCTTCACCCATTCTCTCTTCTTTCTGACCTCATCACCACTTTAGGGAGACTTTTCCTGAACACTCCTCAATGTAAATTAAATACCCTGCTCTTCCTCATAGGACTCGCCATAATTTATAGTTATATACTGACTTTTGTTGTTTGTTCTATGTTAAGCCTCTTTCACCTACGATGTTTCTAGACCCTGAAGGCAGAAACAGCGTCTGTTTTATTCACCATTGTATCCACAGCCCCTGTGCAGTGTCTGGCAGATAGTGGGCATGCAATAAATATTTAATGAAGGAATGAATCAATCATCACAACTACTAATGGCATATTGGTAGGCTAGCCATCTACAGGCTCTGTCTGTGGATTATGGGCAATTCCCACCCCCTAAAAAGGTTAGTAAGAGCATTGCTATTGTAGGGATAACCTTGACCATGCTCTAACTTATAAGAGATACAACCTTCAGTACTCTAGCACTGTTATCATACATGGTAAGTCTGATCACAACACACTGGACACCCATCGTCTGGCTACCAGACATTTCTTTATTTGGCTACCTGAGATTTCTTCCTAAGGCATAAAACTCATCAGGTAATTTTCCTACTTATGAACTTTTAGTGAATTCCCATTGTTTTCAAGATGAAGTCCAAATTATTTGGCATGTCTAACAAAGTCCATCTCAAGCCAGGCCTGGCCATTCTTTCCAACCTCAGCCCCATCTGGCCTTGACCATAGGCCATGATCAAACAAGGTTCTTTCATACCTTGGCCTCTACCAGAAATGTCCCACTTTTGTCCCTAAATGGATGTATATTTACTGTTTAAAATCCAGCTCTCTCAAACACTTGAGTTACTCCTTCGTGTTCCCATTGTGTAGGTATATCCTCTTTATTCTAAAATTTACCACATAATCTGTGATAATTTATCGGGATGCCTGTTTCCTAAACTAGATGGTAACTCCTGGATTAGATTGTGTATTCCCAGTGTCTAGCCCAATACAGAACATAGAATGGAGCCTAATAACATTTGGGTGACTGAATGTATTTGGCAATTGTTTGGAAGTAAAATGCCTTTACTCGCTGAAGCAATGTTATAAATGGTGATGTAATTTTCAGCTGACTCAGAAAAAGTTTATTTAAGCCATAATGAAACGGAAACATATTGCTAATATTCCCTTTTCTTCTAATATTAGAATATGTTCTCTTTCTATTCCACTGAAACTGAGGAAACCTGACAGGTGGCAGAGATCTTTTCTAAACTTTTCTCTTTGGTTTCTCATTGACTTAGAAGGAGAAGCCAAAGGAAGAGTTCGTTTCTTCCTTTCTTTCTCTCTCTCTCTCTCTTCCTTCCTTTCTTCCTTTCCTTTCCTTTCCTTTCCTTTCCTTTCCTTTCCTTTCCTTTCCTTTCCTTTCCCTCTTTTCTTTCTTTCTTTCTTCTTTCTTTCTTTTCCTTCCTTCCTTCCTTCCTTCCTTCCTTCCTTCCTTCCTTCCTTCCTTCCTTCCTTCTCTCTTTCTTTTCTTTTCTTTCTTTCTTCTTCTTTTTTTTTTGGTATGATAATGGGATGGCATTTCTGTCATTTTGATTTTCTCAGTGGAGACATAATTTCAACTGAGGGTTTGAATCTTTGGGACTTGCCTGTGTCTCAAATAGTCTCAAATATCACTTGTCTCATAACATACCATTTTGCTGATGCATAAAAATTTTGCTGTAATGCTATGAGCTGTAAAATGGGATTAACTTTAAAGGAGGTCTACTAATAAAAGTAGGAAAAAGATCTTTTTACTTAATAAGTGGTCTTATCTATAAGACATACTCAATTTATTAATCCAGGCACTTCTTTTTCAACTTACATCAAATGAATCAAAATTGCCATTCTTCTTTGTACTCCTTGACCTTATTACACATTTCGTATCCTTTGGTTTTATTATAGTTATCCACAAAATAACTAATGTTGAAACTTGGAAAATAAAATAACCACCTGATGTATGATTAGATATTTGATATATATTGTAATGCAAACAAACATGAATACTTTCAATAGATGAGAATGCCATGTTTTGAAATACAATATACTGCTTTGAATCATGTTTTTATAAAGCAGCTAACCTCATTAAGTTGGTTAATTAAATAAGTGTCTTTTCTGAGTCACTCTCTCTTTCTTTTTAAAATAGGTGGTGTTTGCATTGCTCAATCACAGAAAATTCCACGTGAACCAAGACCTGGAGAATTTGAAAAAATTATCAAACGCCTGCTAGAAACACCTAATGCTCGGGCAGTGATTATGTTTGCCAATGAGGATGACATCAGGTGCTGATTAATTTTCTTCCTGATGTAGGATAACATTTGCAACACACATCCCTTTTTTTTTTAAACATATTTCATGTTCAATGTAAAATCTTGTGAGATTTCACAGGAATTGCAACATTTTCATGCAATTACAGACTGCCTTCCTTCTGTTACAGAGACACAACAGCCTTCTAGTTTCTAAGTCTGAATTGGCTCTAGAGTAAAACCTGAGGACTGAAAGAAATGAGACAAGTAAGGATGATAGACAGAGTGATGTGAATGAAGTTAAGGATGAGGCTGATTAACAGGTGCTGGAGTTAAAATCTCCAGTAGGTTTCCTTTAGAATAAGATTCAAGCAGTTAGTGATTGACTAATTGTTTAACGGTGACTTACTGAGTGCCTGTAATTTGATATAACTGGTCTTGTAACATTCCTAAGTGCAGTGTTTCTTGATAAATATGGTTTGTTTTATTTCTTTTTATTCCTGTAGGAGGATATTGGAAGCAGCAAAAAAATTAAACCAAAGTGGTCATTTTCTCTGGATTGGCTCAGATAGTTGGGGATCCAAAATAGCACCTGTTTATCAACAGGAGGAGATTGCAGAAGGGGCTGTGACGATTTTGCCCAAAAGAGCATCAATTGATGGTAAGGACAAGCCATAGAAACTATGTTTCATTCCAATTGAATCAAAACTCAAAGCCAAAACCAGAGTATCAGCATGGGATAAAATGCACCCATTGTTGATAACTCTGGATAGAATTTTTAATTCTGATGGTAGAATTACCAAGACAGTAACTCTTTAACCCAGCATATACTTTTCATTAGAGAAGAGTACCCATTTGATTTTTTCTCTTAAAAAAAGGGAGTTAGAGTTGGCCTTAGCTATTTCCGTGATGTTACCCTCTAACCTTGCGTGTTTCTATGGCACAGTTGATGGTTACAGCACTGTCATGGGGAGAGTGCTGCTTTATAAAAAATGGAGACATAAGGCTGGGCCGACCCTACAGATAAAGTAATGCAACAGCAAAGATATGGAGCCTCCCTGAAAGGAAGTCTATCTCCCAGATAGCCTTTCCAATGGTCTTAGCAGTGACTGAAATCCCTACCTTCCCCATTATCTTTTGGAGAAGGCACAGGTTCCAGGTGGTCTCCCTTCGGTGAGGTGGTCCCCTCAGCAGGCTGGCACTTTGGGCTGTAACCCCTGACCCCATAAGATTACAGCAGTGCTGATTAGTTTATTGGATTAGCTGAAAATGGAACATATAGGACAGATACATTTTGAGGCAGGTAGAAGCATGGAAACCTGGAGAATTGATTCCTGCTAGAAGACCGAGAGAAGAATGAGTTGTGTGAGTTGGTTCGGAATATACAGCAGAAGGGTGCTGGTGGCTGTGATGGAGGGTGGGGGAGGTTGTGAAGATGACACCAACAACAGGTTCTCCTCTTCGTTCATCTGTTGAGCCAGGTGCCTAAATGGTGAACAGTGAGGGCAATAATACTGTCCACTGATTACCCTTGGCTTTCACCATATGGGAAGACTGATTTCTGGGCTACTGGTTCCTCCCATTTGTTAATACACTTTGGGGTTTTTTTTTCCGCCACAGGCAATGATCATAATCTAACATAATATCCATTCAAAAGCTCTGACAGTATTTGATTTTGCTTTTGAAAGAATATTAAAATCATACCTTTCTTCTCTAAAATAGGGTTTGATCGCTATTTTAGAAGCCGAACTCTTGCCAATAATCGAAGAAATGTGTGGTTTGCAGAATTTTGGGAGGAGAATTTTGGATGCAAGTTAGGATCACATGGAAAGAGGAATAGTCATATAAAGAAATGCACAGGTAACCACTGAAATGTTTTCCTTGGTGCATTTGTTTTATCATTGCATGAGAAATGAAGTTTTTTGGTATGGATAATGATCTATTTCTTCATGTCTCTTACTAGTTTCTCATCAAGGTTGAGCATATGCTGATCATTGAGGAAACCTGTGTGTACTCATTGGTTCTTAGAGTCAACATGTATTTCTCGACCACATGCAATGTGTCCAACACTGGGGTATTTGAATTCTATTTAAAAACAAATTTAAAAACTTATTGAGTTTCTACTATGTGCAGAACACTTTAGTAGGCTTGGTGAGATATAGACAAATAAGCAAGAAGTAATACTGATCTCCAGGAACTTAACATGTAGTGAAGTTGATGGATCATAATACATGATATAAAAGAGTCACTTTTTTTCACTATTTCAACCCATGTCCTCTATAATACAATTGTCCCCCATATCCTGCATGGCTCTTACAGCTATGATTTTTTGATGCTCTACCTTCTATATCATGGGCTTAAAAGTAATAGTGATATTAAATTTTGAATGTAAGAATGAAATATTTTTTATTTTCAGATAACATAATTATGTATGTAGAACCATGTATGGAATTTTAAAAATTACTTAGAGTTAAGTACTCATTTTAGCAAAACCATAGATACAAGGTCAATATAAAAAACCTTTTTATCTATATATCTCTATGTATCTCTCTATATATAGCTTCTTTTATAGAAACTAATATGTGGAAAATGAAATTTAAAGAATTCCTTTAGTAGCAAGATCAAAAAACATAAAACATCAGAGATAATTTTAACAAAGATGCATAAATCTTTTACACTGAATACTACAAAACTTGAATGAGCACTTTATAACCATATACCCTTCTCACGTCTACCCCTTCATGCCCATATTTTGATAGATTCTCCTTTCCCTCTGATCACTTCCTTTAGAAATAGCTGCTCAATAGAAGATATAATACGATCGATGCTAGAGCAGACAGATAACAGAGTAAGAGATAACAGAGTAAGAGTTAGAGGTAACAGAGTAAGAAGGGGGATGTGAAAAATGGCGAACATGCTGCAGAGGGGTCTGACTTCAGGCTCCCTGTGTGCCAGGCACCCTTCCAGGAGGAACGGAGATGAAGTCTGTGCTCACGGGCCTTACACTCCAGTGTGAGGAGACAGACACTAAGTAAGGAAACATAAATGAACAGAGACTTCCAGATGCTGAGCTGTGCTTCCAGGAAACCCAAGGGAGTGAATGTGAAAAGCTGAGCAGGTGGTATTGGCCAGGAGGGTGACCAGTAGGCTGTGCAGTCACAGAATGCTTCTCTAAGCAGCTGACATTTGAGATGAGACCTGAATGGCACGATGTTGTCAGCCACGTGAAGATATGAGGGCAAGTTATCCCAGGATCTAGGGCGAGCCTCCCTTGTTGAAGCCACGGAGGGTGGGGGGTGGAGGTGGGGGAACAAGGTGGCTGGAGTGAGGGAGCGAGGGTAGTAAGTGAGAGGGAGAGTGATGGCCAATGAGCCTAAAGAGATAGGCTGGGGTCACATCATGCAAGGTCTTCAAGTTGTTTCCAGGAACACAAGTGCTGGGGGATTGGGGCTTTAACCTACCTGTAGGATAGGATTACTCATGGTTTTTCCTCTAGGACATTGCTCAGGTACCTGTTTCAAGCAGATTCTTCTGGCCGAAGTGTGAAGAGGGCTGGAGATCAGTAGAGAAAAAGGAGAAAGGTCATCAGGGCCTGTCTGCTAGTCCTGGTGATGGACAGTCACAGTCTAAATAAGGATGCTCAGGTCTGGGCAGAACACAGAGGAAAGAAGTCCTGGGAGGTCACATTGACAGTACGTGGTGACGAACACTAGTGTGGGGGTAAGTGATGGAAGCTCTGAACATGAAATCTCTACCAGCTAAGACTAGGAAAAGGGTGATGTCATTAGTTAGCAGAGAAGACAGAATGAATGAATGGTAGATTTGGAGGGGAGAGACTTGAATTTGGTTTTGAGATGGCCCCATGAAACTGCCCAGCAGGTGGCAGCATAAGGTCTGGGACCCCACAGAGAATCTGGCACTAAAAATACAGGCGCTTGCTTGTCAGCTGGAGACCTGGAAGTTAAGGACCAGGGCAGAGATGCAGTTGCCAAAGGAGCTGGAGCAGACCTGAGGAATGATGCCTGAAGATTCTGGGGGAAAAGCCAGGAAAGGCCAGTGAGCGCAGTGAGAGGCGTCGTCTCAGTGAGCTGGAGAAAAGATGGCGTGCACGTCAGTGCTGCTGAGAGGCATGGCTGAGGGATGAGAAATGTGATAGACTCAGATTGTGCGGGGCTGAGATAGAGCCAGAAGAGAGGAAATGGGGGAAAGAATGCTTCTTTAAAAAGTCTGGCAAAGAAAAAAAGAGTAGATATGATGAAAAACTTGAGAAAGCAGCAAGATTACAGAAGTGTTCTTTAGGATAGGGCACACTTGAGCATGTTTTCAGAGAAATGTAATATTCAGAAGGAGTAGCTAGGGAAAGAAAAATTAGCTGTGGGCTAGGATCTTGACAGAAACTTTAGGGAGAGGCATTAAAAGGGAGGTGTTACCTTGAAATAATGTGATTCAGTTGTGGGAAAAAGATACACACAGAACTGTACAGAAGTAGAGGGGAAAATCCTATAATTAAATGCTAGATTTGGACATAGATATTACTTCAGAAAATATATGACTGTAAGTTCAAGTCATGAAATTCAAAACTTCGTGGAAGAGATGAGTGTTTGATAAGAAAGATTTGAGAAAGAACATCCAAGATGAGAGAAAAGGTGGGCTAACAGGGCAAAGGCACAGAGTAGGACATGGCATGGAGATGCGGGAAGGACAGGGAAGGGGTCAGCGTACTGGAAAGAAGAGTGCACATTAAGGAATAATGGGAAATAAAGAGGGTCCAGATATGGAAGGATTTGAAAGGGGAGTTTACAGAGTAACTTCCGTGCTTTCATTCAGATACATTTTACAATGTGCTTGGTTCTGACTTCTGAGTGTTACTGTTTGTATATACATGTTCGCAGCCTCCTGTCATTTAGACCACATGAATGAGAACCTGCAAGTTCATGAAGTAGCCGAACTCCATTCTCTCTCTCTCTCTCTATATATATATATAAATTTGGTAGGAAATTAGTTATTAATTAATCATAATTTTTAATAGACTGTTTTCAGAATCTAAATCCTATTTTCTCTAAACAACTATTTAAAAAAAAAAGTTGATGTGTGTGGAAGTCCTGTTAGCATCTGTGGATGGTGTCTGTTGATACTGTTTCAGGCACAATTCTGACCTGGGTTATGGTACAGTCCAGACTTGGTGGCATGTCTGCTGCTGATTCCTTCAATTGATTTGGGTGTTGCTAAAAATAGTAAAAGTCTGTCCAGTTAGAACTATTTCTAGTGCAATGAAAATGGTGTTTACTCTAAGTGCTAGGGCAAGTGCACCCTTAGGGAATGGGATTAGTAAACAGATTTTCAGATAAATTCCATTGTGATACTGAAATAACTTGCTTCTGAGTGGAAAAGAAATAAATGATGCAATGTTCTAACTTAATTTGTTTTTAGATATATTTGTTTATTTGAGAGAGAGAGAGAGAGCATGTGTGCAAGCAGGGGGAGGAGTAGAGGGAGGAGGGAAAGGGAGAGAGAAGCAGATTCCCCAATAAGTGTGGAGCCTGGTTTGGGGGCTTGAGCTCACAATCCTGAGATCACGACCAGGATCAAGAGTTGGACACTCAAATAACTGAACCACCTAGGTGCCCCATAACTTAATTTTTTAAAAACACTAACACATGAATATTTCCAGATTTGAGAGAAGATGTGCGTGCCCCACATTACCATCAACACTCAGTCTTCCTCTCTGTTTTTGGAGAGGAAAGATGACCTATCATGTTAGTGGTCAAATATACTTAAGAAGGAAAACCTATGGATATTCATGAGTAGGGGTGTCCAGGGTTTGAAAATTATTTATATTTCCAATTTGTCCAATTCCATCCAATTCAGAAATGAATGAATACAGATGTGCATGTTTCAAAATTGGGCCTTACAGAGTTCATGTTTAACAATCCACAGTGAGTCAAAAAGTCAGGGAACTGCATGAGAGAGGATATCTACAAGGGCCTTTTCCCTGCATTTAGGGTATCATTTGTGGGTTATGTTCTGAGTAAAATTTTACATTGGGCAATGATAATCTGTGAACGTAATTATTTGCTTCTATTGGGAGCGATACTGGCAATGTATTTGCATGGATAAGAGAGTGCTTCCCAGCAGGGGAGGGCTTCTGTCTTATCAATTTTCGGGAGATAGAATGTCTTCAAGCAGTGAGGAGCACCCTCTTCCTAAAATTAACTTGGTGCAAACAGTTTTCTGAGATGATTTTTTCCCCCTAGAATCTCAGGAAAGCTTTCAAAAAGATGTGATATTACTGTTAACTTTGATACGCTGGCCAAATTCCAAAGTGAAACAATTCCTACCATCCACTTAGCTATTTATGTAGTTATTATTGCTTCTGAGAGCTGCTGAGTTCTGAAAGCTACTACTACTTAATCCGACTTAAAATTCCCTTTGTCTTTCGCAAGAAGAAAAAAGGAATTCTTTTGTGCCTGTTATCAGTGGTGATGGGTATTATTTTACAGACATTTATGTGACCTCTCTCTCGTTTTCGCCCTCCCTCCCTTCTTCCACTCCCAGTCTTCATCCCTCTCCGCTCCTCACAGCCCAGACACCCACAACCCCCCAAGAACGGTGGGTCTTCATCATTTCTCCCCGTCCTTGCCAGTTTTTCACAGACCCATTTCCCCACTCGGGCTTCTGCCTGAGCTCCTCTCCCGCTGTTTCCCCTTCATCACCTCATTGGGTCTTTTTCCTATGTTTTCTCTGATCAGTCCCTAATCTGCCATTGTTTTGTCCAGCAAGAATTTCATCGGCGGTGAAGAGTTTTTCTTTTGAGGTCTCGCTTGACTTTTTTATGGCCGTCATTCTGATTTCTCGTCTTCCTTGGTGAGACCCGATAGTGAATATTGCGGACCTGGGGTATGTGGGAAGCCTGCCATGTGGGCAGACTCCCTCTCCCCTCACAGTGTGTCCTGGACTTTGTTTCTTCGTTGTGAATTGTGAAGAGCTCTCTGTGCCCTTATCAAAACAACATCCCTGACCAACCTAATAAATTCAGTAGGCCCCATAGAGCATCTTAAAACCTCCCTTTGCCTCAGTCATCCATGCATTCATCATGATTCACTCGTTTATTCATTTTGGATGACCTGCCTTATGCCCAGCACTGTGCTAGGACCACTCTTGCCCTTTGATTGCTCACATGCATGTGCACTGTCTTACCTACAGTATTTGAAGTGCTTTCCTTGTCTGTTGGGTTTTAATCCTTAGCCAGGAGGTTGGAACACTGCTGCTTAGCCTGCATATGGCTGACACTCTGATGCTAAGTAGCATATGCTACTTGAAATGGCTTATTGATTCTTATTTATGATGATAGAAATAGTGGTAATGGAAAAAGCAATGCACAGATATGTTTCTTCCCACAAACAAGCAATTCTGTCAGTGAACCAAATAGCAGCCTCAATAATTAGCTCCCTGAAAGGCCTGCCAATTTATTATCTGGGGCCAGAGTAACTAACTAGGTGACTTTTCCTGTGTAACTACCTCTCCATAGTCCTCTCTTGCTTTGGGAGGCTATGGAAGGTAGAAGCTTTCATCCATTCACCCAGGACTCATGGAGACCATGTGAGTGAGTTGGGTAGTTAATAATAGGGATAGATTTAGATAGTTTGATTTGCTAACTCAGGATGAAGGGAAACTAAGATCACTTTCCCTGTGTTAAAAAATATGTTCCGCCATTCTTAAAGGCTCCTTGCCCCTTGTCTAGAGTAAAACTCTGGGGGGCAATGTCTTTATATTAGCACTCTGGGGTGGTTGTTAGCCCATATGCTGCTGTTCTTAGTGAGTAAAATAGCAGCAATACCAGAATGACTTATTTATGCCACTTCTGAGAGTCCATATTGAATTTCAATAGATGGCAAAACAGGCATCGATTTCAGACATATTGGATTTCAGAATTTCAGAGCTTGGATATAAAATCGAGATCATTCTCTTGTTTTCTAGGTGAAGAAACAGGAACCCAGGAAGATTAAGTGAATTGTTGAAAATTCACACAGTCTCAGAGCAGCAACTAGAATCTCAGTCTGTTTTATTTAAATTTATCCTTGACTTTTATATCCTTATTTTATTTTATTATCTACTTATTTCAGAGTGTTACCACATAGTTGGAAAATACTTTTTTCTCTTAATAGTACTTTATGTATAACAGCACTGCATTATGGAATTTTAAAATCAGCTATGAAATGAAGCAGAAGTAACATATTGGGTTGTTACATAATCCTATAGAAAATGACATTTTAATATTCTTCATATTGATTTTCAATGATACGTGTATTTGTGAGTGGGTCTTAGACAGAATATACTTTTTATCCATTTCCCTAGCCCCCTGCCCTTTATAAAAGCAGACCTAAAACTATATTTTTAAAAAATAGGAGGGCTTATTTTATAACTCTAAGTCTAATAGCATAGTGAGTTATAGCAACTCACTTTGCTAAATTAATTTTCTCATCTATTCATTCCCTTATGGAAAAAACTCACTTGTTTTAAATCAGTTCAGGAAGCACTATAATGTATGATAGTACTTCTAGAACTTTTGTGTGCACATGAATTACCTGAGCATCTGGTTAAAATTCATAGGTCTGGAGTGAGGCATTCTGCATTTTTCACCAGTCTCAGGTGATGTGGTTGCCAGTGGGCTCTGGGCCACACTTCGAGTAGCAGGGGATATTACAGTTAGTTTATAGAGATAGCAAAAGCACCTGATATTCAATTAGCAGAACAAATATTCAGTTATGCTAAAAATTACTGATTAACCCAAGATATTCTACAAAAGATCATTTAAATAAGACTTTAAATTATCAAATGCAAAAAATCTATAATCAAAAGTCTATGTTGTATGTACAATCTTCAATAAGTATTTAGATCAGTAAAGTAGAAAGATAAAGTAGTGCGTATGCATGTGTGTGGGGGGATGTGTGTCCTCATTAGGAAATTTGAAAGTACAAAGCTTAATTACTAAATTTAAAGAAATGTACAAATATGCACCTGCATCTTCAAAATCTGCAAAGTAGATTACAAAGTTTGCTATGTCAGGAACCAAGAATACTCTGATAACTTAGAAATTATACCATCAGTCATAAATGCACATAGAGTAAAGGAGTTGGAAAGACTCATAGAGATCATTTTGCTTAATTCTTTGATTTTACGGAAAAGGAAATTGGATCCCCTGTGGTTTAAGTGTGTTGTTCAAAGCCTTATAGCTGCCTGAAGGTGATGATAGGACTAGAATCCATTTGATATTTGGTTTTTTCTTCAATCCTTTCCCACTCAGAAGGCCTTTCCCAGCAAGGATCTGAGTTGTACAGATCCATTCCACTATATTTTTATGTTTCTCCAGTGGCCACAAAAGTTTAAGTATATCCCTCCTTTGTGACCCTCCTTGACTACTAAGGAGGTCAGATTCATGCTCTTGATCTGGGAAGCACAAATACTGCTAGAATTGTAGAAGTGTAAGAAATACCCTCTGATTAGAATGAACTTCAAGGGTACATAAACTCTTCATTTTTCAGGGAATAACTTAAAACGGAGAAACACCCATGCTACAGAGACAAAATGAATTTATAAGTCTAGGAAACCCTTTCTGAAAAGCACACAATGGATTCTGACATTAGCTTGATTGGTTGGGTGTCACACAAATCTGGACGAACATATCTCTGGAATATTACACTGAAGGTCCAAGAAATGGAAAAGGAAATACAGACAAGTGACAGTTAAGCACTTTGGAGAACCAGTGATTTGAAATGTTTCAGTAAGACTTGGGTCAGTGAGGATGAAGGGAGGGGGAGGAAAATACAGAAAATATTAGAAGAAGCTGTCTTTCCCTCAATGATTATTAAACCTCTATCGAAAAAAACCAATTCATTAAAACAAAACAAAGAAAGAAAAAATTACAGATGGCTCAACATTGGGAGAATTTACTATCTCTCCCCCTACTCCCAAAAAAGAGTACAAAACAGTTACATACAAGGGGCTAATTATTTGTATTACAAAAGGAATATCTTCTAAGAAGATTTATCTTAGGGGGGTCGTGCCTGGGTGGCTTAGTTGTTAAGCATCTGCCTTCAGGCCTTCAGCTCAGGTCATGATCCCAACCAAGGTCTGTGTTAGGGCAGGAACCCTGCTTCTCCCACTCCCACTCCCTCTGCTTCTATTCCCTCTCTCGCTCGCTCTCTCTGTCAAATAAATAAATAAAATCTTACCAAAAAAAAAAGCTTTATCTTGGGATTCCTTTAAACCCACGGGATTTGAGGGAATCCCGTGGCTACTATGACTTGTTAAAATAAAAGAGATTTACCATAAACTCCTAGGAACACATCCAAACAAGAAGAACTATGTAGTTGAATAATAAATTGGATACATGAAGACAAAAGAGGCATAAAATGAGGTGTGATCGAGTTTACTAAGGCTCATTGAGAAAACTTTCTGGACAGTCTTATTTTTGGTTACTTGTGGCCTTTGTTAAAACTGTATCATGCCAGACTTCTCCCTCCCTCTCCTCAAGGAGCTTGTATTTTATAAAAAAGATAATACAAATACTAAGTGATTAGTTTGCGACTCTTTAGTAGGCAGGGCCTGTATTCTCAGGACTTAGAATATGCTTAGTATTAAACGTTTGTTAAATTAGTTAATTTGTCAAAAGTGATGGTGTGGCTCTCCATTCTAATTATTCCAACATGATGCATGGGGCCTAGTTTGGCACACATTTAGCTGACAAATATTTTAATTGTCGGAATTAATTTGTATGTATTTTTGATGAAACAAAAAGCTCAATACAAATGGCTATATTTAAAAAAAAAGTCTTTACCATAATTTAAGAATAAAATTAACTCTTTTGGTCGGTTATCTGTCTTTAAATTCCAGACTGCACTGCTAATAGAGAGATGAGAATAGGGTTCTAGAAACACATATAGGCTTGTATCCATCATTCAAATTCTAATTAGAATATTTGGTTTCCTGTTTATAAATGCCATAACTCTATAGTGTGTTTACGAAAACTACATTTATATAATCTGGGGGTGGGGAAGTTTTATATATCCATATTACTACCAATAGGGTAAAAGAATAATGAAAAGATAACTTGGAAAACATGATAGAAAATATCAGTTGAGAATATGTTCACTTATTTAATTTAATCATGTTCGTTAGTTTATGAGTATATTGTTGGTTTTCTTTCCCCATAAGAACACAGGCTCCATGAAGGTAAGGACTTTTGTTTATTTTCTGTTGCATCCTAGTGCAGAGGATGGTGTCTGGCACAGATAGAGCTTCCTTGAGGTATTTATAGAATGGAGAATGAATTCAGTTCAGCTTATTTATTATCTACTTTTTGTCAGGCATTGTCTGTTAGATGTCAAGGGCATGTTAGTGAACAACAGAAATGGTCTTTGCTCTCATAAGGCTTACAGTTTAATTGAGAAGAGAAATAATTGAATCATGACTCTGTAATGACCTGGGTTGTGGTTTGTGAATGGGAGTGTCTCTCAGGGAGACCTACTGTAGGGTAGAGGAGAAGAGTAGTGTCATTTAGGTTGAGAGTAGAACATGAGTGGAATTTAGACAAGATGAGGAGGTCATCCATAGGATGGTTATTTCAAATACAGGGAAGTACAAAGACCAGCAGACAAGAGAAGGGATGGTGGCTTGAGGAACTGACAAGTTCAATATGGCTGTGATAGAATGTAGAGTGAGAAAATTGTAAGAGAGAAGGATAGGCAAGGGACTGATCAAGCAAGATTTTATATGGCTCATGAGGAGTTGAAGTTTGTTTTGAAAGGCAATGAACATCCACTAAAAGGTTTTAAGCAGATCAGTGACATAATTGGATTTCCATTTTAGCAAGATTATTCTTGTTGTAGCATAACACTGGTGAGGCATAATAGCACTGAGGAAGGGAGACCAGTTAGATAGTACAGTAATTCCTCCAGAGGTGAGAATGGCCCAGGTTATGATGGCCATACTGCACTGGGGATGGGGAGAAGTGGACAACATAAAAGAAATTGCAGTAGTTGATTATGTGAGTCCGAAGCTGAGAAAAGAGGTCTTGTTGTAGTAGACAGTTGGGACTCAGTAGCCTATAAATAAAACTGGGTGAGATCGACCCAGAAAGTAAGTGGAAAGCAAATTGGAGAAGGCCTGAGTCAGAGGTCAAAGGATTTGGCTCTTAGGGAATATGTTGAAGGAGATGACCCTGAAATTCTAGTTTCAAATCCTCGGTCTCTATGGGTGGACCCCCTAAGTACCTATCTCTGATCTACAACCCTAATTCTTTCCCCAGTGTCTCTGTAGCTACCATTGATTGGTTTAAGTCTAGTGCTTGACCCAAGCTGGGCCATCAGAGTCCTTCCAGTGGTTATTTAAAACTGGAACTGAAGGAGGAAGATCAGTCCCTCTTGGGGGTGAGGGAGGCAGTGCTGTGAGATGTGAAGCTGGGGAGATGATCAAGTTCCTCACCGTGAGGACAAAGTTGTTCTGATATTGACATGCAGACACAACAGAGATGATAGTTGGAAAGAGTTCTGTGATTAGGACTTTACCCGTGCCCTTCCTACAGGTATGTGAGTGAGTTCAAGGTGCTTCTAATTAAGTTTCTCCATCCTTAGCTAGCAACCCAGCATGCAGACCAGCGTATGGTAATAATACTGGGGAAGGTTAGAGGAGATAGTATGCATAAATTTCATTGCCTGCTCCACAGGCAGTACAGCAGGTACTGTTGTTTACTCATCCAAGAGCACTTTCTCCTTCTTGTAGGCCAGCACCATCCAGAAGATCTTTCTGTGATGGGAACAGTTTTCTCTATCTGTGTTGTCCAGCGGGGCAGCTACTAGCCACATGTGGCTTTTGGTCACTTGAAATGTGGCTCATGCAACTAAAAAATCGAATTTTACATTTTATTTAGCTTTATTTGGTTTATATTTGCATGTAAATAGCTACCTATGGCTAGTCTCTATCACATCAGGTAGTAGAGGTCTAGGCTGACAGATCTAGAGGGCAACCATTTTGTTTTGCTATATACTCCATGTAGTCCAGTTAATTTTGACTGGTCTGGGCCTGTTAATGGTGGTCCTATCCTGCCTGTCAGTGTTTGGTTGGAAGGGTAACTTGTAATACAGTTCTGATCAAGGAGATAGCAGGGCAAGTCTTTCAGGACCTTTATGGAAGTGCGGGGAGGGAAGTCTTTTTGTTCTGGTTATTGTTATGTCTACGATTGGTCCCTGGGCCTACAGCAGGAAAATCATGTTCATGATTAAAATAGATAGAAAAATAGAAAGAAACTCAGTTACTGCTGACATCTGTGAACTTCTAAATTAACCAGCCCTGGAATGGCCTTCCATTCTTGTGATAGGAGATAATAACAAATCCTCTCAATTTTAAAGCCATTTTGCATTGCATCTTCTATTATTTGCAGCTGAAAGCATCCTAACAAATATAATGTATTATCAGTAAGTGAAAGTGATTTATTTAACATGACATGAACGTGCCTCATTTTAAGAAGGTACGAAAAAAATTAAAATTCTAAAATCAGGAGGTTAATATTTGTAATACAGACGAATTGTTTATATTCAATGGATTCACCACAGGTTTCTTAAATACTGACTTCCGAGTCAGTGACTATAAAATGTGATATGATTTATTAAAATTAAAATGATATACAGCTTTTCAGTAATATTTCACTAACATATTTCTATGAGAATGCTCCTTAATTTATCAAAATAATTCATCTCTGAGTTTCTTTAAGCAACATGCCATCTTGTCTACAAAAATATTATTTTACAGATGGTGGTGGTGTGCTACTTACCACCCAGACAGACAGTAATTTAGCTAAGCATTTTTCTTTGCAGTGTAAGTGAAAACCTGTTCAAAGCACTTGCAAGTTTATCAATGAAATCATAAGACCTAAGAGGAAGTAGTAGATGTTTCTATTACGTTGTCTGTGTGTAGTAGAATTCTCAGCTTCATTGGTAGATGCTCAAATACTACATCTTGGACAAGCAATTTAACTTCTTCAAATTATTGCTACGTGCTAATTTTTCCTGTCTCTAGATAGGAATTTTTCCTGTCTCTAGATAGGACTATTCCTGTCTCTAGTGGTGGATGTTATCAGTGGACGTGCCTTTTACGAAGGCCATTCCGATTGCTTTAGCTCTTTCTTAGGTTACCAAAATGCTCTATCGCAAAAACATTGAGCTTACATGTAGAACTTGTATTGCTTTTAGAAAATTCTTGTCTTTATGCACCTCTCCACTATGTCCCAATGGTGGGCTGAGTTGACTCTTTGCTGGGAAGAGAGGTAGTATTCTAACCAACAGTGATATCATTTCACCCCTGTGTTACTTTCCATTAAACCATTGACCCATACAGAACCTTTTAGCTGTAGGTTCATTTGCTTACATCACTGTGATCAATGGTTAGAATTGTAGATTTTCATTTGGGAAAATGATTAATATCTTTCATTAAGGACATTAAAATGCTGGTTTGAATTTCCCTTTTGTTCATGGCTCATGAAACACCAAAGCTTCCCCCAGCCTTGCAATGGGAGATGAGAATATGCTCTACATCTGTCTCTCAGCCAGATCTTTTTCAGAAAGAATATAGGCAATGTTAGCGAAGCAGTTAGATGGGAGCAATATTCAGTTCTTTGCCAAGAGAGATCCAGGATTCCAAATACGCCGATTCAGCAGACCACAGTGAGATTATCTAAAACTGAAGAAGGGCTCAGGAATCCATCAGAATACATGATAATTTAAATAAAATTCAAATCCCACTGGCCAACAGAGAATCAGGGGACATTAGAGGAAGAAGGAAACTTAGAGGTCATTGTATCCGATGTTTTGCTGAGCTTCACCTCTCCGACTGGTGTAAAATGAGGACAGGGAGTGCACAGAAACACTTCAGTTTTACTGATTCAGTAGGACTCGTGAAAGCTTTTATTGGTGCAAAATGAGGCTTTCTCATTGACTCTAAATAGGCTTATTAGCAGCACATAGAAGGATTTCCATCGTGATCTTCTCTTTGTCCCTAGTCAGAGCACATCGTAGGTCTGAAGCAGGCTGATAGCTGTGAAAGTGAAAGTTACCAGCAGACTACAGTGCAGAGAATGGGCTGCTCGCCAGCTTTGGGTTCAGCACCCTGAGGAGTGTCATTTGTCTGAGCGACTTTTGCGAAACAAAAGCCCTCCTTTGTGGATTTGTACCTAATGAAAGGGAGCGGTGGTATAGCTGATTCACAGTAGCAGAAAAACAAATAATTCATGTTAGTTTAGGATGCCCACCTACGCCCTCTTTTTCAGGAGCATTAGTTTACATTTCAATGCATGGCCAGCATTCTGGGAATTCCAGCTGCATGCTTCCCAAACTTTTATTAATTGGTATGAAGGTTTAATTCAAGACCGTCTAGAAAACTGTTTAGCTTTTTCTCCCCTGCCTACTGACAGAAAACGTCCCTGCCACTGATTGTTTTGTGGGATCCATGTACATCTTTCCTAACACGGACACAAAACCGACTACAGACCGCTGTGCTGGCTGCATGACGCACATTCTTCCCCTAAGGGCCTCGGGTTTGATTAAAAGTTTAAATGACCTTTTAGGACAGATGATTCTGGGGATGGGCAAACAATTTTTTCTTCCAGCTCTTAATAACTTTGGTGTGTATTTGGGGTGAGTTTAGAAGGAGTTGGGAAGACTCAGGTATCATTAGAGGCGAGGATCATGAGGATGAGAATCCTTTGATATAAATAACCAGTGACTACAATTTGCAAAAAAAGGGGCAAATTCAACACAGTTCCTCATGACCAGCCCTCCTCTCCCTCTCAGACAGACACACATGGTGTGTTCTGTCACTGGTGACTTTCTACCCACACAGGAGCTCCAGTGCTCCTCAAGGACCACAGCCCTGCGCTCAGGGAACTTTGCCCCTTGATGATTCTCCAGGCAGCTCAGTACTATCTTTTGCACAGCAAGTATACTTCAAGAGTAGGTTTACCTCAGGGAAATCTCCAGGCAAACGCTGTGTGCATTTGGAAACTACACATAATCTCATTATTCAGTCTGTCCTTCTGGAATGTTATAAATTGGCTACAGGTTTTACTTCTTAAGTCTTAAGCATCTCCCTTCAGTTGACTTTTTTTCCGTGAAAAAGCAGTTTTTCTTGGTTTGATTTTCAGGTACATCCCATCCGCATATCAGGGTCTAGATTGAAAGCTTCCTTTTCAAGAAACCTAGATGGACCACAGCTTAATTCATTAGGTTCTTAGCATCCAAATCTCTTGAGTGAGTCCACCTTGATGAGATAGATTTCTAGAAGAATGCTTCCCTGTCCTTTCAAAATATAGGCTACCCTTCTTTTTGCCATTTTCTCTGCTGCTCTAGACACTCATTCATTGCCACACAGAATAAACAGGAGGCAAACATCCACGTTTAACTTCACGTTTTATATATTTTATTACTTGGGAAGCTGGCTACATGAACTATAGTAACTTAAGGATGGGGGTATTTCTCAAGAAAGTCTCCATACATATATGTTTTGGATAACAAAATTTTGACCCTATAAGATAAATTAACTATGAAGATTTTTTAGAAAAATATGTATTCAGGGGCGCCTGGGTGGCTCAGTGGTCAAGTGTCTGCCTTCGGCTCAGGTTATGACCCCGGGGTCCTGGGATCGAGCCCCGCGTCGGGCTTGCTGCACCCACTCCCCCTGCTTATGCTCCCTCTCTCGCCGTGTCTCTCTCTGTCAAATAAATAAAATCTTAAAAAAAATTTTTTTTAATCTTAAAAAAAAGAAGGAAAAATATGTATTCAGTGGCTTTTCATTTACGTTACTGTGCTTTTAATCTGTAGGCATTAATGGATTCATGTGGCCTGCTCAGAAATTAATGAAATCTGTTTATACTATACAGTTAGTATAAACAGAGGTATAAAACGGTATAAGGGGTCTAAAATGTATCTGGAATTTTGCTGCTCTGTTTTCTTCATTTGTTGGTTTAAGCACTTAACTGGTTGATCTCAAGATAGGTCAATGGGTATGACAAGGGTTTGGTAATTCTTGTCAATAATGTATTGAAAGCTCAGATTTAACTTGGCAGTTTATATGACTATGCAGAATGACCCTATCATCAATGTCTCTGTGTTACAACACCTGCTGTGGCTTCATGATAGAGTCCTTGTTTTGGAATTAGCCAACTTAACTAAAGCAAAACATCATTGTACCTGCCCATGGTTACCTGGGTTAATTGTGGTTATAAGGAGTAGGATGAAAGTTGTACCATTATAACCACCCCACGTTACTTATAAGGCACCTTGAAAGAAATGATATTGAGCCAAGTGCCACCAAGTGCCATTTCCACCTGAAATGCCACAAAGGATAAGAAAATGCAATCCCCTGCCCTTCAGAAGCTTATATTTCCAAGGAAAAAAACAAACCTGCCTTCAGATTCATATAGGAACCTTTGTTATTACACAAATTTGGCTTCCTCATTTTATTTCAGCTATATATAGCTAGATACCCACCCCATGCTACTCCTGCTCCCTGAGGGTTTAAAACCATTCTCAAATTAGTAAACGTATTCAAAAATCAAATATTAAGTCAGATGTGTTTATGAAATGATCTAAACTTAATTTCTCTATTAAAGCTAAGTTCATTCTCTGTTTCCTATGCTTACATGTCCCATGATTTTCTGCTATAGAAAACAACAGACTCCCCTGGGCTCTACTTCCTGCTCTCTATCTCCCAGGTTTATCGAAGACATTTAGGTGCCAATTAAGACAGTTATGGCTGGGCTATTCCTCTGGCTATTCTAAGAGTACAGAGAACAAGAAGGAGCAGGGTGGGATTGGGGGGGGGTGGTGGTGTAAATCTTGGATTGATTTTGTACTCCTTTCCACGTTGATATTTGCCTCTTGTTAGGAACTTCTATTTTTAGAAGTTAGGACTTAGTTTGTGGTTGGATGTTATGTGTGCATCTCAACTCTAGAGGAAATTCTGAGTTTATCCAGTTCTTCACTAGGCTTTTAAACTACCTAGCATGTCACTGTAGGAACATGCCGGGGAGGGATGATGATTCCCACTGGGGTCCCAGCAAAGCCAGCTGTGCTACAATAACCATCACTAATGGATGAGGACCAAAACTGAGCCTCTATATTTGAAGAAGGTGCTGGATAACGTGGGGTTTGTGCCGAAGGGTTGGTTCATTGCTCATGACATGTTGAGCTCACTCTCAAGAGGGCCAGTCGAAAAGCAAGAGTCAGCTTTGGATACAGAGGTATATAGTCAGTAGCTGTCCATAGGACAGGACTTTGGGGTGTTCAGAAAGACATTCTGTTCTTGGAAATACTTTTTTCACCCCTTTGCTGATGAATGAGACTCCAGGAACAGGACGCAAAGCCCCCCAACTTGTCTTACCTGCCTGACTAGGTCAGATCTCCTTGCTAGATGTATATAGAGAACTGTACTCACTTTTATATAATTACTTAATTATACTTATTTATGGGATTATTTGTTTGTTTGATTGATTCCCTATTAAGTTGTAAGCTCTATGAGGATAAGGAGCATGTCTTTTTCACTTACCTTCATGTCTGCTGTGCCTGTCACTTAGAAGACACTGAATAAGTATTTGTTGAACAAATAACAGCCTAAAAACACTTCTATAGTAGGTAATGCATTTATTAAGTTTACACTACAGTGAAAGACAGTTTTCTCCAGTGGAACATGATCTCTTAAGTCATTTCTAGTTGCTACATGGACTCTAAAGTTTCGAGATTGGGCTATGAATCAATATCTGCATAAACTCTTCAACAAATTACATGCTTCATTTTCCTTTAAAGTAAGAGAATAAGGATAAAGAAAGACAAAGAAAAAAGTGAAAGATTTATTTAGCTACTGATAATGTTGGTTGAAAAAGTATTTAGGTTGCTTACATTCTATTTATTCATGAAATTCTTATGTAAATATTTTTAAGGTTTATGCAGTTCATCTGACTGTTCTTTTTTTTTTCTTTAATGTTCTTTATTTAGTCCACTGGCTTAATCTCACTGGTGAGTGGCATTCAGTGTTTGGTTGTGCAAAGTGTTTCCATGTCTCCATCTTTTAAGGAAATGTTCCCAAATGACTCATTCAATTTTTTTAAAAGATTCTATTTATTCCTTTGGAATAAATGAACATAAGTGGGGGTGGGGGGTGGGGGGGTGGGGAGGGGAAGAAACAGGCTCCCCATTGAGGAAGGAGCCTGACTTGGGACTCAATCCCAGGACCCTGGGATCATGACAGGAGCTAAAGGCAGATGCTTAACCACTGAGCCACCCAGGTGCCCTGACTCAGTCAATTTGAATACAGTTTTTGTATTGTGTGCTTTGTTCTTAGTATGCAAATGATTTCTATCATATTGGTAACTAGTGCTCATGAGGATGATGATTTTTAACTAAATTCTAGGGAGCTAAAAGTAAAAACCACAACTTATTTTTTTGCTGTGTAGGATCTTATGGCAGATATATTTGAGTACTATTTTTTACTCTTGATCCTTTCTTACTAAACTATCTGTATTGCCTCTAGTCTGATTTTTTTTTTAGATTTTATTTATTTATTTGAGATAGAGACAGTGAGAGAGAGCATGAGAGGGGAGAAGGTCAGAGGGAGAAGCAGACTCCCCGTGGAGCTGGGAGCCCGATGTGGGACTCGATCCCAGGACTCCGGGATCATGACCTGAGCCGAAGGCAGTTGCTTAACCAACTGAGCCACCCAGGTGCCCTCTAGTCTGATTTTTATGTTAGTTATATATATATATATATATATATATATATACATATACAACTTTTTTTTAGAAAATATAGTTGAAAAATGTCTTACCTTTCTATCTCTCTATTGATTATCTCTCTATAGATCTATCTATCTCTAAACCAAGTTTTTGGATATCTATCCAACAAATAGGTGTAGAATACATCTACAATATAATTTCAGACATGAGCTATTTTTGGTAAAAGGATTTCTTTTGTCTTTGCGATGTGCTTCTTCAACTTGGCGTGATTCTGGCTGAGTCCTTCTTCTGTCTTGGTGTTAGAGTTTGTGTAATCGTTCAGCTACTGCAGATCCTCCTGAAATGCAGCCTCATCAGAATATAGGTCTGCAATTATCCTTCTTGGTATAGAAAACAACTGTTTTTGTAGAAATGGAAGAAATATTACAGATCATTTATCCGGTATCCTTTTTCTTACAGATTAGGAAACTGAAATCGATGGAAATAAGTAACTTGTCTCGGGCCACAGAAGGGAGTCAGGACCAAAAAATCCCATCTATCTCCTTATCTTACGGTGAATTGCTGCTAATGTGTTCTACTAGTTTGAATAATTTAGGCACCATTCTATTTGTCTTTCTGGCATCAAAATAAAAGAAGGCCCAGTTAGTTTTATTTTCTTCTACTCATTGCATGTCGAAGTGAGGCTCAATATTCTGTTGTAAATTCAGAATGTTGATCTAGCTTAGAATAATCAAGTCTAAGAAGATGAAGGAGACTATGAACCATCTATCTCATCCAAACACCGAAATTAGCTGTGTAATTATTTGTCTGTGAAGCTTCTTGAGTTTTGTTGTGGTATTCTGGATTCAGGCCAATCAGGAATGACCCATGAGTCCTGATTCTATTGAGTCAGTTCCTCCTTGACCAAGGAGAATATTTGGACATTAACTGTAGTTTTTACTGTCCTGTGACTGATTCCCATTAGAAATAGCTACCTGAGGCCAGCCTTCAAGTCCATTTGGATCTAATTATCCTGTGGACATGGCTTTAGTGTTCTCCTTGGCCTTTGAAGACCGCCCCAGGGCACAGGGAAACTACAGATGCCATTGTGGTTGAATAGTGTTACAGTCATGAGGATTCTATTTTGTATTCTTGGGGATAGATGCTTTTTCTCGGTGGGATGCCAGAGTAGGAAATTTTTATGGTCCCAAATGTACCCACAATATTCGAACATCAGGAAAGTCTCCTATTTCAGAAATTCTCCTGAAAATTGGACTCAGGAGGATCAAACTGTTCCCAGTACAGACACTTGACCTTCTAAGAATAAAGACCCTTTCTTGGGGCGCCTGGGTGGCTCAGTGGGTTAAAGCCTCTGTCTTTGGCTCAGGTCATGACCTCAGGGTCCTGGGATGGAGCCTGCATCAGGCTCTCCACTCAGCGGGAAGCCTGTTTCCCCCCTCTCCCTCTGCCTGCCTCTCTGCCTACTTGTGATCTCTCTCTCTGTCAAATAAATAAATAAAATCTTTTTTTTAAAAAAAAAGATCCATCCATCCTTCCTTCCTTCCTTCCTTCCTCCCTCCCTCCCTCCCTCCCTCCCTCCTTCCCTCCCTCCCTCCCTCTCTCTTTCTTTCTTTTTTTCTTCCTACCTTCCTTCCTTCCTTCCTCTTCCCCCTCTTTCTTTAGTTCTCTGTTTATTTATTTATTTATACCTCTCATAACAGATCAGTGTAGAATCTCATTCCCTTCCGGTGAACATGACATACAATCTTTATAAATGTTCTCCTCTCAGCTTTTAAGTTCCTTTTCTAGTGGAGTCAAATTGACCACAGATTTTTATAGGCTCTCCTTAATATTCTTGTTTCTTATTATTTAAGATATTCAAATGTTAAGAATTTGTAATGAGAAGAAGCTCAAAAAGCAGAATGCCCCCTTCTAATATGCTTAACGATACAGAAATGTCAGCCAGAATACTTTTTCACATTTTCCTTTGGTTTTTTTTTAAATCAAGGAGGTTGAATTTAGAGACATAAAGCAAAATAAGCAAAACCTGGAGCTATAAATTTCTGGGTTAATCCAAATACATAAAGCATTAAAAATGTCAGATACAAACCTAAATGCAAACTGACAGGGAAGAAAAAAAATCTGTTTGTGTGCTTAAAGCCCCAAACCAAAAGCAAAATTAAAATTTGTGCTGACCCTTCTCCCTTGGGGCTGCAGATGTCACTGCTGTCCAGGGCACCGTCTGTTACTGAGTGGAGGAAGAGAAATGGCATCCAAGTCACTAGTGTAAAATAAAATAGTCTGCCTGCCAAGTTCTAAAGATGTTCTGCCATATTTTTAAGGCAAAGGGATGTGGGGGGAGGTGAGCTACAAAGGTAACCACTAACATGCATTGATTCTTATCTTTGATGGTCCATTCTTTTATGATAAGAGGTTTTATGAGTCAGTTTTATTATACCAAATAATTTTCATTTAGTCAGTAACAGTAGTTACCACTTATTTATTGCTTATTGTGTCAAACATTTTATATGCATTTTTAATATTCAGAATTCTATAAATTGAGTATTATTCTTATATTAAAGATAAGGAAGCTCAGCTTCTGAGTAAATGAAGTTGCTCAAAGCAACACATAGCTGCAATTTCAGTGAGGTTTGTAGCTGTTCTCTCACCCTGAAATTACTACTCTCCAGAAGGCTACAGCTTAGCTGGGGACCATGCAAATTCTCCACTTGCCATGCTCCCACCCATCTTCCACTTTTCTGTGTCCTCCCTGAGTCGTGGGAAGCTCATAGTTTGAAGACTGCACAACCAGGACTCTCTTCCCTTTGTCTTCATCTTGGGCTTGGCCAATGGAAGGCACTAGAAGGATATTAGAGGGTGAGAAGAGATAGAGGCGGCATGCTTCCCCTCTACATCCTGCTTTGACCCTGTGCCCTGGCTGTGGTGGTGTCCTTTCAGGCTATCATTCCCTCCAGGCTGCCCTCTTCCATGCCTCCTGCTTTAACTGGGGTCCTGAGGAAATGCTACCCCATTTCCTTGCCTCTCATCCCTATCAGTAGTATTGTCTTCACACTGTTGCTAGTCTCTGGATGCTTCACCATCTTGTTTGTTCCTTAACTCTGTCTACAATTTGGTAAATAACTCTTTCATTAATATCTCTTCATTTGAACCATCTGGGATGAATTCTGTTTCCTTCTGGGATCCTGACTAATATAGAGACTAATGGTATACCCAGATGAAAATATGTCAAAGATAATTTGCAGAGCAGGTTTAGAAGCTCTAAATTAGGATCACCAGCATGCCCAAAGGCACTGAAAAGAAAGTTGATTTTTTTTTTTAAACTAATGTAGAATCTGCCTCAAGGAGACACAGAAGACTAAGATGGTGAGACGGGAAAGACTTTAAGAGTCTGTTATGTACAAGCACTAGAGAATTGAGTGATAGGTTTTGAACTTGTGATAAAAGCTGTCTTTGGGGAAGATTTTTTCTAGCAGCCATTTGCAGGAAGTGTGGAAGTGGGAAGAAAAGTTGATGGCAGGGAGAAGAGCTACAATACTTTTAAAATAAGCCAGTGGTAAAGCGACTGGAGATAGGTTTGGATTGCGGCTGCAGGTATGGGAAATAAGGAATGAAATATAGTAAAAAAAAAAAAAATCACTACTACTTGAGTTTGCATTCTTGCCCACGTGATGCATTTGCTTTAAGTTGGTATAAGCTCTTCACATGTGGAGGGCCCATATGCCTTGATGTAACATTAGATCAAATTGCAGAAGTTAAGTTTGGAATTAGGCAATATTTGGTTGTAGTGAACATCATTCCTCTTTCTAGCTCTTGGACTTTATGTGGAAGCGCTTAAGAAGTCCTAAGAGGCTAATTTCAGTTCAATCTATTTAACAATATTTTAGAGACTTAATTTTCTGTTTCCATATGATCAGACTCCTCAACTTGAAATTCAAGGGCATTACAAGGAAATGCTTCAAGGAAATTGCTTATGCATTAAGACTATTGAACTTAGGAAGAGTAATCCTATAAAAGCCCCATCATTGCTGAAATGGTTTCCTAATTGTGTATTCCTTCTGAGTGTTTATCTGAAAATGTTCTCTTTTGGTAGGGAGGTTAATGAGCTGATGTGTATTGAGCTCTAGCCACTTATTTATTTATTTAGTTAGTTAGTTATTCATTCATTCTTCTAATAAAGATCTTAATGAATAGATATCAGACATATTTATGTTTTACCCAATTAGCCTTTAGTTCAATATTCATCCATTCAATCATTGGTCATTTATACTGAAAAAATTATAGACTTTGGAGTTAGGCAGGCCTGGGTTCAAACTGACCTTTGCCAATTTCTGGCAGGGTTGTCTGGGCAAATCATTTTTTAAACTCCTTTTTGGGTTATATAAGATAATTTTTGTAAAGAATCTGAGCATGACAGGGAAAAGGTACTCAAAATAGGTGAGTTTAATCCTTCTATATCTTATTCCCAACTAACTTTACATATACAAGTAAATACAGAAGGCTCCAAGATGGATAAATTAATAAATAAATGGGACTATGATATCCACTCTTATGTGTAATTGTAGATATAAGACAAAATACAAAACTGCTTAAGTAATTGAGAAAATTAATATAATAAAGAAGATAGTACAATATAACTTTTTCTTCTGTTATTTAAATGGTATAAAATTAATTTCTTGAATCTTGTATTTTGTCAACAAATATGATAATGTATTCTGTGATATACTGCTTTGCCTTGAGAAGGAAAAAATAATTATAGCCATAACACATTTAAGAAAATTCTGGAAAATAAGAGTAATAGAATTAATTTTTTCAAACATTTCCCAAATGTGTTTTAAATGGCTTTCCTGAAGGAGAGTGAGAAAAAAAGAACTTGCAGATATAATTACAGATAAGATCCATGCGTATTATTAGAAGACTTAAAAATAATCATGCATATTCATAGCTAAATTGCTAATTAACACTCCCAGAATTTTTGTTTAATACAAGCAAGTTATTTTAATGGGGTTAGGGCAAAAACAAAATGATAAAGATCTAAATATGTAGCTATTTAACCAACACTGAAAACACTGCCTCTCCCCCTCCCATAGACATTAACAATTAAGCTTCATTATCATGTCTTTTAAAGAATAAACAAGGACAAATAGAAAATAGTATATTGAGATATGACACTTTGAGTCTTTAGTGTATTGATGGGTTTTGAACCTTCAGGGTATTTGAAAGAAAGGCTGATAAAACTTAGAGGCAGAATACCTAGGCTGAAGTCCTATCCCTGTTACTAAATAGCAACGTGACCTCTGAACTCTTCTGAACTCTCTCAGCCTATGTGAAATGGACATAATGTTTCCTGCACAGTAGCCTCAGAGTTACTGGGGGAAATCATGTGGAAATGAATTCTGGCTGTCAACAAATTTTATGAACTGTAAATTTCCTTGCATATTTGAGACATTTATTCATTTATTCCCTCATTCACCAATGGAGCTGTGCACAGTATTAGGCATATGGAGTGGGCATTGAAAAGGTAAATGAGATAGAGGAAGCAGTGTGTCCCCATGATTAGAGGGTATGGACTTCGAAGTTAGACTGACCTGGAGTAAGTCAGGGCTCACCACTCTGTGACCCTGGACAGTCACCTCCCATCTCAAACTTTTATTTGGCCAATCACTTCATCATCTTACATCCATTTCCTTAACATTAATATGGTAAAACACCATATATTTCACAGGGGAGTTGTAAGGATCTGAGAAATATCAAGCATTTAGCTTAGTACATGGAAAATACTCAGTGACAATTGGAAATATCAAGTCTTTAGATGTTTTCATCTTTAATCAGGGAGAGCAGACGTTCACACCAATAATGATAGAGCAAAGAAACATGGGTAAGAGTGGCACAAAGAACTTTAGGACTTCGTAGTAGAACTGTAAACGCTGTCAACTGGAGTGATTGGTAAAGATTTTGGAGACAGGCAAATATTTAGGGTGAATCTTATAGAAGAGGGTCATTTCAATAGGAAGAGATATGGTTGGTGGACAGCATTCCCAAAAAAGGCAGTGGAATGGACTAAAACTTAGAGATGAGAAAGACTGGTAGTCCAGCTGTCTACATTAACACTGCCCAACAAAACTTTTGTTACGACGGCAATGTTTTAAAAATGTATCGTATGCTGTTGTAGCCACTAGTTACATGTGGTTATTGGGCCCTTGACATATGCATCATGTGACAGAGGAATTAAATTTTTAATTTCTTTTAATTCTTTTTTTAAAAGATTTTATTTCTTTATTTGACGGAGAGAGAGAGAGAGATCACAAGTAGGCAGAGAAGCAGGAAGAGAGAGAGAGGGAAGCAATCTCCCTGCTGAGCAGAGAGCCCGATGCGGTGCTGGATCCCAGGCCCCTGGGATCATGACCTGAGCCAAAGGCAGAGGCTTTAACCCACTGAGCCACCTAGGTGCCCTTTCTTTTAATTCTTATTAATTTAAAAGCCACATGTGACTGTTGCTGGTCTAGACCATAGGATACACAGAGAGTAGTGTTGTGTGGTAAGACCCAGTCAGACAATACATTTGGAAGACAATACATTTGGAAGAACTGCCAGATGAACAATTTTAGGTTCCAAAATGGGATCAAACATATCTAGAAGCAGGAGAAGAAAAAAAAAATTAGCAAAGGAGACCCAAAAGTAGCAGAGTGGGAAAACCAGGAAGTCAATACGGAATGAGTATTGAAGAAAGGCTTGCCTTGTACTGTTAGTCCAGAAGCCAACTGGTGTTGCTAAATTTTGTTAGATTTGGCAATTCAGAGATAGTTAGTGATTGTCAAAAGAAAAAGTTTCCATTGAGTGGTGGGGGTGAAAAGATTATTGCCAGTATAAAGGAGTGAGGTACATTGAGTGCGCGGCAATATGGAGCAAAGTCTTCTCTTTGAACAAGTTTATGAGTTAAGGAATAAAACATTACACACTAAGTTAGTTTCAGGAAGTACTGTGTAATCATCAAGTAAGTGGAGTTCATGCAGGAAAACTAGGTAGCTTCAATGCCAGGTGTGAAATTATGGTAGTTTAGATAAAATTTTAAAGCAATTCTACAAATAACTACTCTGAGTCATGACATTTTTAGGCCACATCCAAAACACTGGCTGAAAGAATACAAACAATGTTGAAATCAGAACCAAGCCCCTTGCTGAGTTTATATTCTGAACTAAGGAAAGATTATTCTCATGCCCTTATTTTTGTATGATGAAAAACTTTTTTTTTTTTTTTTAATTTGCACAACACAGTTAGGTATCCAGATAAATGAGAAAGCATGTCCCCATGGATATTTCAAAGAGAGGCAACCCAGGGACAGAGCTATTTTGTGAAAGACACAGATGTCCTTAATTCTCATGATTAAATGACTATAGTGATTCTCCCATTTCCTTCTTCATCTTCATGAAAATCACTTAGAATACTTGATAAACATTCAAAATCTTTTGCCCATTCCACATTGGTCAATATGAATCTCTAAGGGATTAGTTTACGGATCTGCATTTTTAATTAGGACCCAAGTGATTCTTAAGATCAGGCACCATGGGGAAATACTAATCTATTTCATTTATTCACCTTTGCAACAAACATCCATTGAGTATTTTCCACATGCCAGGCCCTCAGCTAGATACCGGGACATAATGATGAGTAAGACAGTCTCTGCCCTCAAGAAATTGTCCTGTTGGGGAGACGGTACCTGCTGCTGAAGGCGAAGTGGTTTGTTTGGTAGATGATGCAAAGGGAGCATGGAAGAAAATCAGCTCAGCCTGGGGAAGGTCATGGAAAGCTTTACTTGAGGGAGATAAAGAATGAGTACGGTATGAAAGGAGAAGTCACCCAAATGTAGAAGGAAAGAGAAGCATTCTGTTCAGAGGACATGTCACATGAAGAGGGAAGAGAGACTATCTTTTGGGTCTAGGAATAGCACTCAAGTTACATGGTTGGAACATAGGCTTCCCATGAGAGAGTGGCCAGTTGTGGCTGGAGATGGAGACAATGGCCAAGCACAAAAAGGGGTATCTAGTTATTCTCAGGTGATGAAAACTCATTAAAGTGTTTTGTAGGGTTGATGATATTGGGGATACGGAGACCCATTAAAAGCTTAATAAAATAATCAAGGTAAGAGATGACATTGTCTGACCTAGAGCAATAGCCACAGAGAAAGAATGGAGAGGACAATTTTGAGAACGAGTTGGTGATTTATTATGCAGATATAACAAGATATTAGTTTACCTAATTCTTTATTAATGTTGTCTTATTGAGATGAGTTGAATTGCTAAACAATTGATTGTGTAGATAGCCCACATGATGCATTTTGGCCATGATAAGGAACATATAATTGCTTGTTCGTAGTTATAGTTACTGTTTAAATTGGACTGTTCTTGGGCAAGATTTCCAATATTGGGACCATACCAATCTAGAGGAATTATAGAGGTTTACACAGCTGCCTCTGGGGATATCTCATATTCTTTGATTTTATGTAGGTGAGGAAGTTCATATTGCTTACTACTTATTTAAATTCTTCCTAGCATTCTTACTCTTTAATACTTTCTCCTGTTTTTCCCTCTTTGGCTACTTATAGTTAAAATACTATTCCATTTTTTTAAGATTATTTATTTATTTGACAAAGGGAGAGAGAGAACATAAGCGGGGGGAGCGGCAGGCAGAGGGAGAAGCACGCTCCCTGCTGAACAGAGAACTGGACATGGGGTTTGATCCCAGGACCCTGGGATCATGACCTGAGCTGAAGGCAGACACTTAACTAACAGAGCCACTGAGGTGCCCCAATACTATCCCATTTTAAAACTTACTTTAGATCTCTTTTTAACCCATCCTAAATTTAAATTAACATATAGAACATGCAGATTTCCAAAATATAATTGAAATAAACGAAATATTTTTGAGATTTTTTGACACCCACTAAAATATTTTAATTTATCTTGAGTTATCATTGAAACAAAATTTGAAAGGGGCTGATTTAGAGTGATAATATCTGTGGTGATTCAGAAAAAGAGACGCTGGACAACTTAATTGTCACAGTTTAATAGAATCCAAATACATGGCACCCAATTACTGACTAATAGAATACAAAACATAATAAAATTCCTGGTTACCTTATGATTTGTAGTCATATCCTACAAGTTGAAATTAAGGATTCAAAGCATTTGTGCCAAATATGTGGTTGTTAACACATTTTAATATGTTAATTCTATTGCAAAAAACACTATAACATGAAGCGTTTAATGGTTAAAATGGTCAAATGTATCTCTATGTTTATACAATTTGCATTCAAAGGAGGAAAGTGGGTAACACAGAAGGAGCATTGCTCTAGAGAAACTGATTAAAACCAGGGAATTTAGAGCAAAAAAGGCATATCTTGGGATTCTGATGCTCTCAGTCCATAAAGCTAGGTGAATGGTTGTACCACCCTGAGCTTCACTTGCCTCATTTGTAGGATAGTGCTTACCTTACAGGATTGTTTTGAGGATTAAATGAGATAATACAAGTAAAACAGTCCCTATGGTAGCTGGCTTATAGTTTGCTTGTAGTTGCTCAACAGCAACTACACAAAAAAATCAGGATTCAAGATTCTAATTGTAGCTCAGCTACAACTCAAGATGATCTTGGACAAATCACGTTTTCTCTTAGGGTCTGAGCCTCTTCAAATGTAAAATGAAGCAGGTGGATTGGGCGATTTCTAAATTTGATAACTGGGGTTAGGATTAGATGAGTAATATAAGTGACATCTGAAGTTTTGTCAAAAAATGTACCATTCAGAAAGTTTTATTTTACCCTGATGTACTCCTATATGAGCCCTGCAATATAGTTCATCTAAACAGATTATGAAGCTTCAAGAATGGTGACCTGTTGATTTGCAAAGCACACTAGGTCTCCAGATGAAGAATTCCATGGGGTAATCAGAGAAGAAACTCAGAGAAGAGGTCAGAGCTTAAAAAACATGAAAATTTAACAATGCAAATGGTATTCAAAGAATAAAAGTGACTGACACCTCCTTAGAAACCAACCAACCAACAAAATATGCAGGCAAATTTCACATTTTTATTCATTTATTTATTTACTAATAACCCTAGAAGGGATGACCCATTAAGTAATCGATTCTCGAATAGGATTGTTTATTAACTGCAATTTTTTTAACAAAATATTTACTTAGGGGAAATATATAGTTTTGAAAACTATTTGAGTTTCCACATATTTGTCACTATAGTTAGCAGGTGTTTGACATATTTGGAATAGGTGAAACCAATTATGTTTTGGGAGCATGAAAGAATTTTGTATGTCTCAGTCAAAGAGGTGGCTCTGTGGAGAGCCTGGACATACAGACGACTGCTTAGGACAAAACAAAGCTCCGGAGAAGGTGAGGTCAGGAACTGCCATATTCACATGTTTGGCTTATGCACCCTTAGTTACATCTGGTTAGTGTGAATTAATGGTAGTTCTCTGCTTATACTCCCGCGTGTGTGTCTTAGAGAGGCTGGAGTCTATGTTAAGTGGTTGGGCATTGGACTCTGGCTCTAGACTTCCTACGTTCAGATCCTAGCTCTGTAACTTTGAAAAAGTTATTTCCCTCTTTGAATGTTTCCCAGATGGGAGATAGAAGCAATAACAGTACTACTTTCTAAGGGTTTTGAGGGTAAATAATATATACAAAACACTTTGGCTGATACCTAATAATGCAGTTTATAAGCATCAGCTGGTTTTCCCACTCAGTTATTCTAGTAAGCTTTGCTCTTATAAAGCTAAAATTTAAAAGAAGTTTCTCTGTCTTTTTTTTTTTAAGAAGTTTCTCTGTCTTAAAGGAAACTAATATGCTCAGTAGATTGGCTCATGTGTGGGATAAAAGGTACAGTAAATGGGGTTGTTTTTGAATTGGCTTGTCATTTTCATCAAAAAGCCAAAATGAGTGCACTGTGCAGACACAATTTAGGTTGAGAAGTGCTCCTCAGTGAAACTTATCAAAGGAGAAACTGTAGTAACACATGTCAGAAGAGGAAAAATACATTCCTAAAACTGTGTGTGTGTCTGTGTGTGTGTGTGTGTGTTCATGTTCCTGTGCATCTGTGTGTTTTAAACTGTAGTAGAGAATCTAAATATAGAGCATAATAGTAGGGGCTTGGTAATTACTTGGTAGATTCTTTTCATTAATGTAAAAGTTTTTTTTTTTTTTTATAATCTGAGTACTTTGTAATTATGTTAAAGAATTTTGCAAAAGTTACCTTAGTTTTCGCTCTCTGAAAACCCTGACATATGCCTGATGGATATAGATTTTCATTTTAAAAATTAAAGAAGGGCTCAAATGAGTTTAGTTATTTTCTTCGATGATGAAATGCTCCCTGGAGGTGGACCAAGAGGAGTTATAAATCTTTGATGCACCTGTGTAATATATGCGGTACACTGCTGAGAATATCTAGTTTTCCGGTTTCAGTGGCAGAAAACCAGCTGCAGGGAATCTGGATATTCTAGTATAGTTCTGACCTTAAGTGTTTTATCCACTGAGGAGAATAATGCACAGTTTCAAAAACGTTAACATGGTCCAAAAAGAAGGTGAAAGTCTTCCTTTTTCTTACCATACAACTTTAATAACACTGCACTAAAGAGGTTAAAGTACTACTATCACCTTGATTTTAAAACAGAGGGTCCTTTAGAGTACTGTTGGTTAGGGTGACCTAAACAGAGTCTGAGCAGTGAGAAGAGTTAAGGCTCCTGATATTTCCTTTGGTGCTGGGAAATGGCCTCCCTAGAAGGTAAGGCAAGTCTAGACTCAAGAGGCAATGGAATGGGAATGACTTGTGTCCTCCAGTGTCCTAACTATGTGATATCTTCCTTTCCAAACCTCTGGCATTTCAGAATGGAGAGGAAAAAAGGGAAAGAGAAGAAAAGTAGAACGACAGAGATAGGGCAGGACAACCCTTAGAAGAGTTTGCTCACCTTCAAGCCTAAGGACAGAGAGTTGCAATTTCCCCATACAGCAGAGCCACTTTCCTTCCCTCCATCCTATGCAAACACAAAGACTATGAGCAGAAGCAGGTTTTCATGGCAAGTCACGGACCAAGCACCCAGGTCATTTAAGGCATATGCAAGTTTACTCTGAGTGTCATTTGGTGTAAGCTGACAATGTTGGTAAATGCTTCATGCAAAGAATAAAGCATAAAGGATAATCTGGATCCACGAACACATCTTATGAAGCATATGTATGAGTATTTCAGTTTATCGAGATTGACCGCAAAATTGTCTCTTCTATTTAACACTTACCCTTTTATTTAACACTTCTAATGTTCACTGCATGGACAAATGTAAGTATCCATAATATTAAGAAATGAGTTTTACAAGTCGTTTTCAGAGCCATCTTTCCTGTAAATTGTAACACAAAATGTGCAAAATAATTTAGTTACTTAGAAGATTTTATTTATTTATTTTTGAGAGAGAGAAAGGGAGGGAGGGAGAGAGAGAGCAAGATAGCGCACAAGCAGGGGAAGGGGCAGAGGAAGAAGCAGATTCCCTACTGAGTAGCAGGACTCAACCCAGGACCCTGAGATTATGACCTGAGCAGAAGGCAGACACCTAACCAATTGAGCCACCCAGGAGCCCTGTGCAAAATAATTTAGTAACTCTTCTTTTACCATACGCTGGCAACATGTGTAACATCTAGAAAGACTAGGTGTTGCAATATTAGGACTGTTTGATCATTGTATACTCAGCAAAGTAAAACAAAATGGACAGAACATACAGAAAAATGGTTAAACTTGTCTTACTCTAAAAATCCATTGGCCTGGAGCCCTTTTCACTCCCTCTCCCTGTCCCCTGAGTCAGTGCATACATGCAATCATACTACTCAAGGAGGTGGTTTGGTCATTCCATTTCCAAAAGACAAATTTCATATGAATTTTAACAAAAGGATATTTACAAAATGTGTTATTTTACTATCTCTACTTTAAACATAAATCAGGCACTTTGGAACATCTAGAGAGATTAGCTATTTCAAAAAAGTACTTAGTGTTGTTAACTATACAGCTGTGAGGAATAAGATGCACACACAGTATGACGGGAAAAACATGAAAATGTCTCCTAATATGGCACGTAGACCATAGGGAACCATATTTTTCCTCTTCATTGTCTTTGGCTTCAGCACCTCTAACATCCTAAACAAATATGGACCTGTGTGGCTCCTGGTATCTCTTCTAGAGGTGGTCTAAAGGTTCCATTTCCAAAAGTCACTTTCAGAAGACATTTCTTGTCTATGATTTTTTTTCTTCCTTATTCTTTCAAAAGGCCATTTTCAAGATTTGGGATCTACCATACATCAGACCTTCTTTATACCTAAAAGGCTCAGATGTAGCAAAATAAGACTCTATCAAAGAAAAAAAATAGTTATCAGTGGCAACAATAAAAAAAATATCCAGCTTTGTAGAATAAAAATAATAATAAAATAAAACAATAAAAATAATAAAACATAAAGTAAAATAAAAATAAAACTATCTTATCTTAAATAATAAAATAAAATAATAAAAAATAAAATTGTTAAGTATTTAAAGTGTTCATAATGATGAGCTGGTATATCTGTATATTGTGAAAGGGCTTCCGCCATTGAGTTAACACATCCATCACTATACACACATGCACATATACATACACATACTTATTGGTGAGAACACTTAAATTCTAATCTCTTAGCAAGTTTCAGTTATACATGACATATTATTTACATATATATAAGTTATATATATGTGTGTGTGTGTGTGTTTGTGTATATATACATATATATATATATATATGAATATATATATATATATTCATTCCTCTATTCCTCTTAGCCAGGTGGGGACCTCGGGGGCCTCAGACTCATGAGGGTGAGGTCACAGGCATTTCCCAGGAGGTGAATGGGTGTGCTGCTGCCTCAGGATTTGGGCCTGCCCTCCAGTTGCATCCCACTAATTACCACACTCTCTGATGGAACACCTTTATTTCTCTATTTCATTATTTTCTGGTGAACATTTTCAGATGGGTAAATACCTTAAATCCTCATTGTATGATTTGGTGCTGCACACTGTTAGTAAGATTAAGTCATTTTATAAATATTTCCAGATGTATTGGTGATTGATTACTTTTCTTGAATTCCATTTAAGATCCTGTCCCCAGTTCTCAAATTGCATCCTTTTTAAATACAGGTAGATAATAATAGTTTTTTTGTCATGTGTGGTGGTTCCCATCCTCCCCGTTTCTTGTCTTTGCTTCTCTTTCCACTTAGTTTCCATGTTCTCCCATCTCTGTTCTTCTCTGGCTTTCTGCTCTTCCTTTTGTTCCTCTCATTTCTCTGTGAGCATTCTTAATATTTTTTTTTTCCTCCCACTGACCAAAGCTTCAGGTAGGATCTTTTGTCTCACCCCTTACATCTCTTCTCTCTCTCTCTTTTTTTCCCTCTGATATTGTAATATAGAGAGAAATGCAGAGAAGAATTACTTACTAGGGTTTATCTTATTATAAAGAATTTCTATTCTTTCTCCTTTGCCAGTGATTCATTACCTGAAAATATTGACATCAATTTCCAGAAATTCATAAAAGTCTCCAGTCAATACATCTAAATTTCATATAAACCTCCAGTGGTTTTGGTAAGAAAATGTCCAATTTATTACTTTCCTTCATTTCTTGTAAATCATAGCAGTGAGAGTTTGGAACAAGGCTGCATCAGGACAATGTAAGAAATCAGCCTATGTAAATGAGTTTATTTTCCATCATACTAGTGATTCAGGTTGGTGAAAGCTCACTTAACTTTGTAGAGCCTGGTGCTTCAATACTCTCTCTTTATCTTGTATCAGAATTGGAGTAATGATGGCTCCTTTTAGTTCTGTGGACCACAGAAAAACATACACACCCCAAAATACGTAAAAGAATCAATATCTCTGTACTAAGATTTTATAATTCCATGATTTAGAGAGATCAAAATATCTAATAATATCTAATATCTAATAAAACATCATCTAATATTGCTATGATAACAATTATGTATAATAACCCCAAATCTGTCTTTTTTCTTTTTTTTGGTCAGATCATTAAAGCTTAGAGAAGAACTTTCTAGGTGGTAGCACCTTAAGAAAATACTACTGTGCTTATATCATATGAAAAAGTAATTCACAATGGTCAAGGACTTAAATGTAAGCTTTAAAACTATGAAACTTTAAAGCAGGAGTTCCTGAAGGATAGAATAGAAAGATATAGATATAGAGAATGAGATGGGTCCTCAGACTGAAGGAACAGCCAGGCCCACTTAGACACATCACGGGGAAACTGGGAAATGCAAAGACAAAAGGAAACCTTTAAAGATACCAAAGAGACATGATCCATGATGGTTCAGCAATAAAATTAGTAGTAGAGTTCTAATTAGTCAAATAGATGCCATAAGACAGAAGAAATATTTTCTAAAGGTTGAGGGGAGATAACAATAGTTTTAAATCTATTCTCATTTAAGAATAAAAGGAAATGATGGTATATATATCATTTAAAGAGGGAATTTGCTTCTTACAGACTTTTCCTGAAGGAATTACTAACTCTAAAAGAAGGAAATTGATTCTAGTAATAAGCAATAAAGTATAAGAAGTAATGATTTTCAAAAAGTGGCTAGCATTGGTTTTAAATAACGTAGAAATAAAGCCTTAGACAACAAGGATGTATTTGAATGATTGAAATTAAGCCTTCCTAAACTCTTTGCATTTTTCAAAAAAAAATAATAATTTACCTAACATGTCATTACGTAATTGTGTATGTTAAAAATTTAAGGTTACCAGTTAAAAGAATAAAAGTATGATCTATAACTTAGAAATTACAAGAAGTAAAAAAAAGTGTGCTATACTAAAAAGTTGACCAATCTGATGAAAGGCAGAGAAGGAGAAAACATAGAAACAACCAAAAGGATGGTAAATAAAGAATACAAAACAAGTTGGTAGAAATAAGTATAAAATATCAATAGTTACAGCATTACTCAGCCATTAAAAAAAATCTCAGGTTGGGTAAAATGCAAAATACAGCAAAAAAGTAGTATGTTATGCAAATATATACACACATACAAACACATGCATGTATGTATGTATGCATATGTACCATGTATGAAAATGAAGTGATTTGCTAGACAAATTCAAACAAAAAGAAAATGAAAGGTGGTATAGTAAAGTAACATCAGAGAATAGAATTTATTGTAAAGTATTAGTAGAGATAAAGAGAAATATAGATTAATAAAAAATCATTCATCAAAAGGTAAGGCAAGTATAAAGAGAAATGAACTTAAAAAGTAAAAGCACGGGGCGCCTGGGTGGCTCAGTGGGTTAAAGCCTCTGCCTTCAGCTCAGGTCATGATCTCAGGGTCCTGGGATCGAGCCCCTCATCAAGCCCCGCATCGGGCTCTCTGCTCAGCAGGGAGCCTGCTTCCCCCTCTCTCTGCCTGCCTCTCTGCCTACTTGTGATCTCTCTGTCAAATAAATAAATAAAATCTTTAAAAAAAAAAAAGTAAAAGCACAATTAGATGAAATTAATGAAACTACAATCTAAATAAGAGATGTTAACATTATCTCTCAGAAATTGATATATTGATTAAACCAAAAGATAAAGATTTGAATAACTCAATTAGCAAAACTGATCTCATAGATGTATATCCAATTGCACATTCAACAAATGTGAACATCTGTTTTCTTTAAGCATACTACATCGAGCCAGTCTGTTTCAGAGGGTAAAAGTGTAGACTCTGGAATTTGACCAAATCTGAGTCTTAGCCCCACAATGTACTAGGTGTGCAAGGTGATTAAGTCTTGTTATGACCTTGTTATGGCTTAGATTTCTCATTCACAAATGAGGACTTCTGTGCATTTTAACAAGTTAAAACATGGTGAACTGTTTAGAGAGTGCCTAACACATGGTAAATATTTGACTAATGTGTGTTGGTATTATCATTACACAGGTCCCGAAAAATGTTAGCACTAAATTCCATGAAATAAATTCAACAAAATTAGGCATGAACTATACAAAATAGCTCAAACTCTCTCATCTAGCTGGAAACTGAAAAATAGACTTCTAAATAATTCATGAGCTAATGAAGAAAGTAAAGTAGATAGCATACAATATTTATAATTGAATGACAGTGAACGTAGTACATATAATAACTCATGGGATGTGGTAGTCTCTTAAAGGAAGGTTTCTAGTTATAGATGTATATATTAGAAAATAAGTCATTTGAAAATAAACAAATGAGGATTTAACATAAGCAGTTAGAAAAGGAACAGCAGAAAACCCACAAAGAAATGGGAAGAGGGAAATCACATGAAAAGGAGCACAAAGTAATAAAATAGCAAACAAAAACAGTAAAGAAATTACTAACAAAACATGAAGGATGGTTTTTTGAAAAAGAGATTAAAATAGATGACCCTGTGGCAAAATTTATCAATTAAAAAGGGAACACATAAACACATACAGCACTATGAGCAATAAAAATGATGTAATTTCTGATCTAGTGAAGATTTTTAAATCTCAAGACAATATTCTGAACATGTTATGCCAAATAAATAGTGTGCTATCTTAGATTAACTGAACACTTTTCTAAGACAATATAAATTTCCAGTATCAAAAGAGGAGGAAAGAGAAAATCTGAATATACTCCTAACAGTTTAAAGCATTGATGGTAAATATGCTTCCCTCTTCTTTAAGGGTGCATGCTCTCAGTTATTTATTGTAGCTGGGTCCTAGCCTATACAGTAAGACAAGAGGAGCATATAGAGATTAGAAAAAAAGATCATATAAGGATTAGAAAATAATAAGATTATTGTTTGCAGAATATAAGTGTATATGTAAGGATATCCAAGAGCATTTACCGACAGATTTTAGAAGTAGTAATTTTGTTGGGTATAAGAATTATTTAAGAATCTTTTCATACTACAGAAACAAATGTCATTACATTAAAAAATTCAAAATGGCAATAATGGCTATGAGCTGCCTATAAGATACCTAGTTATTAATTTATTTTTGTACCTTTATTGCAAAACAGAATAGAGATCTCAGGAACTGACCATATGGGAAATCAAATGAATGGAATGGTATTAAAAATCAGGAGAGGATAGATTATTGATTATTTTGAAGTAATTTGCTATATAAACGGACAAATATAATTAATTAAGTTCATATCTCACTTTTTAAAACAAAATAAAATCCAGACAGATTTAAAGACACATTTGGAAACAACACTTAAATTTTGTAGGAAACATTATATATATATAATACATACATATACATACATTATACACATTATATATAGATAGATAGATATATACACACACACACACACACACACATACATACATACATACATTCCTGCCTTGGAGTAGCAAGTGATTTATTTGAACCCTTTAAAAAAAAATTTATTTAGGGCGCCTGGGTGGCTCAGTTGGTTAAGCGACTGCCTTTGGCTCAGGTCATGATCCCAGAGTCCCGGGATCGAGTCCCATATCGGGCTCCCGGCTCTGCGGGAAGTCTGCTTCTCCCTCTGACCTTCTCCCCTCTCATTCTCAGTCTCTGTCTCTAATAAATAAATAAAAAAATCTTTAAAAAAATTTATTTAATAAGTTTATTTGAACCCGCCACCCCCACTGAAAAAAGACACAAACCGCAAGGGAGAAACTGATCAATTTGACAACACCAAAACTACTTAAAAACAGCTAAGAGGCCAGCTCTAGACCAAGAAATGATAGTTGCATTATATATATTTGAGACTTTTTATACAACAAATAAAATAAAATAAAACAAGATAAAAAAATTAGGTTCCTGTCTATATAAATAACTCCACAAATCGTTGAGAAATGAAAAGCAATTCGCTGAGGAAAATAAAAAAAACCAACAGCAACAAGCCTGCAATAAGTGTGGAAGAATAAGTGGCCAATAAACAGGAAAGTGCTCAAGCTCACCAGTAATCCAGATAACACAGATTTTTTTAAAAAATCAAGGACATAAACTTCTATAGCCATCAACTAAGGTATTTTATGTTGTTGTTGTTTTATTTTGTTTTTTTTAATGTTGGCAGTACCAAATACAGGAGAGGTTGTAGGGAATTTGAAACTCTCACACACTATTGGTGGGAGAATACATTGGTAAAACCATGTTAGTAGGGGCGCCTGGGTGGCTCAGTGGGTTAAAGCCTCTGCCTTCGGCTCAGGTCATGATCTCAGGGTCCTGGGTTCAAGCCCCGCATCGGGTTCTCTGCTCAATACGGAGCCTGCTTCCCCCTCTCTCTGCCTGCCTCTCTGCCTACTTGTGATCTCTCTCTCTCTCTGTCAAATAAATAAATAAAATCTTAAAAAAAAAAAAGAAGGTAGTTTAGCTATATCCAGTAATGTTGAAAATTTGCATTCTATACTAGTGCCAGTAAATCTTCTAGGCATATACTATAGGGAAATTCTCATATAAGGGCCCATGGATTTTCACTCCTGCATTGATTTTAATAGTGAAAAATTAGAAACAATATAAATGACTATAGGGGAAAGGATAAATAATTTATGGTATATTACATAAGACTTCAATAAGTGAACTAGATCTTAATATATCAACATTAGCCAAATCTTGAAAGCATAATGGTGATAGAAAAAGTCAAAGTTTGATACTTGTATTCTTTATGAATAGATACATATGAGGGAAAATACAGACGGGGAAAGATATACAGCAACTTCCATATTGTGGTTATCTCTGGGGAGGAAAGAAGGGGGTTATAGACGCTTGGTGGTGGGTATGTGACTTTCCATATAACCTTCTCTGTGTATTTTTGCATGTTAAAAATATTTCACATTAACAGAGTCCCAGCCAGCATGACGTCCTTCTGAGTTGCTAAGATCAAGCAGCAGGAAAAGAGCTGGCTGGTATAGAATGAGAAAGACATGTCTGAGCATGGCTGAAGGCCACAGACGAAAATTCACCAATAAAAGATTTATAATAATTGCTGCAGTCACAAGCCATAGAGGAATCTTAACATGTCTACTGTATCAAATGAATTCTTCATTATTTATAAGTCTTTTCAGTTATGTACTAATATTCACAGGTCATGAAGACTAAAAGTGATTTTATTTTCAGAAGAGCAAAAGGATCTCGATATATAAAAAATACACTTAAAAAAGCAAAAGGGCACACATATATTTTTAAAAAGTGCAACATTTCCCCAGTATTCCCAACTTGACATACATGTTTTGGCAGGTAAGCGTGTCATGTAGAATGGAGTAGAATGTACTCCACATGCTTGCAATTTCCATAAATAAATCTGCTGCGTTTGAAAGAATTGGAATTAATATCTACAAACTGGATAAAATATTAGCACATTTTTAATGAGGTTATATTTATGCTTCTATTGTAATACTATTTGTTTCATAGTCATTTTAATTTGTAATTAGTCTTTGTAATTGGTAATATACTTTAATTTCACAAATATAACTGGACTGCCCAGTATTAGTTGAGGTCCTCATCTCCTAAATAAAACTTTAACCAAAGTACATTTCTTAATAAGGCCTAGATTCCTGATTATACATATAAATAATTGTATTTCACAGTGGTACTACCAAGTCTATTAATTGCTTTCATAGCTGATTTTTGTTTAAGTAACTTAGCTTAAAGAGTGGCAAGAAAGGGGGTGCCTGGGTGGCTCAATGGGTTAAGGCCTCAGCCTTCCGCTCAGGTCATGATCCCTGGGTCCTGGGATCGAGCCCCGTATCAGGCTCTCTGCTCGGCAGGGAGCCTGCTTTCCTCTCTCTCTGCCTGCCTCTCTGCCTAATTGTGATCTCCCTCTCTCTCAAATAAATAAATAAAATCTTAAAAAAAAAAAAAAGAGTGGCAAGAAAGCTTGTGGGCCTTACAAGAAGAGAGCACAGGTAACAGAAGATGAAGACAGTTAAGGGGAGTGTCCAGATCATTAGTTAAATGAAATAATGGATGAGCCATTTTATTTGTTTATTTGTTTGTTTGTTTATTTTTAATGAATTTTTTTAAAGATTTTATTTATTTATTTGATAGAGAGAGAGAGATCACAAGTAGGCAGAGAGGCAGGCAGAGGAAGAGGGGGAAGCAGGCTCCCTGGTGAGCAGAGAGCCCGATGCGGGGCTCGACCCCAGGACCCTGAGACCATGACCTGAGCCGAAGGCAGAGGCTTTAACCCATTGAGCCACTCAGGTGCCCCATGAATGAGCCATTTTAAAAATAAGAATATATGGCATGATAGTGACAGGAGTTTATAATTTGGATATGAATCTAGGCTCCATCATGGACTTCTGACCTAGAAGTGACTTACCCTCACTTTCCCTCAGTCTCCAGACTGCAAAAATGGGGCTCATTGCCCTCACAGGTAGTTTTGAGAATTAATCCATGGAAAATATATTTCAGAGTGCTGGTGTTAGGTGCCTGTCCATACCCAGTGTTATGGCTGGACCAGCCCTTGTGGTTCTTATTGTGAATCTAAGATGCCTTTCAGTAATTGCCACCAGGAAACTTGGAAAAAACAAAAGGTTTATTACTTACTTACAAGCTCTGGAAATACACCACATCTGGGGCCACACAGTGAGGAAAAAGAGAGGGAGCAGCCTGCATCTGTGCTTTTGTTGTGGTCAAGGGTGGGGCCTGGGGTTTGTTGTGCTTCTTATTGGCGAATTTACAATTTGAAAGCAGGAATTAAATGCTCCTGAAGAGGGAAAAAAAAAAAAAATACCCCAAGGCCCAAACTGGTCAGTTATTGAAACCAACCAAGATCACTAAAACAAAGGAGCCTGGGGAGGAGGGGAATGGTGTGGCCTGGCTCTTTCTCTGGTGTGTGGCTGGCAATGTGTTTTTTGAGAGGAAGCTATTTTTGAAGTGGATGCCTGGCAATCGAAGCCTAGGTCAGGTACTTGCATTACAAAAAAAGAGAAGACCCATCTGTCAGGGCTTTACACCACAGCTGGACACACCTTAGTGTCCAATAAATGTATTACTTCTATTACTTCCTTTCACTCCTCCCAGTTTGCTTATTCTTTCTCCTCATTTTGTAAAGGCAATGGGGAGGTTCAGACTGCTTAAAGAGGAATTCTAGGCAAAACCAACAGTGACTCAAGATTTATGATGGGAGACAACGGAATCTTGTTTTTCATGTAGTAAATAGAAGATTTACTTATTTAGGACCCAGAGTCTTCAGAGTGCATAATGGATAGATTTCAGTCAAACTGTCAGTAAATTTTTTCTATACATGAATTTTTTCCAGATGTTTCCATCCAAACTTCCTTCAGACTGTCAGAGAACCCATGATCTCCTAAAATATTAATATACACTGGCTCTTAAACATGGGTGGCACATCCTTTAAAAAATAAGAAATGTGCTCTTGAGGATCATCTGTGCTACCTTTCACATCAGGATAAACTAAGGTTTCAACTCCAAAATGTTCATTGCACATGCTTTAAAAAATCTTCCCTGTCCTTCCCCACCGTTAAAGTGCAAGAATGACTTATGTTGGTCCATTAGTCTTAAAAATGAGTTCATTCACTGGGAATGGAGCCTGAGGCAGGGCTTACAAGGGAGAGCTGGCTTCGTTTTTTCCTATTTGGTCAGGACAAGCCCAACTTTTATTCATTTATGTAGTAAATGTTAATTAAAACCCCACTCTGTACCAGAATCGGTGTTAGGCAGTGGAGCTGCTGTGTACCAGAGAGAGAATTAAGCCAACAAAGCCATGAGAAGATGCACAAAGATTTGAAATCATAAGGATGGGGGGAATTGTGGGAGATGGAACTGTGTTGAGAGGTGTGTGTGCCCTGTTGAAAACCAGCCGAGCTGCTGTGGAAGAGGCTATTTATGATGTGGTGTCAGGGAGAGGGGGACAGTAGACCGTCTGCCGTGTGAAGAACAGGGAAGGGCACCCAAGATGGAGGACATGACAGGCTTTGACTAATGGGAAAGTGTATGGCACATTTGTTCAAAGACCAGAAAGGAGCCAGTGTGTCTTCAGCATCCTGAGTAAGAGGGAGCCAGGCAAGTGGTAAGTTTGAGAGGCAAGCGAGAGCCAGAGCATGTGAATACTTATAGGGCATGATTAGGAATTCGGATTTTGCTATAAGACTAATAGGAATGAATTAAAGAATTCTGAATAGAGGAGTGACCCGATTTAAGTGTTGAAACTATGATGCCTCGTGCTCTGTAGGAAATAGATTGTAGTAGCATTGTAGATTCAGGGAGACCCTCGTATCCAAACCACCAAGATACCACGTAAGTTCTGTCACCGCCAAATATGTGGAAGATCCAGCTTCTTCTTTGACAGTGAGGGCTGAGGGAATGGGTTAATTACCAGGTTTTTGACTTTAATAACTAGGTGATTTGGAGTACTATTTTATTTAATGGAAAAGACTAGGAAACCTCAGATTTGAGTGTGCACAAGGTGGGAAATTCTGTTTTGAGCATGGTAAGTTATAGGTCCCTACCTAGCATTCATGTAGTGATAGCACTGCATATAGGAAACTAAAGTGCAGATGTAAAGAGCAAATGTGTGGCTTGGAGCTGAAAACTGAGAATCAATAATACACAATTTTATTTAAGACCAGGGACTAATAAGGCAGAAAAGCAAAGAGGACTTAGGTAGTGCCACTCACCTGATGAGTCTTCATCTGAAGGAAAGAATAGAAATGGTGTGGGTAGAAGTAGCTATAGGGTCAAGCCTGGAATTTTTTTTTTTGTTTTTTGAACTTCTAATCCAATGCTAGAACATTTTTGTATGAGGATGGAAATGACCAATTTCTCAGGAGTAAATAATGGTGCAAGGGAAGATGGCTAACTGCTCCTGTCAGAGTTGAGGCATTTCCTTTATCAGTGGGTTCCACATTGCACCTATTTTTTTTTCCCTATTGAGTGTTTTACAAACTCAACATCTGGACTCTCTTTACTTGGGTAACTAAGTAGAAATGGTTGCTTATAAATGCAGCTGTCACCCTTTCCCATAGAGTCATAGGCAATAGCACCATTCAGTTCAGAGGCTTTCTAAAACTTCAAAGACTTCTCTAGGCACCAGTAGAAGCAGATAGCATCCCCAGATCAGGGTTGTGTGGTGCACAGAATTTTTCCTATTATTTTTATTTCTCCCTTGCCTCTTCTTCTAGAAAAGGGATTATTTCTCTTTGAGGAATGGTGAGTTAAATTACCCAGATGCTTTGAATAAGATCTCCCTGTTCGAGAAAGAAAGTTTACGTTGCTTCTGTCACAGAGTATATGTACCACGCAATTACAAAGGACTTGCTTATCATTGCATCTGGAATGTAGTCAGAGAGAACTTTCCCAAAGGAGAGGAAGAAAAGCATGCTTATTCCCTAAATACCATAAGACAAAAGCTAACTGGCCCAACCAAGACTACCTTCTATAGGGGCAGAATGAAAGAATGCAAGAATCTTATGGTAGAGAATATGTCATGGTCGATTGGTGTTCCTCTTAACAAGAATTACACAGCAGTGTGGAACTTTACAACTTCTCCCTGATCTGAGGGCTTGGAAATTTCATCATTGGCTAGTTTAGGTGGCGAGCATTTACATTTGCTCCCATTTCCGAATTTTCACATAAAGAAATCACCCCCAAATGAGTTAGCTAAAATGTTTCTTGGTTCATCTACATCATGGCGCTAGGCATTATGAGTTTATTCACTGGTCTCATTGACTTCTAAACTTTGTTGTATAAAGGAAGATACCACCACATAACAGAACTCATCTCTGAGGTTACCTCAGACAAGATTGGGAGAATATCAAATAAATGCAAAAGAAAGGCAAGTAGAAATAACACTGTTTTCCCTCTATGTTCTAATCACTTGAGCTCCAAGTCCATATTTCAACTGCATCTACTCAGATTCTTCAGAACAGATTGCTAAAAAAAAAAAATTGTGGCAATGTTATTTTCGTTATTTGATTTTTTAATTTACAGGCATTCCCTGCAGATATCACAGTGACAGCAAATTTATAGAGTGCTAATAAAAAGGATGCACTGGCTGGAAATATTTTAAGATATGATATTTCTTGAAGTAATTACTCAAACCAGTAAGGCCCATAGCTGTTACATTCTGTATATTAGCCTGATCTCTCATTAATTATTTGAGTTCAGGAAAAAAAAACAAACTGAGAGAGAATTTACTTTTGGAATAAAGTGGATTTTAGCGGTATTTGGGAGCAAATGAAAAAAAATATTAGAGAGAGTCCATGTTTCTTTACCATTAAGACTATTTTTCTCATTTGAAGGAAGATTCTCTATTCTCTTGTTCTGAGATGTTTTAAATTTCTTGAGCTCATGGTCTGATCTTTAATTCACTTAAGATATTTACTAAATATCTTTGACATGCACGATGGGAGATGCAAACATAAGTGACTCACTGTCCTTACTCTTAAGGAATATTCGTTTACAGATTAGCTCTAATGCAAAGGGAGGTGATGGTCTGAGAGAACTCTAGCTAGCTACAGCCCGGAGGAGAGAGAAATTATTTTTGGTTTAACAGCTAGGGAAGACTTCATAAAAGACACAGCGCTTAAGAATGAAGCGTGGCATTTGTAGAAGTATAAATGAATGAGTAGAGAAGCATTCTTGAGAGATTAAACCAGTGATTCTCCAAGTGTTACCCTAGGACCAGCAGCCTCAGCAGCACCTGGGAATTTGTTATCAATGTAAAATTTTGGGCTCTACCCCAGACCTCCTAAATTAGAAATTCTGGGAGTGGTTCCAGTGATCTGTGTTTTAATAACTCTTTCAGATGATTCTGGTGCATGCTAAAATCGAGACCCAATTGGATCAGACTATTCAGGTGACAATAAGAAGGTGGGAAAGATAAAGCGTAGGAGTGTTGACAATAGGGACTCCATCTCTGGATGACTTTCCTACTACCTGTTTTTATCTACCATTTCTTTCCTTACTGGAGTATAACGTCACTAGGAGCAGGATCGTTTTGTTTTGTTTTGTTTTGATTGCTGCTGCATAGAGAATGCTCAACATTTGTTGTGTAACTGCTGTATTGACATGCCAGGGACGGTGGGCACTGGGAGTAACTGGGAGACAGAGGGGGATGGTACACTGGAAGATTAGGCTGAGCCACCCCTCCATGGGCTGGAGGTATTGATGTGAAATACTCAGGTGCGACGCCGCAGGCGGTTTCGTCCTTTTTTGTGGATGGAGTTGCTTACCTCTGGTGTATACTCAGGCCAAGCCTACCCTATCCTTCTGAGTCATCGCTCCCTGCCCTGGAGAGTGCCCTGCTCTGGCCTTTCTATGTGCATATTTGTGACCATCACAGACCCTTAGCCAGCATGACCTTGCATGACCCACACTGTTTTTCTTTGAGCTAGACATCAGCAACTTGGCATTTTCTTTTTCCTTTCCTAGACATCATTGGACGGAAGTTTAGCTCAGGAAATGGCAGAGTGTACAACGGAGTATGGGTGGCATGGGGTACATCGAAGAGGGTAGCAATTCCTCTGTCAGTAGCTTAAAGGGCCACAGGGACAGGGCGGAGTTATGTAAGCACTACTGATCTCTTTTCCCTCACACAAAATTATCCTAGTTTCTCATTAACAAAGGGAAAAAAAAAATGACAAGAGCTTAAAGTAAATAGGTGATAGAACCAAACTAGAAAGATGAGGTCTTGCTTTCATACTAAATTGTGACAATTAATAAGCCTTCTTAGAGATCTACAAGTGTACTGAGCATATTTTCTATGAAAGAATTTTCAGTTGTCAGGTTTGCAAAATCTAGGGCCGTGTGATTTTTCCCCTCACACAGTCCAACTTGCTTAACTAATCTGGGAATCAGGCTATATGTGTGTTATAGGATTATACTTCTATATATCTCTAGATTTACTTTATATGTTTGTATTTATGAATTTGTATATTTAAACATTTACATTTATAAAACATTAGGTAACATTCTACCTTGTTGAGTATTTTTAAGTTCTGGATTGACCTCGATAATGATTGATCAACATTTTAAATTTAGTTCACATGCCCAAAGGTTGCTCTGAACAGCTTAGAAGTAACCTGATTGACTTTGCTAGCATCTGCAATTTTTTTTTTCTGAGTGAAAATATCAAGAGAAAACAATTCCAATAGATGGAACATTTTATAAATACAAGCCTCAAGCGGAGGTTTTTGTAAAAGGATGAATCTCCTGGAGAAATACCAGGGCTACCCGTCACTTGGCTTCCTTCAGCTGCCTTAGGTGAGCAGTGATGTTACTTGACTGGTTTTAGAGGATGAAAGAATCAGATCACGGTAGATAGTGCGAGCTGAATTTTGCATTAGCTTTCATCTTCCTCGACAGTGACCAGTGCATTGTTTGATCTGGGATATGTAATAACAGATGGATTTCTTAAAAACTTATCCCTTTCACTTACTGCGGTCAGTTTTTACCTGTCTGGTTTGTCCTTTAAGAGGCCTGAGGTCATAGGAGAAAAATGTGAGCCTCTGATGGGCCGGGTTTGTGGAGGTCCACGTTCTAAAGAAAGGAAGGCTATTAGTGACTTGATGTGTGTATCGATTAGACCTCCTTCTGGATCCAGAGAAACTTAGAAGGTGCCCAGCCCCTTTCGTGCACAGTCTATCTACCCGACTAATCTTTGACACAAGATTGTATATATTTAAATTGATATCATTGTGTGTTGCCAAAGTGTCTCGTAGCTTAAACAAAAAAGAGAATTTGGTGTAGGGAGCCGGTGGTATATTGAGCTCAGGAGGGCCCTGGGCCTCAGAAGTGGGCAAGAACCAGAGGCGGTGTTCTCTCTTACTCCCCTCTCTTCATCTGCTCTCTCTGGTTTGCCTTTGCTCCTCTGTCAGTTGCATTTCCTCCTTGCCCTCCTCTTCTTTGCTTGCTCCCGATGACGAAATGCTTTTTCACGTTGTAAGGTGAAGGAGTGGATTGTTACCGGCTCTGGCTGAGCAGGTACCCATGCTTGACCATCATCGGGGGCTGGAGCTGATTGGGCCAACAAATGGTGCTGTCAGGGGCTCGCAGCTGTCGAGAGGGAGCGGGTGGGGCTGTGGACACTGGTGAGAGGATTGGAGAAGAGGGTGTGGATGCTTCTCAAGAAAGGAACTGGGAGGGGCGCCTGGGTGGCTCAGTGGGTTAAAGCCTCTGCCTTCAGCTCCAGTCAGGATCTCAGGGTCCTGGGATCAAGCCCCACATCGGGCTCTCTGCTCAGCAGGGAGCCTGCTTCCCCTTCTCTCTCTGCCCGCCTCTGCCTACTTGTGATCTCTCTCTATCAAATAAATAAAATCTTAAAAAAAAAAAAAAAAGAAAGGAACTGGGAAGCATTAAGTCGGCTGTAATTCCTTTTTGTGAACATTTTGGTGGACTAGAAATGAGCAGTTTCTTGGTTTGACAACCTCTCACGATGCCTTTGTCCTAGTTTCCTAAGAGTTGCTGAAAGATTATCTGTGCAGGTTATAGTTTCCGGAGATAGGCCCACCGATATACCTAGCCCACATGTGCCTCCTACATATAGAGGTGAGGTCTACATTCTTTCCCTTGAAATTGGGAGGGCTTCTAAACACAACAGAAGCAGAGCATAGATGTGACCTAGGTAATAAAAGTGATATGGCTGCGACCTCCTCACTCTCTTGGACACGTGCCTTGAGAGTACTGAGCCAGCATTTAAAAAGCCCAGCTATGCTGAAACAACTATGCAGGAGAGATCATGGGGAGAAACTACATGGACGTAGAACTGCCCAAGGATCCCAGCTGTTCCGGTCCTTCCCGTCTGAGGCTTCAGATAACACCAGCCCCACGCCTGATAGTGTCCGAGCTGATGCCAAGTGAAAGGGGGGTGAGCTGTCCCCTTCAAGTTCTGCACAATTGCAGACTCAAGCAGAATACATTTTGCTGTTGGCTTTTAACTACTAAGTTTGGGATTAGCTATCTGGAACACTTGTCCTGTCACTTCTCACTTTCAACCTTTCTATATGACCAAGCTGCCCTAACAGTTGTCTGTCACGCCATTCTATTCCCTTATTTATGTTGCATAGAAAATGAGGGTTGGGATCTATTACACAGAGCAAGGCAAGATTCTCCTGTGAATGCCAAGTGTGAAAGATACTATCAGTTTTATTATTGACTTTAACCAACCTCTATCCTAAATAAAATCATTTTTAAAAACGAATGCTAATTATATAAAGATCATTTTGGGAATAGATACAAACCATGCATTTGTTTCTTATGTTTATATTTAATGAACGGAGGATATGGGTTTCTTGCATTTTAATCTGTGGTGCAGTGGGGAAAAACACCAGAATAGGAATTTGATTTTCTTTTTTTTTTTTTTTTTAAAGATTTTATTTATTTATTTAACAGAGAGAGAACACAAGCAGGCAGAGAGGCAGGCAGAGGCGGAGAGAGGAGCATGCTCCCTTCCGAGCAAGGAGCCCAATGCGGGACTCGATCCCAGGACTCTGGGATCATGACCTGAGCCAAAGGCAGCTGCCTAACCAACTGAGCCACCCAGGCGTCCCAGAATTTGATTTTCGATGTGTGTCCGGTCCTGGTTTTGCCATGCTGGGCCCTTGAGAGAATGGATTCAGCAATGTGTACAGCTCTGCTTCCCTTATGAACTAAACTACTATAGCCCTTTTCTTATTCTACTCTTTTTTATTTTTTCCTTCCTCCTTTCTTTTTTTTCCCCCTCCCCTCTTTCTTTCTCTGAATAGCACATTTATGCTTTTGATATTTTTGATTAATAAATAATTGGAAAGTCAAATGTCCTGGTGTTGATGTTGAGAAAGTAGGATCTCTTATTGAATTTATGAATGTCAAATATGTAAAAATGAGCCTGTTCAACCTCAGGACTATAGAGGCCTATGCTTATCAGAAAATTTATTATAGAAAATTTTTGTCATTTTCTTTGAAGAAGATAATTTTCTCCCATTAGACTATATATTTCAGTAACCAAAATTTTCCATCTGTAATATTGCTTAGACATACTTTTTAAGGATAAGGTGTCATTATATTTAAATTCACACTAGGTGATTATTTTGGGGAGGAAATGATTTTGTCACTCACAGAATTTTCAGTGGAATATAAGGAGACCACCTTTTCTGCATTTGATTTATTGGTAAATGCACTGCCTCTGAGTTACCTCTTATGTGGTTAAGTTTTTGAGTGAAGGAACTCCATGTGAAGTTTGAGTTTTAAATCTCCAAAGTTTCTTTGATAAATTCCTAAATCTGAAATATCATGCCTTACTTCTACATAGTTCGCTGTAATTCCTGGTCCCACATTTAGTATCTTATGACTTGGACAATTTAACTGGTCTTCCTGAGCCCTAGTTATCTATACAATATTCAAGATTTTTATGAAGGAGATAACATATGTATATACGTATATATACATGTGTATATACATACATACGCATATATATGGGTGGCTCAGTTGGTTGAGTTTGTGACTCTTGGTTTCTGCTCAGGTCATAATATCTGGGTCCTTAGATTGAGCCCCGTGGCGAGCTCTCTGCTCAGTGGAGAGTTTGCTCCATCCCCCCACCCATGTGCGTGCTCTCTCTCTCTATTAAAAAAACAAACAAACAAACAAATAACAAATAAATGTTTTAGAGTGCTGGCCATATATTAGGAGATAAAATTAATAATTATTATTTTATTTTATTTTCCATAGGAGGAATAGTAGAGTCAGCGATAATAATCTACCCTCCCCTGTATCCCTCAGCACTTTTTCTTCCCATCTCCCTCCCTATATGGGCCTTAACTCTCAGCATAAACCTCTCTCCAACGCATGCCTACCCTTTCATGACATTTTGAAGTCTCAATGTTCTCCATGAGAACAGATTCTTTACTAGGGATAAATTAGGAGGAATAAAGCAGTCATAGCCAACAGATACAACGTGGTCTTCAAAGCTTAATGATATAATGTATATTAAAGTCAACTCTCAGGTAATTGAGGTCTGACTATTCATCCTAGTCAGCCCCAATGCCCCATTGCTGAGAGGTCAGTCACGATTTCTTGCCTGTGGCCCAGAATGGAGGGGAAGAGTGGAAAGATAGGGTAGAAATTGTGTGGGCTCTGAAATCAGGCCAATTTGTGTGAAGACTCTGGATCCCACTTACTAGTTGTAATAGGCAAGTGCTGTGGACTAAAGTCTTTCACACCTACCCACCCCAAAATTTGAAAATTCATATGTTGAAGCCCTATATGACTTATTTAGGGAGAGTGCTTCTAGGTGATAATTAAGGTTAAATGAGATTATAAATGAGATGAGGGTCCTCATCTGATAAGATGGGTGGCCTTATTAGAAGAGGGAGAGAGATATCTTTCTCTCTTCCTGAACCCACTGGAGGAAAGGCCATAGGAAGGGAGCACACAGTAGCAGTAAGAAAGCAAGTTCTCCCCAGATCCTGATCGTGTTGGTACCCTGATCATAGGCTTCTAGCCTCCAAAACTGTGAGAAAATAAATTTCTGTTGTTTAAGCCACCCAGTGGATGGCATTTTGATGTGGCAGTCTGAATAGACTAATACAGCAAGTGACTTAACCATTTGCCTCTTCATCAGAGTGGGGATAATAATCATACCTAAATCATAAGGTTGTTGTGGGGACTAAAAGAGGTAAGTACATAAGGACTTGGACATCTAAAGAAAGCAAGAAAGGAATTTGAGCGATAATACTGTAAATTATAAAATTTAAATATAAATTAATTGTAAAGTATAAAAATCATTGTGCAGATTTTTCTATGGTTGCAAAATGGGTCTGCTTCCATAGACCCAATTCTGTGAATCAGAATCTCCCAGAATGCTTTTTAAAAATATAGGTTTCTGGACCCCACATGAGATCTAAAGAATTAGAATCTCTCTAATGGGGCCCAGGAATCCAGAGTTCCAGGTGATCTTCTGTATGCTGAAATTTAGGGGTACTACCCCAAAGACAGGGTATGTTAATCAATGTTTCAAGGGGTTGTTCTACAAATGTTTAATGTCAGGAACTCAGATTAAAAGAATTGATGTCAGTAGATGCCAGTTGGCAAGGAGAAGATGAACAGAAGTCCCACTCTGAAAGCTCCTCTCAGAGTCTGCTATTATGTCTCTGCACGGAATACTTCAGATATACCACAAAGGACAGTGGTTGAGTGCTGGTTATAAAATTAATTAAGATAATATAGCAAGATTACTATGTAATTTTACAAATTGCAACCCTATTTAAATATCACTTGTTTGATCAATAATATATGAGAACACAGTGTGTTTAAGAAAATGAACTGAAAGAAGTTACTGCTCATGCTTCATTGTGTGTGCTGTCTTGAATAAATACCTAGCAGGTGAAGTTGACTTTTGGTAGGTACATGTAACAGTTGAACGGAAGAAAAACATCAGTGCAGTTCCCTCCCTAGCTCGCAGAAATATTGACTCCTTTTTTAGTGATGCTGAGTCTCATCTAAATGATTAAATCTTTAAAAAGAATACCCAGCAAGTGGTAATTACAATGCCTAATCCACCTCCTCACATCTTCATGCAAGACAATATTTACTCTGGGTTATGTGTTTGCCAGAACAATCATAGCCCTGCTTTAGCTGGTGGGTGTTCAGTTGTCTCTTTGCCATGCATTTTTGCAAGATGTTGTGAAGACCCAACTGAAACTCAGAAGCTTTGTCAATGGTTAAAAATGTCTCACTAGGAATGCATTAGCATTTTCACTTGGATTTCATTTTGACTTCTATTTTTATTCCAATTAATTTTAGCTCCCTTCTCTCTTCCTTCCTTTACGAATGTACCCAATCTCACAAGCCATATGTGATAGTGAGCTTTGTTATTTTCTAGCCCCATTTAGTTTATATAATGGCTGTATTCCTTATTGAGCTTCTACTCTTTATTAGGCGCTGTACTAGTTACTGAAGTCCACATCTGCCGAAATCGACAGTAACAAAACAGGAGAAGGGCTGATAGTCTGAACAATACAGGGAACATGTTTGTTATGAACTTGACAGGGTTATGTCAGGCATTATGTGTTATGGACAGTTATCTTCTTTTATAACGTATCTGTAAGTCTCAGTATGGTTTTTGTCATCCTCGAACAACTGTTCGCAAATTAAATGCTTTTATTTTTCCCTTTCAAGTCTCCTTTCCATTTTTCATAATTGTATTAGTTTCCTATTGCTGCTGTAACAAATAACTGCCACTTAGTCCCTTAACACAACACAAAGCATTGTCTTACAGTTCTGGAGGTTGGAGGTCTGAAATCAGTCTCATTGAGCTGAAACTAAGGTGTCAGCAGGGCTGCATTTCTTTTTGGAAGGCTTCAAGGCGAATCTAGTTTTTTTCTTTTTTCTTTTGCCTTTTTCCTACTTCTTATAGGCTGCTTGCATTCCTTCATTCATGGCCCCCTTGTGTCTTCAAAGCTAGCAACGACCAATCAAGTCTTCCTCATGGTCCCATCTGTTATGGATGAATGTTTATGTCACCCCGAAATTCATATGGTGAAGACCTAGCCTCCAGTGTGACTATATTTAGGGATAGAGCCTCTAAGGAAGTAATTAAGTTTAAATGAGGTTGTAACAGTCGGGCCTTGATCTGGTAGGATTACTGTCAGGATCAGAAAAAAAAAATCACAGAGCTTGCTTTCTCTTTCTCTCTCTCTCTTTCTCTCTCAATCTCTCTCTACTCACATGCAAAAAAGAAAGGCCGTGTGAGTACACAGCAAGACGCCGGCTATCTGTAACCCAGAGAGAGATCTCCACCGGACACCAGCCCTGCTGGCACCTTGATCTTGAACTTCAGCCTCCAGAATTGTTACTTAAACCACCCAAACTGCATATTCTGTTATGGTTGCCTGAGTAGACTAATTTACTATCTCTCTTGTTCTGGTTCTTCTGCCTCCCTCTTCCATATTTTAGGACACTTGTGATTATATGAGGTCATCCCAGATAATCCATTCAGCTGACTAGCAATTTCAAATCCATCTATGACCTATTTTTCCTATGTTGTAACATAGTCACAGGTTCTGGGGTGTGGGGGCATGGACATCTTTGGGGGGGCCATTATTCTTACCACAATATGTATTTTACTTTCAGCCTCAATCTCTCTCTCTCTCTTTGCTTTCAGAGGTTAAGTGTTATTTACTAAGTCTCTTTCCTTTTATTGTATTGTTTTGGGTGGGCATGCCTCTTTTCAGCCATTTGTGACTTAGACATCATCTGCTTCCAGGGTCAGATAGACAGTTAATATTAAGGCCCATCCTGGTTTTCAGTAACCTATAACCTCTTAAACATCTTTTTGATGACTCTCATCTTCATTTCTCCTTCTTGTATCCTTCTGCATGAGGCTGTCCTGATTTTCTCCCTGGGTCTGCCACTGTGCCTTTGTATCCTCCCCTTGCCTTTTAGAACCTTTTGTCCTCTTCAGAGAGTGTTCTTTTCTCTATCTCATTTCAATACAGGCAGATAAAACTATATTTAGATCTTTTTCCTTCAAATTATTGTGTTCTTTCATTTTAGCAATAAATCACAAACGTGTTTAATGGTTGAACAATTTGCTGGCCATACCTAAATTTTTTTGTCAATGTAGGTATGTGAACTTCCTTTTTAGAGTAATTATCTTATTTATTTCACCTAGCAGCATTTCTTTTTAAACTAAACGCCACACTTCATTCATTTTTCTTTGGTTTTACATGGTGTCCATTTTCTGTCCTGTGCTATGCATTAAATTTAGTTAATATGTCCACCTCTAGATGGTAACAGTTTCTCAGACTTCACTTATTTTGATGACCTTGACAATTTGATGAATACTGGTGAGCCATTTTGGAGAGTGTCCTTCAATTTGGGTTTGCCTGATGTTTTCTTATGATTAGGCTGGGATTATGGGTTTTTGAGAGTGAGACCATGGAGGTTAAGTGCCATTCCCATCATCACTAGAATCAGTCATTTTTCTGAAGAGCTCTGGTTCTTTTCATTGTAGAATGAAATCTAAAGCAACGTTCTGGGTTTTAGGGATACCCATTGCCACCAGGGTAGTGTTCTCACCTTTTCAGCCAATGGACAGAGCTTGGAAATACATGGATAGATGCTCACTTCTGTACACACATGTATCTATAAATATTTCTATATCCAATTGCATGTATATAAAACTGAACACAAGTTCATATTGATGTCTCAAGCTCTAATCTGGCACCACATGAATCATTCTAGCCTCCTCTTCTTGCTTATCTGTAATTTTCTATTCCCACAGTGAGCTTCCACCATCTGTTATCCATGTATAACTATTTCAGAATTGTTAACCTGTACCCCATGAAAAATAACTTTATCAACTAAAATACAGTGCTTAGGTACTATTCCTTTTTTCTTTGGTAATTTCCAAAGTTACTTTGGTCGCCACCATTCTACCCCATCCCCTGAATTCAGGCTATATATTCGTTATACAATTAGATTCTCTTGTTATAGTCCGTATTCCATACTGGGATCCCCTAACCTCCTAATTTGATTTTCTTGAAATTCATACATTAAGGTTTATTCTTTGTGTTATAAAGTACTGTGGGTTTTGAGAAATGAATAGTGTCATATGTCTGTCACCTCAATATTATACACAATAGTTTCACAGCACCAAAAATATCTCCTGTGTTTTGTTTATTCAACCCTTCCCGTTCTCCAAGCCATTGGTAACCACGGATTTTCTTTTCCAAGTGTCATGTAAATTGAGTCATTATAGTGTAGCCTTTTCAGGCTAGCTTTTTTGACTTAGCAATGTACAAAGCATATACATCATCACCACCATCCATTTTTTGTTTTCTTCTCTTCTTTTGGCCTTTTATAGCTGCTTAGCACATCGTTCAGATGCTGCTAAGGAAGAAAACAATGAGATACTACAACCTATTTATTAGAATGGCTAAAATCCAAGAAAACTTATAATATCAATTGCTAGCAAGGATATGAAGCAAGAGAAACTCTCATTCATTACTGGTGGAAATGAAAAATGGTAAAATCGCTTTGGAAGACAGTTTTGTGTGTTATTATAATGCTAAAATTAGTCTAACCATATGATTTGTCAATTGTTGGACTTAGCATGATGATTTGAAAACTATATGTGTAAAAACATATATGAATGTATGTTTATAGCAGCTTTATTTGTAATCACCCAAAACTGGAAGTACCCAAGATGTCTTTCAAAAGGTAATGGATAAACAAATGGTAGTGTAGCCATACAATGGAATATTCTTCAGAGCTTAAAAAAATGAATTATCAGTCCACACAACAAATGGATGGATCTTAAATGTACATTGCTAAGTCAAAAAAGCTAGCCTGAAAAGGCTACAAACTATAATGACTCAATTTACATGACACTTGGAAAAGAAAATCCGTGGTTGCCAATGGCTTGGAGAACGGGAAGGGTTGAATAAACAAAACACAGGAGATATTTTTGGTGCTGTGAAACTATTGTGTATAATATTGAGGTGACAGACATATGACACTATTCATTTCTTTTAACATAGATGGTTAGTTTGGGGATAATCAAGTTTTCTATATTTTATTATTTATTCAACTTATTTTCCAGGCCTGGACTCAGTGCTCAATGAGGGAGTTACATTTGAGAAAGTGGGGGCTACTTTAAATCATACTGATTTGGAGATTTACTTTGATATACATGTGTGTATATATATCTATATTTATCTATTATATATATATTATATATATAATATATATATATGGTCTTCAGTCACTTATTAGGTTGAGCAAAGAATGACATAAGGATCTAAGTGGTTACCTGTGGTAGATTAAAGATATCTGCACATGTTTTACTACTTCTATTATTGAGAAATGAAGTTTAAATTCTTTCCCCTTGAACTTGGTGTGGCTTGAGTGACCTGTTTAACCAATGAATATAATGGAAGTAACATTCTGGGAATCCGAGGCTAAGTCAGAAGAAGCCTTATACTTTCTGTCCAGGGCTCTTGAGACATTTCTTCTTGGGGAACCTTAGCCTGCTAAGTAAGATGCCTGACTGTTCTGAGACCACCACCACATTGGAGAGGCCACATGTAGGTGCTTCAGTCAACTGTCCAGCTCAGCCCACTCTTATCATTTCCGCCAAGATTCCAGAAATGTAAATGAAGCTGGCTAGCCTCTCTGGAGCAGCCCAGCCAGCAGCTGAATACCACACAGTGACTTCTGTCTACGTCTCATGGCACAGAAGAATTTCTTGGACAGGCCCTTCCTGAATTCGCAACCTATAAAAGTATAATAGATGATAAAATGAGTGTGGTAAGCCATGAAATTTTGGGGCTAGTTTGTTATGTCACAAGAAATGACCAGAATATACCCAACGGCCTTCTGGGTCTGGTAGTGAACCATATGGTACACATTAAGACTCCTTCTATGAGACTTTGCAGCGGTCACAATGCCAATGCTGCATTGTTCTATTATAGAAAATAAAGGACTTCATTTGCAGGCATTGCCAATGCCTTTAATCTTCACATACACAGCTACTTCCCCAAAATGAAATATATCTTCTTTATTAAATTTTCAGATCTTCCTGATAGGAGCTAGAGTAATCTAACAAATATTGATTATATAAACAGAAGCTCTAATCTCATCGGCTCTGATCTCATCTGTGACACAAAATTAGTGTATATTTTCCACTATGAGAATGAGAGTTTGGTGAAAAATTATAATCTTCTTTTCAAAAATGAGTTGCCCTATATTCTCTTTCATTTATATTAAAAATACACAGAAAACTCTTTTTTTCCCCCCCTCTGGAAATGGATTCATTAACAAGTCAATCTATGATATGTGGTATTTGGAAAAAATTTCATGGTGAAAACCTGTGTGGCCAAAATTTCATTTTTAAATAAAGAAGCTCAAAGTCCTAGATATTAATACAGCACAATCTTTGAGACACACGATTACAATAACACAATAATGGACAAGAAAAACACACTTAAAAATAGTACTAAATTCTCCAAGAAAAAATGAAAATATTATCTAATTAAAGTGTTAAAGAAAGTAGGTACTATGAACGTCGCTTACTAAAATACTCTAGTAGAAGAGGAAGGAAAATTAATAGGGTCCAGTTAGTTTTTAACAAAAAGGCAATAGAAATAATTCTAATTGTGATAACTTGAATTGTGGATGCCTGCAGTTTTCCTTTCTATTTTGGGAAATAAAAAGATTTGCTTAGAAAATTTGATAGTGTATAAGAGTATAGCAGACATATGTAACCAACTTAAGGTTAAGGGAAATTACGTGTGAATTAATGTGAATTAATGCTAATTCACATAAAAATAACAAATTTTGATTACTTCTTAGGCTTGAATTTCATCACAGCAGATCCCAGATGGATGCTTGATTGGTTGATATAGTATGATTTATTATACATAGTGGAAAACTAAAATTGCATTTTAAAGATTTTTTTTTTTAGTTTTTATTTGAGAGAGAGAGAGAGAGCATGAGTGTAAGCAAGGGAGAAAGAGGGATAAGCAGATTCTGTGCTAAGTGTGGAGCCCTACCCAGGGCTCGATCTCACAACCTCTGACATCACGACCTGAGCCAAAATCAGGAGTCAGACACTCAGACTAACTAAACCACCCACGTACCCCTAAACTACATTTAAAAGAATTTTCTACTCATACAGATATTTCCATTAACAGACTTCTTGAAGTAGTTGGTATCTCTAGGAAGCTCAATGTTGGGCTGATTGTCTGATGTAGAATATGAACCGTAAATATGTACATTAAGCAGAAGAATGTGTGTCTCTGGATTCTGACGCATAGGCTATGGAATGCCTTGGTCTGTGAGAAAATGATCCAGTGCATAATTCAATTAAGACTGCTTGAGCTTCTTGTTATTTGATGTCAGAGAGCACTTTAGGTAAGCTGGAACAGTTTTACCCTGAGTTCTCAGCCAAACTGTGAAATGGACAAAGTGTGCTTTTAGCCCAATTAGCTTTCCCAGTGGTTCTCTTGTATTCCCCTACCAAGCGTATCTACTATCTCTATGATTTCCAGGTTACCCTTTTCTCCTCCAGAATTTATAATTCTCAGTATCAAGTTTTGTCAGCTAATGAAAAAATCATGCATAAGTGTAAAGGTACTCAATGCTTTTCATCGTTTAGCTGTATTTGCACCATCAAGAAGAGGAGACTATTTTAATGTCTGGATTTTTGAGTCAGAGTTTAAATCTCAGTGATTCTGTTTACCTTGAGCAGTTCTTCTCAACATTCCTATGCATATAGATTACCTGGAAATTTTATTAAAATGCTGTTTCTCCTTCGGTCCTCTGGGGTTGGACCTGAGATTCTGTTTTTTCCAACAAGCTCATGGGTGGTGCTCTACCTGCTATTCCATGGACGATGGTTTAAGTAGCAAAAACCTGGAGCGTGTTACCTGCCTGTTTCCTCACCTATCAATTGAAAATAATGCCAACCTCATTCAGTTATTGCAGGTGTTATATGAGTTTTTTTATGCGAGGTGCCGGATACAGTTCCCTGGCCGAGAATCATACAGTATACCGCGGTGGCGGGAGTGGGGATAGTACTGTGATGATAATAAGAGTTTTAATAATATATTGGAGATTTTCAGGCTGAAAGCCTTGGAGATAATTTTCGGATGCTGATGCTTGGATACCAAGCCCATCTTTGGAGGCAGCCCGCCCAAACCACATGCACCTAGGGCTTTCCCTAAGGGACAGCGCAACACCTGGGTAGCCCCTCAGTTCTCCAGGAACTCAAGGCCGCAGAGTCCTCTGAGAGTCCGTGTCTTAGGCTCTGTGGTCCAGTCGATACAAAATACCAGCTGAATTAACATTTTCTGTCACGGCCCGACTTAGATGTTTTGAGTGGAGATTTCAGAAGGGGGAGACATGGGAGAGGGTTTTTGTTTTGTTAGTATCTACAGGTCAGGAGGATTCTTCTTTGAATATATAAGGAAAGAGAGATTCAAGTGCAATATTACAACGCCTCTCAGTGTTAATAAAATTGTATGTGGGAAACAGAAGTACAGCATGGGGTTCATCTCGCCTTTATCTCTAGGGATCTCTAAGAACTGGAAATGGAGCAGTTTCTTTCCCCTTGGTAAGCGATAGTGGCTGGGGAAGGTTACAAACCACTTCCTTCATGTCTTTGGTTGCTTCCATTACTCTGTAATCCCAGGAAAATCTTAAGAGTGCAGAAAAACTGGAGTTTCAGTACCTCAATGCTGAATAAGCAGAGGAGAGAAACAAAAGAAGAGAGGTGATATTACCAATACTTGGCTATGTCACTGGAGTCTTACTGCCCACATTTTATTGGCTGATTTTTCAGGAAAACATTTTTTTTCCCCCTCTTGGACCTTTTCTTTTTTTTGGAATGCTATTTCTAAAAGGTCAGTTATTTGGCATATCACTATCACCACATATTAAAATGCAGAATACATCAAATTAGAATAAGCTAAAAATTACTCCAGCAATTCACTCAGTACATATTTTTAATGATATTATTTTTAAGATTGTCTGTTTAAGGGCACAGGTAGTATTTATGATTGAGCATCTATCCAAGTTTTCCCTGCTGCAGCAATGGTTATCTTTCACAATCCATTTGAAATAGCCTTCACGGTCCCTTTAACTTTAAGAGGATATGGTTTCCTTCTTGGATTTTTTTTTTTTTAAAGGAAGCACTACAAGACTTTGATTTTCTGCAGTACTGCTTGAACGATGAAGATGTCAAGATGGATGACAGCTAATGAACTGAATGCTCAATAGTTCATCACCTTGGTTTTTCCTGAAACCATTTCTTGTCCTTGCTTGGTAAATTGAAATCGCTTGACTTTGTTGCAATACCTGACAGGAGTCAAATCCCCAAAATGCCCAGACAGGAGTAAATTCTTTTAGCATCACAAATCTTTTGCTGTCTGGGGCTATTAGGCCATTGGATTAAGGTATAGAAAAGAGGAGACCATGGTCGTATTCCATCTGGCACTTGTTGGCTCCCTTCACTCTGATAGAAGTGCACAAGGACCATAGATCCTCTTACCTTGCTATTTGAAGAGGGGATGAGGTGAGAATTGTGCGTAGATCAGCGTAAATGAATCTCCACTCTTAGAAGACTAGCTCAGACACAAAGTCTACTTATGATTGGCTGGTCATATCATTTTGGTATATAAAGAGTATTTCTAGTTTTCATGTTCATTTACATAGTTGTTCATGTCAAGGTCTGTTTGAATTATACGGTGGCATGCACCCTATATTGTTTTCTAAACTGGTGAGATAATCCACATAAATCGAACAATTAAGTAATTCCAGTTGATTTTTTTTATTGTGACATCTTAGCATAAACTGTATTAAAGGAAATAACATTAATCAAGGTTTTGAGATACCTCATGTGATATCAGCCTTAGGTATAAATGACAAAGAATTATTGTTTGTTATTCACAGTCTATAATATTCCTTAAATACCAAGCTTTATTAGTACTGAATATGAGGCCTTTCTGGATATATCTGTACAGTATTATAGCAACTAAATGAAGACTATAATGGTCATTAAATAGTTCTTTGGGTTATAACCTTAATGTCATAACAGTAATAATGCCTTACATTTGATTGGCATTTTCCAATTTTGCAAAATGGCAAATGCAAAAACATTGCAAAATGTTTTTATAAATATAGCCCAGATAAAAAACGGAGAGGTTATGGTGTCATTGCCCAAATTTATAAATAGGAAAACCGAAGCTCAGAGAAGTTAGCTGACTTGTCTGAAATAACATGACATTAGTAAGTGTCAGACCTGGGATGTCATTAATTTAACATCATTTATTGAGTGTTTATATTACTCACTATATACAAGCCCTCAGGAAGAGAAAATTAATTACACAAATGTCGAGTCACACATGCTGACAAATGTTTCAAAGGAAAAGTAAAGCATGCTTTGAAAGAAAATGGGTGCCCAATTATGTGACTGAGGGAAGACCAACTTTAAAGAGTGACGTGTGTGTGGTCTGTGTCATGTGATTGAGGAGGAGCCAATCAATGGTGCCCACTCTGGGGGGTGGGGGCTGGCCCCAGTTTGAGATTGGAGAAGGCAGCAGGCAGCAGCAGGCAGCATGACATGTGGGCCATGTCATGGACTTTTAATTTCACTGTAAGTTACACAGTAGGTAGGGGAATGCCATGATCAAACTTGAATCAGATATTCTGCTTCAAATTTAATGGATGTTTAGTATGAACAAACATCGTACAATATCTCTCTTTCAGTAGAGATGGAATTCTTGTTTTCTTGTCTTCATTTATTTGCCTATTGCTTACACTATTTTTCTCATATACAATCAATATATAGGAGCTTGATCTTTTGGCTATCATAACTGATGGCTCCTGTATTTTTTAAAAAAACTTTTGCAGGGACATAATTCTGGCTACGAAATTAATATATCGTTCTAGGAAGGCTATGTTTCATTCTCTTTGAGCTTCAGTATTGTGGAATTCAGCTGAGATTTTGATATAATTTCTTCATTAAACAAGTGGTTGTACCGTTCTTTAGCTCCAAATGGAGTAAGCTGACCAAAGAAGGAGTATTTTGAAAGCTATGGGATGATGCCCTTGAGTGGCTGTCAGCTTTTTCTTTTGCCTCTAGTCTCATATGAGTCTTAGTAGCCTACATCTAGATGTTGAACAAGTATTCCTGCCTTGAACATGGCCCAGTTCTTTTAGAAATGAGTTTATGTGTGTGTGTGTGTGTGTGTGTGTGTGTGTGTGTGTGTGTGTGTTTTACAGTTCATTAGTGTTAAGTTTATTCAGGTTGTCGTACAACAAATTTCCGGAAATTTTCCGTTTTGCAAAACAGAAACTCTGTTTCCATTCAATGGACTCTTCTCCCCACCGCCACCCCTAGTCCCTGGCAGCCACCATACCACTTTCTATTTCTGTGAGTTTGACTTTTCTAGGTACCCCCATGTAAGTGAAATCATACAGTATTTGTCTTTTTATGATAGGCTTATTTAACTCAGCATGACATCCTCAAGGTTCATCCATTTTGTAGCATGTCTCAGAATTCCCTTTTATTTATTTATTTATTTACTTATTTATTTATTCCCAAATATGTTTATTTTATTTTTTCGGTGTTACAAGATTGTTTGTATGTGTGTTTTAAAGCAGAGAAATGCATTGTATTCACTTTGAAGTTGTTTCCTTTAAAGCAATCAAATTTCCCCCTTTTGAATTAATTTCCCAAAGTTTTTGAGAGACATTTAGGATACAGGGATGGGGTCATCCACCTAATTTTTGTTTTCCTGAGGGAATCTGTCTCTGCGCCAATGCCATTTTGAGACCAGTACTTACAAATAACCTGGGACCAAAATCCATAATAAATCTAAATGTTTGGAAAACTTCTTGTTTTCAAATAAATTATATGGATTTTTAATATATTAATATTCAGTTTAATTTCAGCAATAATTTATCATTATAAACTTTTTAAAAATGTTTATGAATCTGCTCCCCAATGTACCAGTGATAACAAGTTCCTAGGTACGTAGAACTTGGCTAATAAATTTTTATTGTATTATCTGAGTCTTACCTTTATCCTGGAATATTTCGCCAGAATCAGGAAGAGGAGCATTTTAAATTGGTATCTAGGAGGTGTTATTTTTTCCAGTTTTATTGAAAAATCATTGACACATATCACTGTGTAAGTTTAAAGCATACAGCATGATGGTTTGATTTACATCGACTATGAAATGCCAACCACAAGAGGTTCAGCCAACATCCATCTTCTCGTATAGATACAGTAAAATGAAAAGAAAGAAGAAAAAAGGAAAACAAATTTTCTTCTTGAGATGAGAACGCATAGGATTTATTCTCTTAACTTTCCTGTATATGTATAGTATAGCAATGTTAGCTGCAGTCATCACGTTGTATATTACATTCCTAGTACTTATTTCTCTTCAAACTGGAAGTTTGTATCTTTTGATAACCTTCCTCTCTTTCCCCTTATCCCCACCCTTTGCCTCTGGTAACCACAAGTCTGATCTCTTTTTTCATGAGTTTGATTTTTTTTTATAATTCCACATATATGTGAGATTAGATCATGCAGTATTTGTCTTTCTGTCTGACTTATTTTACTTAGTGTGTTTCCTTCAAGGTCTAGCAATGTTTTTGAAAATGGTAGGATTTCCCCTTTTTTTTTAGGACTGAGTAATGTTCCATTGTATTTATATACCACAACTTCATTATCCATCATCCATTGATGGATACTTATGTTGTTTCCATTTTTCAGCTCTTGTAAGTAATGTTTCTGTGAACATGGGGTGCAGATAGCTATTCAAATTAGTGTTTTTGTTTCCTTTGGATATCTTATCAGGAGTGGAATTACTGGATTATGTGGTGGCCCTATTTTTAATTTTTTGAGGATCCAGGATACTGTATTTTCCACAGTGGCTGTACTAATTTATAATCTTACCAAAAGTGCACAAGGGTCCCCTTTTCTCCACATCCAAACCAGCATTTGTTATCTCTTATCTTTTTGATGATTACCATTGTCACAGGTGTGAGATGGTATGTCCTGGTGGTTTTAATTTGCATTTCCCTATTGATTAGTGATGTAGAGCATCTTTTCATGTACCTGTTGGACTTTCATATATCTTCTTTGGAGAAATGTCTAATCATCTTCTTTGCCCATTTTTTAAATTGGGTTATTTGGTTTTTTGCTATCGAATTATATGAGTTCTTTGTATATTTTGGGTATTAACCCCTTATCAGATATATGGTTTGCAAATATTTGTTTTCATTCCATAGGTTGTCTTTTTACTTTTTTGTTGATTTCTTTTGCTATGCAGAAGCTTTTTAGTGTGATGTAGTTCCACTTGTTTATTTTTGATTTTATTGCTTTAGGTTTAGGCATCATATCTAAAAAATCATTACCAATACTCAGGACAAGGAGCTTTATTCCTGTGTTTTCTTCTAGGGGTTTCATGGTTTCAGCTTCTTATATTTAAGTCTTCGACTGTAAGACTCAATTTTGATTGATTTTTTGTGAGTGGTATAAGATATGGGTCCAATTTTATTCTTTTACTTGTGAATATCCAATTACCCCAGCACCATTTATTGAAGAGACTGTCTTTTCTCCATTGATTATTCTTGGCTCCCTTGTGAAATAAGAGTTGGCAGCATATACTTGGATTTATTTCTGGGCTCTTGATACTGTTCCATTGGTCTATTTGTCAGTTTTATGCCCATATCATACTGTTTTGATGACTATAACATCAAAATAGCATCTCTTGAAATCAGGAAATGTGATGCCTCCTGCTTTGTTCTTTTTTTCCCAGGATTTCTTTGGCTATTCAGAGTCTTTCATTGTTCCATGTGATTTTACGAGTTTTTCCTACTTTTATAAAAAATGCCTTTGGAATCTTGATAGGGATTGCACTGAACTTATATTTGGCTTTTGGTAGTATTGACATTTTAACAATATTAATTCTTCTAGTCTATAAACATGAGATACCTTTCTATTTATATGTATCTTCTTCACTTTCATTAATTTATTATAGTTTTTAGTGAGTAGATATCTTTTACCGCCTCAGTTAAATTTATTTCTATGTATTTTATTATTTTTGATGTTCTTATAAATGGAATTGATTTTTTTTTCCAGAAATTTTGTTGTTTATAGAAATGCTACTGAATTTTGTATGTTAATTTTGTGTCTTGCAACTTTGCTGAATTCAGTGATTAGATCTAATGGTTTTTAGGTTCATTCCATAAGATTTTCCACACATAAAACTAAGTATCTAGGAATAAGTACAACTTTACTTCATCTTTTCTGATTCTTATTTTCTTTTTTTCTTGCCTGATTGATCTAGCTAGGACTTCCAGTACTATATTAAATAGAAGTGTAAGAATGGGTACCTTCGTCTTGTTCCTGATCTTAGAGGAAAAGCTTTTAACCTTTCACCATTAAGTATATTGTTACTTGTGGACTTGTCAAAAATGACTTGTATTATGTTGAGATATGTTTCTTCTATGCCTAATTTGTTTGGAGTTTTTTTCACAAATGAATGTTAAAGGGTGGTCTTTACTTCTAAAGAGATGTGGTCTGTAGGAATTATACTTCATTTTTTTTTACTGGCTTGTTCTTTTACTAAACATACCTTGAGTATATCAAATATATAAATAATTTAATAATAAGCAGCACTATGGAGGCACTCATTTTCCTTTTATATGAAACATCAATAGTTTCATATATTTGAAGGGCAACTTGAACTTTTGTAGGGAAATAGGAAACACAGTAAAAGTAATTTTAATTTTCTCAGTATTGTAAGTCTGTTTCTTTCGGTTCTTCCTTCTTATGCTTGTGAACAATAATCATTTTAAAAATCATAATATGTGTGTTGCAAAATACTTTGAAGCTGTTAAGGTTATGATTTCAATGTTATAAAATTAACTCCAGCAATTAATTTTGTTACAGCCTTGTCCAGTCAGGGTTTTTATCTGACCATACTACATTATCTTTAGGACAGTTGAATGAGCAATTCTCCTTGTGACTTTTTTCTGAATGTCATCTTTTGTTTGTTTGTTTGAACCACTTATGACCGTAGATTTCCCTTCATGTTTAGAAGAGAAGACAAACTAAACCAGTAAATAAAAAAATATTAAATGTACTTAAATATAATCTTCACAATTCTTGTTTCTCTTTCAAGAGAATTTTTCTTGGCATCACCCTGTAAGGGAGATGCTTTCTTGCTCAGAGTGAGCTCTCTTTGACTAGACTTATCCCATTAGCCTACACACAGCTATATTTACCCAATTGGCAGTCAGTTCCCATCTATTGCCCCTCTTGAAATCCATCTTAAAAACTCATATTTAGATTGGACATGAGGATATGATCTAAGTTTCTTCTTTTTTTTTTTTTTAATTTCTCTTTGCTCAAAATAGTTTTTGAGGGGCACCTGGGTGGCTCTGATGGTTAAATGTCTGCCTTTGGCTCAAGTCATAATCTCCAGGTCTTGGGATCAAGCTCTGCATCAGGTACCCTGTTCAGTGGGTAGTTTCCTTCTCCCTCTGCCTCTGCCCCTTCCCTGCACACTCCCCACCCCAGTCATGCTCTCTCTCTTTCAAATGAATAAATAAAATCTTAAAAAAAAAAGTTTTCCTAGGTCATGAAAATATAGGTGGGGGTGGGAATTGGACAATGAGGGTATACACATCACTCAAATCAAGCACTATTTTACTAACATTTATGTAGATGTGCCTATGTTGGCAATTCCTGGTTCTGGCTCTTACCATCCATAAGACAGTCTGATCTTAGAACATTTCCTCTCACTCCTTCAGGCACAACACAGGGACTTGTAAGTAGTCCCTTCTGCCCCTAGGCAACCTAAGGCAAAATGTCTCACAGTATGGCCAGAGAATGCTTGCATCAGAATTCTCTGGCCTGCTTTTGAAACTATTCCCTGGTCATCTCCCAGATGGAATGAATCAGAATCTCAAGTGTTGTAGGACTGGTGATTTGGATTTTCCCTATATATCCCAAAGTGGTTCTTAGGCACACCAAAGTCTGATGACCAGTACTATGGACTGAATATTTATGTCATGCCCAAATTCATATATTGTAGGCATAAACCCCAGCATGATGGTGTTAGGAGGTGAGGTTATTTGTGGGGGAATTAGTTTAGATGAGTTCATGAGGGTAGAGCCCTCAAACAGGATCAGTACCCTTACAAGACGCCTAGACACCAGAGCTTCCTCTCACTGTCATGTGAGGATTCAACAAAAAGATAGCCATCTGCAAGCCAGGAAGAGGGTCCTCAGCAGAACAAGACTATGCTGGCACCTTGTCTCTAACTTCCCAGTCTCCAGAACTGTGAAAAATGTCTGTTGTTTAAGCCACCCAGTCTATGGTATTTCATAGTAGTAGCCTAAGCAAATTAAGACAACTTGTGTCCTGGGGGAAATTCCCTACATCTGGACATAGAGGTAGGTTTATCCTAAAGGACAAGAATGAAGACTCGGAGGACAAAGAATAATTGCTCAGAGATGACCTTTTGCATATAATAGTTGTCTCCATTTTTCTACTGTGGTAGCTGCTGTCTTCGTACCCTTCCTTCATCACCTGGCAGACTGCTCCCTTTACCAGCTGCACTCGGTGTAGAGGCATTTTTCAAAGCACATCTCAGGTATTGGATTTAAGTTCCTAAATGTTTCCTGATTCCTAATCTGCCTTTGGCCAGCCAAGAGACTGATAGTGTAAGACTCCCTAAGTTTCTGCAGAGTTAACTGAATTTACTTTATCATTAAATTTGAGAATATCATGTGACTTTCTGGTATACATTAAAATTAACAACATTCCTTTCGTCTTCAGCATAAAATCATGGCATGTATTTTTTGAGATCCTGCAAAATTCATGAACTGTCATTGAATTTTCTGAAATTAAAGCAGCATGTTAACAAATGGCAGTAAATATGATTTATGGGGTGATACAGCCATTCAACATATGTTGTAGCTTTTAATTTTTAGTTATTACCATTAGCCAGGGAATTGCTACAAAATGCTTGAGAACAGGAATTGAGAGAGGAAGGTTTTCTATAAAATGAAAGTACCAAAAGTGCATATTTTTTTCCCAAGTTTTTTGGGAAGGATAGTTGCGTGGTTTCAAAAATTCAAAGTCCATAGCCACTTTCACATCCCTTCTTATAATAAAGATTTCCTATTAAATAGCTTGTTAGTTAATATTATGGTTATATCTAATTACATAACATGTAAATCTAGATTAAAAAATGAAAAATGTAGGCAAAAGTTATTTACATGTAAGTAAAGAAAAAATAGCTTGCTATTTCAGCTGAGATTTATGTTTAGCTGTATATACAGTTTTTTTTCTTTAACTGAATAGAGATTGAGTTTAGATACTGAATATACAAACGGATTTAAGAATGACCTAAATAAATCCAAGGAAAATGCATTCATTACAAATTCTTAAGATAAGTGGAAAATGTTTGGATGCCTCTTCCTAGCTTTATGAGATTGATATGCTCTCTTCATATTTGTACCATCTTCATCATAGAACACAGGTTGGAGTGGACCAAGGATCTGATCCACTCAGATCAGAGTGGATTACTATGGTAATTTTTGGGAAGACAGCATGGTGTGTATACCAGCTTCTGGACAAGTGAGGGGATGATCTGGGTTCTAGTCATGACTGCGTCCCAAAATTAAGGTTCACTAGGCTTTTGGCACATAGGAGGTACGCAACAAATGCTTGAAAGTAAATTTGTGCAGTTATGCAAATCTGCACTTATTGAGATGGCTTTCTCATCTGCAAAGGAAAATAGAACATCTATTCTACTAAACTTCCAGAGATGTAGACTCTCAAAATGAAATAGAAAATAAATTCGATCATCCCAATATATAATAATCAAGGGGTTATTTTACCTATGAACATTTCGTTTCAGGGTACAGTGTCCAAGTTTTGAATTTTTAAATCAGTGTTTACAAGCTGTCATTTAAAGGTACAAATTCATATTTTTTTTTAGCATTGTTGTCTTATTTTACCAGGTCCTGTGCATTTAAGTATACTTCTAACAGCATAGCCTTTTTGTAATCTCCTGAGGCCTTTTATGTCAAGAACTCTGGATTTGAATTGAGAAATCTGATAATCTGCACTTATTTATTAGCCGGTTGACTCTGGACAAGCTGTTTAATGTCTCTAAACCTTAGGTTTCCTATTTATTAATCAGGCATAATAATAGTAATAAAGAAAATACTAACCCTCATTGAACTATCATACATTTTACAGAAGGTCATGTTTGGGCAATCACTTTGTAAACTCTGCTGCAGCAGCAGACACGTGGTCATCCTAAATTATGCTGTTTTTAAACTACTGTCCTGAGGAAGAAGGGATTCTTTGAGAGGGTTCTGTAGTAGAGAAATTTCTATGAATCTTTATTCCTAATGCACATTCAGTTGACTTTGCTGTCTTCTTTAATTTAGCTGCATGTGGTTTAGGGAGGAGGGGTCCAATATAATGGGACTGCTAAGAGTTGATGAAAGCTGAAGTATTTCAAAATATTCCTTAGTCACTAACCAAGAAAATAAGGAGAATAATAAAACATCTTGTTCTGGCTGGGGGGCCAAACAAATGTCTCCTAATTCCTCAGTCATTATGATGGGACACACTGAACTATAGGGGGGATGCAAAGACAATTAAGATAAGTAACTGGTTGAATGGCTGGACTGGAGGGCTGCTGGCTAATGGATCATTATAGCCCATACATGTAAGTTTCCAGATGTGTGTGGCCACACTCTATCTTGTTTTTTCCTACTTTTTCATTGTATTTGGATCCCTTGTCTTAGATGAAGATTAAGAAGACATTTTCATTGAATTTGCAAATTTAAATTTGCAATTTTGCAAAATTCAAATTTGCAAATTTGGGGAATGGCAAACTCAGGGCCAAGATGTGGTTGTTTGTTCAAATCTCGTGTTTTTTAGGTTAAGGCTCAAGCTGTTGTACTCTGAGATACAAGCAGTTTTATTTTAAGTAAATGAAGAGTAAATTGCAAGTATAACTTGTATTCACACTTCATTTATAAGAACATGGTTACACCACTCTACCTCTAAACTATCCAGTATGGTAGCAGGGCCATATGAGGCTAGTGAACTCTTGAAGTGTGGCTGGTTTGAATTAAGGTGTGTTCTGAGAGTAATATACACACTGACTTCAAGAACTTAGAATGAAAAAAGGCTGCCTGATATCTCAATACTTTTTATATCAATTGCATATTAAAATAATACTTTAGATATATTGGGCTACAAAAAATGTGATTAAAATGAATTTTACCTCCTTTTACTTCATTTAACATGGCTACTAAAAATCTAAATCACATATATGGTCCTCATTGTATTTCTGTTGGGCAGTGTTGTATCTGGCTGATGGCCAGGAGCCCAGATTAAACCATAATTCCGTGGAAGAGGAGAAGAATGGATTGAAGTTACAACTAAAAGTCTGTCTCACTGCTGTGCTTCCAATGTCTCACAAAATGTTGAGCATTTTGAGTGCTTGCTCAGTGTATCTTGATTTAACGAATAATTGAATTACTGTGTTTGGATCCCAGAATATATCAGACTTGAGTGATGGGCGAGATTCAACAGAGTGACATAGTGTGTCCTAAATTTTATCTGTACAAGTACAGAAGTGGGAAAACAGCTATAGCAATATATTTATAAAAAAAACACAGAGATTTTTCTTTTGTAGTCAGCGCAATATGTGTCAATTATGCGGTGTGGCCGCCACAAAATCTAATGCAACCTTCGACTGCATTAATAAAAATTTATTTCAAAGGACAGATAGCATTCTCGACCTACTCTCTACTTTGCTGAGTTTATATCAATAGTGGTTTAGTAGGTTTGGGGGAGGGTTTCTGAAATGTAAAATAAATCATATTTCACAGGCTAAACTTGAGGATTGGTTGGGGGATATGTTTGGTTTATGATTCCTATAGGATATCATATAGAGATGTTTAGAATACACTTGTACATATGGGTATGAGAATTAGGAGAGAGAAATGTGTTGAAGGTATAGATAGATGTGGGAATTGCCTGTGCATGGATGGCAAGTCACACCAGAGATGTAGACACCTTCTTCCAGGGAGAGTGCCTAGTGCTCTGACATTGAGAAGAAGGGTAACAGAAGAGAAGCCATGAAAGGGGACTGAGGAAAGCACTCGGAAAGGTCAGTGATAATCAGGCAAGTGTGGCATTGCTGCTGCTGAGTGCATGTGTTAAGTGAAAACATTCTGCAATGTTGAGAATGCAGATGCCACAATACTTTGTGGCCCAAGAGTGGAAGACCAAGAAGTTGTGTGGGTTTTTTTGTTTTCTTCAACAGCTAGAGAGTTCTTGGTGTCTTGATAAGAGCAGTTTCAATAGACTGATGGGGACTGAAGTCAGCCAATAGTAGATGGAGAAGCAAGAGGGAAGAGATGGAGTGGGATCAGCGAGAGGAGATAATTCTCATGAAAAGTCTTCCTCTGACGTACTGATATCATGAATCTCTTGATATGTCCTGAGAAGGACACAGGATCATCTCTGTAGTATTTTGCTAAAAATGCAAGAATTTTTCAAATCGTAATGTGAGAAAATATCTGACAAACCCAAACTGAAGGACGTTCTACAAAATAGCTCATTAATTCTCTTCCAAAGTGTTAAAGGTCATAGGAGAGAACTAGTTGTGGGGTGGGATCCCAGATTGGATCCTAGAACCGAAAAATACCATTAGTGGAAAAACTGGTGAAACTTTTATAAAGTCTGTAGTTTAATAGTGTTGCACTAATAATAATTTCCCGGTTGTGATCATTGGGCCATGGTTACACAATGTAGTTAACATGAGGGGAGACTAGGTGGAGGGTACGTGGGACTCTGTACTCTTTCTGCAACTTTTCCGTAAATCTAGTTCAGAAAAAAAAGTTTTAGAAGTTTTGCTCTCAACAGAAGAAAAGAGATGGGGAAAGAATCTGAGGCCAAGGAGAATTAAAAATTAGCAATAGTAGTGAAAATGGTTGATATTTTCTAAAAGCTTGCCATACTCTGAGCACAGTGCTAAGTGCTTTGTGGAAAATCTCATTCAGGGTTCATGACTATACTACGGATAGCTCTTACTACGGATAGCTTTTACAGATAAGGAGAAAGAACCATGAATGAGGTTGAATATGATCATACAGCAGTGAGTGGCAGAGTTGGGATTGGGAGCTGATTTCATAAGCCGTTGTTATATATTCTGTACAAAATCAGAGTGAATTAGGTGTACTTGAATGTGTCAGGGATAGATGCTGTTGTATGAGGAGAAATAGAAAACGCAAGAAAAAGAAGGAATATTAAATAGAGACTGAAATGCAAAATGTGGGTGGAATATAGAGTTGGACCTTGAGGGCTCCGTGGTAATAATAGGGGAAGCATGAAGAATAATTAGAAAGGGAGTATATGTGTAGGTTATACTGGCTGGAGATTGAGAAAGTTCTTGTCAAGTGGTCTTTAATTTCTTGGTGAAGTAGGAGCTGAGACTAGCAGCCAATAGCCAGGTTGGAGATGGCGGGGTTGGAAATTGGAAATAGTGGGAAGCTTTTAAAAGAGCCAGTGGAGAAAAAAGGGGAGACTGCTGTAAAGACCCATGTGGGATGGCCAGGGTGTGCTGAGAATGAGCCTGTGAGACCACATCCAGGGATCTACCTCCTCTGCAGAGAGGTCCGACTTTGTATGACATGTCCTGTAGTCCATGCTGTGGACTGTTGCATTCATCCAAGACTGAGTTTTTGCCAGGTGAGTGTCACAAAAATAACTGATCAAGGAAGAGAAAGATGTTAAGAAAGATTAGAATGGATAGGCTCAAATCTGACTAATGGGAGTGAGGTCAAGATGGGAGAGGGCTGAGCTGTCAGTATATTGTTTCAGTTTGCATTTTTCTGATAACTAGTCAGTTATGAATGGCTTTCATTTTTTAATGGCTGTTTTTATTTCTTTTTGCATATCATCTGTAACTCTACTTTTTTTCCAGTGGAGATTTTGTTTTTACTATTATGTAAGAACAATCTATGTTTTAAGAATATAATGTAGTTAATCAAACAACTAATCTATTTCAATTTTGTGGCTTATATTTTTATTTTCTTTCTATCGGATCTTTTTTGAAACTATAGATCCATGCCGCCCAAAATAGCAGCCACAAGCTACTAGTGACTATTAAATTTAAATGGAACATGAATTTAAATTCATTAAAATAAAAAATTCGGTCCTGCAGTCTCACTAGTTAAACTTAGTGTCCTGCAACTATGTGTGGCTAGTGGCTACTGTGTTGGAAAATGTAACTATGGAACATTTCCATCAATCCTGAAAGTTATATTGAGCAGAACTGCTATAGATTTTTTTAATTGGAAAAGCCATCACTGCTTTCCTGATCGATGTCTGCCTTTGGACTCATATTTGGAAAAATCTTTTCTATCCTTCAGTGTAATATAAATGTTGATTTTTAGTTTTGTCTAGTATTTCTATAGTTCAAAAAATTTACATTCACATATCTAGAATACATATTATTGTATTGTACGGACTAACCCATATTTTCCTCAAATTTTTTACTACAAATCCCAATAAAGTTAAATGACGTTGAAATGACATCTTTATCATTGAATGAATACTTAAATATTTGTAGTTTATTTATTGGCTCTCTATTACATTACATTGATTTGTCTGTCAGAATCAATTTCACATCAGTGAATATTTATCAAGGAGATTAATATGATTAAGACAAAGACATGATTGATTCATAGTTTAACAGGGAGGTAGTCGACAGAATAAATATTTATAATACTGCGTGAGTTTATTCATAGGAACAGGAAAGAAAACCCAGTGTAGTTTCAAAGGCTATTAAAGTGGGCTGTGTGTTTGGAAAGGTGAGAGGAGATTAGGGTGAATATGATGTTATGTGATGTGATGTGATGTGATGTGTGGTTGAGTAGGAAGGAGGAAGATGGGAGAGAGGAGAAGGAGCAGGGGGAGAGAAGGTGGAGGAGTGAGAGGAATCTAAATTGTGAAGTCTTTTGTGTGTGACACTAGCTTGTTAGCCATCCTAAACTTTCTTCCCTAGGAGGATAGATCTCCTGGTTGTTCAGTTAAGGATCAATTATCGGGTGGATGGCCACAGAGACAAGGGAGCTCCCTCACACACCTGCTCTACTTACAATTCTGCTGAGAGCTGGGGAGCGCCCGAACTAAGGCATTAGCAATGGGGCAGATAAGAGAGACTTTTAGAAGATTGAGGTGACAGGAGTTGGTCACAATTGGATGTGGAGGGAATCAGTGATTGAGTGGTATTCCAAGATATACCTGGAGACTAGAGTAAAGCATGCCTCAGGTTCTGCCAAAAATGAACCAGTTTCCTGACACGACGAAGCTGAATAGTAGACAATATGCCATTCACTTACTACTGTCATTTCCTTGTCAGACTTCTCAATAACTGGATATGATTTCCTCCAATTTGAATATAATTGGAAGTTAGCTTATAAGAGTAGCTTAATGCTGGAGAAAAATTTACTTTTTGGCCCATCATAGTGCCCAAATTAGTTCTGATAGGAGTTATGAAAATTAACAACTTTTAAAATTTTGAATGGGAGAATCTTATACAGAAGTTATTTGAGACAGACTGAATAAACTGAGAGGAATGGAATTGTTATAGTTGAAAGATTTGATATTTGATATTTTCCATTGTCCCTAAGGGCCTAAAAGTTAGTTTAATGACAACAAATAAGAAAAGATTATCTTTTCAGCCTTCAATTATATCTTCTGGTTTTTCTTCCTGGAACATATTTAACAGGACAGTTGATGTCATTCACTTAAAGAGATAACCAAACCCTAAGTCAGCAACACAGAAATTTTAATTTAGATTTGACTGGTTTTAGGACATGCTTACACTAAGGGTTCTAAGTTACGTCTCCTAGGATTTGTGAAAGGAAAGTATCTGGAAGCCAATTTTATTGTTTTTCAGCTGAGAATAAGACATTTCTGTTAATAATTATATTTGACATTTGACTAATATACTTGCTGTCAAGAAATTTAAAATGTCATAGTTTTCGAGAACTGGTGGTTACCAGAGGGGCGGGGGCTTAGAGAAAGGGGAAATAGGTGTTGGGGATTAAGGAGTGCAGTTGTCCTGGTGAGCACTGGGTGATGGAACTAAAATAAAAACTTAGAAAGAAAAGTCACAGTTTTCTTACAACATTCTTCTCTTTTTTTCCATCCTTCTTTTTTTTTTTTTCCTATTTGGAAAAATACAATTTTTTCTTCAAGATTTTTTGTTTCATTTCATCATTGTTGCTATTTCACAGACAGAATTAAAGACCATGATTCACTGGTTGAATTACCTCTGATTCCAAGTGGTTTTTTTTCCTAAGGCTTGTGAAAGTTTTGGGATGCTGTGGCATTTACTATAGCTTGGGAGAAAAAAAAAATCGTGCCAAGAGGAACGGAGAGAAAAGAAACATCTAATGAAATAAGTATATAGAATGAATCTTAGATATTTTCTCTTTATCCTTTTAAAAGGACACTTTACTTACCTTGGTAAAATTAAATCTTTTTCATTGAGGTGAGTTATTGACTCATAAAAACAGGAACGCTCAAATGACCTCCCTTCATCCACTCCCCTCAAATGTTTGCTTCTGAAAATCAATTGTTCAAAACTGATGATGGCAAAAGTGGTCAGGATGTGTTTAGGGTATGATAAATGATAGGGAAGGACTTTTCGTAAATATGCAACCTACAGGATATTTTCTCAATTTACGGGTAACTGTACATCGATAATCTTCAGTAAATAAACTGAACCTTACAAATGAACCAGACAAGCAAAAATTCATCATCCCTCAGGTAAATTATTTCTGAGGGAACTGGTAAATATTTTGAAAATATTTAAACGTATATTTATGGCACTGATTAAGTGAACCCTCATACATATTCTCTGTGGTATCATTTTGCTATAATTCTTTTTACTGTATGAAAATGAACTAAATAGTAAAGATTATACAGCCTACTCTGGGTTGCTTACATATTAAAATACTAAAAAAATTGTAAGGAAAACTTACCTAAGACAGTGAAGATTGGTATTAATAGAGACAAATTTCAGTCCTATTTCAAATCCTCCCTCTTGACAAAAATGTAGAACCCAATTACTGACCATTCATTTTTATGAACACCATTTTAAACAAAAGTAAAAATGAAAAAAGGAGCCATAAATGTGTGGAAATAATTGAAGTATCTATATAAATCACTGTTAAACTTCTCACCATCTTAGATTCAAAGTACATGCAACTGGTATTATATAATATTAAGGAATTTTTAGCGGTGATAATGATATTATGGTTATATTTTATCAGAGTCTTTATTCTTTAATGATGTATAATGGAATATTAAACATGAAATTATAGATGTTTGATTTGCTTTGAGTAAAATAATATGGGAGGGAGAATTGGGGGAGGATGGATGCAAAGATGTGTATGAGTTGATAACTGGTGAAACTTGCTGACAAATGCATGGAGGCTGATCATACTCTGTATACTTCTACATATGCTTGAAATTGTGTGTATATGTGTGTGTGTGTGTGTGTATACACATTGATGTTAAGAAACTGCGTCTATAGTGGAGTGTGTGTGTGTATATATATTCCACCGTAGATCTAGTCTCTTAGCCTCAGTGTGAGGTAGCAAATAGCAAGATGATGATTACAATCCAGATTGCAGAGCATAGCAGGTATAACAACCATCATCTTCATTATCATCGTATCAGTGCTCATTGGACACCGATGTGCCAGACAATAGTTAAGCATGCTCCATTTTATCAGTAATCATCATACCACATCTATTTAGGCAGTAGGGTTATGCTCATTTTCCAGATGAGAAAACTTAGGCTTTGAGATGTTTGACTTTTCCAAGAATACACATATCCTAAAGGCCAGAACAAATAGTTCCCAAGCTATATTGCATTTTCTACACTACAAGTACACTTGCTGAAGTTTAGTGTGCCAGTGCGTATGGACAGGGTACAAATGTGTGAAAATAAATGAAGACCACCCAAATGAGAACAAACAGCAGCTATTTAGTCAGAGCCTGTTGGTGCTCCGGCCACCATCACTTGCATTTGTCAGAGATTCAGAGATAGCCAGGAAGTGGTTAAACTTGATACTAAAAAAAAAGGGTGGGGGGGAGAAAGAAAAATGAAGGCTCTAGGCATTTTCTGACTGGACATTGTTGACATGGAGAAACTGGGGCTAGGGTCACTAGCCTAGCCTGAAAATTTTCAGTTTCTGAAAATTTTGTTAATTTTAATCGAGAGATGCCATTGAGTTTTTCAACCTTTCTAGAAGATTGTGGTGGTAAGGACAATGTAAATTTTTAGTAAGGGGGTAATGCCTTACATATTTCTAATGGTTCCCGTAAATCATGTGCCTTGGTCACTTATGTAAAAGTTGGTATGCCCTAGGTTAGAAACACATAATCAAGGAACTTTTCAGTGAGTGTGAAGATTATAGCTTTTTAGCAAGGACATGTTTCAACCCTTGCTAAAAATAGACACACATTAACTAAAATATATTCAAATCCCATGGGGGATGGATGCTGCATACAACCCACATGAAGGTGTTTAAAGTGTCCTTGAGGCTTTGGTTCCTAGTTATGTCCAACCTTTATAGTTTTTCCAGGATTGTGTTGTTAACAGGTAACCTGTGACCTGAAAATAGCCTCAATGGTCTTTATAAATCTTCTCTGATATTATTGATGTAAAGTAGTAACCGATTGTTTCTAAATTTAGCAGACATCCATTTGAAATCATCTTGTGCCTCCCAGCATCTTTATGAGGAGTGCCAGAGATGATGTGAGTGAAAGGGACAACCAAACTTTTTCCTTTTTTCCTTTTCAAGAACTTAACATTGATATTTGACAATGGCCTTTTCGAATCCCTCAAGGGATTTATTTATCTTTTGAGGGTTTAATTAGGATCATAGCATTGGTGAAAGCTGCCTTTTTGGTAAAATGATCTATTATAGTATTTACTTTAGCTTCCATATTATCTCTTTTTGCATCAGCCTTAACCTTTATAATAGCCAGCTCTTTAGGAAGCATCTAAAAGTTCCAGGCTAGATCTCATGACCCTGAGATCGTGACCTGAGCCGAAATCAAGAATCAGATGCTTAACCAACTGAGCCACCCAGGCGCCCAAAGAATCAGTTAAAGAAGCAATTTTCGAATCAGAATTTTATTTGGGGGCCTCTGCACACCATCCAAGAAATCCTGCCCATTGGGCCTAAGAAATCGTGCTCCTTTTTCCCTAAGTCACTTCTCAAATGAGCAATTCTTTTCAACTCAAACGTTCCCTAGAGTGGCTTCTGAAAGCCCAAATAATCCTCGGTGAAGTTATGTCATTTAGAGAGATATGTTGAAGAATTAGGATCATAAAGGAAGTACATAGAAGAAGCCCCAGTTTTTCTTAGAGGAGAGGATTCAGACTTGCTCAAAAAACCAGGCTTATGTACTTCATGTCTCAGGCCCTCGACCTGTTGGTTGCATTTAAAAGCAGACCTGACAGTCTTCGCCCCCTGGCAGTCAGAAAAGCAGAGAAAACACTCTTTGAGGATAAAAGCTAAGCTCTCAGGACCAAAAAAAAAAAAAAAAAAGTTGAAATGGAAGCAAGATCTCATCCAGTTTTTTCGGTGACCCACAGCAAAGTTTGTCCAGATGGAAGCCGGTCTAATGAAAACCTAAAACTTTCTGGCCTGTGATGCTTGCTCAAACAATAGACTTCTAAGGCTTATACTTGTGTTCGACCCTGTGATTCTCCTTCACAGGGTTGTGATATTGTGAAGTGTTTATGATAAACAGTACTTTGAGACAAACAACATTTTAAGACAGCACAGCACACGCAGAAGCACAGAAGGAAGTAGAAAGGCATGAATAGGAATGGCCTGCCCACGATGTCACAAATGGGAACCAGTAACAAACGTGGGGACCAAACACAGCCAGTAGCTGAGGAGCTCAAGGCAAAGAGAGCCGAGTTGAGAGTTTGTACCACATACACACACACCACATCCGTATGTATCCAATCGACCATAAGCAGCGAGGCATAAGGGACATCCCTGGGTACCGCGCCTGGTGCAAACCTAGGGTCAGCAGCCACGAGCTGTGCAGTGATATCTCAGTGGAACCTCCAGGAAATCTGTGCAAATGACAGAAACTACCCAAATGAGAACAAACAGAAGTATTTATTCAGAGCAGTCTCTAGCCAGGGAGTGAGCCGTATCACTTGAATTGTCAGAGACTCAGAGATAGGGAGGGGAATGGGAAAGCTTTGCATTAAAAAAAAAAAAGATAATCCCAGGTATGTTCTGATTGGGCATTATTAGCAGTGGAGAAGCAGGGCATCTTATGCGATTGGTTTATGTGATTATTTGGCTTTTACTGATTGGTCCTGAGTTGGAAGCAGAGCAGGGACCAAAAAAAAAAAAAGGGAAACTGGAAGTAATTGACTTGGTCGAGTTCTGACCTATTTGGACCAATTCCTGCATAAGGTGTGGTTTGGCTTCCCAGGCTGATTGCTGTAGGGCTTGTGGGTCATGGTTCTGTTGTCATTTACCCTCTGGCAATTGTCCGTTTGTGTATCAGGCTCTGGGTGGAAGGTGTATGGTATATAATAGGTGTATAATATAATATAGGTATATATTATAGTATGGGTGTGTAATATAATATAAACCTCAGAAGTTTATTGTAGAATATCAAGCGGTAAGTAGACCACAGTCTGGACAAAGAATCCTTTTGTTCTCTCCCTCACCCCCCTCGGTCTGTTTGGGGCTGGGTCCTTGTAGAATAATTTCTAGCAGAGCAGCATGGAGCTGGTTACGATTCTAAAAGACCTACAAACTGGTGATAGACCTTTAAAATAGGTAGCGTAGACCTTGATGGAAACTTGATTCAACCAATTCCCTCTTCCCTCCCTTGTAAATACAGGGAGGCAATTCATCTACCACAGCCAAGTTGTTAGAATACAACCCTAGAGAGAGAGGGTCATTGTTTCTGGTTCAGGTTGTGATGCTGTTGGCTTCTAAGAACAGCACATTCGCAATGAAGAGAGGAGGCCGGCATTTTTGTCGAATGGCTTGTGAAGTGGAATTACAGCTAAATTTCCTTTCAGCTGGGACTGTTAGGTAAAGGGGTGGTTCTGAGATCAGTAGGTTATTGACATAACTTTTACGTCAACTGGCTAATGAACCTGGCCAGCCGAGGTAGGACAAGAGCTGAGGAAGGAGACAATGAAATGGAATAGAGCTGGAGGGGACTTGGAGAAAATAAAATGCATGTGTACAGTCATTTCAGTATGTTTTGGTCATATTTAGAAAGATAACTAAAAGAAAAGTGACCCTGTTAAGTAAGAATTTCCTTAAAGTGTTAAAAATGGAATGGGAGGGGCGGGGGGACACTAACCTGCCAGGCAGCTGCAGGAAAAGCCATGGGCCTGGTAAGCCGGGGCCGTGGGTACCGGCGTTGATAAGAGTTGTAATTGTAGAGAGAGCCTACTGAGAAGGCAGAGAGGAGATGAAAATCAGTTGTAAAAGGGAGAGAGGGAGAGGGAGCCGTGCTAATGGGAGAGCCTTGCCCTGCATCCTGTGTGGTTAGGATGGGAAGCTGAGGCGGGTCTGCTGCTGCCATTTTTCCATCTGCGTGTTCAAACAGAGGAAAAGATGCCCAACCAAGAACTTACTATGAGTAATGACAGTAGATAGCATTAATGAGGGCTCACTGTATGCCATGCACAGTGCTTCAAATTTAGCACTTTAAATCCTGTGAGTCAGGTATATGGCTAACACCATTTTACAGAGGGAGACACAGCAGTTTAATAAGATTAAACAATCTGCCCAAGGAAATGGTGAACAATTTAAATGTAAGGCTTTTCAACTCCAAGGCCATAGCTCTTGACCTTGACATCTTCACTTAGGGATAATTAAGGACACCCAGTTTACATGGTTGTAGCGCTCATAGAATGATGCCTAAATATCAATAACTAGAAAATGTCATGATGAAAGGAAGGCAGCTATAGAAGGCTGCATTTTAGGATCTACAAGAATATAAATATGGAATTTATAAAAATATTAATTGATAATAAGATATCAGGTAATTGGGTGACTCTCAATACCTACAGATTTTTTTTCAACTTTTATTTGTATTTGAAAATGGAACCTCACTTTTTTTCTTACTGAAGCATAGTTGACATATGATGTTATATGTGAGTTTCAGGTGTACAACACAGTGATTTGGCAAGTCTGTATGTTTTGCTTTCTCACAAGTGTACCTGCCATCTGTTACCATACAGTGTTCTTACAACACCATTGATTGTATTCCCTAGGTGTGCTTTTTATCCCCATGACTATTCATTCCATAAATTCCATAACTGGAACCCTGTATGTCCTACTCCCCTTCTCCCATTTTGCCCATCCTTCCCACCCCCCCTCTTCCTGGCAACCACCAGTTGGAACCTCACTTCTAATGAACTTCCCACGGTACTTATACACTTTTATTGTTAGAGGTCCCTCCTTTCCTCTAAGTGGTGGAATCTTCATGGATAGTTTTTGTGTTTAAAAGGAATTAAACTTGACATCTTAGGCTGACTATGGGGCTACCTGCAGTCTCCCTAGAGAGGTACCTGCTATATTACTCACTAAACCAATGTTGCCATCTGCTGGTAACTTCCCTCAACTGCAGACACAAGGTTCCAGGGTCCTTACTAATTAGTGGGTACCCCAGGGATGGCATCTTAAAGGGAAACAAATCATCACACCTCCAAAAATTCACAGTGAAAAGCCCAAATAATTTTGGGCCTCATGGGCACCAAGAGAACCACCAACTTATTCAAAGATTTTCATTTAGTAGAGAATTGGCCATTTGGAGACCTGTCTCTTCCACCTGCCTCTATAAATATCTGTCTGGATCGCCTGTTCAAGGTCAGTAAATTCTGCCAACAACTACTTGAAAATTTATTCCTGTTCACCAAGTTCATGGTCCACAGTCTATGAGTTTAATCACACGATGCTTTGATTATGTGAACGAGCACCATTCTTCCTTGAAGGGAGTAGTTATTGTCACCATTATATTCTCTGCATATTTCGACCTTTGTGATTTCAAATGACAAAGGTTTTTCTTTTCTAATTTAAAATTTTAATTTTATGATTCTCTCCTGGTTTTCAGCACACCTTCAAGTGCTACTGTCATTTCTGCTCCAGCTTTGGAGGAAAATGGCTATGTTTAGGGGAGGTTGTAGTGGAAGGGGTTAAGATGGGAGGAGCTCTGAAAAGGTGCTCTGGGCAGCCAAGTGAAGAAGTTGACTAGAGAAATCACAGGGGTGAGGCTCACTCAGAAGTTCTTCTAACATAACAAAGGAAACTCAGGGATACGCAAATCTTATAAATCTCACATAAATAGTATATGGACACATATTGCTTGGGTTAGCCAGATAAACCGTTAAGAAACTCTTACTGGAATTCAGTTACAACCCATGTTGACATTTAATTGTCTATATTTCCTTGAATAGTTGAGAAAGGGGACCAAGCCATAGAATCAGAGTTGGAGAGGGGATACCGCCACTGTCTTTCTTCCCTCTGTGGCGTGGGCCCTGTCTACCTCGCAAAAAGAGAGGGAGCCTCTTCTGAATATTTTGTAGGCTGGCTCCCATTCCCCCCACCCAGTGTAAATATTTATTTATTTAAAAATTTAATTAACATGTATTTATAACTAACATACATATGTATATTATATAAAACTATATAATACAGATAAGAAAAATTTAATTAATAACCCATTGAATATGACCCAGATATAGTGTTGAATATTTTAGTGTCCTATGCAAAAATATTCGTATTGTTATTTTCATGTTGTAAAGAACAAATTATGAGGAAAAATATTATGCATTAACCTGTTTTTTTCTAATATAGCAATATATCACGAACTACATTTAAGTGAATAATTACAGATTTAGCTCATAAATTTTCATAGTCACAAAGTATTCCATTATACTTATATCCCCTATTGTTGGTTGCTTTAATAAAAAACAACTTTATATCTGATTAAGACAAATTTTTACAGGTGGCATAGCTAGGTGAAGTATAAATGCCACCATTAGCATTAAATGGGATATTAATAGGTAAATAATACAGTTTTAAGTGTGGCTTTGAATTGTGTTTGACACATGTGAGGTTGAATACATTTTATAGCATATTAGCTGAATATATTTCCTTTCGAATTTCCTTTTCATAACATTTGCCATTAAATTTCTAAAAATTTACTTCAGACCTTTCTAATTTTTTTCTTTTTATTTCAGCTTTGCCATATGTGATGTTATATCTTTTGTTCATCCTATGTCACAAATATTTACCCCAGATATTTATTTGCCTTTTAATGCTGCCGATAAAATACGGCTTTTTCACATTCCACAAGTTTTGTATTCAGGTAGTCACTCCTTTTAAGGCTTCTGACTTTGGTATGTTTTTTAAGAAGTTGTCCCTCAAATCAAGGATTAAAATAGCACGATGTTTTTCTTAAATTTATTTTTTACATTAAAACTGCTAATTAATCCAGAATTTATTTTGGTGTTCATTTGAGAGAAGGATTTAACACTTTTTCTCCCCAAATCATTGGCTTGAACACCACTTAAGTGATCCCATAAAGCTGGATAGTCTATAAAGTGTCATCCACTCCCAAGTATTAACTATACTCTGGTGGCAGATTTGAGATGATGTAAACAACAAGCTCAGAGGCCAGTTAAAGAAGCAAATGAGCATGGAGTGAGAAAGATAAGAAACATTAACTCAGTAATGTTCTACATTTCTCTGTCTTTAAATATAAGAAGAATTACTATTGATGAATTGGGGCATTAGCTACATTACATTTATAAATATTTAAATAAGAAAAATGGGGAAGATCTACCAAGGACAGTGATTTCCTAGCAGAGGAGTGAGAAAGAAGCCTGCCTGGTGAACAGATGAGGGACTTCTAAGGGGAACCTCGAGTGCATTAAGGAAGGACACTTTGATGAATGACAGAGGCTGGTCTCCTTCCTGGGTCTGTACAAAGCAATGCATTAGGATATGATGAGATTTGTAGAGCTTATGGTTTTTAAGGTACCACAAAGTAATTTGGTAAGGTAGAATATTTTCAGCAGCATTAGTCATCATTATCGTCATTGCCATCATCTACAAAATATATATATATATATATATTGGAAACAATTTGAAAGTTAGAGCTTGTATTTGAGGATGACCATGTCACTGATCTTGAAAACAGGAATATGTCCTCATTTTCTGATTTTGTACTGCATGAGATGATTCTTCCAATTTTGGGTGTGTCTTTGGAAGAAACATCAGGGCTCTGTCTGTTCCTTACCTTGGCTTCTATTTCTTTGGGTTGGGAAGGAGATGACTGGCTTCTGCAGCTTTGGGCTGGTTTGCTTCAAATTCAGGTCTGTCTCAATCAGATTCTTCACTTTCACTGAGCTAAGGAAACCCAGCCTACAGGGAGCAGGTGGGATAGGTGAGGAGGTGTGACCAAGGTATTAGTAATAATTATTCTTATTATAACAACAACAAACGCAGTGATGGAATGCCTACCAAATGATGAGGTTCCTTGTAACTCAGCTACTAGTAACTATAAGGTTACTAGTAATATCCCTGCTGATGCACAGGAGTAAGTTTACTCCTACCTGGGGACTATGCCTCCCACAGTCCAGGAAGGAGGAAGAAGGGATGGAGGTTTTACCTTTGGAATGAATTTCTGAAGTACGAGGAGAGCTCCCTGATACTTTCTCCATCCTTTGTTCCTATGTGCCAAACCAGGAATTGAAGAGGTAGGTTTAATTGCGTTTGGCTGACCGTACTGCATAGGTATAATCATGTCTACATTATTGTTATTGTTACTGCTGTTTGTCTCTTTACCCTTATATCCATCCTATCATCTTCATCAGATGAATATCCCTAAACTGCTGCTTTGGTATTTACCATCCTCTGTTCCACCTGGAATATTTGTTGAAAATAGGGATTCTTGCGCTCACCTTCAATTTTAGCATCCCAGGTGATTCAATTAAACACTGGAGCAATACTTCTCCAACATCAATGTGTACAAGAATCATATGCAGATCTTATCAAAATGCAGATTCTGACTCCAGAGGTCTGAGGGGGTCCTGAAGCTGCACTTCTGTGAGTTTCCACATGGTGTTGCTTCCTTCTGGTAGACTGATCACACTTTGGGGAGGTAGCAAAGGGCTAGATTGTCTAAACTAGTTATTCTGTATACTTGGCCCCTTTCAGCTCTCCAGATGACTTCTAGCTCCCTGAGGCAGTCAAACCAATCTCTTAAGTGTTCATCAGTAGGACAACACAGAATGAACTTTTTCTACAAGTTGTCATCACTACTGTTCTTTCTCATCCCCATCTGTCAAAAACTGATCCTTCTTGGAGGACCTTCCCAGTCTCATGTTATGAGGAAGGTCCTTTGTAATAGTCCCAGGCTCCAGATGTTTGCTGACCTTCTCTATGAATGCTAGTTGTCTGCCATTGGTCCTGCATCAGGGCCAACAAGCCCCGTGACTTCACATGTGGTTATATGGGGAGTTCAGTTAAGTAAATCTACAGTCCTGTTGAAGCCAACTGCTTATCTTCCCTTGTTCTCCACTCAGTTGTGCTACGAGGCAGGAGCTAAGGGTGGACATGGAGCCAGCACAGCCATAGTTGAAAAGCCAAAGCTCTTTATCATCCCTGCTCATGCACAGGATGCTCATCTCTGTAGTTCCCTCTAACTTGAACTTGTCATTCAAATTAATCCTAGGTGTGGGCATGGGGGACATGTGTAATTGACCTATCTCTTTGAGTTAGAAGTAACTACATCTGCCCCTCTTCCCAAAGTAGAGGAAAATGTTCATATTTCTACCCAGTTTTCCTTTGTCTTATATTTCCAGACTAACATAACTGGATCTGTATTTTCTCCATCAGAACTTTCCTTGATGTCTTTGTTCTATCTTGGTAAGATGCAAACACCAAAGCCCTTTCCCTAGCTACACACTTTGAATTTGTCGTTGTCCATTCCCTTTGCATCTATGAAGGTGATGAACACTACACGATGGGAGAAAATGCTCTAAAATATTAATCTCAGTATAATGCATAACAAGTTGAAGACAGCGGACTTGGTACTGTGTAAATCTGGAAAGAGCTCTGAGACGTTCTTTAATGCAGAACTTAGAGTATCGAGATGTCATTTGTTCTCGTAAAGGCATTTTCTTCTTACATTTTTTTTGGAGAGGTAAATTTTTCCCTAAGGAAGGCAATCCTAAATCTCTTTCAAATGCTATTAATGTTTAGATATACTTTTATCTATTAAATAGACTTGTCCAATACTTGCTATCTCCTTATCCCTACTTTTAATGTGAACATAAAAAATGTATCTTGAGATAGTATCAACCTTAGGCAGACAAAAGTTCATGTCAGTGTTAAGGGAGAAGAGAAGGGGCAGTAAATTTTGAGTGGCTTTGTTGTTTTACACTATCTTAGTGCTAGTTATGGATTTTGGAATAATATTTCATGTTCTAGGAGTAGTTTTTATCCAATGATTAGACCTTCAATTTTTCAGCACTTTTCCCCTGAATCTCTTAAGGTCAAAAATCATGAATAAATCCATGCTTGATAGACTGAAAGGTTTTAGCTTCAGAGAGTTGTCAGTTGACTTCAAATTGGAGCAGTCTTTCAGGTCTGTTACTTGCAAGTTATTGATAAATTTGCACACCACTGGCTGCAGACCTCATGAATATATTCATGGACCATGGAGCATGGCTTGATATTTAGAAGAATCCAAAATGTGATTTTAAAAAAAATTAAATTGAGCTGGGAATGTTGTTTATGATTGAATATTTAAAATAAATAATTGAAAATTAAGAATGTGTGCCATTGTACTTTTAACTCTGGATTAAATGTGAAAAATGTAAATGATAAATTAAAAATCACAAATGATGTTCTTAGGCCACTCAGTTTAAGCCATTTTTACTAATGCTAATCACAAAACAGATGAAGTATTTATAAAAATTAAGAGGTTTAGCATGGTAACTCTGATTAAATTCCAACCTTTATATTGATAGAAACGTTAGGAGAATTATGAACCATGAATATTATATTAATGAACTGCAATTCTGATAATAGCTAATAGGATGGGGGTAGGAAACCTTCAGATTTAATCACTCCTTCCTTAGTCTACAGTTCTATTTGAACTTTTTTTCTCAGTAGACAATTGTGATTTTAAAATGTCTAATTCATTTCTCCCACTAAGAGGAGAGAACAGAGCACTTCCTTTCATGAAGGTATGTCTTAAAGAGTGGCAAGATCATGAGCTCAGGACAGGACCAAGGGTAGAAATGAGACATACCTCAACGGATCTTCCAAAAATGTTTTTTGGAATGTGCATTGAATGTTTATTTGCTGTTAATGAATTTAATAGGCGAGCTACTATTTTTGAAGAGCACTTTAAAAGGAATATCTTAGCCAACTGATTTTATGCCATGCATTCACAGAGATCAACATATTAAAGCTCTCCTAGACCCAAAATGGATAAATAGGCACACTGTGAACCTCAAAGAGGTGGCATCTTATATATAGTTTTTTTTTTATTTCATTGTTTGATGTATAAACTAAATCAGCAAGTTTCTATTAGCTACTGTGTTATAATTATTAGTGGGACATAGGTTACCAGCAGCTTTGATATGTGATCATCTTAAATACCACTATTGTAAATACCACCAAATCCTGGGAGACATGTAGGTCAATGGGATGACTGGCTTGTCCAGTGTATTATTACTGTCACAGCTCCAACTCAGTGATGAGCATTTCAATCATCTGCTGGTCATTTATGTTTCCTCCTTTGGTAAGTACCACATTTTGAAGACGTGGATAAATTATTATCAAATCTGGAGCTGTGCTAACAGATATCCAGAGAGCTTTAAAATTCTGTTTTTGTTGTGGGAAGTAAGATGATTGCTGATAAGTATTCGCTGGACCTATATCTTTTTAGAACATGTCCATGAAATTTGATATGTGGGACAGTCTTATAAGAAAAAAAAAAGCTTAAAATGATAATACGCCTCTCCACCGATCCATTTGGCATTTTCTTCCTTCATTTACAAAGGTATATAACAAAGATGTAGCCTAATAAGAATTACTTAGTCCTAAAAGCAGTTACCTGATTAGAATTCAACTTTGTGTAGATTTTCATCTTTAAAATCATAACTCATTCATGTTGAGAAAACTTGCAAATCGAAATACTTCTTAAGATGATGTTATCAGGTCAATGATGGTATATTCATCATTTTATTTTATTTTAAATTGTTATTTGTAGATTATGTTGGCATTTTAAATTTAGAGTGACTGTAATGAAGGAATTCTACCTTTCCAGAGATTTTGGGGTTGTTATTTATCAGCCTTTATTGTTCCAACTTCACAGCTATATTAATCTTCATCTTCTTCCTCACTGTGTAAACTGTGGGTAATTTTGTATCTGTTTATTTCATCTGTGTCCCCATTCATTTGGACAGTTGAGCAATGTATGTCTCAAGGCTCCCAGCTGTTTTTTGAGGAGCAAATGACATTAATTTTGTGTTGCTTTATAAATGCTCCAACGGTTTTGCATCTCTACACAAGATTTACGACTTTTGTGGCACCTGGGTGGCTCAGTGGGTTAAAGCCTCTGCCTTCAGCTCAGGTCACGATCTCAGGGTCCTGGGATCGAGCCCCGCATCGGGCTCTCTGCTCAGCAGGGAGCCTGCTTTCCCCTCTCTCTCTGCCTGCCTCTCTGCCTACTTGTGATCTCTCTCTCTCTCAAATAAATAAATAAAATCTTTTTAAAAAGTAAAAATAAAAATAAATGCTCCAAGGTGAAGAATGGTGTCATTGAGAGCATGGCTGTTGTTTATGACTTCCCTCCTGCTGGGACTCCTGGGGTTCCAGAGAGGAGGAGTTTGTGACTCAGAAGCCAATTCACGAATTATCAAAGAGTTTAAGCTGATCATGGAAACCAAGTTTTAGGGCCCTTATTTAATATTTTCTAAGTTTTCTTAGAGGATGTTTCATTTTAAAAAGATAGTTTTATAAGTAAAACCTAAGTCTTATGTTGATGCCTTTCATTTTATTATGTACCTAATTTAAAATTAGCAATTTCTGTGAAATTTTGGGGAAAATGAGGGAAAGTCAAAGTCGATCAGGTCCATCCTTAGTTTACCTGCTTTTGAGCTAGATTATCTCAACTCTGCCCCTATTGTCTGTTTCTTTGGTTCTATATTACAATGTCTTTAGAGTCTTGGTTTGGAATCAGTTGTTTTCAACCTCAACTGCTCAGTTGACTCAGAGGGAGACTTTTAAAAATTATTGCGCTTGGGTCCCATCACTTGGGCTGCCAGATTTAATAAACAAAAATACAAGATACCCAGTTAAATTTAGATTTCAGATAAACGACAAATAGTTCTTTAGTGTGGGTGCCTGGGTGGCTCAGTTGGTTGAGCAACTGCCTTCGGCTCAGGTCATGATCCTTGAGTTCTGGGATCGAGTCCCACATCGGGCTCCCAGCTCCGCGGGGAGTCTGCTTCTTCCTCTAACCTTCTCTCCTCTCATGCGCTCTCTCACTTTCTCTGTCTCTCAAATAAATAAATAAAATCTTTAAAAAAAACCCAAATTGTTCTTTAGTGTAACTTCGTTAAATAAGCACATCCTTATTTCATCTGGCAACCTTACTGGAAGCCTGTACATGCTGAATTAATGGGTCCTGGGTGAGGTCTGGCCATAGGTGTTTTTATACATGTTCCAGGTAAGCATAATGTGCAGCGGACTTGGAAACTATTGGCTGAGATATACAGCGTTTTGTAGACTGTGGTGTGACTAGGAGTCAACAGCAGTACTTGTGAAAATGCATCTTCTCAATTCCCCTCCAGTCTGGTTCACTAGGATGAAGTTGAGGTACTTTAACAAGATCCTAGCTAGTTCTGTCACAGGTGGCTTCTGGACCATATGTTGAGAAATGCTGTTTAAGGACATATTAGCATTCTTTTTCTTAATATAAGAGCATAATGTTATTTTTTTTAATTTTTAGAAAAATCTCAGAATAACGAACTTTCAGGGTGCAGCATAGAAAGTACACTAGTAAAAAATGAACTCTCCTTATATATAAGAATAAGTGATATGGATTAGAAAGATGTTTCTCAGAAGAAAAATAAAAATCGATGTGAATCGTCTTCTGTTGTTTGCTATCATTTCTTATGTAACAAATGAAAAACATTTATCTTCTGAACTGGAGAACAAATAGGTCTTCGTGAGGACAATACATTCGTTAACTTTAAGGACTGTTCTTCGCTAAAGGACTCAAATCTTTGGTAACTGAAAAAAAATGACGTTAGGAGACGCTGAACCTAAGGAAACGACATGAACATTTTGGGATTGGTTGTAAGCTCATGCTGAGCAAAATGTCTATGAAAGTGCATTCTATGAGGTTAATAGGCTGATATTTTCAAGATTATATACAGGGAAGAATAATGTAGATGATTAACACTGCTAATGTCAGGGCTATTTTTTTCCCCCTTAGGTAGTTTTTTTAGTAATAAAAGAGCAAAGACATTCTTATTTCAGCTTCTTTGTTTTGGTGATTTCTGAGCTCCAAATTGCTATTTTTACCTAAGACTTACAGAAAACCCAGGGCAGTAAATATTTTGCTCTGTTTTCAAGGGCTTTTTAAATTGATGCAAATCTGTACTGTTAATGATCCAAAATAATTCCTTATGGGAATGATTTCTCCCCCCTAATCTATTAATGCATGATCGATTAACCTCAAAACCTATTTTATATTAGTAAACATTTTCATATAGGATAGACCCCGCATCCCTTTGCATGGTTCTTTTAGGTAGTGTGGGTTCAGCAGGTTGACTCCTTTTGTTCCGGTGTTCCTCCAAATACGGAACTATCTTGGGTTTTATTTTCCAAGTATCTCTATTTTGAACTATTTCAGCAAACTGAACAGTTACTAATTGCTTTTTATTACAAACATTTGCCAGCTAGTCAATTGGCTCAACCTGTCTAAATTGTGGCATTCTGACTCTAGAAATTAAAAGGCCATTGTTATTCTAAGGGACTTGGGATAGCTTTCAGGTCCTCGTCCTGTTGCCTTTCACTTGGAGTCTGGTAAATTCACTGATGCTAGTAACGTCCATTTACACAGCTCTTTATAATGTTCACAATGACTTTATATACATTTCTTTTCTAATTTGGTCTTCTCAAGAGTTGTATGGAGTATTACAGGACAGAGGTCATTATTAATCCTGTTTTCCAGATCAGACAATGGCTCAGAGTTTTGTGGCAAGTGCTGATAAGTCTGTAAGTGCTCGGATTGTCCCTTGAAAGCAGTCCTTCTCACCTGCAGTGACCTTTCCACTCTATCAGCTTATTAGAACAGACCAAACGAGGCAAAAGAATATAAAAGGGCAGTGGGTAGCGGTTACCAAGGAAACTGTTATTTTAATTTTTAAAGTATTGATCAGAAAAGAAGTAGAAAAAGAGGACACCTTTTATCACTAGTAGAAAGAGGAAACAAATAATCAAGTAGCGGCTTAAAAGCTAGCTGATAGGAAAACTGCAGCAACAAAGCTCCACAAAGCATGATCACATACAGCACACCTTTCCAACTTCCTCCTGTTTCTGGGGGGCAAAAAAGGGGACAGGGAGATGAGCAGGGACATGAGAGAGTGGTCTGAAGTTTCCAATGATACTGCATGATACTGTAAGGAAGAAAGTTATGTAAATTCTATAGAGTGGACCTCGACAGGGAAGAAGATGGGAGAATGAGCAACAAGGAAAGAACTTTCATCTTCTGTGGCTGAGGGGCAGTGCAGAAAGGGTCAAAGAAGAAGTGGGCCCAGGCTGTGTGACTGGACATCATATTGACATTTGCTGGATATTGTTCTATTTCCATCAGTCACTGAGATGGCTTAGACAGAATGAATATACTGTTCACGGCCAGAATGGAAACATCACCTGATAACTTACATACAGGGCTTTAAAGAAAAAAAAAGGGAGAGAGAAATCAGAAAATGGCTTTATTTCCTAGAACTGTGGATTGTTTCAGGTTGAAATTGCTTAAAATGTAAGGGTGGTAGTAATGAAGTCAGGGGTGACGATCAGGTTCAGATTAACGATCAAAGCAGAGAGTAAGGTAGAATAATTGCATTTAAATGCGTAGAGTTTAGACCAGTGGCTCTGACTTTTCAGTGAATCACAATCAATTTTGTTAAAGTACAGATTGCTGGGCAGAGCCTGGAGTTTCTGATTCCGTATAACTGGGGTGAAACTGGAGAATTTACTTTTCCATTATCTTCCCGGACAAGGGATGCTGCTGCTGTGGTCCAGGGACCATACATTATAAATCAATGGTTTAAGCATTGCTTTAATTACTTGGGGCTTCTAAGGGCAATGGATATTGGTTAAAAGAGAACACAACCGTGCACTGTGGAGTTTTCTTAAATTTCCATCAAGAAAACAGATAGTGATGTGGAGAAGCCTCAGGGACTAGAAGAGCCTAAGATCCCCATTCTGGCCTTCCCCGGTAACTTGACATAGCCGGGCACATTGTGGGCCATGAACCTGGCCCTCCAGACCACCATACTGGCAGATACTGGAAAAAACAGGCTTTTCCACACAGATCGTTTAAATCACCACTCAGCAAATGTTTCACTTATAATCTATGAGCTTCCTTTGAAAGGACATTTACAAGTGAGGCACTACTAATTTCTGGAATAAACCCAGCATCAACAAGCCTGTACCCACACTGAGAAAGAAACAGAATCCTCAGGTGTGCCCATTCAGTGTCTCAGTCTCCATCTCTCCAAAGAAACTGTTTCCCTGCAGTTACGAGTTCAATTTCAGCATAGGGATTAATAGCCTGATTAAAATTGAGGTTTATCTATCTTAGAGTTTTTTTTTTCTTTTCTTCATGGAGTTCAGTTAACCACGCCTCTGGTTCTTTTACCCGTGAGCCGTACCCAAAGGGCTCTTTTTCATCTGATGGCAACAAATGATAATTATGAGCAAAACAGTTTGAAAGATCATTTCAGTCTATGCTTTTAAACACAATGCTGTGAACTGACAGTAGACATTACAAGTTGGTGTCTCCCCTAGAGCTCCTGAGCGAAAAGAAGAGAGAATACCTTTTCCTCGATTCTGTGCTTGAAGTCAATGTATGTAGAACTCAACGTTGAGTTACCACCTTGAGTAGGTAGTCAACCTCATTACAGCAGTACTTGAAAAGAGACTGGTCTGGGAAAGCTTCTTCAGATGAAACAATACAGTTAATACTTTGCACTGAAAACAGGGTGGAAAGATAATAATAACTCTAAAGAAGAAGGTCTGTGTTGTGAATACAAGTTAAGGAAAATGGAGACAAAGCTGGTAGCAAGTGAAGATATTCAATTATCTAAATGTGACATCTCAAATTAAGTTTGTTTTTTTTTTTTAAAGAATGTAGTAATGTAGTTTTCCTAAGAACTCTTTGCTGTGCCTGAATAGATCGATCTTCTCTGTCTCTGTCTCTCTCTCTCTGCTTCTCTCTCTCTTTAATGTAATAACTGCCCATGTGCGATGGAGGCATCATTGTTACTGAGAAACATTCTTTGGGTAAGGGTAACACTCGACATTAAGAAGCTGGGCACTTGAGGATGCACATTTATTCCAACAGATGCCGAGTTCCTATTAGAACACCAGCACTGTCATTTATCAAATGGCACCCTAGTGATCTCAAAGAGTTAATCAGAATCTCAAATTTCATACTTACTTCCCCACAGGAAAGGCATCTGACTCACATTTTGCAGTCTAGCAAAGCACTTGGTGCCCCTGACATTCACTCAGAGCCCCAGATCCTCACCTACTTGAGTCACCGGTCATTCCTGCCTTCCCATCTGCCTCTACACCTGTGGGGCAGCACTGCTGCTCTTCCCCATCCACCTTCACCTGCTTGGATTCTGGGCCGTTCTTACCATATGTTCTTGCCACCATTAGTGCAGTCCTGGCTCCGGAGGTGGTCTCTGACTTGGCAAATTTCTCTTCACCCTCTGATTGCCTTGGCACAACTATCTGAAAATAGAGCTGATTCACTTCTAGGACTTATAATCAGAATTTTTAATGAAAAAAACAATGTTTTAAATAAAATGTGGATACAGTGATTTAATACAATGATCAGTACAACCATATGAATAAATATGAATGCAAAGCCAAATACCCAACATTTAATTTAAAATTCTGGTGTGACTGGATGTATTACATATTGCATATTGACGAAGCTACATAAAGCTAGATTTCTCTTTAGGAAGGACAGTGTTTCCATATTTATTAAGTAAAAATAAATTTCAGTATATACTCTGATTTTGCCAGTGATCTACTTTTTTTTTTTTCAAGGTAGAACATCATTAACAATGTCTTTAAGGATGTGCTCTTTAGCATAGTGAATTCCATACTCCAAGCTGTAAGTTAGAAAACAGGTTAGTTATTAAACTCTTTTTTTTTTTAAGATCTGATTTATTTATTTGACAGAGAGAGAGAGGGATCATAAGTAGGCAGGGAGGCAGGCAGAGAGAAAGGGGGAAGCAGGCTCCCTGCTGAGCAGAAAGCCCAATGTGGGGCTTGATCCCAGGACCCTGAGACCATGACCAGAACCGAAGGCAGAGGCTCAACCCATGGAGCCACCCAGGCACCCCTATTCAACTCCTTGAATAAATTAAAAGGGCGTCTTCATCTTTCTCCTTTACCCAATAAATTGATCTCTGAGTCTGTGTGACATAATCTATATACCAGATCTTCTTTAGAAAGTTACTGTATAGAAAATGTAAATGGCTGGAGTGGCAGAAAGTGACTCATACTTTCTATTCCACTAAATGAAATCACTTAAACAAGTTGTGATATGAGATAATATCCACATAGTTTAGAGCATGTTTCATACGTTTCTGTTTCTTCAGGCTTCTTATTCATTACTAATAAGGAGCTACTTTCTCCTGATGCTTAGTTTTAGTTGTTTATACTTTAAGCCTGTGCTATGTATCACGCTCTATGGGATTTTAATATTTAGAAAAAGAAATTAGCTTCTGCGGAACATTAGCTTGTACACCTGGTCCAGAAGCAGGCACTGATGAAGGGAGCTGCCACCTAAGAACTGGGAGGTCCCCCTCGTCTGTCAGTGCAGTGCCCATAAAAAGCTTGCAGATCCCTTCCATTTCTAACACGGAAGCTGACTGGGAGTTTCTTGCTGTTTCTTTATGTGTTGATGTGTTTGCAGGGCCACAATTATAAACTGATTACAGCTAGCAAAAAAATGCTTCCATTGTTCTCCCTGCTGAATGGTAATTAGTCTGTTATTGTGTTCATTGCCATTTTTTGTTGTTGCTAGTCTTTTGAACATTATTAGACTATCTTAGATTTTAGTATGGCTTCTGGAAAGCAGGAAATGCCAACCAAGTGCAATGTATGTAAGATGTTTATAGTGATTATCTTATTGTATGCTCTAAATCACATTGTAGGAAAACTAAATATATACTAGAAACAAAACATTTTGTTTTCCTGTCTGTAGTCATTTGAACCACATTTGATGCTCTTCTACTTCTCCCTCTTCCTTGATTGTAGAGCTAGTTCAGAAAAGGTTGTTTCAAAGTTAGAATGCCATATGTTACAAGATTTCAAATATAATCTGGACAATATGAATTCTGTTTCTACGTGAAGAACAGTTTATCTTGAAGGCTGCATTTATGTTAGCTGAAAAGGAACATTATTGGCAGGTTTTTTTTTCCTGTCTCTGAGTCGACTTATTTTTTTTTGTTTTGTTTTAAATTGACCGAATCGACCTGATTGCTGTCTCACAGATATAATCTGTGAACTCATCTCCTAAACTCTAGGCCTAATTAGCCTAAATGCTTTCTTGGTTTGCTACTAATTGTATGCTTAACTGTTAAGTTATGATAAAGCCCATTTGAAGGGTAAAATAGAATTCATTCTTCATGTCCTTTAATGTAATTGTATCTTATTGTATCATTGCAATAGATGGGGATATGACAATTTTTCCCCATTCTAGGGCATAGGAAATATTTGAATGTCCCTGAAATAGGGAGAATATGCTGGAAGATGCAATCTTAGTACATTAGAAAATGTTAAAAAGCAATTACAGTTTTGGGAACAAGGAATGAAATATATGTAAAGGATATGAGTTTTTCAAATGATAGATAAGTGTATACTTTTCAGATGGCTTTTGCTATTTTTGATAGATTTGACCAACGTTTCACTGAACAAAGTAAATATAGCAAGTGCATTTTCTAATCTGACACTTTCAAATAGAATTAGTTTGAGATTTCCCCTTCATCCTTAGTCACTTGCATTTGATTTTCAGCTGACGTCTCTTGTCTAAGAGAATGATATTGATCACAAAATAGAAATTTTAGAAATTTCTCTGAAAATTAGTGAAGCTACTAAAAATCATCAGTAGGATTTACCTTAATTGAAGAAGTTGCATAATTGGGATATGATGATCTACAAATAAGTAAATGAGATGAAATATCCAAAAATAGAACTAAAAGATCTACCAAATTATTAAGGCATGCAAGTATTTGACACAGCAAATAAAAGCTAGGGATGATTATGATGAAATTAAAAAAGAGCAAAAACAATAAATAGCAAATTAATTAGTAAAGAAGATGAGATACCACTTAGAAAATTGATCAAAGAGAAAAGAAAATTCTCTTTATCATTTTATAAATATAACAGAAATAAAAGATCTTTTTTTTTCTTTCAAATTTTTATTTAAATTCTAGTTAGTTAGCATATAGTGTAATATTAGTTTCAGGAATAGAATTTAGTGATTCATCACTTACATATAACATCCAATGCTCATCACAAGTGCACTCCTTAATGCCCATCACCCATTTAACCATTCACTCCCCACCTCCCCTTCAGTAACCCTCAGTTTGTTCTCTGTCATTAAGATTTTCTTAGTTTCTTTCCCTCTTTTTTCCCTTTTCTATATGTTCATCTGTTTTGTTTCTTAAATTCCATATATGAATGAAATCATATGGTATTTGTCTTTCTCTGATTTATTTTGCTTAGTGTCATACTCTCTAGCTTTATCCATGTGTTTACAAATGGCAAGATTTCATTCTTTTTGTTGGCTGAGTGATATTTCACTATATATATATAGAGAATATATATATATATATATATATATATATATATATATATATATATATCCCCCCCACATCTTCTTTATCCATTTATTAGTTGATGGACATTTGGGCTCTTTCCATAGTTTGGCTATTGTTGATAATGCAATAAACATCAGGATGCATGTATCCCTTTGAATCTGTATTTTTTTATCCTTTTGGGTAAATACCTAGTAGTGTAATTGCTGAATCATAGGGTAGCTCTATTTTTACCCTTTTGAGGAACCTCCATACTGTCCTCCAGAGTAGCTGCACCAGTTTGCATTCCCACCAACAGCCTAAGAGGGTTCCCCTTTCTTGGCATCCTACTGTCTGTTGTTTCCTGTGTTAATTTTAGCCATTCTGACAGGTTGAGGTGGTATCTTATCGTGGTTTTGATTTGTATTTTTCTGATGATGAGTGGTGTTGAGCATCTTTTCATGTGTCTGTTAGCCATCTGTATGTCTTCTTTGAAAGACATAGGTATAAAGAGGGTATAAAGAAGGTATAAAAGATCTTGGAAGGCATTTCTTTCAATTAGATTAGGAGGAAAAGACAGTAATGGACTTGATGATATTTTTCCTGTACTTTTTTTAAAGATTGTATTTATTTGAGAGAGAGAGAGAGTGCATGCATGAGTGGGGCAGAGGGAGAGGGAGAGGCAGACTCCCCACTGAGCACAGAGTCTGAAGCCACTGGGGCTTGAACCCTGAGATCATGACCTGAGACAAAGTCCGATGCTTAAACAACTGAGCCACCACCCAAGTACTCATACTGTACTTATTTTTTAGTGGTGAATTTTTACTTTTGAAGAAAGGTAGACTTTTTATTAAAGCAACAATAGGTAGGGGATTTTTTTTAAAGTTAAATGTGCTTCCACATTTAATTTCAAATGACTAGTATCAAATAAAAAAGGAGTACTATAGAATTTGACTAGAGTTACCATTGCTCCCTCCATTCCTCGGGTTACTGCCTAGAACTCTGAGAAGAGGATCATTATTGGGATCCTTGAAATAAATGGCCATCTAAATTAGGTGATTGTTTCCTGCCTACAAGCTGTTGATGATTTACATTAAAGAAGTGAAGGCATGTTAACAAAGTACGCTCGGGGTGGTAACAACTTGAACATTATCAACCATTTAGTATCTCTTTGCAAAGCACTTTATCTCATTATTAATGGGGTACTTGTTGGACAGGGATTAGGAGAAAGGATGGCTACATATGTATTTATTTATTTTAAGAGAGAGAGCATGCAACCTGAGAGGGGCGGAGGGAGAGAGTCTTAAGTAGACTCTGCATTGAGCATGGAGCCCAATGGGGTACTTGATCTCAGGACCCTGAGGTCTGATCTGAGCCGAAACCAAAAGTTGGAAGCTTAACTGACTGTATAACCCAGGTACCCCCCAAAGGATGGCTATTTAAAGGCAAAAAATGATCTAGAACTGCAGAGGCATGAGGCACTGGATACTAACTCAATGTCCCTGTTAATTTGGTTCGACATAGTCCTGACTATGGGAGCAGAAAGAGCCAATATTGTGAGTAAAATAGCATGTGCAAAATGAAAGGGTATAGCCCTGAAAATCACTGTGTCTGTGAACTTAACTGCGAAGAAGGATGAGGAGTAGAGACGCAGATCAAAAACACTTTGTCAGATTCATCTGACCTTCTAAATTAGACCAACACATCCAGCTGATTGACAAAAAGTCTATACACGCTAATTATGGTAACTTTAGAGAGCTTTTGAGTCTGTGTATTTATTATACTTACTATAAAGCTGTATGAGTGTGGAATGGAATAATTAGTTTTTATCAAGGGACATAATTGGCTAAACGTTTATACTTAGAAAGTAAAGGACAAGAGGTTGGCAGAAGAAGTGACCTATATAGGTAGGGCCTAAAGCTACTCATAACTTTCCAAGGCCAAGGAAAAGACCCTTTGGTACAGGAGTGACTATCATAGAAGGATGGGATGGGGACACTAACATTAATTGAGATGTTACCATGTGCGTGGAATTAAAGTGACAAATGAAAATAAATATGGACCCTGCTCTTGTGGACCATTAATAACATTATCCTAAAATCAGATAGGATACATAGATGATTTTAGAAACCACAAAGAGGAGAAGGCCTTCAGAGGTTGTTTTCCTTATGCATTTTCTTTTCTTTTTTTTTTAAGATTTTATTTATTTATTTGACAGAGAGAGAGAGATCACAAGTAGGCAAGTAGGCAGAGAGGCAGGCAAAGGGAGAGGGAGAAGGAAGCAGGCTCCCTGCTGAGCAGGGAGCCCGATGTGGGGCTCCATCCCAGGACCCTGAGATCATGACCTGAGCCGAAGGCAGAGGCTTTAACCCACTGAGCCACCCAGGGGCCCTTTTTCCCCCTTTTTTTTTAAACTTAAATCAATTAGCCAACATATAGTGCCTCATTATTTTTGATACAATGTCCAATGATTCATTAGTTACATATAACAATCAGTGCTCATCACATCACATGCCCTCCTTATTGTCCATAAACAACAATTGATTTATTTGAAGAAAGTCAGAATATCCATTATTTCAGTGAGTAGGTGAAACTAGAATAGGGGTACTTGGGTTGAAAGGTATTTTAAAGTCGGAGGTGTAAATTCTAATCCGAAACTACTTTCGTCTGTAACCAGAGACACAAATTGTAGTTTTCCTTGGATTAGGTAGGAGGTCATTTTCCCCTTTTTCACTGATAAAGACCCAGAGATCAAGAAAGGTTAACTCATCTGCCGTAGATAACAGAGCTAGTAAATAGGAGATTTCTGTCATAAATGTCATATTTTTCCTACTGTTTCATGCTGCCTCATGAAGACTGGTACAATAAAAATTCAGCATGGGGTAAATAGTTCGCTGTCCTTGAGTTTAGACACAATGAGATCATGGTCGCATATCATTTAGGATTATGTCCAGCTATAAGTAACAGGGAGGGAAAATAACACTTGTTTCAACAAGGCATGACTTTATTTTTCTGTCTGATAAAATCCAGAGGAGACGTTCAGGAATGGTGCTGTGGCTCCACGTCCCCCAGGTCTCAGGGACCTCGGCTTCTAATACTGCTCTGCTGTCTCCACAGTGTGGCTCTAATTCCTCCTGGTTCCAGATGAAAGGCAGAACTCCAGTTACCCTCTTTGCCTTTTAAGTGGCAGGATGGAGGAAAGGATGAAAACAATAGACACAAAGCGCACGTGTCCATGTCCTTCAAGAAAGTTCCCGGCAAGCTGCCACACTACATGTTTGTTTACAATCCTATTGGCGGCTATATTTAGATACAAAGGAGGTTGGGAAGTGAGGTCTATTCTGGTCAGCCACGTGCCTGCTAAAAATCACGAGTTCTAATAGCACAGAAAAACTGGTGAATTCATACGGAGGTACCACCAATGGTCTCTGCCCAGAGAGCTTGACGTGTGGTTGGGCTAGAAGACAAATAGAAGTCAGGATGTGAATGGCAATGAGAAAGTGGAAGCACAAGTGCTCTTCCAAGAAGGTTGGCTCTAAAAGGAAGGGTGCTTTATCAAAGGACTCCCATACCCGACTCTGTCTCATTCCAAAACACATTTAATCGAAAGATGATCAGAAAACTCACATATTCAAAGCTGCCGCTTCATACAGAAGATGAACACACAGGACTGTCGTAGAAAGTCAAAGGCCAGATGTTTACCAAGTGCTTAGAGCAGTCCTGTTAAATGAGACAGGTCTCGGGCACCTGGGAGGCTCAGTTGGTTAAGTGACTGCCTTCGGCTCGGGTCCTGATCTTAGAGTCCCAGGATCAAGTCCTACATTAGGATCCTTGCTCAGTAGGGGTCTGCTTCTCCCTCTGACCCTCCTGCTTCTCATACTCTCTCTCTCTCTCTCTCTCTCTCTAATAAATAAAATTAAAAAACAAAACAAAACAAGACAGGTCTATCCAAGGATCCGGCAGCAGGTTTATATCTTAATCTAAATTCATTATGTTGTATCTGGGGACCTTCTTTATTGTTTAGACCTGACTTGTAATGGAAAAAGCAAGACAGTTTGAATAAGACTAGGAAGCAAGTCACAGTGTGGAGGCTTGGTTTTACAGCTACTGTGTTTGTGATAATGATCAGGCTATGTAACCAGAGACTCAGTTTTCTTATGTAAAAAATAAATAAATAAAAATAATGGGAATAATATAACATGCCTCGTAGAGTGATTGTAAAAACTAGGAAAAAATATACAACCAACCAGGTGGTTGGCTCATAATAGATCTGATAAATATTAGGTCTCTTCTTCTTAGCTTCTAAAAAGAAGGCTGTTTGTGAACATTTGCACACTTGAGCCATTATGTCTAAATGTTTCCTTTATCATAGCTCCCTGTTTCTATCCAAGTCCTTGATGGTAGTAACATAATTTGGGGAGTAAAAATAAACCACTGAGAACAGAATCCAAAAAGCAGATTTGTTAGAACTAAATTTAAAGTGCATCTCAGGCTATGATTTTCACTTTGGTTCTAAATATATCAAATTTCTATTTATAATTTTTCTCACAAAATGTGTTTTGATATTCAGAGTATGCGAGAAAAGTTTAAAGATGAAAATATTTTCAATTTCCTTTTTGCATTTGCATGCATTGAAAGTTTAAAGATGAAAATATTTTCAAAAAAAAATTTTTTTTTGGCATTTGCATACAGGGGTAATAATGAGAGATCCCAATAGGTCATGCTCCATCTCTCAAGGTGAAACTAGGGCTTGTTGCCAGAGAGACCGTTGGTGGTTAATTTGCTCCTCACTGGGCCAGAATTCCACTTTTGTCCTAAGAAGTTTTCTAGGTCTAGAGAGGACTCACACTAAATCATGAGTTATAATTTAGTTTATATGTAATATTGAAGGACATCACAGTTTATATCAGTTAGATTTAAAAAAAAAAGACTTATCAAACAGATCTACTCTTTTTCCACTGTAAGGTAAGTTCCTAGTCAAAAGCTACAGTTTTTGATCTGTGGCAACAGTGTGTAGGAGTTCTGCTTAATGAATACTGATGTTCTTTTGTTTGGGGAGTGATGAAATACAGCCGCAGGTTCCTGATTTATGAGGGACTTAAAATGAGCACTTACCTCATCTTGGATCTGTTGGTTTAACACCTTCTAATACGGTTATTCTCAGATGGTCTGTTTCCTCTATTATGGAAATTATCCTACCGGTCCATGTGGAGAGAAGCAAGAAGCAAAATACCCTTACCGACCCTACCTTTTATGTACATTTATTTGAACATAAAAATAGAAGGCATAGCTTTGGTTTCTTTGAAAAAAGTTTTCCCAGGTGTACTTCATTATATCCCATATAGTTTCCCGGAGTGGCCCTTCATAAAACATTAAAGAAAAGGGATGGTGGCTTTATGCACAGCTAATTGGAATTGTCTTTTTGATGTGTCCTTCTTTGGAATGAAACTCAGTTCGGATTGGTTTAACAAATATTGATATTAACCTAAGACAGATTTGGGCACCATCCTAGGCCCTGTGGGTCCTCAGAGGAGGCAGATCCAAGCCCAAACTTCACGAAGTTTTAGATTCTCAAGAGAGAAAGTAATACTGAGAAAGAAGCTGTAAATCAAAAATGATGACTGAAAGACGAATCGTGCTGATTCATTAAACACCGTCCGCAGCCTCTGTGTTTACTGATTCCTGGTGAGGACTTGGGATGAGTGGACGGTCTGCTTCCGTGAAGGTGTCTGACAGAAGCAGAGGCTGATTGAATTAATTGGAAGGCAACAAGAGAGGTCATCTTGTCTGGTCTCTGTCCCTATGAAGGATGGCACCGAAACTCTCCCAGACAGATTGTGACCTGCTTTAATCAGCCATTGGCATTATACCCATGCCTGTGCGGTGACCCTTAAAATTGGGAAGAAAAGTGAAAGACCCAGTCAGTCACCCAGAGGATAGACCGCACTGCACAAAGGCAATGATTGTTTTCCTCTTTCATCTGGGTGCTCGGGGATCACACAAAGATCTCCTCAAATGTTCATTTAAAGGATATGCTTCTTATATGCCTGGTACTTCTTATTTTCTGTTTTAAATTTAAATTCCTTTTATAACTTACACTGAAGTTGTAAAGCCCTATTTTTGACCATTTCAACCAAAAAACCATGGTTCTTTGAATGTTGATGGTTTCTAGGGATTATGTTGGCATGAGGGAACTTTACCATAACACACAACTTCCTGCTATTCAGTTTTTCTCAGAGTTGATTTCATTAATTCCTCTCGAGGTTTTTAATTCCTCATGGGCAAACCCACTTGGGGATCCCCTCAAGTTTTACTCATCCTCAATGGAACTTAATTACAAAAGGAGAGAAGGTGCAGCTGATGAAAGGCAACGTGCTATAAAGGGAGGAATCCTGGAGTTAGGAGGTAGGGTTCTGTTCCTAGCTCTGCCTCTACCTAATATGTTGGACCTGGAAAAGCCCCTCAGTGTTCCTCGACCTCAGTTTCGCCATTTGCAAAATAAGAAGATTGGATGAGGTCAGTGAGTTTCAGACTCTTCTTGATTGTACTCCAGATGAGTCCTTTATTCTATATGGCAACCCAGTGCTCACATGCCTTCCAACTGAAATGGAAGTTTCAAGAACCGTACTTCCTGTTACTATGTTCAATACACTGATTTCCATTTTATTTTTTAAAAATGCAATTTTTAATGATTTAGATGATTTTAAATCATGTTTACAGCGATTTTAAAAACACTAACAGGATGTGTCATAAAGTTTAAAAATAGTAGATAGGATCATTTTTAAGGTTGTATTAGTGTGAGCATTCCTATTTTATTAATTGCAAGTTTTAGGGTCTCATTATCTCTGTTCTTGTAGTGACATTATTTCATTGTTGACAAAATCTTAAGAAGAGTGAGAAAGTAGGGGAGGAGGAAGGTAGGACTAGGGAGAGTGGAAGGGGGGAAAGTTTTGTTTTCCTATGTGTGTGTTTAATGCCGACTATCTTATTTACGGTTCAGCTTTTTGTTCCAAAGAGAATATCTGAGATAATATGATTAATGAGTTGCAAGAAGAATGACTGAAGTCAGTTGCTGAATAGTAACATAGTCTTGGAAAGAATTCCTGTGCTATCTCTTGCCCCAGTTCCTGGGGAGTTTGTAATAATAAAAATAATGAACTCCAGGGGTGGAGCCTTGACCTGGACTTAGAAAAGCAACAAATCGGGCCCCTGGGTGGGGCAGTTGGTTGAGCGACTGCCTTCGGCTCAGGTCATGGTCCCGGAGTCCCGGGATGGAGTCCCGCATCGGGCTCCCAGCTCCATGGGGAGTCCGCTTCTCACTCTGACCTGCTCTCTCTCACTCTCTCTCTTTCCTAATAAATAAATAAATAAAAAATCTTAAAAAAAAAAAAAAAGAAAAGCAACAAATCAGACAAGGTACATTCCTGTAGTACCAAGGGAGTAGACAGAATTTTTAGGTGCAGGCTACTGGGGTTTCCCTGGCCTGTTTTAACAGGAACAAATACACCATGTTCATCACCCATTGGGCAGAGATGTGGCTATCTGGTGGGACAATTTATTTCTGGCCTAGACAGCATCCATTGTTGGTCTCATTGAGCGGCAGGGTTTACCCAGATACATAAGCCAGAAACCTGGAAGTCAGTCTTGGCGACACCCTTTGCTTCAGTTCCAACCAAATCCTGTTAATTACGTCTCCTAATGTCTCAGATGCATTTACATTTCTCTGTCTTCATCATCACCTTAGTCCATGCCACCATTTGTCCTTGTTCATATTAGGCAATGACCTCCCCTGCAGCCCACTCCATCTACTGTTTCCTCCTTCCTGTCTCTTCTTCTGACCCAGTGCTCTTTTTGAACTGGAAACCCAATTATTTCACCTTTCACACATAGGTAGAAGACAAATTGACTCCAGGTAACCTGCAAAATCCCTTAATCTGCCCTACCTGCCTCCCAGGCTTCATCTGTGCCATACGCCTACCCAGCTCCAGCGTCCGGGGTGGGATTTCAGCCCCTCAGACTTTCCTGCCCCTTCTATCACTAGAAGAAGTGTCTCTGTCATTCAGCCTCTTGTGTTCCCTCTACTTCCCTTTCTCCTCTAACTCACTCCTGGTTATCCGTTAGGTATTACCCCATCACTTCATGCGTTTTAGTTTACCTTTGTATCCAGCGTGGGGCTTAATACATCACACAGGCTGACTGAATGATGATGGTAAAGATGATAATAACAACATTCCTTATAGAGTACTACTTACTGTTTCCAACCCACTCTTCAGACCGTCTTATACACATTAACTCAATATTGGCAACAATTCTATGGGAGAGTTACCTATTTCCACTTGACAGATAAGGAAACTGAGGCATACGAGATTCAGGGATCTAAAGTCCCATAACTGGTAAATGGTGATGTGAATTTAAACCCAAGCAGATTAGCTGTAGGGTGGTTCCTAATTCTTGAACTAAATTACCTCTTTCGTGTTTGTTGGATGAGTATAGGAATATACATCCTGGGTTTATATTGGGATTTCTTTTGTTTGTGTAATTGGAAAAGTGTTGCACATTGTAGAAGCTTAAATATTTTATAGCCCCGCATAACAAATAATGGTGTCCGTTTATTCACTATATAATGTGCTAGATGCCCTGCGTTATCTCATTTAATTCTCAAAACAACCAGGCAACATAGGTATCCATTTCCGTTTTATGAGTAAAGAATAAGAGGCTCATAGAAATAAGAAAGCTTCTCAAGTCTTGATCTGTCTGATCTCAGAACCCATGCTTTTTTGCATTTTTCTGTTTTTTTGTTTTGTTTTGTTTTGTTTTGTTTTACAAGAGATGGGACTTAACTGGGGCCTTCTATGTTGCTTACAGTTGAAATAAGGGGAGAAGAAAATGTTGAGCATAAAAAATGAATTGAGGGGCACCTGGGTGGCTCAGTTAGTTAAGCGTCTAACTCTTGGTTTCTGCTCATGTCATGATCTCAGGGTGGGGAGATCCAACCCTCTTTGGGCTCAAGCTTCTGGAGCGCATACGTTTGAGATTCTTCCCCTCCCCTGCTCACATGCATGCATACACATGCTCTCTCTCTCTCTCTCTCTCTCATAATTAAAATTTTTTTTAAAAAATGAATTGAGAATTTATTAACTGTACTATGATTAACCACCTAAAAATACAGTGAAAAATTTCTGTTTCATGAAGCTAGAAAACGAAATACTAGGGCATTACTTAAAAAGAAATACGTGAGTGACATATCTTTACTGAGGATTCCAAAAGAAGATTTGAATAAATGGAGATTCTCTGTTTCCAAATGGGACACCTAATATTGCAGCTACTTCAAGTCTCCTGCAACTAATTTTGAAAATCAATACAATTCGAATAAAAGCTGCAATTTTTGGAACTAGCTTAAATAGTTCTAAAGTTTATTTGTGAACACTATCAAGAATTTTAAAAAACAGGAGTATTGATAGAACTTGCATGAACAGATGGTAGAACTTATTATAAAATTACAATAATTGTCCAACAGGTAGTATTGGCGTTTTAGAAGACAAATGGCCTAGAGCATAAACTCCAAGAACATAAGAGTTTGATATGTGTTAAAGTGACTTTATATAAATCAATGGGGAAAAGAACATTCAAGAAATAGTGTGGAAGAATAGGCTCATAATTTGAAAAACAAAGTTAGATCCCTACCTTGCATCAAATATCCTGTTAAGTATTGGAAAACAGTTAAAGGCAAAAACCTGAATCCATTCAATGAACTACAGTGCAAGTATAAAAACTCTGCTTTCCTACAATATAGGAAAATCCTCACGAGGTGAAGTGAATATAGCAGATTGAATAATATACACTGACTCTTCTTAATTTGGGGGAAAATAGAGAAATCCTAAGGTAATAGGTCAATATATAATATATAAATGGTGGTCAATGTGATAGGCTAATAGATATTCTTTATTTTCTTCATTATACTTTTTTTTCACATTTCTACTAATACTGAGTAGCTTTTGTAATTAGAAAAAAATATGTATTTTTAAAGGCACACTTGAAGCCACATTGTAAGGTCTGCAATGACTATATAACATATCTTGGAGTGGGCGGGGGCATTAGAAGTCCTGTCTGCTAAAGGGGATTTATGGGGCGGAAATTGGATTCTTCTATGGGGGAGCTTTAATGTGCTTTAAAGAGAGAAACTCTACTATTCACTATTGAACTCTGATGTGCATGATCAAGATAATTATGTAGAGAAATGCAACTGTCTGAATTTAATCAAATGTCTTTTCTTTGTTTGGGGACTTAGGGATAGATGTATGAAATAATTTCCTCTCCTGAGCATCTTTTTTTTTTTTTTTAAACTGGTTGTTTTGCCTGAAGATACACTCTTAATCTTACTTGCCTTTTACCTTAGGTTTTTCAGTGTTTTAAAAACCCTAGGGCATTGCATGGAAAATTTAACACCTGAAGGGGACACCTGGCACCTGCCTGAAGCACTTTCCATTTCCTGCCAGGCACACAAAGGAGAGAAGTCATTGTGGGCTGGCGTAGCACTCTTCACAAGTTGATTTACAAGTGTCTCCGATGTGTCCTCAGGCAGCTAAGAGCCTTCAGTTCTTGGGACTACATTTAAATTACAGAAGAAATAGAGAGCAGGTGATTTTCAGCAAAGGACCCTTATCTTCTCATTTTCTCTGCCCTTTGTAAATAGAAAAGGCAGAGGCTCAAATTAGTTCATTAGTCCAATACATCTGTTTATACAGGTCCTTGACAAAGCCTAGTGCAGAATCGACAAAGCAGAACCTTAGGTGTGGAATTCTCTTTTGAGCTTGATGTTACTTTCTTAGAGAAATCTTACAGACGCATACGCACATTTATGCTCTTACCTTCCAGAGCTAAAATACTCCATTGATTTTTATAAATATTAATTTATAAGTTTTATTAGCTTTGGCTTTTGCAACAAGTATCTAATCATCTTGCTTATGAGTTTCCGCAACATTATGCCAGTTTTATCTCAGGTGTATTACTGAAATTCACAAGCAAGATGCTTAAGAAAGATGCTTACAATGTTATAGATAGGAGTATATTTCCTCTTTTTTGTGTATTTTAACATATTGTCATTTGTTCATATTTATTAGTATTTCTATAAATGTATATGTTATTTTATAATATTCTTTAGTTCCTGCCCACTACTCTTTAAAGTTTCACACACACAATCTCTACCTACTACTTACCATAAATGCCAAGTCGGTTGTGGGTCTAATGGCTAAAGTTAGAGGAGTTCAGAGAAGTGACAGGTAAGCCTGATTTGGAAAAAACACAATTTCACAGAGGAGGAGGCACTGTAATAACAAATGGCCAAGGTTTTAAGTCAGACTTGACGACCATTTACTCCATAACTGTGTGATCTTGGGTAAATTATTCAAATGTTGAGTCTTCGTTCCTTTATTTATTAAAAAATAAAAAAGAGTAATAGCAATTTAGGACTAAAGAGGGGCTTCTCATGAAGGGTCTTGCGCATCTTAATTATTTGTTTCCTTTCATTTCTCTGATCTTGTTTTCCATAATTAATTTCTTTAACCATTGGGTCAAAATAAAAAGAGAATCAAAACCTTTCTCCTTCACAAGGAACTGGATATGAAATAGCTCAAGTCTAAGAGTTGTGAAAATGCAGTGCCTTGGTTAACCAGACTGACAATACAGGAAGAAAATCCAGGTTGACAGTTGGTATTTTTTGTTGTTGTAGAATTTCCAGGTCTCAATGGTAGCCCATTTACTGGATATTCCAAACTGTTTTGGATAATTTTTAGTGGTATTTGTTCACTCATACCATCATGTAATCTTCCAGTGATCTTAGCGAGTGTAAGGAGGAAACAGAAGAGAACACGCCCTAGCATCTAGAAATTTAGAACCCTAGGGACCATGACTGATCATCTTATTCAATCGTCTAATCTCTACTGAGAAGTAAACAAATGCTAGAAAGCTCATGACTTGACCAATGACACAAAGTCAGTTGGCCACTCTGTTAAAACTAGAATGTGAGTCTTCGACTTCTCAGACCATTGGTCTTTTTTCTTTTTTTTAACAATTTTATTTATTTATTAGAGAGAGGGGGCACCTGGGTGGCTCAGTCATTAGGCATCTGCATTTTGCTTGGGTCATGATCCCAGGGTCCTGGGATCAAGCCCCGCATCGGGCTCCCTGCTCTGTGGGAAGCCTGCTTCTCCCTCTCCCACTCCCCCTGCTTGTGTTCCCTCTCTTGCTGTGTCTCTGTCAGATAAATAAATAAAATCTTCAAAAAAAGAAAATATTTATTAGAGAGAGAGAGAGAGCACAAGCAGAGGGAGAGGGAGAGAGAGAAGCCGACTCCCCAGCTGAGCAGGGAGCCTGATGCAGGGCTTGATCTCAGGACCCTGAGATCATGACCTGAGCCAAAGGCAGATGCTTAACCAACTGAGTCACCCAGGAGCCTCTCAGGCCACTGGTCTTATGATAGCACTGTAAGTGGTACTTTACTCCCAAGTAAAGCTTAAATTATTGTGATGTTATAAATAAATGATCAGTGGTATTACTGTTATGCGATTACTCGAAACATTTGGACCTTTTGTTCTTCAAACAATTCAACAAATTTATATAAAATCTGTATACTATGTTAAAGGATATAATAAATACTCGAGAATATTAAAAATCAGTTCTTTTAACTGAGGTCTTTCTTGATGCAGTTAGAGAGCCAGAGCTGTCAGAAACAAAACCTTGTTAATCTGATTTTCCAAATTCTGTTAATGCTGTCAGTGTTCTGCTACCTCACCTCAAAACCCCTGAGTTGTTGATTGCCTTCAACCCTTACTCCCATATTTAATCAGGGCGCCAAATACTGTCAGTTTGACATCTGAAATATATTTTCTCTCATTCTTTTTTTTTCTGCTTTTTCAACCTATATCTGCCCTGCTTCCCAGCTTGTATCTCTACCTTCAAACTATGTTTGCTTCAATTTACTTTACCCATATTCCCAGAAATATTTTAAATATTCGTCATGGCTCTTGTTTCCAACTGAACAATATTCAGTATTCAACATAGCATTTAAGATACTGTGTGATCTCCTCTGGGCTGCTATGTTAAAAAATTAAATATCAGTGCTCCTGCCTACCTTGATTTGACATCTTACCTGAAGCTTGGAGGCTGAGCCGGAGATCGCCAGGAAAGAGGGAGGAGTTACAGAGTGAACACCTACCTGAAGTCCTGCGGTGGGAGATCTCATGCTATATTCAAGGACCTACAAGAGAAGCAGCAAGAGGTGGGGTGGTACCAGCAGGCGAGGCTGGAGAGATGGGATAGTCCATCACCGAGGTCCCTGCGGGCAACTGTCGCAGTCAAAGGCCCAGGAATGTGCCCACTTGCATTAGGTTGTGTTAGTTGGGACCAGAATCTAGGTCTGCCCCTCTGGCCCACACTCTTTCTCCTGTAGACGCTGCCTCCCTCAGTCAGTCTGTCTTTCTGCCTTACCATAGGGCCCATGTTCTCACTCTCTGCACTTTGCGGGAGCTGCACACACTTCATTTGCATATCCCGGTGCTTAGGAGATATTCCTGCATAATTGAATATGCTTCTGTTTCTTTCCCATCTTTCCCCTATTGTATCCTTGAAGCCAAATCTCTTTAAATCGAGTAAAAGGTGGCTGAGGTTGGTTGACTTGATAGCGACTCCTTTCTAGTGTGCAGTGTGATTCTTTCTGGTTCTCTCACTGGCGTGCGTGGTTCGCTGATTTCAGTCACTCACTGTGCAGTTAGTGCATACCTGTGGGGCTCTGGGAGAGCTGCTTGTAGGACATGACCGTCTTCTTTCTGGTGCATCGACTAGCAAGATACGGAGTTGTTCCGGAATTCAGAATGACCCTTCTGCCTGGTCCTGTGAGCATAAATGTGTCCCTAGCAATTCACGGATTCTCTTTTTTCCTCCTACCATCCTCTCCACACTGACTGCAGGAAAACAATTTAATCATTTAAAATAGTTGATGCATTCTTAAGAAAAAGCCAGAGAGAAACTAAATAAATATTTTCTAACCTACAAATTTAGAATATGGGATTCTTTCTGCTACATGCTAGGATTGTAGTAAAAAAAAAAAAAAAAAATCAACCGATTGGGTATTTGGTTTCTTGAGAATAAAACGACTGATAGGACTTCCATCTCCTCCTCCTCCCCTGCTGCTCCTTCTTCACTGAATTGGTCAGTTTATTGGATCACCATTATATTAACATACTTTTGGGAAAAGGAAAATAACCTCGAATCTCAATCTGTAAAACTAAACTACACCCTGAGAAATTGGAAATTCTTAGAAAGCAAAGCTCAACAACGATCTGTCAGTCAAAGAATTTAAAATTCATGTCAGGCTTATCTTAGGAACTCGCACTGTAATGTATATGGCACTTTGCAAACTGGAGATGGCTTGCCTTTTGAAAACCGAGAGGATACACCGTGATGCTTGAAAGACCTTAACTGAGGCGCATGTGGTATTGCTTGGACCAATAAGAATTTGGTCCGTTGTCTAGGAACATGAGATACAGCCAGAACTTTTAGATTTCATTAATGAAAATGTAAAATAATCTCGCTATAAAATTTATGAGGCTGACTTCAACTCCCACCATGCACACGCTTTGCTATTTGCTGTTTGTTTTAAGCTATACACTAAAGCACATCACAACTTTACAGTGTTTTAAATGGATGGTGGACATATAGCCTTTGACAATATTTAGCCCTTTATAGCAAATACATTAACGCTAACTTTAGAAACTATAGCATAATGAAATTTTACAGCCAATTAAGTTGATGAGTCACTGTCAGCTTCTTAAATTCCTCTTTCGGATGAATAAGACATGCAACTATTGGAAGTGTGGAGCAAACTCCAGCTCTTGTAAAATCTTAAGTGTCCTCATGAAGTCGAAATGTTAGGGAATAGAAAAATACGTTGTCTAAACAGCCTGGAAAGAAAGAAAATGATTTCTTGTTAAATTTAGAAATGGTAATAATGTTCAGTCGTTTAGGTTGCCACTGTGTACTTCCATCAATTCATGGGAAGAGTCATGTAGTGTCACTTGTGTGACATTTGTCACTAAACAGACTTCTGAACTTTGACTTAAAAAAAGAGAGTGTGAAGTTGAATGTATTTCATCTCTGCTCATACTATTAGGAGTTTACAACAACTAGTTAAGGAAATAACGAGTATGACAAGTGCAAATTTAAATATGTCCTTTTAATAAGATGTCTGGTATTTGAGAATTAATTATAAATACATTATGTATAAAATTGAAATTGTTTTAGGAAAAATCAAGAAAGAATATGTATATTAAGGGCACCTGGGTGGCTCTGTCAATTAAACATTCAGGGCTTGATTTTGGTTCGGGTCACGATCTCAGGGTCATGAGATCAAGCCCTACCTTGGGTTATATTTTGCACAGAGTCTGCTTGCAATTTTCTCTCTCCCTCTGCCCGCTCCCTAATAGATAAGTAAATCTTAAAAAAAAGAATGTCTATTCAATTAGGGCATCTCCATTAAAATTTATCAGGAAAGTATTGTGTATACCTTTATCCCAATTATCGAATGTTGAGAAATATCTTTATAGATGGATAGTGAGGTTGCATTGAATAAACCGTAGCATTAAGATAAAATCATTGTATGTTAAATCCAGAACATTTTAGGATAGAGTAAATTTAAAAATATAAAACATTCACGCATATCTAGCTCTTATATAAGTTCCATGGACCGTGAAAAATTTCCAAATTCCTTTATGTCCTCATGGTTATTATTTTCTTCTAATTAATTTGGCTTGGGCATTTTCTGCCATTTCTATGCCGGCTGTCCATACTCCACCCAGTGGTAATGGAGACAAAGAAATTCTCTCTTTAAAAAGAGGGACACCTGAGTTGCTCAGTCTGTTAAGCATCTGACTCTTGATTTCAGCTCAGGTCCATGATCTCGGGGTTGTGAGATTAAGCCCTGCTTCTGGCTCCATGCTCAGTGGAGCCTGAGATTCTCTCTCTCTCTCTCTGCTCCTCTCCCATCTCTCTCTAAAATAAATAAATAAATCTTTTAAAAAATATGCATCCTCTTGCTTATTAGAGAAGATCCACACATACAAAAAAATATACAAGAGAAAGCAAAATCAGAAAAGCAATAATGTTCACAGAAGTATGTGTGGTGGGGGCAGGGTGTGTGTGTGTGTGTGTGTGTGTGTGTGTGTGTGTGTGTGTGTTAACTGAGTAGCTACAATACAAACAGCAAACCTGGAATGTTACTGTTACAGACAATGTTTGTGTCCCTTTCAAATTTATATGCTGAAACTCTACCCATTAATATGATGGTATTAGGAGGTGGGCCTTTGGAAAATAATTAGGATTAGATGAAGTTTTGAAGGTAGAGCACTAGCCCTCATGAATGGGATTAGTGTCCTTAAAAGAAGTCACCCAAAGTCTGCTATCCTCCATGGAAGGATATAATGAGAAAACGGCTGCCTGTAGTCCCTTTCACCGGGACCCAACCATGCTGTTACCTGAGTCTGGGCTTCTAGCCTCAAGAACTATGAGAAGCAAACTCTTTCATTTACAAGCCACCCAGTCTTTGGTATTTTGTTCTAGCAGCTCAAACTGAGATAGTTAGGTATCTGTGTTTGGCAATTACAGATTTGTCATGTCCCCAGATTGGGAGTTGCTGATTCAGTAAGTCTGGAGTGGCCTTCAGGAGTCTGGACTTAAAAAGATAATCAAGAATGGAACAACAGCTCTGGGATTTATAGTCTTCATTACTAGTTATCAAATTTAGTGATACAAGATAAATGAAACTGGGATCTTCTTATGGACCTAAGGATCTACCCTCAAAGTAGTTATTTCAGTCTTGTATCAAGTTTACTCATCATTTTCCTCTTTTTTTCATAGGCAACCATGCCGGTCAGCCCAGGACTATCTAGGTTTTGCTCCTATATTCTGAGAAACCCCTCAATCCTGGACTAACCAGAGTGGTTGCTCACCACATAGAAGCAACTGCATCTTTTTGGTTGCTGTGACCATTCTTCGATATTTATTTATGAATTGTCTACTTTGTGGTGAAAACTAGAGGAGAGAAATTTTTGGCTGAAGCTGAAAGGGCTATTTTCACAAGGTCACTTGATGACATTCTGAACATAGCAGAACTGTCCTAAGATCTAGGAGACCAAGTGCCAACAGAGATGGGGAGAACACAGTGCTCCTGGATCTGCATGGAAGTTAGCTTTGATCATACAGCTAATGCAGATTGAAGGAATCAATATATCTTTTGGCACCTTGAAGTTACTTTTTATATAAAAACTAATCTTCCCTCTCTGTGCTCGCAAACCTCCAAGACCCTCAATTCCAGTTGAAGTTTTAGGTAAATGATGTAATTCTCTATAACAATAGCCCGGTTTTAGCTCTATTGAGTTTGACAGGGGAGCAGACTACATAGGAATATTATAGGCAATTGGAAGTGTAGGCTGGCAGTTAGGTGAAGGAGAGTCCTAGAAAACTAATTTATCAGACTGCTAGATTTAATGAATTAAATTGATTACTATAGAAATAGAAAATTGTTGGGATGGACATTGCAGAGGGTATGTGCTATGGTAAGTGCTGTGAAATGTAGAAGCCTGATGATTCACAGACATGTACCCTGGGGCAAATAATAAATTATATGTTAATAAAAAATTAATAAAAAAAAGAAAAAAGAAGAAAAAAAAATTGTTGGGGATCTAAGCAAAGCATGGCGACTATAGTTAATAATACTGTATTGTATACTTGAAAGTTGCTAAGGGTAAATCTTAAATGTTACCACCACAAGGAAAATAAAAAAGCTTACTAGGGGAGGTAATGAATGTGTTAACTAACCTGATTATGGAAATCATTTCATAGTATGTACATATATAAAATCATCATGTAGTATACCTTAAACTTACACCATGTTATGTGCCAATTTTATTGCTGTAGGAAGATTTAGAAATAAAATAAAATAGAAAATTGAGTTCAAGGGACACCTGGGTGGCTCAGTCGGTTGAGCATCCAACTCTTGATTGCGGCTCAGGTCATGATCTCAGGGTCCTCAGATGAGCCCCACATCAGTCTCTGAGCTCAGTGCAGAGTCTGCTTGTTTCCCTGTGTTCCTCCTCCTGCTCTCTCTCTTAAAGAAATCAATCAATAAAATTAAAAAAAAAGAAAAAGTTGAGTTCAAGAAGAAAATGAGTAATTCTTCTGAAGATAGCTGGTTCACTTAAGGAAACACTGTCCTTTAATATTTATAAAAAGGGCTCTCGAGTAAAGTACATTCAAAACAGGGGGCGCCTGGGTGGCTCAGTGGATTAAGGCCTCTGTCTTCGGCTCAGGTCATGATCCCAGGGTCCTGGGATCGAGCCCCGCATCGGGCTCTCTGCTCAGCGGGGAGCCTGCTTCCCCCTCTCTCTCTGCCTACTTGTGATCTCTCTATCTCTCTGTCAAATAAAATGAGAATAGATATGGTGGCGGGGGGGGGGGAAGACCTTACTTTGAGACACTAATTAAATGATACCCCCGGAACTGAAGTAGATGAAAAGAATGAAACCTACACATTTTACTTAAAAGATCAAGTCACTACCAAAATATTATGTAATTACTAGAATGTACAACATAATCGGACTCAGTAAGGTGGAAATGAAGATAATGAAATTGTGTGTTTTTATTTAGTTTATATCTTTTTGTTGCTAATAGAATAGTTTCTGTTCTTTCCAAATAAAAAATTCGATACCCAGTTTAAATCCTGACTTAGTAAGTATGGGATTAAAATAATTGGGAGTAAAACCAAATAGTTTTGTCTCATTAACTGTGCCTCAGGAGGCACCTGGGTGGCTCAGTGGTTAAGCGTCTGCCTTTGGCTCAGATCATGATCCCAAGGTCCTGAGATCGAGCCCCACATCGGGCTCCCTGTTATGCGGGAAGCCTCCTTCTCCCTCTCCCACTCCCCCTGCTTGTGTTCCTTCTCTCGCTGTGTCTCTCTCTGTCAAATAAATACATAAAATCTTAAAAAAAAAAAAAAGTGTGCCTCTAATGTGGAAATCTTAGCCCTAATGCCATCTTTGAGTGAAATCTAACACCAAATGATGGTTTACTTTTTTATTTTGCAGGGCTGGAGAGAATTGCGAGGGATTCATCTTATGAACAAGAAGGAAAGGTCCAATTTGTCATTGATGCAGTGTATTCCATGGCTTATGCCCTGCACAATATGCACAAAGATCTCTGCCCTGGATACATTGGCCTCTGCCCCCGAATGAGTGCTGTTGATGGGAAAGAGCTACTTGGTTATATTCGGGCTGTAAATTTTAATGGTAAGTCACAACTTTTTTTGGTCATTAACTACTTTAGAAGTGACAGTGTTTGTTCCTCCCCATCCCCATATACAGAAGACACTCCAACAGAGTGGAAAGCACAGGATAAGAAGCAGTTCCCCTTTTAATCAGAAGTGTGAGTTTTTCCACCAGCTTTTAAATCTCAAACATATTTTTTGTGCTTCTGAAAGAAGCAGAAGTTAAAAATAAACCTCTATCAATCAAAATATTCTACTTAAATATCACTATTTCAGAAATAACTTAGGAGGCTCATTTGGAACCACTGACAACAGATTAGATTTCTTTGAAAATGTTTTGTTTGTGCCATTGTTAGAGAAGAGAGGGTAGAGATTTTGTTTTAAAACTGATCTTAAGCCGTTTGAACTGTAAATTGACTAGAGGGTGGTAGGCGATCTGGATTTGCTACATGTTTACCTTCTGAGAGTGCTGGGTTAAGTTTCTGTAGCTTCTCTTTCCTTGTATCGCTTTCAATGATCTGGTCCTTGTAAAGCAATGGACTGCATCCTGTAAGCTAGGACGACTTAGGATGCCACGTAGATGGGATTTGCTTCCTGTAGAAGCAGAAATTCTGTTCTCTGTGAGGGTCATAGAAACTGATACAAAATATGATGGACCCATGGCATTTGGCTGAGAATAGCCAGCTGCCTGACTGAAGTGAAGGAATTATTGAATGCTGCAGCTCTTTCATGAAAGCTGTAATGGTTGCTGCCCATGATTTTGACCATTATTTTCAAAGGAAATGATAGAATGCTCTGAGCTGTCTAATTCTTTCTGTTTGGCTGTAATCCACACAATGGACATGCCTCCGAGTCACGCACGGCGCTGCACTGTCCATCTTAATACACTCCAGTGACCTCAGCTGCCAGCCTTTCTCAAAAAAGCACAAGGTCATCTTCAATTTAGAATTCAAGCGGAAACTTCTTCTTTTGCTTTGTGCAGGCAACATGAAGCAAGATTTGGTTTACATTCAACACAGGGTATCCTTATTTTCAGCAGAATATTTTGGGAGACATTACATAATAATCCTTTTGTTACGAATATAAGTATTAAGGGGAATTTAAAAATAATTTTCTTGCAATTGTGAAAGTTGAGCAAAAGAGGAGTATTACAATGCAAAGTTATTTATCCTAACATGAGGTTGGGGGACACTTCATTTATCCAAGTAGTTAGGAGCTGTGAAGAGGAATGCAAATGATTCTATTTTCTCAATAACTGAAGCTCACCTCCAGAAGATGGAAAAATCTTTAAAGAAACACAAGATTAAAGTATTTTAAAGGTGAATTACCAATTTCTCTCTTATCTTAATCATAGATAAAAGCCAAACCCTTCCTTGATGACTTCCATTAGTATACCATACTGTAATATAATGATGCTATTAAAGACTATTAAAAACATCTTAATGCCTAATGATTATTAAGACAATTTGCCTCTAGACTCCAATGATTCCTGAGTTCTCCTGTCCACTTTTTATAGTCTTTTTTTCCCCTTCTACATTATTAGGTGCTGTTTTTGTGATTTTTTTTTTTAAGACTGATCTCTTCCATAATTTGCTTCTTTCAACCCACTATTGACAGAGATGCATATATAACATTTCATTCATTTAGTCAAGATATATTTATTGAGCACATAGAATATGTTAAACATTGTGATAGGTGCTGGAGATATACTACTGATAAAAACAGTCAAAATAGATATAAGATTTAGATTTTCTTGGGGAATTAAATGTTAATCAAAAAAGCACACAAAGGTATACTTATATAATCTGTAATGAGTGCTGAAAGTAGAGGTATAGCAGACTGAGAGTTTGTAGCAGGGAAACACCCCCCACTCTAGGGAGTTTGGGGCAAGTGAATCTGAAGGAAATGGGTGTCAGAGATAAGGATAAGATAGAACACAAGTGGGCTTCCAGGTCATTCTTGAGATTTGTTTATCTTGAAAGCAACAGGAATCCACTAAAGCGTAATAGAATTGTGTCTGATACAAGAATGAGTATACTCTTGATATGAGGGTTATATAAAATACATGAATTTTAGTATATGCACTTAAAAGAGAGAATCTCTTTGAGCTCCTTGGAGAGTTTTTGCTAATGGCTTGAAACTTGTCTGTATTCCAACAGCCGATGCTACAAGGAAAGAGACCTAAGCATAAGCAGATTGTCATGGATTATATAATCCTCCTGATTTTTAGTAATTTTCAGGGAGTTCATAAATTTTAAAATTTCATTATTAGCTTGTTAGTGTTCATTAATTATTAGTGCCTTTCCCGTGATATGTCTATGATAAAAAGATATATAGGGCAGTTCAAATAGAAGTATATTATCAAAACCATTTAAAGAGGAAGAAACAATATGGTAACCAGGATACGGGACCGCATCAAGTTCTGAGCTTCCAGAGCAGCCATAATGTAAAGGGACATTCAGTGAGATACCTAACTTTCATTGGGATGGAAGAAAGCCTACCTATTTTTTAAGAGAGGATTAATTTTCTTGAAAACTATCTACAAGAACTGTATCATATGGGACATTGACAGCCTAGTAATATTAGCAAGGTTACTTAACAAAATTTTATATAAAAGAAGCAGCTTTCTCGTTGGCTGTTTTACACATGTACCCACAATCAAAGACGAGAATGTAATGCTTGTAACACTGAAGGGTATTTTATTAAGAGTTTTCAGAAGGAGGGAGATAATCTGCTTTGATCTAGATTTACAACTCTCTCAATCAATCCCCCTGATGACATGGGGATTACCATATCCTGTTAAGAATAAATGAAGAGCGTTTCCCTTATACTCTGCTTTTTAGACTTGATCTTCCAAAGAATGCTACTCAGAAATTTAACATTTCAGTCAGTTAAAATAAGAACTGCTGGGTTGAAGGGGTGGCCATAATCTTGAACACTCCACTTCCCCTAGTGTGACTTGCCGCTCCTTGGAGGAACCTTGAAATGTCCTAATAGCTCCTGGGAGCACACATCAAATCCACAGACTTACATATCCTTAGCCTTCACAGGGCTTTCGTAGGAACTAGAAGACATCTAGAATGTGTGCTGGGAACCTAGCTAATAGCAAGGTTATATGTTATATATAATTATATGTTATATTATATGTTATTAACTGCATGTCAGTTGAGAGGGTTGTGTTTGGTGATGGTCAGTGTTCTTACTTAGTGAGATGGCCACCTCACTTCCCAAAGCCTGGAAGTGTGAGAGGACCATTGGCCGAATCCCAGTTTCCTTGAGCTCAGCTTGGAATATCCTGAAGTGTTGAGGATGTACTTGACTGTACATGACAACAAAAAATTATTATATACTAATTTTTTTCTTATCATAGCTATTACCAGTTGTCAAAGAATGAGCTTTGTAAGGTAACTGTCCGTTTTGTATAGCGTAGCCTTCCAGATTTTCTGTCAGGATCACTGAGCTACAAAAGGTACTCTTAAGTAATTTTTAAAAAAAATTGACCCATTGGATGGAATTTATCTAGTAGTGCCCATTTAAATATTGGATAATGTCTGCCCTAAACTGTAATTTGGGCGTCGAAAAAAACTGTTGTTAAACTGGTTCTTTCTTTTTTTTTTTTTTTAAACTGGTTCTTTCTGACATTAATGAGATATCGAGGCAAATTGCTTTTCATGATCCCTCTTAATTGGAGGTGGTAAATAAAACCTTGTCATTGCTATGAAGGGACACTCTTCCAGTTTGTAATAGTAAGGAGCCGGAACAGCTGGGTGCGGCACAGACCATTGGTATAAAATTAAAGTAACTGTTTGAAACTCGGTCTTGCTGAGATTGTAACCTTGTGTGCAGTATGCCTAATTAAACAATGGTTTAAAGATACTTGGTTTAAAAGGTCATGCTTCTTCCAGTCCATTGTTTAACTGAGAACAT
>CM052806.1:70947656-70991810 GCA_028533885.1 Nasua narica | reverse complement strand
GTCTCACATTGAGGTCTTTGATCCATTTTGAGTCTATTTTTGTGTGCAGTGTAAGAAAATGGTCCAGTTTCATTCTTTTGCATGTGGCTGTCCAGTTTTCCCAACACCATTTGTTGACGAGACTGTCTTTTTTCCATTGAATATTCTTTCCTGCTTTGTTGAAGATTAGTTGACCATAGAGTTGAGGTTCCATTTCTGGGCTCTCTATTCTGTTCCATGGATCTATGTGTCTGTTTTTGTGCCAGTACCACACTGTCTTGTCTATTACAGCTTTGTAATAGAGCTTGAAGTCTGAAATTGTGATGCTGCCGAGTTTGGTTTTCTTTTTCAACATTCCTCTGGCTATTCGTGGTCTTTTCTGGTTCCATATAAATTTTAGGATTATTTGTTCCATTTCTTTGAAATAAGTTGATGGTATTTTGATAGGGATTGCATTAAATGTATAGATTGCTTTAGGTAGCATGAGCATTTTCACAATATTTGTTCTTCCAATCCATGAGCATGGAACGTTTTTCCATTTCTTTGTGTCTTCCTCAATTTCTTTCATGAGCACTTTGTAGTTGTCTGAGAACAGATTCTTTGCCTCTTTGGTTAGGTTTATTCCTAGGTATCTTATGGTTTGGGGTGCAATTATAAATGGAATCAACTCCTTAATTTCTCTTTCTTCTGTTTTGCTATTCGTGTATAGAAATGCAACTGATTTCTGTGCATTAATTTTATATCCTGACACTTGATTGAATTCCTGTATGAGTTCTAGCAGTCTTGGTGTGGAGTCTTTTGGGTTTACCACATAAAGTATCATATCATCCATGCACATTCATTTAACAAACATTTATTGTCTTTTATATATTGGCACTGTGCTATTTGTATTTTGTCCCTCTTCCATTTTTTCACTTCTTTTCCTTTCTTTATTTTCCTTTGTGTCATACGCTTTTTTCCATTCCTCTTACCTTCTTTTCTTCCCAATAATCCTCTATTTGCCCTTGTGATCATTCACTGATCAAGATAGTGACAAGTGGTTAAGAGCACGAGCTTTTGCGTTGATACAGAGATGAACTAAAAGTCCAGTTCTCTTAAGTGGTAAGTCCTTGGATAAGTCACTTACATTTTATAAAGCTTAATCTTCTCATCTTTGGGAATAATAATCATACCTACCCTTGCAGTGTTTTTGTGAGCATTTAATAAGATAATTCACCCTGAAGGGCTTAGCACGATGCCTGGTACATTGAATAATCAACAAATGGTAACCTACTTTTTTTCATTGTGCCACCTGACAAGAATAAAGCCTCTGTATATGTTTCCTGAATTTACTCCCCAAACCACACTCACTCATACACAGTCCCCTATCAATCTTAGATATCAAAGCATCTGATAAATCTCCTATAATCAATGCTACTGTGTTGTCTGTAATGAATTTGTTTCTTTCAGGCATAATGAATCTATTTTTAAGGATTATCTAGTTTTTCAGCTCACCTCTTCATCCTTCTTTGGTAGTCACCTTCTGAACCAATCATTTCTTATTAGCACCGTAGGGTGAGGTATTGGAATAAGGGGACATAAAGCCATACTAGTCCATTTTGTCCAGAGTAAAATGACCTGATAGATAAAGGAGTGGAAGCTGTCACTTGAAATAGTGTTCAGAGAATGTGTTCTAGAATAAAGTATATCTCCTATCTTAAGAAACTCTTCAGAAACTCACTTTGACATAGGCTGTGGAGGAGACACCTATGACCTGTGCAAAGAATTTTATTTATTTATTTGTTTGTTTGTTTGTTTATTCTTATTTTTTTTTCTGTGTGAAGAATTTAGCTGCAGGTCATTGGTCACATGCAACTCAATTAGAGAGAACGATTGTACATTGTACAAACCATTCAGAGAATGGACTTTACATGGTAGAATTAGTTCAGTTCATAAGCCCTATCCATTTTTAAAAGTAATTCGAACAGAAATGAAAATACGCATTTTGGCAGGTAAAAGGGATGTGGTTAAAGTCTCCCAGAAAGATATTTACTAATTCCTACCTCACTCTTAATCCTACTTAAGAAACGTCTTACTTTCCCCAGATCTTACCTTTTTCTTTGCTGGCCGTCTAGCTTAAATAGGTGTCTCTAGGATTTATACTAGTTTCTGAGTAACTCTAAGAAATTCCAGCCTATTGAGTGATATATCCTAAAGGCCATTCCTCTCAGGTCCTTGAAGTTCTTTTAACTTCCTTTTTGTTCTCTATCCTTATATTAACTGCAGGCTTATGTAAAAATGTATATACCCTTGTTTCTATACCTATTTGCTTTAATCAAAGCTTAAAGAACTATGTTTACTGCCTTTTTTTTACCTTTAAAAAAGCATAGCATAGAGTCTATAGCTCCATGAATTTTCACAAACTGAGAACACTCAAATCAATACCCAAAACACCCAACCAAACCCCAGAATCCTCAATTGGACCCTCAAAAGCCTCTTTTGCTCCCTCTCTGTCGCTTTCCTGACTTCTAACAGCATACACTAATGTGGCCTGCTTTTGTACTCATCTAAATGAAATTAGGTAATCCGTACTCTTTTATGTTTGGCTTCATTTCACTGCAATTTTTGAGAAAGAGGCAGTAAAGCACATTCCCACCATTATCTCTCTCTATTAATGTTAGATTCAATTATTTAAATTTACTTTGTAAGATATCCAGTATTTAATTTTTAAAGCCCAGTGAATTATTTTATAAAATAATAACACTTAATATCTACTAATGAGGTTTAAAATATATGAAAAATTAAATTTTTAGTACAATACCTATAATCTCTTAGAAAGTGGTAAAGAAAATATTACCTTCAAGAATTTTCTCCTGTTGGTCATGTTCTCATAATTTTCTTAAATACTAGACTTACAGAAGTTTTAGGTTCACAGTAAGACAGAGTAGAAAGTACAGAGATTTCCCATTTACCTTTTGCCCTCATCCGTACACAGCCTCACTCACTATCAGTATCCAGAACAAAGTGGTATATTTGTTACAATCAATGAACTTACAGTGACCCATCGTTATCTACTGAAGTCTGTGGAGTTCATTCTTGCTGTGCATTGTATGGGTTTTGATAAATGTATCATAACATGTATCCACCAATATAATGTCATATAGAATGGTTTCACTGCTCTAAAAATCTTCTGTACTCTGCCTATTCATTCTTTTCTACCCCCTACCGTGGTAAACACTGATCTTTTTACTGTCTCCATAGTTTTACCTTTTCCAGAATGTCATATAGTTGAAATTTTACAGTATGTAGGCTTCTCACATTGGCTTCTTTTTTTTTTTTTTTTTGGTTTCTTTCACTTAGTACTATGCATTCAAGCTTACTCCTCTTTTTTTTTTTTTTTTTTTTACTCCTCATCTTTTCATCATTTCATTGCTCTTTTCTTTTTAACACTGAATAAGATTCCATTGTCTGGATATACTATATTATATTTATCTGCAGTGTATTTATTTTTTAAAGGACATCTTGGTTGCTTCCAAGTTTTGGCAATTGTGATCAAAGCTGGTAAAAATATCCCTGTGCAGGTTTTTGTATGGACATAGTTTTTTTTTTTTTAATTATTTGGATAATATGAAAAAACATGATTTCTAGATCACAAAGTAAGAATATATTTAGTTTTGTAAGAAACTGTCAAACTGTCTTCCAAAGTGGCTGTACTAACTTTGATTCCTACCAGCAATGAATGGGAGGAGTTCTGACTGCTTCACGTTCTTTCAGCATCCGCTGTTGTCAGTATTCTGGATTCCAGCTGTTCCAATAGGTATGCAGTGGTGTTAATTTGTAATGGCGTATAATGTTGAACACATTTTTATAAGATATTTTTCCATCTGTATATCTTCTTTATTGAGGTGTCTGTTCAGATCTTTTGTCCATGTTTTAATTGGGTTGTTCATTTTCCTATTGTTCAGTTTTAGGAATTCTTTGTGTATTTTGGATACTAGTCCTTTATCAGATGTGTCTTTTGTAAATATTTTCTCCCAGTCTGTGGTTTGTCTTCTCATTCTCTTGGCATTGTCTTTTGCAAACCAGAAGTTTTAATTTTAATGAAGACCAGCTTATCAATTATTTCTTTCATGGATTGTGTCTTTGGTGTTGTATCTAAAAAGTCATCATCATATACAAAGTCATCTGGGGTTTCTTCTGTGTTATCTTCCAGGAATTTTATAGTTTTGCATATTACATTTAGGTCTATGACCCATTTTCAGTTCATTTTTCTGACGAGTATAAGGTCTGTGTCTAGATTCATTTTTTTGCATGTGGATGTCTAGTTGTTCCAGTACTGGTTGTTGAACTTACCTTTGTTGTTATTGTTGTTGTTGTTGTTGTTAGAGATCTTATCTCAGTATTGGCATCAGCCAAAATTAAGGTTCTAAAATATTATTTTTTAATGAATCTTGGAAAATGATTATAGAAAACAGTTTCATGTAAATTCTTAAGGTCTTTTGATCAGACTGAATTGTTTAAGTGTCATTAGAAGTAAAGTCAAACATTCTTTGTAGCATGAATATAATTGTGTTATCATTGTTGTGGTTGTTTTTGTGATTGTTGGGGCTGAAGGGGCACAAATTTAATATTTGAAAAATGTTGAAATAAGTAAAATTAATAAGGTCGAATTGCAAAGCTACCCAGTGGCAATATTGATACATAGCACTTCTATACTGTACAGATGTTGAGCTCTTATCTAATTTGTATGGATAGTAAATATGACTCCTGAAGTATATTTCACCTTCCAGGAAACAGCATTCTCATGACTGTTTAAATTTTAATCAGTATCTTGAAAAAATACTCCTTAATTGCATAATTACATCAGTCTCTGTCCTGGGCAGTGAAGAGAAGGAAATCATCCTCTTGTAGCTAGTACTCTAGGATAATCCCCAAATACCTAAAACGTCAGTATAGGGCTCAGCTTTTTTTTTTTTTTTTTTTTTTTTTTTAGTATTTAATGCTTTTATTTTACCAGGGAAGAAAGCACATTTGCTTTTCCTGATTTAGCTGTTAATAAAAACTTCTCAGCCCAGTGATGGGTATTAAGGAAGACACATATTACATGGAGCATTGGGTGTTATATGAAAACAATGAATCATGGAACACTACATCAGAAACTAAGGATATACTGTATGATGACTAACATACCATAGTAAAAAAATAAAAAATAGTAAAAAATAAAAACATCTCACAATTGTCACGAATTCTAGTCTGTAGGTTCTAGACTGCTAAGAGGCATTTGAGAAAACTTGCAGTGTTTTGCTGCACATTGTTTAGTTTTCCAGAAATAAGTGCTCTCTGATTTATCTACCCCCATGTTTATCTTTTGAAATGATACTGGCCCTCTGTAAAAAAGCTTCAGACTATTTATATATAGTATTTCCATGTAGTATTTAAATAAGAATTAGTTGAGCTTATCTTTTTGAGCATACTCAATGTATTTCAACCAAAACCAAAAAGAGAACTTTCTATACACAGGAAGTAGTTGGGATGAGGCAGGGGAATGGCATCTTCCTACTATTAAAGTCTGTAATTAACCACTAGCTTTGGATGAGAAAAATGTTCTTTTCTTTTTAAAAATGCTCTGTATAGGCACATACTATCAGATATTGTTTAAAAATGAGATTTTTATTGGAATGTTTGCATAATATTTGCTTTTTATACCTTTACAGGTTGTGTGTTGCATCAGTTTGAACCATAGGAATCTTTAAAGTGAGCTGCAGATGTAAAATTAAATGACACTACTCTGGACAATTATATGCTAATGCATGAATAAACAAATACCATTTCATGGTTTGTTTTGTTTTGTTTTGTTTTTTTGCATTACTTGAGGTGATCTTTTGGCTTTTGAGCATGATAGTAATGAGCTTCTCGTTATCGAAGCATTAAATAATCAGTCCATACATTTTCTAGTAACCTCCATACACAAAATGTTTATGAAAATTAAGTAATACCTTTAGCAAACTCAAGGACGGTTTTGGCTGAGTAGCTCTAAGTTCTTCAACTGAGCTAACTAGAAAGTAAATTTTTAATGCCAAGAGTTTTTAAGTTTACTGTGGAGCGTATGCACACATACACAGAGACATACACAGTTATGTATACACACACACTCCTCTTAAATAGAAATAGAAGCAGTAAAAAAAATAATAAAATGATGTGCTGGAAAGAAAGGATAACTATAAAATCCTTGCCATGGTCAAAATAAGCTTTCTAATGTCATAGAGATTAGGTAAGTAGAATTTTTGAATTGCTTCCTATCTTTGAACAGGGACTTGGATAAATCAAATGACATTTGCGCTTGTGTTAACTTTGGCTGGCATTTAACAAAAAATGTTTCCACCTCACTACCTATTTTATTATTATTTTTTTCATCTTTAGAATTGACAACACTAAGAATCAGAAATGTTCAGAGTATAGTGATCAACATTGATCTTCTTAACTACATTGTTAGGGTGTCCTAACTTAGGCATGATGTGTTCACAGATGAGTGTAATGCACTATTTTAAAATTTCAGAGATTTACTACAGGTTTTAGATACTTTATTCTGAATGGCCCATGTGTTGAGCTTAGGTGATCTGTGGTCTCATTTGATAGCACAAGGCCCTCTACTTAGAAATTCAACCTAATATAAAAATTAACCCTGCGCATTCAAGAGTTCTTTGAAATTATAATACCTGATTAGCTCATCCATCTCTGTTATTTGGTTTGAATTAGGAATAGGATGTTGAATGCCATGGTATTATTCAGTGATAGTTCTCTAAGATTTCAAATATTTCCCTTTGTGAATCAAAGAATATGATTTCTTAATCACCGTGTTTAGAAAGACTTTTCTTAGTTTCCTGGCAAAGACAATAATGTCACAAAGACATAAAATTGATTAATTCTAGCATGAGTTCAGATTGCTTGAAATGCAAAGTAGGAGAGCTCAAATAAAATGAACTACATACTGGTTGGGGAAAGCAATTTAATTGCTTAAAACTTTTGTGTATTGTTTTCTGTCCTCATCACAGACTTGGAATTGCCAAAATTTTACTAGTATTTGAGTTGAAAAATAATTTTGTCATTTGAGGTTTATATTCAAACAAATGTGTATATGTAATAAGCCCCTAACAATAATTTCTCAGGATTTTTATTTCATATCTCAGTGAAGGATTTCTTTTGATGATAAATTTTCATCAATAAATATTGAGTCTTTTTAGTGCTAATTACCTTGAATTATAGCATATTACAATAATAATCCCAGGTATCTTAATGCTTCTCATTTTAAAGTACTTTCATATATATATATATATATATATATATATAGCCACTCATTAGCCCTAACAGTCTTATGTGGGAGGGAAAGTAAGTGGGTGTTGTTATGCCATTTGATAATAGATGTATAAAAGTTAAGGTAAATATTCAAAACTCACAGAAAGTAAGTCAAGGAATTGGGACTAGACCCAGAATTTCCAATTCTATGTTTAATCCTGCATCAAAGGAACTGAAATAAATCATTGTTCTGAAGGTAGCCTATTAAAATTGCTCCATCTTCATTCATTCACCAAGATATTTGTTCAACAGATAATAAATGCCTACTCTATACTGGTCTTTACTAAGATCATCACCAGCAGTGGTGAGCAAAGAGTAGCCCCCACTCCCAGGAGGATGCAGGTCTGGAGGGCAAGCAGTTATTTGCATACCAGTACAAAATGTGAAGTATTGCAAAGCTGAACAAGAGATACCTTGGGAGGAGGGTGGGACTGATTAGGTTGAGAAGTTGGTGACATCGCCATTAAAGTGATACTTAAACTGAAACCCGAATTATGAGAAAGATAAGAATCTAGGAAAAGACTGATATAAAAGTCTTAAAGGAAGAGATATTTTGTCACTACCATGCCTAATTCTTCTCTTCTGTCACTGGAATCGGACCCTTTTTACTATAAAGTGTGTTATTTCCCCCAAACTCTCAAAAGGCCACCTTATGTAGTGTAAGCACTTTGTAGAAACCCATGGAAGCTAAATGTAGCTATTCTTCTGGAGTTTATGCCTGTCCTCCACATAAGCTTGTACACCATTCCACTGTCATTGGGAAATACTGATTTTAAAAGTATTTTCTTAGAAGTTCACGTTGTGAACATGATACTACTAAACACTGAAGAAATATTTTGTCTTGCAAATATTTCCCAGATTATAATATCAGTAGTTGGCAAGGATACTATAGCAAACTATATCAGATTATAATTAGTCACATTTTAATTCTCACAGCAATTTTAACAACTGCTGTGAGCTTATATGGAAAGTAAACTCTCAGCACTCTCTATTATCACTGAGATCCCCCCCGCCCAAGGAGAAAGAAGTTGGTTTGGATGGATCAGATTTGAGCTTTGACTGCTGTGTTCCTGGGTGGAGTCATCCTTTGGCTGCAAGCAGGTGCACAAGGCTCTTAGTGAAGGATTCCCTGAAGGAGCAATAATAACGAGGGACTGGGATGATCTTGCTAAACAGGCCAGGGCCATTAGCTTTCAATCTGTAGATGGGCTTTCTTACATGGGACTGTTGACAAAAGATCATTATTCTGTTCTGAGAAGGATTGGGGCTGGTTGGCCTACTTCAAGGCAAAACTGAGCTTTGTTTGTGTAACTGGTTCATTGTCTTAGCTGACATAGGACAAGGATCCCTCCATATTAGATCGTCTCCCCTAGGTTGTAGAGTTCTACCATGGATCTTGAGCCAACATCACAGCTAATCATGCAATCCCCTCTAATCCAACCCGATCTAATAATAATGGGACTTCCTTTGCTTACCTTATACATACATTTGTTTCCTTGGAGGCCTTTATAGTAGGAGGATAGGTTAAGCCAAGGCAGGGCTTGTGTATTCCTAATTTTCCTATCCAAATAATTTCTCCAGTGCAAGTCCTTTAAAGAATCCCAAATTAAAATTTAGGTTAAGATAAATTAAAATACACACACACATAAACACATGCATAATGCAAACATATATATATATATAATAGACATAAGAAATATCCTTTTAACATAATGTTTAAATCATTTTTCTCCATTGTAACATGAACCAGGAAATTAAGAATTCAACAATAACAAAAAATAAGCCCTAAAACACTGAGAAGTAGAAGATGACTTTTCTGTTGACTTTTGAAGTTACAGTTGTGTATAATTCCTGGATTTAAAAGCTGAATTTGGTACTTTATTGAATAGCATTGTTTTTATTTCTTCTGGAATTTCCAATGGAAAACTATGAGGCTAATAGAAATGTTAACACTTCTTGAGTCCTAATGATGTGCCAGGTATATTTTTAAGTACCGTTTGTGAATTATCTCATTTAATCCTCAAAATAATCCAATGAAATAGGAACAATTTTTAGCCCTATTTTTGCAGATGAAGAAACTGAAGCACAGATTCACTTACCTAGTCAAGTGGTGGGGCCAGGACTCAAGTCCTAGAAACTTACTTAACCTGGAGGTGCAGCCCTAATGACTGTGGTGATTACGGTAATTACTTTGGTAACCACCTCTAATGATAACTGCTGTTATAGAAGCAGAGGAAAACTGGTTAGTGAAAAAAAAACGTGTTTAAAAAAGAAAACAAAGAAACTTTATAATTTCAATAGAATACTGGGAATCATGGAGTCAGATTAGTTTTCTGTAGGTTTGCAGGTGATGTGAGACAAAACAAAAACCAAACAAGATTGTTTCTGGGGCACCTGGCTTAGCTCAGTTGGTAGAGCATGTGACTCTTGATCTTGGGGGTGTGAGTTCAAGCCCACGGGGGGTAGATATTACATAAAAAGTGGGAAAAAAAAGTTGTTTCAAAGAGTTGGAAGCTAATGAATAAAATAAACATGAAGTGAAAGAAAATCTTTTGAAAACTCACTATAATCATGTATGAGTCTTGGATATTAATATCCATGACTTTCTTGAGATTGAAAAATGGGTATTAAGGTTCCTTCTAGCCCAACAAGTTTTTACCTAGTAAGCTTCGTTTAGGTAAAATACACATACAATAAAGTCAATTAGTTTTAGGTGTATAATTTGATGTGTTTCTTTTACAAATATATACTATTTATCAACTTTTTATTTTATAAATCTTACTATTTTTTGTCCTAGCTAAGAAATTTATGTCTAACTCAAGATTACCAAAATTTTCTCCTGGGAGTTTTATAACTCCCATTTAAGTCTATGATCAATAGGAAGGTCATTTTTGAATATGGTATAATGAAGGTTTGGGGTTCTTTTTTTTTTAAGATTTATTTATTTATTTGATATATATAGAGAGATTACAAGTAGGCAGAGAGGCAGGCAGAGAGAGAGAGGAGGAAGCAGGCTCCCTGCTGAGAGAGAGCCCGATGTGGGGCTCGATCCCAGAACCCTGAGATCATGACCTGAGCTGAAGGCAGAGGCTTTAACCCACTGAGCCACCCAGGCGCCCCTGGGGTTCATTTTTAAAAATATGTTCATCCTATTGTTTCTCCATCATTTTTGAACAGACTACTCATTTCCCATTGAATATCCTTTTGCTGAAAATCATTTGAACGCATATGTATGAGACTATTTCTGGGCTTGCTATCTTATTCAGTAGATTCCTATGTTTACGTTTATGCTAATATCACACTGTCATGATTATTATAGCTTTATATTGGGTTTTGAAATCAGGTAGCAAATTTTCTATGAAGCAACCATTACTAACTCGTATTTTAGCTATTTTTTTGTAGGTTCTTTAGGCTTTTCTACATGAAAAATCATATTGTCTACAAATAAAGATAGTATTACTTCTTCCCTTTGTGTGTGTGTGTGTGTGTGTGTGTGTGTGTGTGTGTGTGTATAGTTCAATTTTTCCTTCTGCTTTGTAATACTGGCTAGGACCTCCAGTACAACGTTGAATAAAGGTAGCAAAAGCAAGCATCCTTGCTTTTTATTTATTAGTTTGAAAGAATTCTTTGTTTACCATTTAGTATGAAATACCTACCTGGGAGTGCCTGGGTGGCTCAGTGGGTTAAAGCCTCTGCCTTCAGCTCAGGTCATGATCTCAGGGTCCTGGGATCAAGCCCCACATCGGGCTCTCTGCTCAGCAGGGAGCCTGCTTCTTTCCCTCTCTCCCTTTGCCTGCCTCTCTGCCTACTTGTGATCTCTATCAAATAAATAAATAAAATATTTTTAAAAAATAAATACCCACCTAGATACATCTAGAAAATTTAAGTTTATAAACTAGCTGCTGTATAGTATAACATGTTACAATAAAATATTATAAACTCTAATAATATTATAGAAACATTAATACATAGGATTTATTTTTATAGACACAGACATATATAAAATGAATAAAAACATACATAGAAATTATAAGTATCTCTGGGAAACAAGGAAGAGAGAGAGAGAAATTGGAAAAAGTTCATAATTCTTCAATTGTATTTGTATTTCTTTTTCTTTTTTTATTTTCTCTTGAAACAAAACTAAAGGGAAGAGAAAGATCAAGTGGTATTTCCACAATTGGAGAAAATAGGAAAAACTTCACAGGTCCTTAATTAGCATCATAAGAAATGTATGTGTAAAAAGCTGGACATAATATTGTAAATATTTTTGTTGGTGAGTAATGAGAAATAAGATTTACTAATATGTTAGCATGAGAATATGGATATTAGTGAAAATCAGGTAGGACAGTTTAGACCTGCTACTGTAGACAAAAGAGTCCCATTGTAGTTTCTTGCTGTGTTATTAGGTTATAATTCTAGTAATTTACCATCAAATGGAATATTTAGTCTTGATTATAAAATCTTTATCCAAGCCAAGGGATTTGATCTTTTTAGAGTGTATGAGCTAAACAGCTAACATAAATATATGAAACTAGAGGGAGATAAGACCACAGAAGAAGATGGGGTTAGTAGCTAGGAATGTATACCTTTCAACACTTTAAAACTCAAATGTAAATGTTCTGTTTGCCCAACAAAATATTCCAGATGGAGTTATGAAGAGTGAAAACAATAACAGCATATTACTATCCCTTTGTAACTAAGCGTTTTAAGGTAAATTGAAGTGTGATTTGACATGTAATCATTCTGAATGTATACCGTGTGGAGAATAGTGAATAAGATGTTAGGAGGTGCCAAAGATATAATTTGACTAACAGAGTGCCCTATAAAAAGTTACATTTCAATTAAGAGGTAAAATATAGGCGTTAAAACTTAACAAGCAAAACAAAGTAGTATGCATAAATATATGCGTTCTATATTTCTTTTATATTCTGTCATTACAAGTGTGTAGAAATGTAAAACTAAAAAACAGAAACATAATTTAGATTACCTCTACCTTGTGTGAAAGATAATATATCAGATATTAGATATATCAGATAATACCAATATATTTCATGTTTTATTGAGTAATTTTAGATGCCAAAAATGTTCATTTATCTTTATGTTACTAATTATAAAATTTTTAGCTTTTAGGGCAGTAGTTATGATGTCCCAGTAAAGTAGTAATACTATCTAAATCGGAAAATTTCATTCTCTATTCCACACAACACTGACCAAATTTCCTTGTTATTTAATAAATCTATAGCCTTCCATTCTGAAAAATTTATAATCTTAGGTAACATTTAATAGCTCTTATGATTTATTAATATAATTTTTGTAATAGGAATGCTGTGTTAAAACATGGAACTTTTTCTGAGGGTATGGTCATACCTTGAAGGTCAATTTTTATTTTTTTTTTGATTCATAGGGAGTGTGAGATTTTAAAAACATGACTTAATTCTTCTAGATTTTCCTTTTGAGGTGGTTTTTCCATGGCGAGTTAAAAAAATATATGCACCTCATCTATTTTAAATAACTACATTAAAACTCTGATTGTAGCATTTTATGATAAGGGCCTCTTTGCCATTTTAAGACACAGTGCTCTCTTAGCTTTCTTTAGGGAAATGAATGTGTGCAAATCAGTATGAGAATTTTCAGAAGATGTAAGTAATAGCAGTGGAAATTGAGTGTTCTGATGACAGGATCCGTGTCTTATGTTTTCGTTTTTCCTTATTGCACCTGGCCTATAGCAGAAACTGAGAAATAGTTGTTGAATAGATGACATATAGATCTTTGAATCTGTAGAACAAGACTCCAAACTTAACTGAATGAAAAACAACATTGCCAGAGACTTTGTCTTCTTTCTATCAAATTGTGTAGATTCCTAACGTATATTTTCTAAATCAAATGTTTTCAAACATTTTGGTCCCAGCACCTTTTACACTTACAATTATTAAGAACTCCAAAAAACCTTTGTTTGTATGTATTATATATATTGATTAGTCATGTTAGAGATTAACGTGATAAAATTTAATATATTAATTAGTTCACTGAAAAGTAACAATAATAAACCAATTACATCTTGAGATAGATAACATTTTAATGAAAGTAATTATTTTAACAGAAGAAAAAGATTTATGAGAAGAGTAGTATTGTTGACACTTTTACAAATCTCTTCAATGTGTGGATTAATAGAACATAGTTTGCGTTCTTATTTGTGTTGGATTCAATCTGTTGCAATTTGAAGTTCCGGGAGAAGAATATTGGAAAAAAAAAATCTGGTCTCACATAGATATGTAGTGAAAGGGAAGGAGTATGTTAATATCTTTTTCAATTATCATTGCTACTCCCTCACAACTTGACAAATACTGTTTCATAAAGCTTGATTCCAATCTAGAATCTGAGACCATATCAGTAAACTTAAAATCTAGTTGGTCTATGTTGTGCTTTGAATGAATACTTTAACTATGGAAGATTTTGAAATTTTTGGATCACATTGGTTCATTGAGTAGTATACCTGTTTCAAATGTTAGAACATTTTATTATATAATAAAACATTATATTTATTAATATCAGCACCAATATAATCAAGAAAGTCTGATCAGAAAAACCTGATTAAATTTGTGGAAGACACAGATTTTTCCAAAGTGCTAATTTTTACTTGAAAGCTCAAGATTTATCATCAGCTAAAATTTCCACCTGTTTTTCTTGAGCTAACAGGTTTACTTTGTTCATTTTTGAGAAGAAACTTCCAGATACCCAAGTCCCATAATTGTGGTTTATCGGTCAGTTTTTCCAAGTAAAAATGATATGCCATTTAAAAGGTGGCTAGTTCAGCTCACAAGAGAAAGGATTGCATACCTGCCCCCATACATACACCCCCTCATCCTTCCTCTAGTCAAACATCATCCTTCAGTCTGTAATGTAAGTGCTTTGTGTGTACTTTACATTTCATTATACGGGACACTATGAAGATTTTTACTCCAGTTAAGATTTTAAAAATTGGTAAGTTTTATTGCTTCATCAAGGTTATTCTTCAGTGAAACAAGTTATATATACATTATATATATATATTATATATATATATAAAGTCATAAAGTTATATATATATATATTTTTTTAAACTGCAAGTATGTAGCAGTGAGTACTATACTGACAACTAGTATAACCTGGCTATACTTCCTTCTTCATGGTAAGATGTCAGCAGCTCAAACATTATTTCATTAAAAAATTTTGGTACGTCTTGTTGGTATAATTTCTTTAAAGAACACCAAGATAGAGAAAATGTTATGTCTAGCCGTGGTTGGATTTCCTCTTCATTTTCACCTCAGGTCCCTTCCCTTCCCTCCCCTCCCCTCCGCTCCGTTTCCTTTTTCTATAAGATTATGATTGAAATATAAGTTGGTATAGTTTTGAAAACTTGTGAGAAGGGTCATTGTAAGGTAGGACATGACAAGTGGATAATTTTCATAGCACATGCACTGAAAAGCAGTCTGTGTTCCTGGACACATTACCTTCTATGTCTTCAAATCTTTAAAAATGAGAATGGTAGACATTTTATTGGATCTGCATTATAATATATTAAACTATAAAATATTTATATGGGAGAATGACTTTTTAAACTGCTAATTAATTATACCCATTCACTGAAATTTTACTACATATGACCTAGACTCGGTTTTGCACTGGTCTATTTTTCAGATATGAAAGACTTTATGCTTTATTTTTCAGAGCGTATTTTCATTTAGTGTCTGCCATACACTGAGTTAAAGGCGTCATGGCAGGTACCACATGACTGAGATAGATTTGTTTGGGGCTCTATCCATGGCCATGGGACTCTGCGGTGCATGTGTATTATTTTAACAAATGTGTGCTGAATATCCATTGTATGCAAGAGAACAGTTCAGCCTCTGTGGGAAAAAAAATGAAGATATGTAAGATAAATTCCCCTCCAACAGGAAACTTGAAATCTAGTGGAAAGCCAATTAGTATAAATTGCCAATTATCAAGATATATCAGAATGAATTTGTGACTAGGATTAGTAATGGGAGTATACGCAGATAATTGTTCTATGGGAGCTCAGTGGAGCTCATTCCCTCAGTGGGAGGGAATGATGCATTCTGACCGGGAAACTTTGGGAAAGGACAAATAGCTTTTGGTCAAGTCTTATAGGAGTAAGGTGGATTCTTCTGGGTGAAGATATGGGTTGTGGGTTACATTCTAGGCAGAAGAAAGATCCAGAAGAGTGTAGGAACCCAGGAGCAAAATATGTTTGGCATGTTTGATAATGACAAGTTGGCAGTGGGACACAGTGGGAGGTAGTTGGGAGGGTGATCTTTTAAGTAGTGGCCTGTGTGGTTCTGGTAGGGGCTATGAGAGTGAGCAGAGGTTAATCCTTGAAATGCTCATCTTAGATCTTTTTTTGTTTCTCTAGATTTATTGCGATGTAATTGTGTACCCTTAAGGTGTACAACATCAAGATTTGATATATGTTTGTATTTCAAAGTGATGACCACAGTAAGATTAGTTAACTCATCACTCATATAGTTTTGTGTGTTTGTTTCCGGGAATGGCCAGCCATCCTGTACCAACAGATGAAAGATTACTCCAAACATTGCTATGGAAGAGAGGAGAAGGCAAGGGGGTCAATGCTCACAGGCAAAGACCCTTTGCTCTTTGCTCTCACCTTATTTTTGCTCCAGGATAATCATAAATCTTTATCACTCTGTTTCTCAAGCACTGATGTGTGATAAGGGGTCGTAATGGAACTGGGAGGATATATTCATGGGAAAGATAGGATATACTGATCTGCATGTGTTGTGAGTTCTGCTAAACATGGTCTGGGGGACCATGCATACATCTCTTAGATCACAGGGCAGCTGTTTGGGCCGAGAAAGCTTAGGGGAAGGCACCTCCCCACAGCATTCCTATGTCGGGGTGGTTGCACAGACCTCAGCGTTCCAAAGGCCTCTGCATTATACAATATTCTTAACTTAGTCACCTTTCTGTACATTTCATCCTCAGAACTTACCTTGTAACTGGATTTTGTACGCTTTGACCAGCTTCACCCATTCCCTCCTCTGCCTCTAGCAACCACCAATCTACTCTGTTTCTGTATTTTTTTTCCAGATGCCATATACAAGCAAGATGATATAGTATTTGTTTTTCTTTCTGTGACTTTTTTCACTTAAAATCAGGTTTCAGGTTTCATCCATGTTGTTGTTAAATGGCAGGATCCCCTTCTTTTTTAAGGTTGAATAGTATTCCATTACATACATATGTATTTATATATTATATATAATATATATCTATTTATTATATAATATTTAATATATCACATTTTCTCTATGCATTTATCCATCAATGGATGCTTAGGTTGTTTCCATGTCTTGGCTAACATAAATACTGCTGCAATGAACGTGGGGCATAAGTATCTCTCCAAGATAATGATTTCATATCCTGCAGATCTATACCCAGAAATGGAATTGCTGGAACACATAATCATTTTATTTTTATTTTTTTGAAAAACCTCATATTGTTTTCCACCTAGGTATTTTAAAAATACCAAATCAAGGGAAATTAGATACTATTTTAGGACCATTTTACAGTTCTGAAACATGCCTTCAAACTGCTCTTCTTTCTTGCTTTTTCAATCTCTGATGGCATATAGGTTTCTGACACATCCAGTGTAGATGCTTTCTCCTGACGTCCTACCTAGAGGTGAGATTTAAAAATGAGAAAGTAATATTTAAAAATCCTTTACTGGATTAGTTTTATTACAATGATTTGATTTAATCATTGCAACAATCCCAATATTATGGTATTAATACATGCGTCATCTCATTTACTCCTCACGACTCTATGGTTGACAGTCTTGGAACCCCCATTTCACTGGTAAGGAACTTTGTCTCAGAGAAGTAGGTGGCAGAGTTGAGATTTAAATCCGCTCTTAACTCTCATGCCATCCTGCCTCCTACAGTCTTGCGGAAGGAAAGTGGCTCCAATACTCATATTCTCTATTTATAAATAAGGAAGCTAAGGTACAAGGAGATTGAAATAATTTGCCTGTATTCATATGCTTTCACAAATGGCAAAGCTAGGATTTTAGCTTCTGTTGGCTGTGCCTGCAAAGCCTTAGTTCTTTTCATGACATTATGCTATCAGCTTGTGTTGGACTAGTCTTACTTCCTGAGGACATTTCAGTTCTCCCACATTTGGAACTAGAGTCACAAGAAAAAATCCTGGCTTTTTCTTAGGGTAAACAGAAAGGAAAGCAAATGATGCTTACCCAATTACGTGCCCTTGCAGCAATATGAAATGCATCCTTGAGTTAAGCAAAGCTATTGTGTGGCAGGCCTCTCTCATCAGACCAAATGCTTGGACACTGATTTCTTCCCTTTGCAAATGGAGTTTTTTTTCTCCTTTGTGGGTAGTCTAGGTTAGTGATTTCCAGGCATTGGAAACAGCCCCATTAGAGCAACTTGGGAACATTGAACACACACGCAGACACACACAGACATGTTCCTGGAATGGGATTCAGTATGTACCAGGTGGTGCCCAGTAATCTGTTTTCTAAAAGCTTCTTGGTTGAGGCAGTATAGTGAAGTGGTAAAGAGCTGGTCTCAGAGCCAGATCTCATATGCTTTATTCTTAGCTCTATAACTTTGGCAAGTTAGGTAGCCTCTCTGTGCCTCAGTGCATCCTCTATATTTGAGTTTCCTATTTACTGTGGTTATGATGTGCAGCCTAGGTTAAGAAACACTGGTCTAGAAGATCCAATAATTTAGATGGATATCAAGAGATAGATAAGGAAATTGCATGAATATGAAGCACTATTCCCTAGCTATGTGAAGAGTAAGAGAACTATAACTGAATATACCCAGTTCTGCTGTGCAGCTCACTTATATTCAGTATGTATTGTTCAAATATTACAGTAAAACAGATTAAGTATAGACTTAGCAAATTAAAATCAGGATGATGTAGGTATAGAAAAAAATGAAGTGCATTCTCAAGATGTTTACAACACAAGTGCTTAGTAAGCACATTAATATTGCAATCCAATTGCATGAGGGGCATTAATTAAATGAAATTAAATGAAAAACAACACAATTCTTAATTACATTGCAGCATATACTTGTACGCAATTACACATGCGGATTTTTCTGGCAGCGAACCTATTTAGCAATGCTTTTATAGACTATAGGACCTTGGAGATCATTAACCTGACAAGTTGTTCATTTCTATAGTGAAGAAATTGAATACCAGAAAGGTTAAGATGGCTCTATAAAACCTGACAACTAGTTAGTTGCCAAATCAAGCCAGCAGTCAGACTTTAAAATTTTTTGTTCTAATCAAAATTATAGTAAAATTAGATTTTTATTAAAGTAGTTCCAAAAACCCAGACCATTCACTATGTCAGACTGGCTGGGAGATCCTGTGTTGTACAAGAAAGGCTTGAAGTTTTTCAGACCTCCATTGTGTGGCAGGGGAGTAACTTAGCTTTGGTGAGCTTCAGCTTTCTCCTCTGTAAATATAGGTTACAATGAAATTCACCCCTGTTATTCACGGGCCCAGCACTCCCATGTCTCTATATTTGAGAGCAACTTCCGAGACCCACAGTGTGAAGCACACCACATGCTTCAGAGAAGTGAATTCCTTAGCTAATGACTGATCATAATCAACTCTGCCGATTTTCTTTTGAAGCTGTAGAAATCTCTATTTCTTTAGAAACCTCTATTTCTTTATTTAAAAATAAGCTTGAAAAGAAAGTCAACTGCTGGTGATGATGATGGGGAAAAAAAAGAAATGAAAGGATATCTAATAAAGTCATGTTTCTTAGAGACAGAGAAGGTTAGCATATATTAAAGAGTAGAATGTCAAATTCTATACTGGTTCAGATCCAAGATATGACTGATTCTGCCATAAGTTCCAACTGCAGAAAATAGAGAAAGTGATTCCTGAAACTGTTTTAGTAAATGCTGTCATCTTTGCAAAACAACTCAAAGAAAATCAAACTTGAGTGCAAATTGAAATGTAGGTTGCACTGTGAAGATGTGCAAAGGAAACAATTGAATTAAACATGAATATGGTTTTAAAAACCAGAAACCTGCATACAGATTTCCATATTTGAAAATTTAGCAATATGGGGAAGTATTTGGGTATCTTGCTAACAAATATAACTCTACTACAACTATTTAGTAAAGTCGTTATAAGGACCCTGGGATAAAACATTGTGCAGTGAGCACATTGTCTAGTATATACTTTGTCTTCAATAGTAATAATTATTAATTCTCTATTTAATCTGTACAAATAAAGTTTTACCATATAGGCAAATGTAAGTTTTCTACTTGCTATCATTTTCTACACAAAGGACTAATCAGTTGCCCTTACTGGTGTTTTTTATCACCAACTCCTAACTTCCCCACTTTCAACTTTTCGTTTTCATAGTAAAAGTTGTAAAGATCTTACATCCTTTACTGTAGGAAGATGTTAAACAGAGTGATAAATGTTTAGCCTTGCCTTAGTATTTTCCTTAGCATTTTCTTGAAAAATAATTTTTTTAATTTTATTTAACTGGTGCTTTATTGGTGGCCAATTGGGAAGTTCTGTATTTTCACTATAACAGTAACTCTGCTTGAAAATTTAAGTTACCAAGTATTATGGCTGGTCGGTGTGCCCACCTGAAAGAATGTGGGCACCAAGACAAGACTGCTCTACAGAAAGCACCTGTGGCTGGAGGACTCTTTGAACATACTTTCCTGATCTTTCAAACCCAGAATTGCTGAGTTCGAGTCAGAAATAATAGAGTTTTCTTTGCAAGCCTATGGATCTCAGCGAGGTAATATACATGATTTGTTCAAGGTCATGGAAGGAGTGCTTATTTGAGTCTAGATTTGTGACCTGGGAGCCACTTTTCGTGTTCCCTATGGGCATGAACTTCCCTGTTTAGCACTAAAAGCTTAGTTTAAGACTTTCTTTTTTTTTTTTAAGTATGCATAAAGTGCCTGCATTTTATTCAAACATTTTTAAACGGCCATTGATCTTTTTGGCAAAACTAATTCAATTTGACTTGATAGGAGTTATATCCTAGCGAATAAAAAATGGTCTATGTTAATAGTTAGAGATGATATCAGCCTCCGGCTTGGTATTCAGTGGAACATCTTCTATGATTGATAATAGCTCGGGTTTTGTGAAGCGTCTTTATTGTTCAGGAGCTAGGTAAACAGCATGTTAGTTGTGTGACTGGTTGTTTTCATCATCCTTAACATTGCCTGGCATTTATTTATGTGAGCAGCGTATAGCTTTGGAAGGGTGCTTTGGGATCTCTCAGGGTGAACAACGCTGTAGAAATGTAAGTCAGTATAATTATTAAAATATTTATAGCTTGTATTAAACTAGAGTTAGAAGCAAACATCAGTAGAAACTATAAGTAATTATATAAAGCGGTTGTGGGAGAATTAACAGTCTGCAAAGGGGATGGTGAGAGGAGATTTCTCTAGGAACATGGAGAGCGATGGTTTAAATCTCTTGGGAAGACTTACTCTAAAACATCAGTGTTAAATATTAGGTGACTAAGCAAGACACCATAATCTTAAAAGAAATGTAAGATACAGTGAAGTGACTATTACATATTTACGCTCCAGTAGGATAGATCATGGTTTGCATGAATGGCAGGTATGTGCGTGACCCGATTTTGGGTGACTTTGGTGGGGAGCTTCAAGAGGATTCACTCCAATTCCCAATCGCTGCTCCCCCAATTGCTGCTATTTTATTACAACTTTGGTATCAGAATAGAAAGTGAGAGGAGTTTATCTTCTGTTCCCATAAAATGGTTTCCAAAAGGCTTCATTTCTATTGGAAGAGGATCTTGCCAAAATTATGCATTGTGGAAAAATTAGTTATGAAAATAGTTATTTTAAAATTAGTGGTTGATATGGAGCATGTCTTATTCCTTCTTTCCTTCCTTTGACAACTATCTGGAAAACTGATAAACACTGTGTCCACATTGCCTATTTCCCTCCTTAGCCTCTGGAATCTGGTTACTTCTCCTTTCCTTTCACCTCCTACCACTGTTTCTTTCAGATCTGATTTCCACATTGCTAACAGCTCTGAACAGTTGTCTTGTTCATCCTACATGACCTCTTTGAAGTATTTGAAGCACTTAACTTTCTTTGGAATTTTTCTTCATCAGCCTCTTTGGATCTCCTCTCCTTGTCTTCTTCCTTTTCCCCATCTGCTCCTCTAGTAAGTATTTGTGGCCTGCCTCAGTTTAGGGTTTCACAGGGTTCTATGCTGGTATCTCTGTTCTTTCTGCATAACACATCCTGCCACCCCAACACTGTACCCTTGACCGCTCCCATGGCTTCAATGACCTCTTCTATATCGTGATGTGCCATATCTCTGACCTAGACCTTTCACTTATCCAGCTGTATTCTGCACCAATGCACTTGGATCTTGAACCTCATCAAGTTCAAAATTAAGTTTATCATTTCTCACTCTAACCTATTCCTTTGCTTGAATTTCTCATCTCAATGAGTGAAACAGAATCCACCTAGGCCTCCAGATCAGGAAATCTAGAACCTGTTTAGACTCCTTTCTTTCCCTGTCTACAATGTTTCACCAGTACTGAAATCTATTCTAAATCTGTTCTCTCCCCTAGATCTCTCCTATCTTAATTGAAGCCATTACAGTTTCTTGCCTGGATTATTGCAATAGCATCCCATTTCCCTCTTTCAAGTTGGCTCTCTTTTCAGCGTATCCTCCACAGAGCAGCCAGAGGGCTTGTTTTCAAAACATTTATCCCATCACATTTTTCTCTTGCTTAAAGTTACTAAATGGCTCCCAGCAATTTTTAGCATCATATCCAAAATCCTTGGCTTAGCACTTATATCCTCCCTGAAAAGGTTCTTTTTTTCCCTTTTTTTCCACAAGTGCCCTTCACTGGTGCTATGCTGAGCTGTGATTCTATAAATTAATCATGTTCTATCACAGCTTTGTGATCACTCATGTCCCCCCACCCTTCTTTTAAGAGAATTCTCACTCATGTCTTTGACAGGTCACCTTTTCCTCTTCATTTCAAACTTCAAACTCTGCTCAAGGGTCACTTCTAGAAAGCCTTTCTAGACTTGAGCTCATCGTCATTTGCATTAGTCCAATTTCAATGTTCCTCCTCCGTGTCCCTTAGTCAGTACGTAACACTCACTGTGCTGCAGGTGAATTGCACATTTACTTGTCTGCCTCTACCTAGACTACAGTTTTCTTGAGGGTAGGAAATCATGATTTATTTGGCTTGACTTTCTCATGGCTTGGTTTAGTGCTTAGCTAAGTACTGTTCAACAAATATTTGCTAAATGAATGAAAAAAGTAATGAGCATTGGAAATGGCTATTTTGTAAGTACGACCATTGGTCAAGAAGAGAATAGAAAAATGACATGCTAGTGAATATTTAGTCTAGTGTTAAATTTAATATCATGTGAGCAGTTATCTTTAGAGGGAAAACAAGAAAGACTAGGTTTTATTGAAATGATATTAAGCTGGGATGTAATTCTGAATCTCTAAGAAACTTGGCAGGATTGCTGTAATGACATTTCCCAGTCAGACAAATCTTTGGATGTTTAGAACTATGAGCATATTTGGTTTCCTATAGAAAAGCTATTTAAAGTATTGATGAGCTGTACTTTTTCATTTCTATTAAGATATTTTGACATCATGTAGCCTCAGAGGATAAAGAGTAGCAAAGATTAAAAATATTTAGGACACTTTATCCCCTAAATATAATGGGAGGGACATAAAAATATCCAGATTGCAATTATAGACTCATAACTTTGACACACATAATTAACAGATGACCTTGTCCAAATTACAGGACAGACTGAATATATCAAACATGGCAAATGGAAATGCTTTTGCTTGGTTCACTGGGTTATGTTTATAAAGTCTAGGACATTTTTCTATCCTGTTCTGGGCGTTCTGTTTACACATAATTTAAGCAGTTGAAGATAAGCTAGAATTCCAAAAGGTGCAGAGTTGTAAAGGTGTTGCACATTTCCAATTAATGAAAGAGCCCATACATGCACACGTGTTGTACATTACGTTGTTTTTGATTTACCACAACACATTTTGGCGGAGGCCTTCCTGGCCTCTGGTTCCCAAATAGATCCCAGAATTGCTGTTGATATTGCCCATACTAAGCAAAATGCTCAATTTGTGCTGAGCCACAAGTCGTTTGTATCCAGAGCCTACATCAGCCTTCTGGAAGAACTTAACATTAACAATCTGTGTGTACATCCATGGAAGGTACTGTATACAAATATTGGGATCTTCTGGTTCTTGAATCAAATTTAGCATTAGCAAGGCTTCATTCCCATCCAGGGAAAGAAGGACAGTTAGTGCCCAGGTGTCCTTGTTTCCGCCTCCAGATTTCTAGTGTCCCAGAGAACCCATTTCCCTGCAGGTGCACAAATGGGACTCACATTGTCTCCATCTGTGTCTTTTAGTCTGTGCCTTTCTTTGTTCTTGTGATGAGAGCTTTTGAATTGTGGGTGTCATCTAAAAAAGAATCTTTGTGTTTTCTTGATTTGAGTATCCTGTGGGGCAGGGCTTAACAATACTGAACAGGTTTTATTCTGGAAAATAAATAATTCATTGGAATCTTGATAATAACACGGTGTCCTTTGTATATGAAGAAGATGACAATAATCTGTTTACTCGTTCACTTATTTTCTTAGGAAAAATTCTTAATCATGTAACCACTGCCTTTAAGATTCTTGATAGATCCTATCAAATTGCCCTATGTTGTTCCACACACACAGTAGTAGTGGGTAAGTTGACCTATCTTTTTGTACATTATCAAAACTGGGTATTATTATTATTTTTCATCTTTATCTATACTAGAGGTAAAATTTATTTTATTATTTTAGTTTGCATATCTCTTATTCCTAATGAGCTTGAAAGTTTTTATATACTAATTAGCCAATTATATTTATTATTTTGAAAATTGCTTGTTCGTTACTTTGCCTGTTTTGGGTATTCCCCTATTTCCCATTGATTCAGAAGAACCTCATTTAGACTAAGTACATTAACCCTCAATCTGGCATGTATTTTACAAATTTATTTCTGTAGTTCATTCTTTCATGTTTGATGTTACTTGTCCTACAGCAATTTAAAGAGATTATAAGGTAGCATCTAGCAAGATTTTTTTCTCTACCTTCTGTCTTTGTGTTATGCCTAGAAATGTGTGTTGACAGTCCTATGGAAAAATCCTGAGAGAGGCCTGGGTTTTCCAAAAGTATTACCATTCCAGGAGGTTTTTCTTTTTGTGCTCCAAACTCTCAACTAAATTATTTGGAATCTGAATGCTTCAAGTTGTAAGTCAAATGATGCAAATTTATTATACTACAATAGTTTGAATTAAGGTCAATCTTATATTTGAATTACACAAGTGTAATTAGATTTTAGTGAAGCAATTTCAAAGGATTGCGTGTCACTTGTACAGATAGGGGCCAGCCTGTGAATGTTTGATCACTCATAGGAGGTATGGCTACTCTGAGTTAATTCTAGGAGACAGGGAAATAGCCTTCTGCTCTTCTCTCTGGGACAAACAGAAGCCTACATGCACACATGCGCGTATTCTGATCTCTGCCATTACAATTACAGAATGCTATTTCTCGTCTGGTCTAGTGAGATGAATCCAGCCTTTCTCCTAGACGTACAACTACATTGTGGTGCCCGCTTCCATACCATTTCTGTTTTTCCTCCATCCTCCAGCTGGTATATAGCAGACTGACTACCAAATGCCTCTGTCTTTGCTGTTGCTGGAGACTCTTTCTTACCACTGCTTCTAGGGATGCAGATCTCAATAAGCCATCTCATTTTACTCACATGTGCGAAGTTGATAGTCTCCATTATGTCTTATTCACATGAGGTGTTTCAACTAGGAAATTAGTTTTAAACTACACAAAAGCAGATATACTGTGCTTTCAGAATTATTAAAAAATATTTTTTCTTGTAGTTTTTTCATGATTCATTCCTTTATAATGAAGTATTGAATTCACCTTCATTTTATATTGTAGGATATGAGGTAGACATCTAATGTTTTAACTTATGTATAGCCAGCATCCAACATTATTTATAGAAAAAGCCATCAGTTTTTTCAACGATTGAAATGGCCATTTTAATCATCTGCTATATTACTACATTTTCTGGCTCTGTTTATGAATTTTCTATTCCACTGATCTGACTATCCACTTTTTTGTGTGCTGGTACAACTTCCGTGTTAAATATATAATTAATTAATATATGTTAATATCTGGTAGAATAAGTTGCCATTAGTATGGGTTTTAAAATTGGCTTTATTCTTGCATAGTTAAGTACATTGTATCAGGTTCCTTTAAAAAACTAAATTGAGATTTCCTTTAGAAATGGACTGAATTTACAAATCAGCTTGGAGAGAATACTATATCTATACTAGGAAGTAATGTAAAATTTTTATTCAACTTATGTGTTGCTCTTAGTAATATATTACCAGTTTTTAATACAGTTCTGGAAAATTCTAAGTTTATTTATGAGTATTTTATGTTTGCTGATGTTATTATTAAAGGGATCTCTCCCCCATAGTATTTTAAGGTGATTATTGGAGATATATTAGAAAGTTACTAAGATTTTTTTTTTTACATAAGGATTTTGTAAGTGGCACTTTAATTTACTACCTAATTACTTCTAGTGGAATTTCAGATGATTCAGTTATTTTTTTCAAGTACACATTCATGTTAGAAAATAAGCATAATTTTGTCTCCTGCTTCTCTATATTTACCTTATTTTTTTTATTTGTCTTATTACATTGGTTAGGACATCCAGAGTGATATACAACACTGATTATAATACTGGGTATCTTTGTTTTGACCCTAACATTAGAGAGAGTGCCTTCACCTTTGGGGGGGATATAAAGCTAATTATTGATCTCTGATAGTTACTGTTAACTGTGCTAAAAACTATTTTTAATTTAAAATTTTTCTGAAAACATAATCACTATGAATTTTGTCCTTTGTTAATGAATTTTTTAAAGTAATTATTCTCTATAACATATTTGATTAGGCTTTCAGCTAAGCAGAAATAGTAACTCAAATGAATTGCACAAAGTAGGATAGGTAAATTTTAAAACTGAATTTTATAAAGCTCTCTACATGCTATATTAATATTTATGATGAAACAAAAGAAAATGTGCTTTTTTCTTCATGATTTAGGTCATTGTAGCTAGGTAGAGAGAAAGACTTCATTAATATATCTTCCTTTAAATTAGAATATGGAGGGGTGCCTGGGTGGCTCAGTAGGTTAAAGCCTCTGCCTTTGGCTCAGGTCCCAGGGTCCTGCTGTGTCCCGGGTTCTCTGCTCAGTAGTGAGCCTGCTTCCCCCCTCCCTCTGCCTGCCTCTCTGCCTACTTGTGATCTCTCTCTGTCTCTGTCAAATAAATAAATAAAAAATCTTTTAAAAAAATAAATTAGAAATGGAGAGATTTTACTACTAACTCTCAATGTGAAGCTCATACAGGATGTAATATTCAAGAGACTAAAAAGAATTTGTTCATTAGAGACTTTGAATTTTTCTTAGATAATTTAGAGATAGTTGCTTTTGCTTCTGAATAGATACAGAAGACTTAATTACATAATTTCTTGGATTTCTTAATGGGGCTTTTAATTTTTACAACAATTTTTCTTACAATTGGTCTTTTATCATCCTTAATAACCTACCTACGGTTTTTCAGTTTAGAGTAAATACTTTAAATTAGTTTATTTTAAATTATATTAAATACATAATATGGTGAAAAAACATGATGGTACATGTTCTGGCTTCCTACTAAGTTTGGTTAATGACCATGTAAAAAGAATAACTTCTGACCCATTTAACTAATGGGAGTTTTAGTGGTACTTCCTAGACTTTATACATTATGACAATTTGTCTAATGTCAAGTGAAGTTAGGTCCCAAATAGGAAATCTGTATTATCTCTTATGTAGAGGATGCTTTTACAGTATTGCACTAAGAAAATCTCATTTACAAAGAAAACATTCTGTTTTTAATAATACAAATGATATACCTAATTGATTACTTAGAGTTATTTTCTATTTGCAAACATTTATTAGAAAGAAAATGAGATAATGATGTATTCTCATTGTGTCTGGGAAAATATTTGTATTCAGAATTTATATGACAATATATGCATTTATTATAATCCCATGATTATATAATGATTATGCATATACTTAGTGAAATAAACTAATCTAAATTTGAGTGTTTCTAATGTCTTATTACTGGTATGAGTGAGATTGTAGAATATGAGAATACTGTGTACTACATAAAGAAATCTTAAGTAGAAAATTGGGACACCTAGAAATAGTCCATATTGATAGTTAAATGTCAGAGAATGCCTAAATTTGAATGAGGAATTTCTGGAATAGAATTTATTTCTCCTGCATCTACTATGATTGGGAATATCCAGGCAATATTCCTTCAATTTCTTCTAATTAAAAGTTTAGAAGTTAGGGATTAAAGAAATATTGTAAGTTAGCAGGTGGAAATAGAAATCAGGAAACCCATAAAGTGATTCTTCAAATTTCTGAGATGATTCAAGCTCAAGGGTAAATATTTAGGTGAAATTTGGGTCTACACTTAACTTAGTTCTAAAGTAATTTCTCTGGATGTCCATTGTTCTTTTCGTATCCTATTGATAATGGCTAAGATGTCAGATCTAATCAAATGTGATCTCAATGTTGTTAATCAGTATTAAGCCTTACCAGAAGAATGTTAGGCGAGCACATGGCTAAAGAATGATAAAATCATTCTTTTTACAAGTGTCTTTCCAGCTGGCAAATTTTGTTTAATATGAAAACATAATCTAACACCTCCATTCTTTGAGGTCCCTTTAAGCAGATAAATGTATTCTAAAAAGAATTATTTGGGGCACCTGCGTGGCTCAGTCAGTGATGTGTCTGTCTTTGGCTCAGGTCATGACCCCTGGGTCCTGGGGTCAGGCTCCCCACTCAGTAGGGAGTTTGCTTCTCCCTATGCTCCTGCCTCTCCCTTGTGCTCTCTCTCTCTCTTTCTCTCTCAAATAAATAAATAAAATCTTTAAAATTTTTTTTCTTTAAAATGTAAGCATAGATGTATAATTTAAATTATAACCTTTAACCATGTTCATTAATAAAATATTATAGTGTTTTTTAAATCATTACATTCCAGACAAGAGACATTTTATGTAATTATCAAAAGATGAATTTGATAACTGAATTAATTGCATAGCTATTACCTTCAGATGTACATAGCTAATAGATAACATCAGTTCTTCTGTGTTCTGTCCTAAAATACACCCGTTTCCTTGATTTTATAATTTAATTAATAACCTCAGCATTACTCTGCTTTTGAGCAGGGTACCTACTAATTCTGAATAGCATCTCTCTCCATATTGAACCTCACATTTAAACAGTTACCATCTATTATATTTTCCATCAAACTATTTCTTCCATTTCCCTTCTCCCCCACCCCTTTTTTTTAACAAACACACCTAGGGCTTGTGTGTGTGTGTGGTTTTTTTTTTTTAAGATTATTTATTTATTTGACAGGGAGAGAGAGAGAGAGATCACAGCAGGCAGAAAGGCAGGCAGAGAGAGAGGGGGAAGCAGTCTCCCTGCTGAGCAGAGAGCCTAATGCAGGGCTGAATCCCAGGACCCCGAGACCATGACCTGAGCTGAAGGCAGAGGCTTAACCCACTGAGCCACCCAGCGCCTCTCCCTTCTCCCTCCCCTTTTAAAACTATTGTGTTAGCTTTCTCTCCTGCCTCCCTCTCATATAGACAACATAGGTTAATGATCCTTAGCCACTCTATTTTTTATACTCAAAAGTTTTCATTCAGTTCTGCATTATTTACAAAAAGATCTATAAATTTCCTGGTCTCACATCCAGGGTTCTCCATGATCTACCCCCAATTCACTTTTCCATATTTGCTTTTTAATATCTGTAGAGTGACTCTTGCCATTTCAATCCCACTAGTATATTTATTGTGGCACAAATTGACCTTGATCCCTTATCTTGGATCTTTGCTCTTGCATTTTCCAACTTCCAAAGTGTTCTTATTTTTATTTTCTATCCATTTAGGTCTTCCTCTTTTATTTTCAAATCTCTGCTCAAGCTATATAGCCATCATTTTGGTCACGACTTCTTCCTGCTTCTAAATCCCTGCATTGCCAAAGCCATTTCTTTGACATCTATATTGTTTATGTGTAGATCTGTTGCTAATCTTCTCAACCAGTTCCATGAGCCTTAGATCATAATCTGAACTAATAAAGAGACTCAAACATTGCTCTTACATTACTACTTCATTGTTCATAAGTCTTTGCTTTTGTTTCAGCTCTTGTTTGGTCTATATGTTTTGTTTTGTTTTGTTTTTCCTATTGAACTTTCTCAGTAGAAAGATGATCTTTCTAAACTCTTATGTATCTAAGACTGTATTTCTGTTCCCTGAACTTAGCTGGGTAAAACCCATGGGTCTTGGATTTTTGCTCCAGAATTGTTTAGATTTGTTACATTGTCTTCTGACATTTAATGCCATAGAAATATCCCAGAAAAGTCTGATTTTCTTAACCTTAACTCTTCGGTTAAGTTCTTTTGTTTTGCTTCAAAGCTTAAGAGACATTTACCTTCTTATCCTTGTAATTCTAAAAATAATTGCCAGAGTTTGTTTAGGCATAAGGTGTTTGGGATTCTCTGGGATTTCGGGGCTTGAATTCTTGTCTCTGAGATCTTGGTTGGGGAAGAATCACAGATAAAATAAGGTGATCACATTTAAAGTGATGCATTACTTTATTTTGGACTATTCTAGTACTCAGTATCCTCCAAATGTGGGATTTCCAAACTGGAAACTACAGCTCATACTGTGGGGCTTAGTGAAGTTATCTGCTTACTTAGAGACCTCAGGCCCACTCAGTCGTTCAGGTGATAGCTTCCTTCCCCAAAGGGCCAGGCTCCGGCAGGCTCCCACCATGTGGAAGTGGGAAATGAGCATTTGGTAGGCTTCCTCTCTTTTGAAGAGTAGGAAACAACCCCCTTTTTTCGTTAGTAAAAAGGGCCAACGAACATCTTTGGGCTCCATCCAAAGCATATCCTGCTTACTTTTCTGTGGAGAGCTCTGAAGTGGATGAAGAAAGTAGAAATGACTCTTTGCATACTTAGGGCTCCTCTCTCTCTCCATTTTTTAGAAAAATTAAGCCTATTCTTCCACTGAGAATTCTCCTGAAATTTTTTGCTTAGATTTTTGTTCTTTGCCCTCCCCATTCATCATATTCATTTTGGACACTTTCACCTCGTTGTCTCTCTTCTTTCTATTCAGGAATAGCCTCCAATTCTGCTTCTCTATTCTTAACATGGTTTCTCCTCGTGCTGTGTGGAGCCCTCACTACCCTCCAATTTGAATTATAATAGAGCTGACACATTTTTTTTTCTTACAGTTCTTTATTTCTCTCATCTTCCCCTTCTCTCCTACTATTGTCCTTTTATCCTCTTTTTATTCATTCCACAAAGTGTTCATTAAGCAGGTACCTTTTACCAGGCATTGTTCTAGGCACTGAAATATAACAATGAATTAACAAAATTAATACTTGCTGAAAGCTTGGTCTGTTCCAGGTATTGTTTTAAGTACTTGCTTCTATCAACTCATTGAATCTACCCAATTACCCTATAATGTAGCTCTCAAAGGTAGTCAGAGGCAAACCCTGAGGGTATTATTTGCATGCAAACAGCTTAAGTGGGGAGGGATCTCAGGGAGGACTGGCTTTAAAGCAGGGGAGGGCACTAAAGAGAGAAGGAAGCTGCTGTTAAACAGGAAAAGCCTTTCGGAAGAAGGACGAAGTGAGCCTCAGGACCAGCTCAAGATCAGCTCAAGGAAGAACCTTTCGGTCCCATGGTTAAAATGTAGCAAGAGGGCCTGGTGGTTGGGGAGGGTGAGTGGGGATGGGGGTGCAGTGACAGGTGGCCAGGGGCCTTGTCTTACAGGCCCCAGAAGCCTGCGTAAGACTTCTGTGTTTTAGGCTCACACATCATTAATGGTGTTTTTTCTCGTCTTCTGTTTTCTAAGATGTTCCATCCAGGGCTGCAGCTGAAATGTTTTCCAAAGTCTTCTCTTCCTCTGGTTTTTCAGAACCAAGGCCTTTTTGCTTGTTTTGGAGCATTTTCCAGAGGCACTATGTGTTTTTATTTTCGGGGCATTTGTGTAACAGGGACAACCTCTCCAGAGCCAGTGTGGGTGTGTTCCTTCTCTGGGATTTTCTCTCCACTCCTTTGGTCTTCCACAGACTAAGCAGACCACAGGGGAATGCACAGAGCTCCAAGCCCCCTTCTCTCATCTAGAAGGCTCTGCTTTTCTGCACCATCTTTTCTTCTGCTCCCCCTGTGAGGCAGGCAGCTGGGGTCCATAGTTCTTCAGGAAGTAAAGGGAACTTAGTGGCTCTGCACAGACAGCATCCCGGGCGGTGCTGCCGGCAAGGGCATGGACAGGAGTTGAGTGGCAGGGCGCTGGATTTGTGAAGGGGAACCCCGGGGGAGGGAGGGCTGGGCAGGGTAGTGGTTGCCCACAGAGATGATTCTCATCGCCTCCAAAGGCAGTGGCTGTGCTGTAGACACCTTCTCAACAATTCTTTTCTTCCTGGCATTTCTAAAAATGAAATGATGTTCATGTGCACCCCCACTTCCCTGTGTATCTGTGGGGGTTTGTGCATTTCCTAAAGTACTAGAGGTAACTCCGTCCCTTTCTTGCTGAATTCGCAAATCACATCAGAATGCTAGCACTAATGTCATCTTAGATGTAATTATACTCAAGTACATGGAAGAATATTAGCAAGACACTGCTTGCTGTGCACCTCACAGCTGACCTCAATGCCCAACCACTCAGTTTTGAGGTTGTCAAGAATCTGTCATGTCTTCAAGGTAGTGGGTGGCAAATATGGGGTATAGGAAGGCAAACAGCGGAGGGCGGATCTGCAGTTTTTTTGGCCACATTTCAGTTGAGTAGGAGGTTTTGGATTCTTTGTTTTTTGTTTTGTTTCGTTTTGGGTTTGGTTTTGGTTTTGGTTTTGTTTTCTTGTGGGAACTCCAGCAGGTAAGGTTTTAAATCCACCATAAGCCATTTAAAAATTCTCTCCAGATCCTGGAGATTACTGTTAGTACTTTCTTTAGCTGATATTATTTTTCTTTTTTTTTTTGATTTTTTTAGTGTCCATAGTTATTTTAGTGGGAGATTGGGAAAACCTGTATCAGACACATCTACCTAGATGGCAATTTATCTCATGAGTTTTTTTAACTCACTGTACCACTTCAATAAAGGTAGATTTTTCATTTAAATTGCTTTAGATTCAAAAAGTGTGCTTAGAAACCTCTATTATTCTGAGGCAATAAAATTGTGAATCAGTTACTGTTTCTGTATTTATACAGCTCACATATATTAATTGTGAATATCAATCGTTAGAGTTGTTTTGTTTTTGCTTTTGTTTTTTAAGTAGGCTCCTTGCCTAATGCAGGATTTGAACTCATGACCCTGAGATTAGGAGTTGCACACTCTACTGAGCCAGCCAGGTGCCCCGAGTTTTTTTTCAAGTGTGTTCTCAATGTGATCACATACCTCACACCCAAACACACAGAAGTTTATAGAGTATTTTAAAAACTGTCTTATTGAACTTACATATTGATGTTCATTAACATGTAAATATGTAAATGTATTATAAAATACTTAATAGGAAAATATCTTACTTGAATACATTTAGGTACTAGCTAAAATTATTTGCCTTTTGTGATTCAATAATTATGTATAAGTATATATGTACTTGTATAGTTATATTATTAAGTAAAATATTAAATATATTAAAATATGTGTGTATGTTTACTAATAGCATATGTATTTATTAATTTTTAAAAAGATTTTATTTATTTATTTGACAGAGAGAGAGAGATCACAAGTAGGCAGAGAGGCAGGCAGAGAGAGAGGGGGAAGCAGGCTCCCTGCTGAGCAGAGAGCCCGATGTGGGGCTCAATCCCAGGACCCTGAGATCATGACCTGATGGGGCTCAATCCCAGGACCCTAAGATCATGACCTAAACCGAAGGCAGAGGCTTTAACCCACTGAGGCATCCAGGCGCCCCTAGCCTATGTATTTAAATAATGTTTTAAAGATATTATATTACCCAGTAATTGGAACATAGCTAATTAAATACTATGATATACTTTGAGGAAATCTTATTTTGTTAAAGAGGAAAATGATACATAGAGAATATATAAATTTATATTTTTAAATGCTTAACAATATTTTTATGAGTGATGACCCATTATTCATGCAAACCAGAAACAAGTATTTCCTAACCCTTTTGGAGCAAATCTTGGGTGGCCAGTCTTGATTTCATCAGAATTTTCTTTGGAAAATTCTGGCCTGGCTTATACTTATGGTTTTGTTTTGTTTTAAACTTACTTCATTTTTGTATAGCTCTGCTCTGGGATATGCCAGTTTTCATAAAAACCTGAGGATTTTTAAAAAAAAATTATTTAATTATTTGAGAGAGAAAGAGAGAGAGATTGAGAGAACAGAGTGGGAGGAGGGGCAGAGAGAGAAACAGACTCTAGGCAGACCTGGGAGCTTGATGTGGGACTCGATCCCAGGACCCTGGGATCATGACCTGAGCTGAGGGCAGACTCTTAACTGACTGAGCTACCCAGGCACCCTAAAACCTGAGGATTTTTTTCTGGGAAGTAGGAGCAGATACTTTCCGACTCCTCCAGTGTATTCTGAAATAGATTGGACTCAAGCCCAGAGGCAGAGAAGGGCAATGAATTCCTGAAAGGAAGTCCCAGGAAGGTTATACCAATGGAACAATGGGACAGAGCCCATGATTTTGGGTCAGAACGGGGAGTAAGTGAGGTTAAGAGCTGGTTCAGGGATCACCCTGCCTGGGGAAAGTCTGACAGCTGGGTGTATTGGCAGAGAAGGGAAGTGGTCAGATACACAGGCAAAGCAATGCAACATGCCCTTGGGAATCTGGATCCACATGGCTGTGTAAGGCTTTGGGGTATCAAAGAACTGTTGACTCCAAACATCCTGTCCAGTGTAGCAGGTGCGCCACTCAAAGAACCACAGAGCAAGGGTTCTATATTTGCCACTAAAATTGGGGACTGGCTTATCTACTCTTTTTTCCTGACTTGATCTTCCGATGATGATGATGATGATGATGATGATGATGATGATGATTGATGATGATGATAGCAGGTGGCACAGAGTTTACTTTGTGTCAGATGGTCTTTCCAAAGTCCTTAATACTAATGCATTCATTATGTTACTTCTCTTAAACAAGCTATGAGGAAGTATTTCTATTTAAAATTTGAAGAAATTGGGGCGTCTGGGTGGGCTTAGTGGGTTAAAGCCTCTGCCTTCGGCTCAGGTCAAGATCTCAGGGTCCTGGGATCCAGCCCTGCATTGGGCTCTCTGCTCAGCAGGGAGCCTGCTCCCCCGCCCCCCGCCGCCCCCCGCCCCACCTCCCTCTCTGCCTACTTGTGATCTCTAACTCTGTCAAATAAATAAATAAATAAAATCTTTAAAAAAAATAATAAAATAAAATTTGAAGAAATTGAGGCAGAGAGGGGTACATTTAAATCCCCAGCTCGGTACTGGATAAGTCAGCCTCCTCACTTTATATTCTGGACTCCTGGGTCATCCCCTGTCTCTATTTAGAAGCCTGTGGAATTTCTGTGGCAGTCAGTGCATTAAACGAGGACTGAACCACATCTAATTTTTCTGTATTCCCTCAGTCCTAAGCAACGTAGGGATGGTGGACCTTTAACAGGGGTGGGGTAAACCTTAGAAGGGAGTGACAGGGCTTCCTGCTGCTCTTTTGAGGTTCTGAGCATCAGAATCAGGGTCCAGATTGTTGTGTGTGCTTTGTATAGGAAGTTGCCCCAGATTGAAATATACATGTACCATTTCGTCTTTATGCACGTGAAAATTTATGGTCCAAGTTAAAGGTGGCACAGAGAGCAGCTAACTTTCTTTCATTATTGAGTATAATGAGATTACTCTTGAAGAGACCAACTTTGTTCAAGATGCAAATCTAGAGGCTTGTGACTCATTACAATTTGCCTGGCTGGTGATAACTTGTAGACTGCGTGCTTTGATGCTTTCAGAAAATCTCCAGTTGTCTTGAGTAAACATCTGCTCTTGTCATTTCCTTTGCAATTCTTTCTCACGGCGTGTTACTTCATCTGAGAGGACCCACAGACTATAAAGGCTGACATGAGGTTCTAGCCATTTCTAGCTACATGTAAGAATGTGCATCAATTTAAGTAACTTTGGATATCTTTTTATTTCATTTCCTCCTCTTTCCCCAAGTCCCATTATAAGCTGCCAATGATTTTTCATTTCTTTTGAAAGTGCTACTTAAAATCAGTTTTGAAGTCTATTTCAGGAGACTTGTATTAAAACAATCAGAATCCCAAATCATTTTTTTTTCCCTAAAATAGAAGCTTATGCATATGTGGGTATTTCCAGCTTCTCCTTTTCAGGCACATATTATAAGATGTGCTTTGAGCAAATATGTCTTTAAGTTAGACACATTCATGATCATAAAGGAGGCAACATAAATGGATCAGCATGAGGCATCCCCGAGATACCCGTATTTGTCAGGATAGACAATTGTAATAAGCGTTGCCAGAGCAGCTCAATGGATTAACATGATAAAGGTTGATTTCTTCATGAATGTCTCAGTCCACTGCAGCTTAGTGAGGCTAAGGGATGGCCCTTTGCTCCATAGAATGAGCCATTCCGAGACTCAGATGCCTTTCACAGTGACTTTGCCATCCCCTAGAGCCTCACCCCCTAGATCCTGCTGGGTCTTTGCACCTGGCTAGTCAATAAGGGAAACGAGAATGCATGGGAGAGCCAGCAGGATGCCTTTCAGAGGTGGGCATGGAAGGGTCCCGCAGCACTTCCGCTCACATTTCATGGACCAGAACTCAGGTATGGTCTTGCTTAGCTGGGAGGGGTGCTGGGCAATGCAGCTGCTAGCCCAGGAGGAAGAGAGACACAGTTTGGTGAACAATAAGCTTGTCTGATATGTCTCCATAATGAGAACTCACTCCAGTGGCTGAGTTGGTTCCCATTCTCTAACCCCTGAGAGTAAGTCTCTAGTGAATGAAGGATATAGAGTTTATTTACTTAATCACCTCGCATAGACACCTTTTTAAGCATGTATTCCCTTCATGTAAATGTGAATTCCTGTGGGTGCCTGGGTGGCTCAGTTGGTTAAGCATCTGCCTTTGGCGCAGGTCACGATTCCAGGGTCCTGGGATCGAGCCCTGCATCGGGCTCTCTGCTCAGTGGAGAGCCTACTTCTCCCTCTCTCTCTACCCCTCCACTTCTGTGTACATTCTCTCCCTCTCTCAAATAAATAAATAATCTTAAAAAAAAGTGAATCCCCGGAGGCCAGGGGTAGCATCTTATCCATGGGCCCTTCTTTTAATAAAATTAACAGTTCATGTTTTTTTCCTTCTCATCACTGTTTCTGATCACTTGTGTTTTTTATTGCTGACTCAGATTTCTTCACTGTGCTCACCCTTTTCCTACTGCCCAGGGTGGCTGAACTCAGGTTGATCCTAGGAGAAAAGCAATTTGATGAGACAATTTGTACCAAGATACAACTAATTGTAAAATTCTCTTCAACTCCTAAATGTAAAATTCCGCTGACATTCGTGTTCCCATTCCTCATTCAGACATATTTCAAGTGCCTCTGCAGATTACTGTTTTCAGGGTAATGGCACTTTTCCTTGCCCAGCCCTGTAAACCCAAGGCTGCCCACAATGTGGCTATTGAAAGGAACCCGGATTCCCTTGATCTGTTGTCTAAAGTGAAGCTTTAGACACCACTTGTCTAAAGTGAAGCTCTTTCATTATGCTATGAGCATTAAGAACTACAAACTCCTGGGCCCATGTTCTCATTCTGTGGTGTTCTGATTTCTAGTATGCATGGGGCTCTTTGATGCTTGCCTTACTCATTCTTTAATCCAGATAAATTTGGGGGGCTCCCATTTACCAGCCCTAGCCTGTGCTGCTGGCCGCTAGCCAGATCTGGAGTAACTTTTCACTTGAAGCCAACAGGTCACAGCCCAAGGGAATTGCTCGTTGATGGGCTTTGAAGAGTAAGTGAAATGGAGAAATGTAGGGGGCTTCATGGAGGAGGCATCATTGTGAAGAAGATAGTTCCTCTACCTCTTCACACCGTACCCCCGACTGCCACCAGCAGGGTTATGTTAGATTTACTTCCATGAGACATATCTGCAGCCTTAGAAATAGGGGCGGGGATAAGAGAGTTCTTACAGTCTTTCAATCTCTACCTCTTCCAGAGGAAACAAGGGAATCGGTTTTTTGGGGGGGGGGGGTTGTTTTTTTTTTTTTTTTTAATAAGAGGGCAAGTACTCTCTAAGGAGGGCCTGTAGGTTGGGTAGCCTGACCCAATGTACTTATCCAAATGGCATCATCTCAATTTTAGTTATGACATCCAGGGAAGTATTCTCGTGAAAAGGAGACCCGACTCTTCACACATGTGGATTATTAGAGCCCTTTTCTGGAAACGGGAGGAAGTCTAGCCCCTAAATGCTCCGGGGATCTTCAGAGAGATGTCCGAGATGGTTAGTTACACCTCATTCTTTCTGAAACTAATTTCAGAAATTCCTCCGTCATTTCAATTTCTTTAGACCCTCATCTCCCCCACCAGTCTCGGTCCTTAATCTGTTCTTTTGTGCGATAAAGTTGTGTCAGGGACTGCTAGCTGTCCACTAACTTTTTCTTCCTTTTTCACGTGCACAGGCCAGATTATTTCCCAGCCTCCCTTGCATGTAGGTGTGTCCATGCTCTAGGGTCCCTCTACTGGGAGTGGGTACATGCCACTTGAAGACCAGCATACAAACTTCTCCCACGCACTTCATGATTTTTCTCTTTCTGGCTCACTCACTACTGAACACCAGGATGACCTTGGAGCCTCCTATAGAAGAGGGCAAAGAGTCATCATTCTGGATCCCTGGATGACTGTGAGAGCTGCCCCATTGCCTGAAACTATTACATAAGGAAAAATCATTGTTGTTCTTTACGACAAAAAATTTTTGAGGTTTATTTTTTCTTCAGTCTAGCCTATGTTAACTAATTCAAGGGGATTGGATTGGGCTTCGTAAGATGATTTTGGTATCAGAGAATAGTCTAGACTAACTGTAACTATTTCTTCTAGAACTAACCAGCAAAGGTGATTCTGGTTCAGTCTGGTCTTGGGTAGGCTTCCATTCTGCAATGGATTTACTTCTTACGAATTGAAATGGTTAAGTGCTCATGTGACTTGTGATCCATTTTCATGCCACCATTTATTCTCTCTTTGTGTTTCTCTGTCTTCTTTATTTCCTGTCCAGTTCACAGTATGGTGAACCCCTTAAAACTTTAAAAAAATCATTGAGAAATGTATTTTTAAGCATTGCTGCTCTTGAATCTTATATCTATATATCTTATCTCTGATGTCTTAAGCCTCATGTGAACCTCGAGTTTGTAAAATGAATGAACATAAATGAAGGAAACGTTATTCATATAAAAATGTGTAGTGGTGGCATATACTTTTAGAGTTTATTATTATTTATTCATTAGGAGTTAGTGTTAGTAATATATATTATTTTCTAAACCAATGAAGTAGTTGAATGAGGTGATATATGTGTTGTTTATGGATGCCGTAACAAATTATCACAAATTTAGTGACTAAAGCAACAGTTTTAGTTACAGTTCCTGAGGTCTGAAGTCCAAAATGAGTCTCACTGGGCTAAAATCAAGGTTTTGATAGAGCCACATTACTTTTTTGAGGCTCAAAGAAAAATTCTGTTATCTTGTCTCTTACGGCTCTTGGAGGCCATGCCTATTCCTTGGCTCAAGACCCTCTTCCTTCATCTCCAAAGCCAGTAACAGTGGAGTCTCTTTCACATGGAATCACTCAGACCTTCACTTCTGCCCCCTCCCTCCGTATTTTAAGTACCCTGTGATTACACTGGGCCCACCTGGATAATCTGAGATAATCTCTCTATTTTAAAGTCAGCTGATTAGTACCTTTAATTCCATATGCTATTTTATTTGCTCTTTGACATGTGATATAACCTATTCATAGTTTTTGGGAATTAGGATATGGACATTTTTGAGAGGGGACCATTATTCAGCCTACCACAAGTGCTATGAATGACTTGAATGATAACCCAGTCCTTAAAGATTGTAATGTCTCCCCAAGAAAACAATTTATGGAGTGATAATACTGTGATAGAAATGAATCAAAATTTATTGTAATACACTGAAGACCATTGAAAACAGACTGAGGACAAGAAGAGAGAAGATACTGACATGGATCTATTCTTGGTTGAGGTTAGTTGATTTAGTGAGAAAAGAGTTGGATAAGCTAAATATAAGCAATGGCAAGAGTGTGAAAATTATCTTGAAGGCCATGAAAAGCAACAAAGACTTTTAGACTATAGAGTGACATGAATAGTTTGTCTTTCAGAAAGATCATCCTTCTGGCCCTCTGCAGAGTTGATTGGAGATAGATAAGATTGGGAGTAGGGGGATCTAAAATGCTATGACAAGCATCCAGCATGTGAGAAGGAAAATGTCAGTGGAGAGAGAGCCTGGGCACATTCAAGAACTAGTTAGGAGACAGATTCTCTGGCAGTTGGTAATGCTTGGCTAGATGAAGGAGAAACAAAACAGTGTCTAGAATAACTTTTTTTTTCTTTTAAATAATGAAAGTGTTAAATATAGAGGAACAATAGTGCTATAGAGATAAAGTCTGTTTCGTTTTAGATATGTTGAGTTGAATTCCCCATGGGCTACTCGGGGAGAGGTCCACTTGGAGATAAAATAAATAGACATGGAGCTCAGCAGCAAAGTTAAAGAAATATAGTTTGAATCCAGATTTGATGATCCAGTGCCTCCTGGTGATTCATGATTTCCAATCAGGGGCATGATGTAGTCAGATGCACGTGCGTCAGTCACCCGTCTCCTAACGCGCTTCTCCTCAGGTACACTCAGTCCCCCAAATGCAGGATTAGAGAGGTTTGGGCCTAGCCCATTTCTCAGAGAAGCAAACAGAAAAAGAAAAAAAAAATCAAAACCACAGTAAGATACACAAAATGAGGTGAGGATTGACCTAGAAGAGAAAAAAGGCTCCTTCGCCAGTATTTTCCCTTCAGAAATTGGACAACGGGCTGCAGGTAGAAAGCCAAACACTTGACAGTGCAATTTAACACAGGGGTAAGGAAGCCCTGCTCACAGAGCTTATCTTTAAATGAATGTTCATTAAATGAAAGTGAATCAACAGGCAGAGGAGTGCACGAGAGGACAAGTCGAAGTAGAGAGATAGAAAAAGGGAACGAGAGGAAGAAAATACGTTAGGCCAGTTGCATGTCCTGTGAAAAATAAATTGGTGATGTTGATTTTCTGACAGATCCAGGAAACTATGTTTGAAGTCATTGCCAAGGAGGATTTCCGAAATAGTGTTCCGGGCAATGACGATAGCGCCAAGGAAGTGTTTGAACTCTCAAGGGGTCACAACAGGGACATGTTTCGTTAAATGCATGCATTTCTGGTACGCTTGGTACAAGAAGTCTGTTTCACTTCTTTATAGCCTCATTATGTTCATTTTTTAAAAGCTTAAAGGACAAAGCAGAGCTTTCATGATGGCCACACTTCCCTATTGCCAGGCAAAGTGCAGGGTTTAAGTCTGAATTGAAAAGATTTTTGATTGTGTAGATTCAGGATCAGACCCAAAACTGTGTGCCTTTGAGTTTGATCACCATTCAAGCCAAGCTCTGAGGCATTTGACATTGTGAAGAAATAGTGACAGATCAAAGGATAAAGAGAAAAATCACTGCAGATAAAATTCGGTTCACACATTTTAAAGGCAGGTGTATCTTAGATACCATGGGGGTGCAAGGTCAAGCTGTTAGTGCTGATGGGATGGCAGCTCAAGAGAGCAGAAAATATTTTATGTTTTGATGACAGTCGAATGACCAACACACTGATCTTTAATCCCTGTGTTTGCTAGAGGGGAAAGTGAAGGGATGCTGCAAAACAGACACTCACAAATCAGTTTACCAAAAAGCCATCAGTATGTAAGTTTTGAGTCTTCTCAGACTCTTCTTAGAGATACCAGTGAAAAGTCCATCCAGACCTGTACCCCTGAAACAAATAATACTTTACATGTTAACAAAAAATAAAAAATAAATAAATAAAAATACAAAATGCAAAATCCTAAAAAAAAAAAGTCCATCCCCTTCCGGTGAAAGTGTTCTTTCCCCTCATTTGTAAAAAAGAGGCAAAAATTATAAAGAAGTATCTTTGGTTGGGGTAGTATTACTCTATTATGTTAAATTCAGGTTTTTTAATAAGATATTCATAATACGTTTTTCTCTAATTTGTTTTACCACCGTTAAAGGTTTTATATTTTATCAGTCTATTCCTTATAATTAGAATAATGAAATCTTGGAGTTTTAAAGATGGTGGGGGGTCTTAGAAGTCACTTAATTATTCTGTCATGTCATCTCTTAAATAATCACACAGAGGGCGCCTGGGTGGCTCAGTTGGTTGGGCGACTGCCTTCGGCTCGGGTCGTGATCCCGGAGTCCCGGGATCGAGTCCCATATCGGACTCCCGGCTCTGCGGGAAGTCTGCTTCTCCCTCTGACCTTCTCCCCTCTCATTCTCAGTCTCTCTCTCTCTAATAAATAAATTAAAAAAAAAATAATCACACAGAAACAGTTTTTAATTAAAATTCAAACTTTCCTTTCTTTATATTCATATATAGTGCCCTTGTGAGGGAAGAAATCTGTCATGAGAATGATGACTTCTCTAATATCCACTTGCTTATTTCAGAGATAACATTTGAGGATCAGATGAGTTAAATGAGGAAGGAAGGAAGGAAGGAAGGAAAGAAGAAAGGAGAAGGAAGGAAGGAAAGCAGGGAGGGAGACAGAAAGGGAGGGAGGACAGAGTAAGAAAGGGTATGTTCATGATTGTAAACAAAGGTGCTCCTGATCTAGGGCATTATAAATTAGGGAGAAGTAAAAGTTATGAATGTTGCTTTAAAAAATATAACATTGGAATTTAGAGAGAAGTAAAGGAAGAGAAAAAAATAGAACCTGCTATAGAAATCAGTAAACACCTTGTATTTCTTGATTTCTTTTTTAAAGATTCAAGATTGCCTTTTATCCTAACAGCTGCTGCTTTGAAGAAAAAAAAAATCCGCCCACTCCTTGAGTCTCTGTCTATTGGTAATTTCCCAGCTCCCTGGAGGCCTGGTGAATTGTGTAGCATTTTTCTGGAGAAAGATTGCCCAGCTAAGAACTCTAGTGGATCGCAGCCTGGGTAAAGTTAAGCTATCCCAGGGCTTTCCAATGATACACCTCTGTAAGGTAGCTCAGTGGTTCCAGGGCCCTGACTTGTCATCTTTCATACATGTTCACTGTCACAGATGACAATAGTGTACTTTCGTGGGAATGCACTAAAGGCTTGATGAAATCATTTACAACCTACTTTATGACTCCTTTTAGTACAATACCTGAACCATTCCTCCCGGGTGACTGGCATTTGATTGCTGCCAAATTCCTACAGGTTTAAGACTATTCACACTGTTGAATACTTTATTGAATACACATTTCAACTTTGACCACTTCATAAAGTTTAGAAACTGAAATCTATGTTTATTTTACACAAGAATTACTTTTAAAATATGCCTGTATATTACAAGGACTCGGTAAGTTAAAAGGGAATAAAGCATACTATGAAAATTTATTTACTGTGTGCCTAGAATTATACAAAATGCTTAAATATATTAGTTATTGATTTGTTCTTTATAATAACTTTGTAAGGTACATATTACCCACTTTATGTGTAAAAATTCTGAGTTTCACAGAGGTTAAATAACTTTCCTAAAACCTCCTACTGCATAAGTGGCTGATTTAGGAATTGAACTCATGTCTATTTTGACTCCAAAAGCCAGGTATTTCCATTCTCTCATAATATTTAATATGTATTATATATTAGTTTTCTTTTGAGGTAGAGAAAAGTAACTGCAGGAAAGATGACATTAGAGAGACTAAACATTTTCCTTAAAGAAGTAGGGAGTAAGTTCATTTGCTTGGGAAGTGCAGCAGGTTATGAAAAAGGCTTAAGGCCACCTCCATGAGAAATGTCTTTGGGCATCGATAGAAACTTAGTAACTGTGGTGAGAGCCTGCATGACAGTGGATGATGGCACAGATATATAATGGAGTAGTCACTGGAAACACTGTAGCTGTCAGGTAATTCTGGACAGGGAACATGTAGAAAGCATGGACCATGGAGCTGATCCCAGAGGCTAATGATTCTAGAGACTGGACATGGAAAGCAAATAGAAGACCTAAAGTTGTCATCTGGTTACGTATGACTCTCACTTTGCCATGATGCTCTTGCAAAGTAGCTGGAGGAGACACTACTCAGACAAGTCCTGACCTCCAACTGCAAACCAGCAAAGGAACTTCATCAGCAGTGAGACAAATCTCGTCCTGAAAGTTCTTGTGCCTGATTCACCTCAAGCTGTGATATTTCTAAATTAAGAGTCAAAACCTCTGTGAGTCCAATCTTTCCCCCTCTTGATGTCCACTCTCACCACTATTATGTACCATAGTACTGGAAGTCGTAGCCATAGCAATCAGACAACAAAAAGAAATAAAAGTCATCCCAATGGGCAGGGAAGAAGTAAAACTTTCACTATTTGCAGATGACATGATACTCTTTATTAAAAAAA
>CM052806.1:70658703-70947156 GCA_028533885.1 Nasua narica | reverse complement strand
CACACACACACACACACACACACACACACAAACTGGAATATTATTCAGCCATAACAAAGAATGAAATCTTGCCATTTGCAATGATGTGAATGGAGAGTATAATGCTAAACAAAATAAGTCAGTAAGAGAAAGACAAATACCATATGATTTCAGTCATGTGTGGAATTTAAGAAATAAAACAAACAAGCAAAGGGAAAATAAAAGGGAGGGAGAGGGAAACCAAAAAACACTCTTGCCTCTGAGAACAAACAGATGGTTACCAGAGTGGAGGTGGGGGGGATGGGTGTAATAGGTGGGGGATTATGGAGTGCACTTGTTATGATGAATTCTGGGTGTTGTATGGATGTGTTTAATCACTATTTTGTATGCCTGAAACTGATAGTACACTCTCTATTAACTAACTGGAATTTAAATAAAAACAACTGCAAAAACCCAAGTCTTAAACTGAGCCTGAAGCATTCAAGTATAAACACACCTGGTGTCTGAAGAATGCATTTTTTTTTACACTTCCCGATATGGAGCAAGCTAACTTCCTTCCAAAAAAATGAGAAAATAGAAATAACCCACTGAAATTCTGAAAGGCATCACTATTCAAATTAAGGGATCCAGTTAACTGTGTTCTTATGTTACTTCTAGAAATACGAAAGTAATTTAGGAATCTTAAATTTATATTCTTAGTGTAGTTTCTAAATAAATAAATATTTCCATAAAATTATCCAGATACTAATCAAAAGAACCAGTAACTTAAGATCTATTATTACTTTGATGAAATAATTGCTTTAATTTTTTATAAGTATGTAAGTTGGAAATATGTAGCGTGAGGTAATGTGTATTTTTCAAATATTAGGTGTCACAATCCTTTGAAGTGGAAATAAAGCCTACATTGAAAACTGTAACTCCTCAAAATTGTATGTAGGAAAGCATGGCTGCTGACCTACTTGATTTTTCTTAATTGTCTCTTTTTGAGCAAACTTGTTCACAGCATAAAGAAGGGGTGGCCATGTCTGCTGAGCTCTGTCACTCCTACCACTGATGTCCCTGGATGGCTCACTTGCAATTATGGGTAGGCCCAGCAGTCTCCTGTTTCTCCCACTATCCCACCACGACTGGACCTCTCAGTTAATCACATTAATGCTTCCCACGTCCAGTCTCTAGAATCATTAGCCTCTGGGATCAGCTCCATGATCCATGCTTTCTACCTGTTCCCTGTCCAGAATTATCTGATAGCTACCGTGTTTCCAGTGACTACACCATTATATATCTGTGCCATCATCCACTGTCATGCAGGCTCTCACCACAGTTACTAAGTTTCTATCGATGCCCAAAGACATTTCTCATGGAGGCGGCCTTAAGCCTTTTTCATAATCTGCTGATTTCTCATGGAGGCGGCCTTAAGCCTTTTTCATAATCTGCTGCACTTCCCAAGTAAAGGACCTTATTCCCCGCTTCTCTAAGGAAAATGTTTAGTCTCTCTAATGTCATCTTTCCTGCAGTTACTTTTCTCCACCTTCAAAAAAATTAAGAAACTCTTATCCTCTTCTTGCTCCCCTCGATATGTTTATTTCTCCTCTTCATCAAAGAAGGAAGAGCTCACCTGCCTTGCTTGCAGAATAACCACTCCACTCCTCTTCTCTCCCATGCTTTCTTCTCTCAATTGCTACCATCTCTTTCGTCTCTCCCTCTTCACTGATACTTTATCCTCTGCCTATAAGTATTCTCGAATACTCTGTCTATGCATGAGAGTAGAATGATCCTTAAAAACACCCTCAGGGAGAACGAAGTTTCTTATCTCTTAACGTTTCTGGGGACACGCACAAATGGAATAGAAGGTACAGTCGAAGATTTGAACAACAAAGCCTGTGTGACAGAGGGTAGAGGTGAGAACCAACCTCCCACAGGAGTACCTAGGGAAGGATTACTAGAATGTGGGCACAATGCATCATGAAGTCATACTTTCTAGCAGCGTACATGTTTGGAATGCTGGGAGAATAACATAAGTTGATGCCACAGGGGAGCAAAAGGTATTATAGAAAAATGGCAGATATTACAAGCCTAACTAATCTCTTTCTAAATTTCAGTGCATTTCTGTAGAGAAATAACTTAGCTGTCAAATACACTTCTCTGGCTAACTGCTTCATAACTCCCGATAGTTATGGAAAATATTGCTGCCAACTTGATTTTTAAATTAGGCCAATTAGACCGAAAAGTCAGGAGTCTAAGACTGACTATAAGAAAAGAAAAAAAAAAAAACTGTTTTGAAAAAGAAATCAGGCCAGGCTTTTAGAAAGGAAGAACCAATTGTGCTTATTAAATTCATGTCTAAATTTAAATGTTTCCTAATCCAATTCAATGGTATCAAACAGATTATCTTTAAACACCTACTATATATCTCGCTATTTAGAGAATGCAAATGTAATAACAAGGTGATATAAAATCTGTTTCAGGTGATAGGATTTATGCACAAGAAAAACTTAGAGAATAGAGTTGAAATACGACCAACTGTGAAAATATATGCTCAGTTAATTACCTGACAGGGTGGTCAGAAGAGAGAAAATCAGTGTTGGTTGCACTTATCCATAAGGGAAAAGGAAAAGAAAAACCAACGGAGGGCTAGGAAGAGTATAAGAAAAGAGAGGAGCTGGTGCGTGTGGGTCTGGGAGATCCAGCTTTCAGCTGTGGGAATATGGATAGGAGCCTGTCCTCAAATTTGAAGTATTGGTGCTGGGAAAATAAGATGGAGACAAATACTTAAAAAGACAAAGAGTTATCTTATCCTCAAAGTGACCTTTTGGAACTCTCTTCATTTGGGCTCCCAGACACTTCTGGGCAAACCTTTCTTCCATACATTTCACGACAGAATTGCACGGTCTAAAGCAACAGCCCTGGGGTCAGACAGAGCATTTGGGTTCAAAGCCTGGTTACACCATTTAGTGAGTGACTTTGAGGAAATCATTCCACATTTCTGTCCCGTAGGGTTTTTTTCGTGTATAATATGGAGATCATGACGGAGCCTCCCTGATCGGGCTACTGTGAAAACCAGATGACTTGATGTATGTAAACAACTGACCACAATGTCTGGCATGGAGTCAGCTCTCTAAGCAGGTGCTGCCGTTGTCAAACTACCCTGGGTGCTCCGAACGCACACCCCGGGTACTGTTTGAGTAACTCCTACTGCTTCCAGTTGACTTATAATTCTGACTCCTCTTTGAAATTCCGATATCGAGTAGAGGGACTTAACTCCTGCTTAAAAAAAAAAAGTCTAATATATCGTAATGACTATAGTCTCTTAGTAGAGGTGAAAGTTCATTTGCCTTTGCTGCTCTGGCGAGACGTCCATGGTCATCTTAGGTTCCTGGCTAGGGAAGGTTATGGTGACGTGTTTGCAAAGGTTTATCTAGTAATGGACTGTTGTGAAGAGATTGGCAGTAGGGCTGACAGGTAGGCAAGAGGTAACAAGGACCAAGGTCTTAGTGAGCCTTTTATTTACTTTTGTGGTAGACACAGAAGATATTGGGAATGGATTGAGCATATTGAATAACAGGAGCATTGGTAGTAAAGGTATGAGGAGAATGCATAGATCGCTTCTTAAAAACAGACTTAAAATAGTTTGTACTCTCTATGGCAGTTATTATTCATGTTCACTTTTTTCATTAGCATGGAGGCTGAGTAAAAACAAAAGACTGTTGGCCTACTATGATGGTCAGTTTTTTGTGTTAACCGGACCATGAGGTGCTCAGATATTTGGTTAAACATTATTGTGGGTGTTGCTGTGAGGGTGTTTTTGGATGAGATGAACATTTAAATCCAGAGACTGAGTAAAGCAGATTACCCCCCTAATGTGGGTGGGCCTCATCCAAACAGTTGAAGCCTGAATTGAACAGAAAAGCTAACCTTCCCCTGAGTAAGACAGGATTTCTCCTGCCTGACTACCTTCGAACTGGGACATTGGCTTTTTCCTGCCTTCAGACTTGAACCGAAATACTGACTTCCTGTATTTTGAACATGCCATACTTTGAAGTGAAACTATACCATCACTTCTCCTGCTTCTCTAGCCTTCAGACTTGGACTAGAACTACACCATTAGCTTTTCCGGGTCTCCAGCTCACTGACCCACCCTGCAGATCTTGGGACTTGTCAGCTTCCATAACTGCATGAGCCAATTCCTTCTAATCTATTTAACTGTGTATGTTGAAATACATATATGTGTGTATACTCACACACACACACACACACACACACACACTTCCTGTTGGTTCTGTTTCTACGGAGAACCCTAATACAGCTACTTTATAAATTTTCCTAATGCAATGGGCAATTTCTCTGAGATTCACATGAATGTTTTTGAAATGAAAAGAAAAGCCACCCAGATGTCTCTTGCACGCATCTTCTTTGTCCTAAATATTAGCAACATTAAAATTATTATCAACCCTTACAATCATTTGTTTTCTCCTAGCTTAATGGAACTTTTATCTAAACTCATTTCCTAGTGATATATTTAATGGTTACTTGGGTCTTCTTTATTTGCATCAGATTTTAACAAACCAGACAACCTATACAATCATAAATAGTTTGAAGTCGATATAGTGAAAATTCCTAAAGGAAATAGTCCTTCAATTGCTGCCATTCTTGATTAATATGCCAAGATGTTTATTTTTTTCTTTTTAAAAATAAATGATTTTATCTTAAAGTTTGAATGTTTAAATATTTTGAGGCCCTCCATGATCTTCAGTTAGTGAAATCCTAACAGCTTCAGATGTTTCAACGGCTATGAATTCAGATAATACATTCATGACAAAATATGAGTATAACATTTATATATGTATGCATATATGTATTTTTAGGTATGTGTACAAATATCTGTATATGCACATATAAATATAGAGATAGGTGTGGCATATCCTATGCATATTCTATATCCATGCGTATTCTTCTACTGATTTCAGGCACACAAATATATTTAGGTGGAGATAAAGATATGTTCAAAGAGTGACTGATGGAGCCAGTTTTCAACATATAGCATTCATAAAAACAAACACTACCATAACAGTGTTGATGGTTATGGTGACGAAACTCGCAAATGGGATGGGCTAGGCAAGTTTCTACACCAGCAAGGAGGTTGGCATCCTGGGACATCGTGTCTAGTGATGTTATAAATGTGTTTAAGTTAAAGAAATGCCAAGTTGGCTTCTCTAAGTAGTTAGGATAGCGAGCTTACGGTCTCAGGGTTACTGCTCTGGATTGCGAGTGTGAAGTAAACAGAGCAGGAGGTTCGTAGGTGACCGGGACAGTCTGCTCTCGTTATTTGTTGGTGATAGGTAGGCAGGAGAGGTCCAGACCTTACGGGGTCAGAGGGAAGTGTTCATGAATTCTAGGGAAAGCACAGGGGCTGCAGTTGTGGGGTTAATAGACTAGAACTGCCGATGGTCTTTGATAATAGCCAACATAAGAAATAAGTTCTTGGATGCACTGTGCTCTGAGGGTTTTTCTTCCCCCTGACTCTTGTGCTAAAACAATTTGACCTGGTTTAGATGAGGGTCTTTAGATGGAAAACTGTTCTTTTATAGACTCTTATTTATAACTTTTCCTTGACATAGCCCCTTGGATGTCCATCCAGTTACCATTTCAAATTCAACTTGTGCAAAATAAAAACAAAAACAACAAAAACAAAAACAAATCAACGAAACAAGCAAAAAACTTGATGCCTTGAACACAAACTTATTCTATCCCCAGAATCCCCATTTCAGCGAATTGTACCCTACCTCTCCTTTGATTCAGCTAAAAGCTGAGCACTCATCTTTAATTTCTCCTTCTCTTGACAAGTCCTCCTCCTCCCACTTCCTCCTCTAAGAGCTCTAAAACTAGTCATCTTGCTTTCTTTTTCTACCAGGCATTCAGAGTAATACTTCGTATTCAATCATGCCTGATTGAAAGTCTTTGTTGGCTTTCTAGTATACTTATGAAAAAAAATCTGAACTTGATCTCATGGATAGGGCCTTGATCTCTCCCCAGAGATCCCCAGATCTCTCCGTCATTCTTCCCATTCCCACGTGTTCACTCTGCTCCACCAACAGCCACTCTTTTGTTCCTTGAACACACCAAGTCTTTTTCCATCCTCACTATCCTCTGCACCTCCTGGTTTCTCTGCCTAGAATTCTCTTTTTCAGATTTATCACATGGCTCCTTTTCATTCTTCAGGTCTTTATCACTTAACACTCTTTGACAGATGACAGAAAATACTCTATTTTTAGCAGAAGAGAATTTAACATGATAAATTAGTGCTTATAGTTTTTTGGAAGGGCTTGAGAAGGGAAGCTCCAGGTTGGGCCTTCAAGAAGTGACTCCAAGAACACCATTCCAGAACTGGCTGACCAGATCTGTATCATTAGGAAGCTGGGACATTAGGAAGCCACTGTCCCAACTGGTGGCTTCAGGGTTACACGAACATACCATTAGCAGGAGATGGGGATGAGACTGTGCATGTCTCATCTTCTTAGCTTACCTCAGAGGGGTCCAGATACCTCTACCCTAGCATGCTCTGTTTACTTCTGTCATCTTCCAGTTTTCTGGGGCAGGGGTTTTGGCTAGGTGGACTAGAATAGCAATTCTCTAGTGGTATTTCTATGACTAAATACTTTCTCATAAAACTTGACTATTGGGACTTGATTTTAGATCTTGAAATAATAAAAATCATAGCAGATTGTAGTCTGAAGATTTCCAATGTCATTTTAAACAGGTTACTCAGCAATCACTGAGAGAGTTTATCAAAAGAACAGAATTTTTTTTTTAAAGATTTTATTTATTTATTTGATAGAGAGAGATCACAAGTAGGCAGAGAGGCAGGCAGAGAGAGAGGAGGAAGCTTGCTCCCTGCTGAGCAGAGAGCCAGATGTGGGGCTCGATCCCAGGACCCTGAGATCACTACCCGAGCCGAAGGCAGAGGCTTTAACCCACTGAGCCACCCAGACGCCCCAAGAACAGAATTTTTTTAAGCTTCTTTCCTGTACGTGCTAATTTCCTTGGTAGAGCTCAAGAATCCATCCATTATTAGAACTACTCATGCCTGTGGTGCCTGGTTAGATTTAAGAACCATGAGACTAGAAATCTCTGAGGTCCCTTCCATATTTGGTATAAGGATTAATATATACCCTTTACATATATATTCATTGCCATTAACTAAGGTAAAATCTACAAAGGGGCCAACAGTGGGAACTGACCAGCCACTCTGCTCTTCTCTATCTGTGTTGTGTGTGGTTGCAATCCAAGGCGGCCCAGCCCAACACTCTGGGCCTGCAGCTGGGATCAGCTATGACTAAACCAATCCCCAGAATAGCTGACTCATTTCATCGCTTCCTGTTTCTCTTATTGTACTTTCAAATGTTTACAACGGAGAGCCTAGCACACTGCCCAGTGCCCTATAAGTGCTAGCTAATTACTAGTTATACATTCATGTTTACTAAAAAAAGGGAAGGAAAAGAGAGAGAAGGGGAGGGAGGAGGGAAAGACTGAAGGAAGGAAAGGATGAATCCAGTAACGAAATAATGTGGGAATTATAGGAACAAAATGTACTATTCTTAGGTTAGGATGCAGCTTTTACTTAGGAACATAAATACTTAAAGGCTCTTGAGGATGAAGATGGTATTATGTCCTCCATTGTTTTATGACTGGCCAAAGAATTAAATTTTATGGAACTGGTTTTCAGGCATCTGGGAGCTTAGGTAGTTTCTTTTTTGACTGTACATGGATTAAAAATAAATGAAATAGACATTTTTATTTTATCAGATATTGTTACAGCTTGATGTGAGAATGGCCTTGGGCCAGGTGAACTAAATCGGGACTGGGGTTCTGGAGGCCCCTTTACCACACTCATCAAATTAGTAATTTCTCCCTCTCAACTTTTTAAACTCTAAAATATAGGTTATAGTAACTTTTTATTATAAGGTTGTTTAGAAATTCAAGTGAGCTAATGAATGAGAAAATGCTAAGAAATATCTCAAAGTGATAAATAAAAATGATTACTTAGCGTTCTTGTAGAAAGAAGCTTTCTTCAGACTTCAGTCATTGATTGCTAGAGTGTAGGGCCATGCTATATTCCATTTTACTGTCTTCGGCCTTATTTTCCTTAAATTGGATTCTTGATTTCCTTTACATCCAACATGGTTTATATCAGATACTGATATACACGAAACAGCTTTTTATGTTATTAGTCTAGAAATTGTGAATTTCCATTTGTTCCAACTTCTTCCTACTTCCCACATGTTACAATCACCGTGTAAAGTTAAATGGATGGTTAAAGTTACCTTACTAACTATCTTAACAATGTGTCTTGGTTCTGATGTTCTTCTGTCTCACTGTGGACCCAACATCAGTTCAGTTAACATCTTCCATCTGCTTGTGAATGATGCTTTCTAACCTTGAACAAATATTACAGTGCCTGGGAAAAAAAATCTTTCAATAGACCTAGATCTTAGGTCTTTTAGATATACTTTCAATTGCTCTCCTTTGAGCCAATATTTATCATTGCCCTGAAAAATATGCATTGCAGTTAGAAGGATGAAGTTAGCTCAGGTCGGCAAGCTCCCAGAGGGCTTACAACATTTCTGGGGAACTCTGGCTCTTGATCTGGAGCCTGAAAATGATTGTTTACATACACCGAAGGAAGAACGTCATCGGACTCTGAAAATGGCCCCCAGGAGCCTGCGCAAACCTCCCAATTGCTTTAGGGATAGAAAGCCACAAAGATGCAGGAAGTCAAATTCAAAATATAATAGAAAAATGGAAGAGGAAATAGAAGAGGAAGAAGGTGATTAAAAAATATAGGAATTGCTCTTATTTTGCTGTCTTATCAAAATAATGGGTGGGGGAGGTTGTCTATCAGAATCCAGATTCCTTGGGCATCTAATGAAATCATCATGAATTTTCCAAGTGCTTCACGTTTCACATTTTTGAAAGCAAGGGGATTTACATTTGGCATCAACCCAGAAGATACAAAACAGCAATACAGAGCTCTTATAAGCTTTTTTTTATTGCATCCGATCGTCATAAAAACAGTACAGTTACAATTGAGGGAAAGTATGGAAAATGGCTTTGTCATGAATTTTGATAGCATTGTTGAATCTTTAAATCTCCTGTCATTCTGGTCATTCTATCATTAGTCTTTTCCTCTCAAGTCCTTTGACGGCAATCGTGTTTTACAGATGAACCCATTGATTCACTGGAAGTTAAGTGATTAGCTCTGCTTGGCAGTCAGGTGCAGGGTTAAGATTAGATAAAAGTCCCTCGGGTTCTAGTGATTGCTAAACCCTTAGGACAGTGACCTGCCTTATTATAAAACCAGACATTCAGAAATCATCTACTAGTTTCTTCTACCACATTCAAAAGAAAGCTTATTACCCCTCCTGAAAAAAAAAAGTCTATGAAGGTTTTAAAAACCAGGTTGCTAGCAATATGTCCTTTTCTTCTCAGAAGCTGAAATTATAATTTAGGCAGAACTTCTCGAAGTAAATATAAATATATTTCAATGTGTGCAATACAGGTATAATTAATAATTCAGTATTTAGTTGACCTGCTAATGTTCCAGGCACTATAGTAGGCTCTATCGGGGTTACAAAGATATGTAGCTCATAGAATCTGTCTACGATTACCGATTAATTCATTGCTTCTTTGTTTTAGTCATTGATTTATGGTAGTCAATAACTGTTAAATTAATGAAAAACATAGCTTGGTCTGGAAAGGTTTAATGTTGTAGTAGCATCAGCAGAATAGAGCATTAATAAGCAGACAAGTCTGGGTCATTCAGGTAGAAGAAAAAATATGATTTTCTCCCAAATAAATCTCACAGGTAAAAAGGCTTAGTATATGTTTAGTTATTAGTATATCCACAGATGTGCCTGGAGTGGTTTGTGACACAAATGCAATCAAAAAATAATTTTAATGTAAGTTAAATATTGACAAATTAAATAAGTTAAATATTGATAAAACACTATATTATAAAAGATAAGCATTCCTTTGTTAATTTTCCTACACATTTCTGTTTGTTTAGTTTTTCTTATGTTCATTTAGCTTTTTAAAACTTTTTCTATAACAATTTTGTCATATTTCAATCGTTCTAACATACTCTTCTAAATAACACTGTAACAAAGACCAAGCCACTACATACACTTGAAAAATTCCCTTTGCAGTTACTGTAGGAGAAAAACAACCCTTTAGATTAATTGTGAGGGTTTCACCAGAGTATTGCCTAATTAAAAATGACCAGAAAAGCACCAGCCTCAGAGACTCCTTTAATTTGATAGCCTGGATACTTAGCAGGTTGGGGAAGTAGTTCTCTGGGGATAGTTCTGCATTCTGCTCCATTAGGAAAAACCTCTGGAATTTAGCCCAAACAATAGCAGTGCATGAAGGAATAACTCCGGTCCCTGAATAACAAACATTTACTGCATTTTCCTGCATTGTTTTTCACCTTTTAAGTGGGTATTTTATTACTAAAATAAAAGAAGTGTTTTATGGAAAAATTGCTCTAAGGTGCAGACTGTGACGAACTCAGGGATGCAGGACTTGTAGCCTGGAGTATAATTCCCGCCCAAAGGTTGGGCAAGAGCACTCTGGAAGCGATGTGAGCGGCACTTAAGCACCATTTCTAGCGTTTCCCTCAAACAGTGTTTGTAATGCTTCTTTGTTCTTCCTTTGTTAAGTATTCACATTAGTATCTACTGATTGATGCTCAGAGGAGATGGAGATTACAGGAGGATACATATTGCATACCAATTCCTCTAAATTTGGGGATGGGGAGAAAGGCAGAAAGGTGTGTGTAAATGTTATAAACGTTTCAGAAGAATAAACGAATAACCTGTAGAGGGGAGATGTGCTGATGAGTTACTCAGACATTAAAAACACTTTTCTTCACTTTCAGTTCTTAAGTAGAAACCCCCTTTGTTCTTCAACCTTCCCTCACTAACTGGTCCACAATTAGTCCCTACCGCCCCTCAGCTCCCTCCCTCTGCCCCGCACCCTTCAACCCGGATGCTTCTCTGACTTCTGCTCTCCCCTCCCTTCCTCCATCACCAGCTCTCTCTCAGAAATAATATGCTCAAGCTCCTCCTCCCATAAAAGAAAGAAAAAGAAAAGAAAAAAATAAATAAAAAATACTTCCCTTGGGTTAACTCACTAGATGAGAAGGATTCTTTCACAATGTACACGGTGTACACTTTAAATATCTGACAATTTTATTTCTCAATGACACTTCTCAATGACACAAACAAACAACAAACAAAAACAAAAGAAGCCCACCAATAATCTACCTTCTCTAAGCTTTCTGCCTACCTGGATACTGTCTGATCTTTCTCAGTCCTGGCTTCCTTCAAGGAGTGGGGGCTCCCCGCTGCTCTAGGCTGTCATCACAGCCCCTGGGGGCTGGACTCAGGGTCCCTGGTTTTTCCTCTTGTTCCTCTTGGTGGCATGATACTGTTACTGATCTTGCCTTTATTTAATATTTTGATATTTTAGGGGCCTGGATGGCTCAGTTGGTTGAGCAACTGCCTTCGGCTCAGGTCATGATTCTTGAGTTCCCAGATCGAGTCCCACATCGGGCTCCCAGCTCCAATGGGAGTCTGCTTCTTCCTCTAACCTTCTCTCTTCTCATGTTCTCTCTCACTTTCTCTGTCTCTCAAATAAATAAATGAATAAAATCTTAAAAAATATATTTTGATATTTTGTTCGTGGATTTTTTCTTTAATACTTATTTTTAAAATATTTTCATTAGGGTAGTATTTATCCTGGTCACTGATTTCCCCCCGCCTTTACTATTTGTATCCAACTGAATGCCCCACTCACCTCACCCACCTCACCTCCTCCCAGCCCTGCATGTACACTGGAACATTTGGCAGGTCATTCAAGCTAATTCTATCATCTTCAATCAAATCTCCCTCACACTGTGAATGCCATCCCACCTTACCTGGCTGCCAAAGCTGGAAATCTGGGAAATCCTAGACATGGCTTAACGCTTTTCCTTATCCCTGCCTCCTTAACCATATAATCCACAATCAGATTTTGCCTCCTTTCGTTCTTCAGTGTCTTTCTTCAGAGTCAGAGAATTTCTGAGTTTCTAGAATAGCCCTTTATCTTTATTATGCTAGTGTGTCTCCCATTCTTCCTCAATGACACCGTTACAGCCAGAGAAATCTTTCCAAAATGCAAATCTGAGCATTACCCCCCGACTACTTAAAATCCTCAGTACCTCCCATTGGCTTAGAATAGAATCCGAAATCCTTAGCAAGACATATAAGAACCTTAATCATTTGACCCCATTAAACCCTTCATTTTCGTCTCTTGCCACTGACCAATTAAGACCTTCGCTGGAATATTTGCAGGGCCCTTAATGGGCTATTTTCTCACAGCTTTGAGCCTTCTAATGTGCTATTTCATCTGTTTGAAATTCTCTTCCTTTAACATCCAGTTCATAGCTCACAATCTCCAGGAAGCCTTCCAGATGTTTACAGTCTGAACTAGGCATCTATCCCATCTGCTCCCTATCCTTCCCTGCTTCCATCTCACAGCTCTTAAACTGCTTCCTAGTCAGTCTGCTCACCATGCTATGAGCTCCTTGGGAACAGAGACTATATCTTTTCATCCTCTGTCTGTAGTACATAATATAGTTCTTGGCACAAAGTAGTTGTTTCCCAAATTATAGAAGATATTAGCCTATGTATTTTTTTCTTTTCTCATTTCATGTAAGTGATAATATATCTTAAATAACATAGGAATATTTTCATGTATTATTTAGTATTTATTGTGATGCATCATGATGTGTCTCTCTTCCTAGAATTTGTTATTTTTGAATATAGTCATCTCATTCCCTCTCCTCCCTACCCCACCCTATCTGCTCCTGGAAGAGTCACTCCATCCAGGCAATCCTAGTGGAAACAGAAGAAGATCCTTAAAAATCATGACTTTTTCATAGGAGATCCATGAGGTGAGTCCAGGAGTGCAGACAAAGGCTGGGGTTCAGCATTAGATAGGGCCACAAAGATTCTGTTTCTCAATTTTATGCTTAGACTTCTAGATACATGACACTGTCAAGGCAAGAGACCATTGCTGGCCAATTTAAATGCTTCTGGCTGGACTTTGGAGCTAGACAGGAGTTGCAAGGACATCTAGTTCAGGCAAGGAACCTAGAGGGACAGACATATCTCAAGGGTCTGATTGACCCAGACTAATATAATTTGCTAGCAAATGCATGATGGCATCATTAAATCTAACTAGGTTTGCCTAAGCAGAACCTGGATGAGAAACAGAGATCTAAAATAAGACTTAGTACATTTCAACACTCAAGAGCTTTCTTGATCACTCTAAGGCATGCTAAGAATTTTCCATAGATGTGACAGTTATGAGACAATTAATGGAATACTTTGCAAATCAACTGCAAAAAAAGGAGGAAAAAACTGAGTAAGAAACAGCTGAAGTAAAAAATGAAACTGCTATAAATATAGATAATAGCTCCCATTAAAAGTGTCTTCCAACATTGGAAAGTTTAATCACAGTTACACTCAAATCATTGGTTACACTCTATTTCACCGTTATCCAGCTTGGGAAAATCTATGCACTATTAAACATGATAGGTTCAATGTTTTTTTTATAATATCTGGTCAGTAGTGGAAAATTTTGTTAGCTAATTTCATTAACAAGTTTCAGTTTCATTTAATTTTAACAATAACAATTAAAAAGCAAGGTTTTTTTTTTTTTTTTTTTTTTTTAAATCTGTAGACAGCATTAAAAGTAAAATTAGATTGGCTTATCCAGGAGTAGATTCTGGGATTTGCTAGAATTGAATTTCTGAAAAATAGTAGTGTCACAGATTAGCGGGGAAAATAATGTATTTTCCTATTTGATAAAGGCTCCAGCTTCACTCTCACCTCAAACCATAAACCAATATAATTCCAGTGGGATCTGATCATGGTCTTATGTGCAATAACAAACCATGAATCAATTATTTAAAAAAAATTCTCCTTCTTCCCTGGAGAAGGGAAGGGAATGTTATAAACTTAGAGGAACTAAGAAAAAAATATAGTTTTAACTAAATAAGAAGCTTAAACACTATGAACAAATTTAAAAATAGCTGAGAGAAATATTTGCTTCAAATATAAGAGAAAAAATTAATATATTGAATTTTTATAATAGCCATACAGATTTCTAACAACCTCTCTCAAAATTCCCAAATATCAATCAACAAAGAACATATTCAGAGAATTCATGAAAGAAACTACACTTGGCCATTTATGAAAATTCTTAAGCTTTAGAAACAATCGATCAAACGTATTATAACTTGAGACACTATTTTTCACCTATGGAATTGGAAAGTATATCCAGAAGAAGTATCTTTGGGTTGATGAGCAGGCAGAGAGATGAGAGTTGTCTTTTGGATGGCTGGCGAAAGATGAAATAGGTTCTAAAATAAAGAAAAGTTTCTGGAAAATAACTCATCAGCTATTCCCTTTTTACCTTTGGTTCAGAAGTACTGCTTCCAGGAATTTTACGCTAACAAGTATTCTGAAATTAAGAAGTATTTGTGCATAAAGATTTTTATTAAAGCTTTTTTATGTTAGGAAAAAAAGACACCAGTGGCAAAAAATGGAATGTATAAAGGCATTAAGGCTACAATAACTTAATGTACAGAGAGCATCCTTATAAGTATAAAATGCAAGGCATGTACAGGGGTAGCGTGTAGTACTTACATATGCCGAAACACGGAGAGAAGAATGTTGCCATATTCCAATGACTGCGTATGGTTGGCAGCTTTATTACTAATTCTTCTCATTTTCCTATATTTTCCTCCATCTCTTTGGTTTTTCAAAAAGGATGTTTATTACTTTTAAAATTAGGAAAAGAAACATTGCTAATGAAAGGATATGGTTGAAAATGGATCACAAAGGAATAATGTTAATATAACACTTCCTATTATCCACCAGCCTCCAATAAATTAGCAGGTTTTTTGTACGTGTTGACAATTTATTTTTGTTTTGTCATTTGTTATTCCAGCAGAATGACTGTTGTGTTCTTTAAGGGAGGTGGCATGTCTAATTAATGTTAATGAAGTTTGAGGTGATTATTAAGTTATTTACTTTTCCTTCCAGCTCTTCTCTATTGAGGGTTTGGATGCTGAAGCAGGGGAGGGGAACACCATTCTCTGTGCTAAAATAAATTAATGAGAATAGTTAAATACACAAAGCATTAGGCTGTGAAAAGAATTTGCCCATAAAGTGTGACCTATACTAGTTTTCTGATCTTGCATCTGTTTTACAAGATTGATATTTGGAAGGTGATTATTTTAGTTTTTCAGGATTTGACATTTGGTAGGAATCAACTCCTGAAGGAATAACTCAGTTAAAGTAATCTTAACTAAACTCAACTTTGCTAAGGAACTGTACAGTGGTAGGGGATAGAGAAAAATTGCAGTTTTATTTTTTTTTCCAGTTAGAGCAGTGTAAAATTCTATATTCTGCTGTTAAGAGAGGCAATATTGAGTGTAGTCTTTGAGATTCTGAAATATTCTCAGTTTATTGCTCAGTGCTATAGTATATTTCCACTATGTGCTGCTAGAAGGGTTCAATTTTCCCAAGATGGCATATTGAACACACCTTCCAAGTGGAAAAGTAATGCTTTGTCCTGAAGACAGACACCTTCCTCCTCAACCCGTTTGACACATGTCACCAAGTGTTGACAGCAAGGCCATAGAGAGTGGCCTTTGAAATCACTATTCTTGGTGAGTAACGTCTAGAGCCTTTGGGACTCAACAAGGGGACATTTCCTCACTGTTGTTTTTACGTCTCATTCTATAGACAGTCTGTATATTTGCCATTATTCCAGCATTTGACCCACTTATAAGAGAACTTCAAAGATTGAGGAGTGAAAATTAAATTCTGATATTCCAAATGCTGTTCTGAGTTTAGTGATACACAGTTGAACTGACTACTGTTCAGAGAGTGACACTCCCATTCCTATGTCAAGGTCCTCCTCATCAGAAAAGCCTGACTCCATGTTGTGAGTAGGCAACATTGTCTTCCACTACTTCCTTTCACTTCAGGCTCCGTTTCCTCCCAGCCTGTTTCCCCCTTCCTCAGAATTCCAGAGCTCTGTTCTCTCTACCCCACCCTACAACTACCATTGAGAAAAAGCTTTGTATCCTCCTTTAAACTTGAAGCTAAGTGCCCACTGATTTATAAGATTTTGATTATTCTGGTTGAATTTGCACTTTAAAATGCCCCCAAAGATTTGAGTAGCATAAAGGGTTAAATTCTGATTGAGTGACATTCCTTGAGTTGTCTGTGGGGAGCATTGTGAGGGCTGGTGCCTCTCCTCCCTCCCCAGCCAGCTCTGTTCTTAAATAAGGGCAACAGGATGGGGAAGCTGATGGGCTCCACTCACTCTCCTGCTCAAATGCTCACTTTCCTCCTTGCCAGATCCTCGTCTCATCCCTACAGGCACACAGACTGCTCCTCAGTGGGCCCATGTGATGTCTCATTCCTCTAATGTTGCCTTTTTTATTTTTTTCCCCAAATATGTTTATTTTATTTTTTCAATGTTACAAGATTAATTGTTCATGGACCACACCCAGTGCTCCATGCAATACGTGCCCTCCTCAATACCCACCACCAGGCTCGCCCAGCACCCCCCCCAAACCCTCAGTTTGTTGCTCAGAGTCCACAGTCTCTCATGGTTCATTGGCCCCTCCGATTTCCCCCCATTCACCCTTCCCTTCCTTCTCACGATGCCCTCCATGATTTTCCTTATGCTCCACATGTAAGTGAGACCATAAGATAATTGACTCTCTCTGCTTGACTTATTTCACTGAGCATAATCTCGTCCAGTCCCGTCCATGTTGATACAAAAGTTGAATATTCATCCTTTCTGATGGAGGCATAATATTCCTTTGTGTATATGTGCCATATCTTCTTTATCCATTCATCTGTTGAAGGGCATTTTGGTTTTTTCCACAGTTTGGCAATTGTGGCCATTGCTGCTATGAACATTGGGGTACATGTGGCCCTTCTTTGTACTGCATCTGCTTCTTTGGGGTAAATACTCAGTAGTGTAATTGTAGGGTCATAGGGTAGCTCTATTTTTAATTTCTTGAGGTATCTCCACACTGTTTTCCAAAGTGGCTGCACCAACTTGCATTCCCACCAAGAGTGGAAAAGGGTTCTTTGTTGTCTTACCCATGTCTGAGTTTTGGTCCTTCGAGCCAGACCTCATAGCAGTAACAATAAATTCAGAAGCAGATCCGACACAAGAATTGGCCTTTGCTTTGACTACTTTATACAATTAGAGCTTATCTTTTATATTTTCCTCTGTACAGCTTCCTTATAATAACCAGAGACTTTCCTAGCTCACATTTCTCTGTCCATGTCACCTTACACAGATTAAGATTAAATATTTAATCAATCCAGCAATTGTTATACACAGATACATTCTCTCAGAGTTCAGACATATAGTAAAAGATTTACCCACGATCATTCAAAGACATCTACTTATATATTTGCTATATTCATAAATTATACACAGACACATGAACATAAAGAAAGTAGCTATTGGGTCATTCTTACAAGTAGAAATGCAATGTACAGTTGTTAGTGGGATAAATTTGCAGAGGTAGATCTACTTCTGGCCAAGTCCTCTCTTTTTACTGATATCATTCCAGCACCTTACCCCTAACCCACCCCCTCACTCTAATGGACACTTTCTATTCAGTTATATAAAGAGCAATTTTTGTTGAGGCCAGAACCATGGTATTATCATTTAATTGGGAAATTGAGTCTACTTGGTTTTAATTATTTTAACCATAACTAAATTTTCTTCTATTAGCTGTATAAAATGGGCTCTGTGCTAACCATCTTAAACACATTACCTTGCTCAGTTTTCACAATAACTCATTATTATAGTTGGCATAATTTCTATTTTACAGATTATGGTTTCACAGCTAAAGATGGTTGTTACCTCTCTCAGGTCACTATTGTACAACAGAGCTCAAGATGGGTCTATAGAATCACATGGGCAAGGACTAGGCTTTACTGGGGAATCTTACAAGTTAATGTCAGTAGGAGAGGAACACATTCCCAGAGCCCTTCAGCCTCTCACCTGAGAGGTAGAGAAAGGCCAGGCCCCTGCTGGATACACAGTGGGTTTATGTTCCAGTGGAGGAACATTGGCCCTAACTTCTCACTCTTTTTATGGGGCCAGGGAATGAACAACCTGTCAAGATAGTGCCAATAGATTTTTTTTGGATGACAGGCATTCTGTATTTAGTTGTCAACTATTTACTATAGTCATGTGAGAAAGCCAGCAACTGAGAATCTGGGAACAAGTACAGTCCTTCTTCTGGTGTAAGGAGAACACTGTAACCCTATCCCTTGGGCGACATCAAGCTATTATTGTTCAGATGATTGCAAGAGTATTCAGGGTCATTTCTGGAAAACTCTGCTTCACATTGCAGAGTCATACGGTTGTAAGTGTGGGTGTGTTATGGGGAATGGCAGTAGGAGTGCAGAATTTAAACTCAGATCTCTGTGACTCTGAAGTGGTGACAGCCTAGAGGACCTGTCGGTCTTCTATCTTCTTCCTTTCTGTCCACAACTTCCAATACTCACTTTTATTGATACCTGGCTCAGCTCTACTCCACCGCACAACTGCATTTCTGTTGTATACTTTTTCTTAAGCCACAGTGAATGTTTATTTTAAGTGAAAATATACTTCTAAATCTTAGAAGACTCCTTTTACCTTTCCTTAATTATACCCAGGATTCTACTGGTCACTGAATAGGTGATGAATAGACCTTTCTTGAAAACTCTCTTCAGACAAGAGTATTGCTCTCTCAGTTGTAAGACAAGAAAGAGGAGTCTGTGTTTATTTCCACTGAGACCCTGTTCTGCCACCAATACTCACTCTTCAACAATCACTCTTCTTTGAAGGTCCATGCTCTCCTTGTATACTGTTCTCCCCAATTCTTATTGGCATCATTTATTCCCATTTAGAAGACTTATTTTTCTCCATAACTTCCGTGATAAACACGTGATTTCTCTCATTATCCTCAGTGGTTCTGAAATTAATCCAAGCATCATACTGACCCAATTTTCTTAATTCCAATAAACTTTGCTTCTATCTCTCTTCATATGTTGCCAGGCTATATTTAGAACCTTGGGTCATCTGGTGCATTGGTCAGTGTTCTTCAGAGAAACAAAACTGGTAATGTGTAAATCTGTAGAGAGAGATTTGTCTTAAGGAATTGGCTCGCACAGTTCTAAGGGCTGGTGAGTCCGAAATCTGCCGGCCAGGCCAGTGAACAGCAAACCTGGCAGGCTGGAAAGAGCTGATATTGTAGTCTGGCTTCCCAAGCAGTTCTGGAGGCAGAATTTCCTTTATTCTCTGGGATCTCAGTGTTTCCTTTAAAGCCTTCAACTGTTTGGATGAGACCAAATCATATCATGAAACATAATCTCCTTTATTCAATGTCTACTGATTTAAATGTTAATCATAATGAAAAAATACCTCACAGCAACATCTAGACCAGTGTTTGACCAAAGAACTGGACCCCATAGGCTAGCCACGTTGACATATGAGATTAAACATCACATCTGTTACAGTTCTGTCATTGAGATCATTAATGATATTCTCTTGACCTGAATTTTTTCCTGCTTGGGGGGGGTCCAATCTTCAACTTTCTTATCTCATTGTTCCATTTTTTTTTGACAGCTCCTCTAAATATGGCTATCAAAATTTGATCCTTTGCTTTTCTACTACCCCGTCTTCCTTCACAATCTCTTTTACTCCCAGTTTGATCTGTCAAGTTTTTGTTGTATTCTCTTTAGCCTTGTTATTTTGTTCTATTCATTGGAAGCCTCCTTAATTTCCTGGGAAAAAAAATGAGTGTATATTCAAGATTTACCTTCAAATGACTTTTTCTGAGTTCCCACTTATCCTATGTTAAATTGACAATTCCTAACATAAGTCTCTTCCTATTGGATTTAGGGAAAGTGAAAAGGGAAACTAGAGTATGGGGGAGGCTACTTGCAATATATGTAACAAGCAAAGTGCTTATATATATTGTAGAATACCTATGAAGAAAAGAATAAGACAGATGATTGAGAAAAAAGCAGACAACCCAGCAGAAAAAAATTAATAAATAAACATGTAATTTGAATATATACTTCACAAAAAAAAGTTGAAATGATTTTAAATCCCATGGATAATCTAGGAAATGCAAATTAAAACCCCAATAAGATCTCAATATCTATCTATAAGAATCTATCTATGTCTATCTATAAATAATACTGAGACTATCACATATTTTCAAGGATCTGAAGCTTTAAAGATTCTCAGATAATGCTGGTAGGAGAGCACTTGGCTCAACCATGCAAACCAGATGGGCACTACCTATTATGTTAGAAGATAGGCATACCAACTGATCTACCAATTCCATTCTTAGTTACATACTTAATAGAATACACATCTCTTTGCATCAGGACATATTTAAAAGAGTAATATTTGTAATAGTGATATGTATAAAGCCAAACTAGAAATAACCCATACGTTCATCAATGCTAGAATAGATACACAAATTATAGCATGTCTGTGTAATGGAACACTATTCAGCAATGAAAAGAAATGAAGGATATACAAGCATAACAGTGAAGGTGGTTCTCACAAGCAAAATCAAAAGTAGCCAAACAGATAAACATATTCCATTAGATGACGTTCAAATAGGACAAGAAAAAGTTTGATTTTATTTATATAAAGTTTAAAAAACAGGGAAAATTAAACTAAAAGGCTTAGGGATACCCAAGATGCACATTTAGGTAGAAATGATAGAACAGAAATCAAGGAAATGTTGTCTTAAAAGTAAGAGGGCTTCTCGTCTGACGAGAGGGGAGATTTGTGACTGGGAAAAGTACAGGAGGGTCCATAAGGGTACACAGGGTACAGAGAGGTCATCTGAAGATACCAACTGCACTCTGTCTCCTGACCCGTGCGGTGATAACACAGGGGTCTGTTTTATAATAATTCATTAGGGTGTATGATTAGGTTTTGTTCAGTTTTCTGTATGTGTAGTGTATTTCATGGTAAAAAAAAAAATATCTGTATCTAAGTATAGATAGATAAAAACAGATGGAGGTGAGCTGCTAGAATTGTAGGCATTTAGGCACCTTGAGAGGGCCAAGGCAAGCCAGTGATTTCTGGCTAGTCTGTCACATACCTTGGTGCTGAAGGAATTGGTAACAGATTCATTGAGATGTTGGCACATTGTTTTCCAGGGAGATCACAGTGTAGAAAGGCAACAGAGGGTGACATGGAAGTTCCAGGCTTCTGGGCTCCAGCAGCCTGTGACTAACACAGTCAGCCTCACACAATACACTCAGAACACAAGGTGCGGGGGCTCCCCATTCCCAACTGGTAGAACATCCAGGCTTCTCCCAGACTTTCCCCGCCCAGATAATCCTGAGAATCTGCTGCACTGTTTGCACGTTACCATGAATCTGCCCCTCTTGTCACAGAGCTGCGTTCACGTGCTAGAGAGCAGCAAAAGCTCCCCAGGCCAGACTCTTCAGGGACTGCCGCTGGATGGGCCCCTTACTGGCTTTCCCTTCTCCGGATGGTGCCCCAGTGCAGTCAGTCTTACAGCCCTGCAGATATGAAGGACACCCAAGCCATCTTCTGATGTCTCCAGCGTGTTGCTTGAGGACACCTCTGCCCCATGTGGAGTTCTGCCACGCTCCTTCAAACTTCATCTATCAAAATGTGAAATAGGGGATTCTCTTTCATAGTATCATATCAGAAAGAAACAAGTCATAGCGAAAGTTACTGGAAACCAAGTGTGATAATATACAAAATGCATCATTTCCTCCCACCTGCTCACCTCCCCCACACCCACAAATATTTACATACTAGGCACTGCACTAGGTAATGTGGAATACAGTAGTGAACACATTTAACACCTTCCTTATTTCATGGAGATCACAATTTACTGCCTTTTGACCTTATTTGGGGTTTTCTAAAAATCTCCGAAGTGTTTTGGTAATTATCTTACAGAAAAGAGAATGCAGTCCAAATTTATTTTCTCCCTGGGAGCCTTTATTCTACTCCTAACTCATCATTCATCAAAAGAGCAACGGGAGAGGAAGACCTGCCCATCTTCCAAAGACCGTTAGTCTTTCCAACAAAAGCAGCCTATCTCTAGGCCCTTGTCTGGGCAAAAATAGCTTGTTTGTGTAACTTATGTCGGATGTTAACATATTTAAATGCCTGGTTTAATGTTAAGAAAGGAGCATTGACTTTTATTTAATTAACGCAACAAATACTTGACATTCAATAAGATGTGAATATGGAGAGTTAAGTGGAGAGACTGCGGGGGAGGAAGACAAGATGTAGGGGAGAAAGAGACACCCCGTTGAAGAGAAAGGCTTACTAAGTTCTGAATTGTCTTCACACTTTACACTGAGAGCTGAAGAATGTGATTACCTTATCTCTGCCCTTTGAAATTCTAATTAATTGTTTAACAAGAGTTTCAGCTCTCTTCTCACCTTGAAATATCAGAGGCTGCACTGGGAAGGAGCAAACCATCGAACCATCATCGCACCAAGCAGGGATGGATAGGAGAGAAGGCTGCAGCAGCAACAGGACTAGACCAACGTTAACTAACCTAAGGCTGGTGGAATTTAAATTAGGCCTTGCGGGGGAGTTGTGCAATCCCATAATAATTAAATAATTAAATAATCCCAGTTGTGTCAGAGTGGGGAGTGGGAGAAAATTGTGGATTCAGCAAATATGGAAACCACATCTCTCACTGGGGCAAGATTCTGTGCTTTTCCCTCCCCATCCCTCTCTCCCCTTCAGTATCTCTTAGGCAGGGAGCACACAGCTCTTCTGTAAATGGCCTGGTAGTAAACCATTTAGCCTTCCAGGCTAGAGAATTCCCATTGCAACCACTCAACCTGCACAATGCGGCCAGGGGCAAAATGCAAAGGAACTGGTGAGGCTGTTTGATGATGGAACCTCATGTGGTAAACACGGTCGACAGAGGGGTGCAGACCACACTGGGCTGAGCCTCGTCCTCGGGAATAAGAGGACACACTTTAAGATAGACAGCCTTGAGTTCAAATAAAAGCTCTCCTTTATGAGATTTATAACCTTTGTCCACTTGTTTACCCTCTCTAAGCAGCAGTTGTCTCATCTGCAAATTGGGGATAATAATGCCTGCTTTATAGTATTATGAGAATTAAATCAGATCATTTATAAAAATTGTCTAACATCGTGCCTGATTCATATTATTTTCTTTGATAAAGAGATTCTGCTGTTAGTCATTCGTTTGTTCAGTCATTCAGTGAGTCCTTCCACAGGCATTTCGTAAATGCCTGTTATAGTCAGGCATGTGGTCGGGGTGGGATACAACAAAAGATAATTTTTATCCCTGATCTAGGAATCACATAGTAGAGAAAGGGAAATGAACATATGCACAGGTATTTATGGGGTGAGAAGATCCATGCTAAGAAAGATGGTATAATTCAAAAGTGTGTGGGGAATTAATAACTGTATATCCAGGTCAGTCTTGAGGGTTCCTGGCTTTGAATGGTGCTCTTTATACTTAGAGCAGCTGCTAATTTATTTCTAGGTATTGGGTTTGAGATAGCTCATAAAATCAAAATAAAACACATTCATAAAGAGGTGAGAGGATTGTCCATAAGAACTGACTAAAAATAATGAATACAGGGAATAATGGAAAAAGAAAAAAAAATCTCCAGTGTAAAAAAAAAAAATTAATTGTGTCTTTGTGGACTACCTGCCTGGATACATAATCATTTATGTTTAGAATTAGGGATTTGGGGAAGGGGTGATCATTCAATCTAACTTACCATTTGAGAGGGATCTTCCTCTGTGTGCCTCTAAATATAGGTATCAAGCAATCGAAAGAAAATACAAGTCGGCATGATACCCAGACGTCTATATCCTTGGGAATGAGACAAGGTCCTTGGTCTGTCGTAGGTGATTGGTTGGTTCCGTTTGGAGAAAACCTCTCAGATCTCCAAATCTTTGAGTTTCAGCCTAGCTTTTCTTTTTCTTGATAAGGAATAGGTGCTGGGATAAGATGTATGCACTGTACTTTCCGGCTACTTTGTAATCTTAGGCTCCCGTGTCGTGGTCAGGGAGTAGCCCCGGCAGCTTTGGGATGGTGGGAGCACGCCTTTGTCGATTCCGTCCTCACAATGGGCTGGACAAGTGGAAGTGATGAGCAGCTCTCAGGGGTTGTGGACACTGGGGCCAGGCTGCTCTCTGAAGGAGGCCAGAGCTGGTGAAGATGACAAAGCTCCTGGCAGAGAACAGGAGAGAGCACTTTTGTTAAATGAGATACCTGTTGAAGAATCCTAAAGTAATAGGGGGAGGGGACTTGTTAGGCGCTGGCTGTTTTGCAGAAGAATCTGATGACGATGAAGCATCAAAAATATAGGGAGTAAGAAAAGAAAAATATATAGGGACTAAGGAGTCAAGGTATTGGCTGCCTAACCATTTATTTTCTCTGCCTGCTCACTGTTCCTTCAAATATCTCTAAGGTATTTATTCATATGTTCCAGAATCACTTATTAGATTCTAAGAATGAGTAAGTTTTTTCTTTTCTTATCTTAAGCAACTATACCCAGAAAAGAGGGAAAAGATGGTAGTGTAACTCAGACACATGCGTGTGTGTGTGTGCGTGTGTGTGTGTGCGTGTGTGTGTGTGCGTGTGTGTGTGTGCGTATCTGTAGGAATCAATAAAAGTGAATTGATAGCATAAAGAAGGACCAACATTCCAGGCAGCAGATGACTGGCCTCCTTTGACAAATATGGAGGACGTTGCTCATTACCACAGAAGGTACCTGAATTTCACCAAAAAGTTGAAGGTAACAAATATTTCTGGGTGAACAGCACAAGGTTGGTTATCTTTGTATCCCCCCTAAGCAAGGCACACTACTGTATGTCAGGGCACATAGACAATAATAAAATGGGTATATTAGTGATAAATAGGTTATTTACGGGAGTTGTAGATCTAAAATACTCCTTCCTTACTTTGCATTGTTAAGGAGATTGTATTGCATGGCACAGAGGGGCAAGACCTCACCATCGGAAAGAAATTATTGGAAAAATATACATCCAGATATTTAATATATGTGTATACACTGCGTTTCCTTAATTCTATGATCATTTCCTACAAAAAAGCTTTTTATTTAATAATTATTTTTCTGGGCATTTAAGTCATTTAAGATACAAAATAACTAAAAAACAAGTTCCACTTCTTGGGAAATTTTAACACGTGGCAATAAGTGCTTCTTGATCAAAGAAATGAGGTTTATATATGTTGGCAACATTGTTATTGGAAGATGAGCAGACAATAAGGCAGGAGGGAGTTAAGCTTATAAACAAAACAGACGATCTTCTACTGACAATTTCATTGTCCGTGCACAGTAGATAACCACTAGTGGGAAACTTGCCAATTTATAGGGGAAGATATGCTACTCATGCCTTCAGAAACGTTAGTTCCAGTTCCGGTTTTGTGACTCACTGGCTCTGCAACCTGAGTGAGCCTCCTGCTCATTAAGTCCCGTCTTTAATGGGACCTTCTGAGAGAAGAAGCCCCTGAATGTACAGCTTGGGTTTCATCACCCCATTTTGTACTTTTTCAGCATCTCCTACTTCTCCTTTATTTTTTTTCTACTTCTCCTTTATAGCAATTACAATTATAATTAAATTATGTATGTAATTACTTATTAATGACACAGTCAAGTAGTGTGAATCTCATTCATTACTGTATTTCCAGCCTTTACCTCAGTGCCTGGTGTATGGTTGATGCTGATGCTCCAATTATATCTATTGAATAAATAAAATGATTTCACTCTCCAGGCACTGTTTTGTCAGGAAGATGAGAACATTACACTAAAAGATCTCTAAAGACCCCTTCCTGCCCTAAAATTCTGTGATTAACTTTATTTTAATGTACCCTTACTAAAATTTTTGTATCAGAGGAGATTCTAGGTTTAAATTACAAGTTGTCTGTCCATGCATCTACAAATAAGAGTAGGTAGAATATCAAGTTTGTGAACGATTTTCTGTAGTATGAACATTTTTATACTTTTAGAGGTATAAAAATTAAGTATTGACCTAATTTTAAAAAGGGACTAGTAGAGTATTCTCCATTGGACTATAAGCCCCTTGAAGGGAAAGGGCTGCACTTTACCCATCTTTTTAATTCTAATTCCTAGCATAGATCTGGCATGCAATTTTTATTGCATTAATAAGGAAGGCTGAGTGAATAAAATGGTAGGAAAATAGGAAAAAACAATGTAAAGGAGAGCTTTATAGACAGAAGCCTCGAGAATTTTAAAGAAAGAGAATTCGAGAAAGGTACTCAAGTGGGAAGCTTTAATAATGATTTACAGAGTTCCAAAGACATCTGTGAATTTAAAAACAGTTTTCAAACTGTTAGTTAAAATCATTATTTTCATCATCTAAACTTAAAACAGTAGAGGAGACCTAGTGTTTTGTTGGAGGTCTCTCTGCCTTGTCACCATGAGTCAATTTAGAAAAACTCCCTCTCTTCCTGAAATTGAGACACTGTGTGCAGCCAGAGCCATGACCTCGGGTATCTGTCAAAAAGAAGACAGCAGTAGCACACAGAAAACTCGTAACGTTTCCCAGGTGCGGAATACCTCTTCGTGGGAGATGGGGTACGAAATAGAAGCTGTTGGTTTTCGTGTTTTGTTTTTGACTTTTTGTTTCCATGACTACTTCTAAGGAGTACGTTTAGTTTATCAGAAAGAGGGGAACCACTGCTTTAAAAGTGCTTTAAGCAGCTCAGATAAAGAGGTTTCCCTTTTGCGACATTTTTATTTTTCTTTGCCTTGCCTGGAGAATCTTTCAGAAGATTCCCAATGTCACACAAATGTAACACTCAGTGGCTCCTTATGGAGGAAAAGCTTGAGCTGCTCAACAGTTTCGAAGAGGCTCCAAAATCAGATATTATTGGATTCTTTTCTTCAAATTCAGGACACTAATCTATATCTACTTATCAACTATTTACATATAACAGATAAATCTTGAATATAAAAAATATAAAGAGAATTCAATTTTTTTCCATATCTTTTTTTTTTTTTAAAAGATCTATAGAAATCCCACCCACAGAAGCAGTTTTCAAAAAGAAATGAGTAAATCACAAAGTTAAATACCTAGTCTTTGTGCTTCTCATGTTTGGGTTTTGTCAGTGTTGCTGCTTGAAAATGATGGCATCCACTAGTATCTTTATCATGGAAAGAATAAATCCGTGAATCAATTAATCAGTTTATTTTTAATCTAAATGTCTGTGCATCCTTCCAATGCTTCCCACTTCCCACATTTCTGTCATGGCACACATAGAAAATGATGACATTTAAATGGCTCACTGGGGTTTAAAAGAAAATAAAAGAAAAAGAAAGGGAAAGAGAAAGGAAAGGAAAAAAAGAGCCTGTTTGAGTCTGAAGTGATTGGCTTGGAAGTTCCTTTTCTGTCTTCATACCTAACCCTGAAGATGGAGGGCTTGACCCACATTAATCTTTGCATTTAGGGCACATCAGTGTACTTTCAATCTCTGCCTGGAAATGTGACCAGAACTGCAATCTTTTAGTTTTTTATTTTTCAATTATTTTTCCTGACCCAAGTTTTATGCCCAGGTATGTACAGACCTAATGGCAATTGCTAGGTGACTTTCACCAATGTAATTTGGCTAACTGGTCAGCTGGCGTTCTTGCTGCCATGGCAACTTTCTCGGAACAAATGATGTTTCCTCCTGTCTGGGGATCACATAACCCTCTGGGGCTGGCCAGTTGTACCTCTCTCCTTTATTGTACTTATTACATTAAATCATAGTTATTTTTTATTTTACATTGTGAGTTCTTGGGGCCAGGAACTGTAATTATTTTCCGAGTTTCTAACACAGTGCATAGCGCCTGGTAGGTTTCCTAGAAATCTAAATTTGACCCACTCCATAGTCTGACTGAACATAGCTAATGTGAGGCTTGGCAGCATTGAGATGCTTTGATACATTTCTGTAGATACAGTTTTGGGGGTAGGAGCATCCACTGCAGGAAGACAATGTGCTCTCTTATTTAAGGGAGGAAGAATCCCAAATAGATCACAGAAGATGTTATCACCTGCATTTAAGGATTATGACGAGGGAAAAACACACTGCCTTTTAGATCCCCCCGCTGTTATGACATAGACAACTATAAATCTACCTAGTTGCTATTTGGGGATTATCAAATCTCTGGTAAGCAGTACAGTAGAGCTGGAATATGGATTTTGTTGAGTCTGAAGCATGAGAAGGGGAAGGAGATAAATGGGAAGAGGCTGTCGGGTTGAAAGATGGAATAAGAATCAGAAGAGATTGAATTATAGCATTTAAGTTAGGTAGAAATGATGTTCAACCTGAGTGCAGTTTATATTGCACTGAATCAGTGAATAGAATTGAGGACAAAGGTCTATATTGATACATTTAAGTTCTCTATTCTCTGTGCGGTATCAGTGAAGAACGCTAATAGAATGCCAACTAAGGTTAGAGGAAATATTAATAATATGGAATGCTCCTCCAGAGCATCTAGTAAAACCAAAGACACTCTGGGTTGGAAAGTAACATAGAGGTCATATAGTCTACCTTCCCCACTAATGTCTCTTTAAACTTTTATGTTCCAGACATACTTGTGAATGTCAGAATTCAGAGCAGTACATTTGGAGGAATCAAAGCACTCAAAAGAATAATAAGTTAGCAGTTATTAAAACTCAGCATCTATCATGCCAAATTTGGCCAGCATAAGCTTGCCCTTTAAAAGGGAAAGAAAAGCCACCCTCCCACACCGTATCTAGCAGCTCCCTCAAGCCCCACACTTTCTGTGAAGACAATAGGAGGACGGGTGCCCCATGCCCTCTTCTGATCCTTTCTTTGTAAGTTTCCCCTTTCCCCCAGTAAAGCCTACTCAAAGGGATCCACCTTGCAAAACACCTGTCTATGTCCTCTACATCCATTATCTCCCATTCGAGGTCTTCTCCCTAAATTATCCAAGGATGTTGGGGGTGCACCCAGTCTACAGATGGCAGGTGAAGAGAGAGGCAAAAGTCTGACAGTCTGCTCTTGTTGCTTCTCATGGTTACAAGTTGCTCTTGGGTCCTAACCTCTGCCACAGTGATGCCTTTGCTGGTCTGGATGCTGCCACACCGCCCTGGCACATCGTGCTATTCCCTATTAGCTATTGTTATTGACGATGTTACTGTTATTATTTTCATGATGTTATATTCTATAATACATACTATTATATTGTATTGATATAATAACAGTGTTATTAGCTCTCCGTCCTTTAACCTGAGCCATATAAATTTTGAAATTCTTATTGTTGGAATTTTATTTAAAAGGCAATATGGAGATACATGGGGAGATAAAGTAATATTCCCAGTGGAACATAGGGCAGAATACCATAATCAAATACATTAATATTTCTGCAAATAAACATATAAATGTGCATGCCAAGTTGGAATGGATAAAGACTATATATAACCTTCTCTTCTCATTTCAGGTCAGGATTTGGCAACATTTGAGTTAAACATTTTTTGGTTTTCTGACTTTTTGAATTTCAGAATGTAGACAAAGGATTGCAAATCTGTGTTGTTATTGCAATTGTATTTATTATTCTTTTTTAAAAATGACTGTTACCACTTGCTATCCTGATTATTCTCTGCATGGTTCCCAGTTTGCAACTATGTTGCTTAAGCTTGAGGTTCCCAGAGTGAAACATGTTATTTTGGGTGTGACACCCGGGGCTAAAAGTTCAATGGACATATCACCCTCTTGATTTTGATGTTAATACTTTTGTAGCCAACTCACCACAATATGACTTTTAGTAAAAAAAACAACAACAACAACAACAAAAAACCCTCTTTATTTCTTTTTCATATGTACTATGACATAATCCCATATCCTCTCTTGTTTTTGCACAACTTGTTTTTGGAAAATAAATTTCTCCCTGTGAAATTGTTTCTCCCCATGAAATCTAATATTAAGTCTTGGCTCATTTTCCCAGTTTGATGAGATAATTTTGGATTCTGACTCTGTCATCTCAGTATCTGCTATTGCCATGCGTCACATGTAACTTTGATCAGCATGTCTTAATCCAATTTAGTGAAAAAAATATTGAAAAGGACAGTGCCAAGGGCAGCAGTAATGTTGCTCATTAGTGAACACTAGTCAACACTATTTGGAATAGTCATCCAACCAATTAAAATTCAACAAACTATGCCAATTCATATTTCTATCTTCATCTCTAAGAATATGAAGAGGAACTTTGTCTGAGGGAGGTCTTGATAAAATCCAGTTTGATCTTTCTATAGAAATCCCAAGACATGCACTATGGTCGCCTGAATAAAGAAGGAATTAAGGTGGAGCTCACCTAATTTAGCCTTAATCAATTCATGTTCCCTCTTGGTGGCTGCTTTCTTTCTCTCAAAGTTGTCACAAAAATCTGTACGATGATCTGTGCCTCAGATTACCAAGCCTGCATTCTTTAGTCCAGATATAACACCTCCCTTCTTCCCACTTTTGAAAATGAGAACATCTGCTCATCTCAACTTCACAGCATCACTCTGTTCTCTGTAGGTTCTCAAAGGTTATTGAAAACAATTAAATGTAAAAAAAAAAAAAAACAAAAAAAAACAATTAAGTGTGAAATATCCTTGGCATTCTGATATAGGTCTGAGATGACCATATAACTTATTATTCCAATAAAGATATTTTTAAAAGAGAAAGGAGGTCTATTAATAAGTATGCCAGAAAGGCAGCCACAAATGGGACTGTATCAGGCAATTGGGGATGCATGGTCACTTGTAAGTGAACATGGCTGAGAGCCTTTGGTATATTCAGAATTAGAAAGTGCCTTGCAATCTCTTCCACCAGCAAGGTTCATGCCAACACTGGTCTTAACAGTTGCCCTCCACTACTGAAGAGAATGGGAGGCAGAACTGCACTCCACCTCCAAACAGTCATTCCCTCTATGAGGAATAAAAGACATGTGCTTTTCCAGTCTTTCTTGAACTGGATGGCACTTTAAGAGAAAGAAGAAGGTGGAGGAGGAAGGGGAGGTAGATGGGAAGGAGAATGTATTTCCTACCACATGTATTTTTTTTCCAGGCCTTAACTTATTATGTGCTTTTGCTTTCCTGACTGTATTTTACAAATATTATCCTTTTTATTGTTTGCCCTTCTACTGTGTGTGCAAATTCTCATGAAATTTGAGGTCATTGCAGATTCCTGTTGATCTCTCTAGATATGTCTTCTTCCTGCCTCTTTGTTTTCTGAATTCTTTGCAGAAGAAAAACTGAAATTTCTTTCTGAATAGTCTAATGAACCCCTTGAGCTTTCCTCCCTTTCAGATTCTCAGCTGTAATTTCAGCCTTCCCGTTATCGAGACTTTTTGAAGTCTCCCTCCTGACTTCTATACGTGTGATTAAACCTACCATTCCTCTTGCTAGCTCTCCTGAGACTTAAGATATCACAGACACGTTTGCATATGGTTTTCGTCACATTCATGCTCCTGATCTACTTGATGGCCAGAATTAATTTGAAAAATAGCAGTTTTCCTCATTCCTTATTCTATCTTCAGCATAATTTATGCAGTTCAAATTAAGAGATCTCTTTTCTGTTTCATCTTCCTTTAGGCCTCCCAGTCCCTGGAGAAGGTTAAAGAACCCAAAGAACCTGTTATAAAATATAAATTTAGAGTAATTTGAAAAGGCTTAAGGTATTTATTATGAAATAAAAACCCAGTAGAGTAGGAATGTGAACATGGTGTTTTAGTAGTTAATGACTTGGCCTTTCCAGTGATCTATCAAAACACATGCTTTGCACACAGAACCTCAGAATCATTAAATAGGAGATGGGACAGAAATCAGACCACTGTGAAGACAGCATCTATTGATTTGAAATAAGTTGTTAAAGGGCTCCTTTTTTTCTTCTATTTCTATGAGGGGATTTTAAATCTATCTCTTGGAAAGAGTAGCACGAGTAGCACTTTCAGCGTCTCTGTCTTGCCACTTGCTTTCCTACTCGATAGGACTGATGACCTAGTGAGGGAGGGAGGGAAACAGGTAAGAACCCCCTGGGCACAAAGCCATTCCCAGCAGGCCAGAGAGGCTGGGAGGAAGAGTGGTTGGCGCTTGACCGCCATTCTCAGCCTCTGTAGGGGTTTGGTCTCTTCCTCCTCATGGTAATTAATGGATGAAGCAGGGTCTGCTTGGGTTGGCTGACCACTATCCTTGGGTTGGTGACCACCATGTGATAAATCAAGGTCTCATGGGTCCCTGGGGCTACGTTTACAGAATGATTTGAGGAGGCTCAATGTATTCATTAATTTCGTTCTTCTCAAAGAAGGTTAAAAACCTGATTTTCTGGGGCGCCTGGTTGGCTCAATCAGTTAAGTGTCTGCCTTCCACTCAGGTTATAATCCCAGGGATCTGGGATCGAGTCTTGCATCGGGCTCCCTGCTCAGCAGGGAGCTTGCTTCTCCTTCTCTCACTCCGCTTTCTTGTGATCTCTCTCTGTGTCAAATAAATAAATAAAATCTTAAAAAAAAAATAAAAACCTGATTTTCCCCTCCCTCCCTTCCTTCCTTCCTTCCTGACATTTGGCGCTGACCTTTGTACACATTCATACTCTCCTAGACAGAACCTAGATAGTGATTAGGGTTAAGGTAGGATGCAGACAAAAAAGCTCACCTTGAACTTTCTGTACAAATATTTAGAGGAAGCATTTGGAGTGCTCTTTAGAAGAATGACATTTTCATATATTTTTGTTTAATTCCCTCTTGGAACTTTCTTTTTTTTGAATATTTTTATTTATTTAACACAGAGAGAGAAAGATAGCGAGAGAGGGAACACAAGCAGGGGGAGTGGGAGAAGGGAGAAGCAGGCCTCCCTCTGAGCAGCACAAGCAGGGGGAGTGGGAGAAGGGAGAAGCAGGCCTCCCTCTGAGCAGCGAAGCCCGATGCGGGGCTCGATCTCAGCACCCTGAGATCATGACCCGAGCCGAAGGCAGACGCCTAACAGCTGAGCCACCCAGGCGCCCCCCCTCTTGGAACTTTAACCAGGAGTTTTGGCAACCTGTTTAGTCAAGGGCGTTTTCTGAAAAAAGGAATAATTATGGTGGGATAGTTGCACTGGAAGTAATTAAAACATTATTCAGCCATACTGATTGTAATATGGTAGCGGTATTGCATTACCAGCCAGACAGATCAATGAACATCAATAAAAAGTCCAGAAATGTATCCAAACACCTGGAGTCATTTCGTGTAGGGTGGCAGCATTTCAAATTAGTGGGATATGGTCTGTATTATTCAAAATATAGTGTTGGGGCAAATTTGGAAAAATTAACTTTAAGTTTGTTTTATTGTATTCTGCCAACTCATGTTCACTTGTAGTATCCCTACTACAAATGTTAAATAATCTCTTGGTTTTATTTAGTATTTATTATATTCCAGGTACCATGACATATACTTTACATGGTTTATCCCCTTTATTACCTTTAGCTGTTCTGTGAGGTAGCTACTAATATTAATCATATTTTATGATAATGAAAGCACAGATTAAATTAACCCTCAGATCAGTGGAGGCAGAATACAGCACAGCATAAACGTAGGGATTAGGAATGTCTTCCAACCTCTGAGCCCCAATCTTATTACACCTTGGAAGAACGAGATGAAACTACTAGTGAATATGTATGTGTGGTTGTAACACAGACGAGAGCTTTCAAAACTTGACACCCAAACTAAAATCCATGAGGGAAAACACTGAACTCCATAAAAATGTAAAGCCTCCTAAATGCAAGAAAATGCCATAAGTGAAATAAGACAAACCAATGGTATTTTAAATAGCTATGACAGAGGATGCATTAATATACTTAATATACAGAGAGCTGTTTAAAAAAGCTTATGACCGTAGGAGGAAAATGTACAGGAGACTTGAAGGCAATAAACAAGAGAAATGCAAACAGCCCAAAACATGCAAAATAATGAATCATACCAGTAACCAAAGAAGTGCAAGTAAAACCAAGGACGTTAATCCACAACTTTATTCAAAATAGTGGTAATTTGAAGACTAAACTTTTTAGCTTCTGGGAATCTAGTAAGAGTAATAGAATTTCACATAGACTGCAAAATAATGTTTTAAGATTTTAAGTATACAGTGTATTGATAAATAAGGAAAGAAAGCATTAGGATCCCAATTTTATTTATAAACAAAGCACAGATGTACATATCAGTAAAGCTTGGTATGTAATGCACCGAGCTATTAACAATGGTCATGTCTAAGTGGAAGGTTTAAGACTGAATATTTCTCTTCCCTTTTTATCTTTCCATCTATTTTCCAAATACTCAATAGTGGTCATCTGCCACATTTATATTCAGGGAAAAAATACATACGTACACACACACACACACACACACACACACACACACATACACACACACACTATGTAAAATAAGGACTCAAATCCAGGGCCACCTCAGTATTATTTCCCTTTCTTACTTCTTCTTAGTTTACAAAGTTTAATCACATATTTTTTCTCGTCTAACAGAAACGCTACCCCAAGTAGGTTCCCACTGCCACCTGTGTGTAAAAGCTTAATTTTCTATTCCTCCATTATTGGAGTTTCGGGTCTCCTTCTTTATCCAAAATGTATTCCTCCCTTCCAATTCATTAGCACACATCCTCCACAGTTTCCCTTTTGTAAAGCACCAAAGGATTTTACTACACTTGATCTAGAAAGCAGCCTTCACACAGAGTAGCTTGGAAACTCTGCGCCCTGCTATTCACTTGGGCCCAGGTCTAGAGCACTGAAGAGACTGTGGACAAAGCTGATAGGCAATAGGTGTGCCTCAGCCGTGTCCTCCCCAAACTTCTCAGGTTAGAGGATGCTCTCAGGTCCCTTCCAAGTCTGACCGTGTGGGATCCTGCTCTCTGCTCATCCAGTCTTGCTCATTGGTTCCACTCACTAGTTCCTGTCCTTCTTTGTAATTCACTTTACCTCCTCCTCCTCCCTCATATCCAAGGCCAGGCCATTCTTTTCAGGTTCCCTGTGGTCCCTGGAGAGGCATGGCCTTATCTTTTCTGGAGTCTGGGTTCATCCCATTTAGCTTCTGTTGAGAAGTGCATCTGTGAGTCCATGAACCAGGACTCAGCCTATGGCCTTTGAATTGTGCTCAGAAATTGTGTGGTCTCAGCACACATTATGCCATCAGCTCCAATGGGCTGCATCTCACCTGGCCTTTCTGCCTACTTTTCTTCATTTTTCCCTCCTTTTTTTTTCTAGTTCCATTAAATTCTTTCTCAGCAGATTGAGACAGCTCTAGCCTCTAGGCCATCAGCTTTAGGTTATTGCTTCTTAAAAAATTAATATAACCATTAAACATCTCTTTATTAATTTTAGTTGGTTGGTTGCTGCTGGAGAGAGGATAAATCTGTAACCTGGATGAGAAAGGAGCCTTTCCAGGAGCCACAGGCCTTCTTTCCTGCCCCCTTTCAATCACCCTGTGTAGCTGCCTCTGCTGGTGGTTCTCCCCATCTCATTCCCCAACTGCCCCCCACTCAGCCAGACTGGACAGTTGACTGACTAAGTGACTGAATTGAAGGGTTCCGACACATTCCCACCATACAAACTATGATGTATTTACACGATTAAAACAGTTTTATTGAATTGATAATTTTCCATGGCTAGGTTAAGCAAACGTTTCCCCCAATACCCAGTGGTCCTGTGGTCTGTGGAGTTCAGGAGTTCTGAAATTCACAGCTGCTGAGCGTGATGGAAGCCTGGAACTATTGTCCATGCCCTCTGATTTTAAATTTTATATTCATAAAAACATTACTTACCCTAAAAATGAATAAATGTTGGAAATCTATACAAAAGTAATGTAGTTGCTATCTTTTATTGTAAAATGGAATTGTAACGTTATTTGGGGGGAAGTGGAATTTTACTACTAAGAAAATATTTCAATGTCACTAGTCTGTTTACTGTCAAGCAGGCGTTTTAGACTCATTTTTATTTTCTAAAAGGTTGCTTTCATGTGTGCAGACATAGCTTGACTAAATCTCTATGATTTCATAGTAACTACTTGATCCTTTATCTTCCTCACCTAAAAATAAAATAAAAAAAAAAAAAACCACAATGGAGATAATACCTCAGGGATCTGTCCTAAAAAAAAGTAATGGAAACCACTGTACCACTTAGTGAATATGAATTGCTGTGTGAACATCACTAAATTAGAGCTGTTGTATTATGCACCTAAGCACTTTTCATTTGGGTTCCTGGCTAATGCATTAATCTGTTGCCAAAGGTTAGACCCTCTGACCGATGTCAGATGTGGATAAATTTGCTTCCCTAAGTACACATAGGCTCCAAAAGCAATGCTTAGTGATGAAGAAGAGCACATTTTAATTTTTTTAATAGTCAATACAGCTTGTCTATGAAAGCAGAGCACCTCCAACAACCAAAGATGTCCCTCCTCAGGTCCAGCTGTTAACTGTCAGCACCTTCTCATGGCTGCCATTCTGCCTGGTGGGGCTTGCTTCCAAGATGGTGACATGAGGAGCGGATCACAGTTCTTAGCTCTCTCATTAATTGGCATGCCAGTTGATGCCTCCAGGAAACTAAGACTGGTCTTTGACTACGTACGCCCCTCTGGTACATTCTTCAATGTTTTGACTGCCAGAAGAGATTAAGGTATGAGGGCACGTTCCCTCAGCAACCCACTCTGACTATCATGGTTGTCATTAGCCTTATTATCACTCTCCAAATCCCCCAAATGTGGGTGTTTAGTACCCATGGTATTATTTTATGGTTATTATTTCTAGTGTGAATTTGGGACCCCCACCTCCCTCCTAAAAAAGAAAGACAATACTAAAAATTTAGTGGGTAGTTCCCTGATTTTGATAACTGATAGAGTATTTGAGGTAGTTATTATTATTTATGTTACATTGCCAACTATGAAGAAATGGCTGAACACAATATTTATGCCCTGCAATCGGAGAGTGCCAAGGTTAGCCCATTTTCTGTGCATTTCTGTAAATACAGTTACTCTGTGAGCTGATTTTAATGCTGTATTTCTCCCAGGTATATTATAGATAGATATATTTCCAGCTATGTTTTGGAAATATATCTATTTGGGATTCAAGTAAATCACATGGGATAATTCTTAAGGTGGTAATTCTTTTTTTTTTTTTTTTTAAGATTTTACTTATTTATTTGAGAGAGAGAGAGAGCCAGAGAGAAAACACATGCAGGGGGAGCAGTGGAGGGAAAGGGAGCAGCAGAGGCAGGGGAGAAGCAGACTCTCCACTGAGCAGGGAGCTTCACCTGGGACTCAATCTCAGGACCTTGGGATCATGACCTGAGCCAAAGGCAGATGCTTAACCGACTGAGCCACCCAAGTACTCCTAAAGTGATAATTCTTGATGCAATCTTTCTTACTGTGATTGAGCAAAAGAAAGCAGCTTCTTTGGATTTGGACCATCTACTCGGTGTTCTAGTCTCTGTGCATTTCAAACATTATTTGATAAATTAAAACAACACTACTGATTCAAATGCCTAATATATATCTGTAGTAATATAGTCCAGAAAATGTTATATTATGTGTAAGTTTATTGATAGTATCAGTCAGGGATAAGCTTGGTTCAAGATGAGTAAATAGTAACCGGGACCGAGTAGGATGACATTTTAAATTTTACATTTTATTTCATACAATTATGAAATGCAATTGCAATCTATTCTCATAGGATAGGTGGGCAGTGAATGTAGGTAATGAATTTAGGTACAGAACTCACCAGATGTTCTGATAGACTGAGATCCAAATATAATGTTGAGTGAATGAGTGAGTGAGTGAATATGAAGAGATGAAGATATTATTTTTTTAAGGGTGAGGGGGCAGAGGGAAAGAGAGTCCCAGAGAAGCTCTATGCCCAGCGGAGAGCCTGACACCAGGCTCGATCCCACAACCCTGAGATCATGACCTGAGTTGAAATCAAGAGTCAGTTGCTTAGCCAACCGAGCTACTCAGGCAGCCCAAGAGCTGAGGATATTCTGATTGTCTTTATGATAATATGAAAGTTAGGAAAAGTATGGTTAAGCAGAATCAATATTCTGCTTGAAAAATAAGACCTCGGTTGCATCTTCCATTCTACATGCTTCCCCTACTTTTGCTTTCCTACCCACATTTCCGCAGTTTGGTTTCTTCGGGTCCTTCCTGCGTTTGCCAAAGCTAGTTCCTCCAATCAATGATGATTAGCATCAGTTCCCTGCGGCTCTTCTTGGAATTTTTTCAACTGAATAGTAGTTTTATTTTTTTTTTAACATTTCCTACTGCTTTAATTTTCACTCCCATTTTAAATTCTTCATTAACTTTAATTAAGCTTTCCCAAGGCTTAAATACCTGTGAAACTTTTAAAAACTTAATCACTTGATTTGCCTGCTCAGCTTTCCTAGTCTTGCCTAGTTTTAAGACTGTTAAACCTAAAATTGTACCTGGGAGATGGTGTGATCACAGAGGGGAAAGGAAAGGATGGCATTGTTAGTGAAAGTTTAATGATGAGTTTCGCTGGAAAAATCTCACACTTCAGTGTTCTTTGTGTTTCATGCTGATAAGCCGCTAATAATTTTAAATGCCTTCATTTTGGAATTAATTTATTTAAAACACATGTAATTTTCAAGTCCACATAAATACTGGGTACAAGTTTACCTAGTCTAGAAGGAAATGAACCTAACATTGTCCTTGGCAAATTTTGTTACTTATCTCAGCAAGTCTCTGATTTTAATTCTGTAGACCATTAATAATTTTCTTAAACCTGCCATAGTTTTTCTGATTAAGAATTTGGAACTGGAGGTTGATATTAAGGACAAAATATTCCATTTTTCTTCAATTTATAGAAACTGAAGCCAAAAGAGGTTAGATTAGCAGAAGTGGGTAGAAGCCGAGCCAGATCAGATCCCAGACGTTTGGCTGTTGTGCGGTCTGTTTACACAGTGGTCAGGATGTTCACTATAACCATAAACCATGGAGTCATGCCAATTGATCTGAAAATTACCCTTGTCACCTCACATCAACTCACATTCAGATACAGAGGAAGCATTAGAATGCACCTGCACAGGGCTCTGGAAATGGTTACGAAGAGAGTTCACTTTAAGTCTAACGATGGCATTTTCTCTTGATTCTGGGGGAAGTTGTAACCTTCTTCCAATCTGCTATATGAACTCTGGGACTATGCCGTTGTGACTTTTACATCTAGCCATTGTTTATAGTCTATGTTATAAGATTTACTGAGAATTATCAAAAGACATGTTTTGCGTCATCTGGGAGAGCCCTGGGTCCAATTATTTCCCCTTCTTACCCACAGTGGGTATTACCAAGATAGGCTCTGTTACTACTTCTGAGAAAGATAATTGGGAATACAGATTGCTCTTTGATTAGAAAGCAAACAACCCTATCGAACTGTATTAAAATAAATACCAAGAGTATTCATAGGTATCTTGTGACAGATTATTTGCCCTGGACTATTATTTTTATTTAGCCTTGTGGTTTTTGAGGTTTCCATATATCACATACACAATTTTTTATTGTGAGCCAAAGAGGCAAAAAGTGAACCGCTTTAATTTTGAGTAAGTGTATTCTATGGTAAGATTGCATGCTAATCACTGAGATGGATGCATGGGTCAGTGAGGAGAACTGTTCTTCAAAGCTGAAGTGATTCCTGACATTGGGAAGAAGGAGTTAAGATTGACCTTAAACCTGTAAAGTAATAATGTAAGGACTTAAAAAAAAAATTGATTTATTTGAGAGAGAGTGCCTGTGTGGGGTAGGGGGCAGGGATGGTGGGAGAAGGAGAGAGAAGGAGAGAGAAAATCTCAAGCAGACTCCCTGCTGAGCACAGAGCTTAATCTCAGGACCCTGAGATCATGACCTGAGCCAAAATCAAGTCAGATGCACTTAACTGACTGAGGTACCCAGGCACCACGAATGTAAGCCCTCTTAAGTAATTCTCCCCCTTTGTCTCTGTCATTGCATCTACATATTCACAGTGAATAGTAATGCTTTACTCACATTAGAAAGGCACCTTCTGTAAGTTAACGTAAGAAATTACATATGTTGGGCGCCTGGGTGGCTGAGTGGGTTAAAGCCTCTGCCTTCAGCTCAGGTCATGATCTCAGGGTCCTGGGATCGAGCCCCACATCAGGCTCTCTGCTCATCAGGGAGCCTGCTTCCCCCTCTCTCTGCCTGCCTCTCTGCCTACTTGTGATCTCTCTCTGTCAAATAAATAAATAAAATCTTAAAAAAAAAAAAAGAAATTACATACGTTAACATGGCTTCTAAAAGCCTGAATCGATCACCCCGAGGCTGTCTTCCCACAACCATTTTGTAAGTAATTTGCAGATGAAGTCCCAGATTTGTATTGTTACTGTAAGTATAACATAGGAATAAAATATTCTAGTAAGTATGGTGGGAGTACAGAGTTTCCCTTCTAAGAATTACATCATCCTAATAATCAGTTTTTGGACATCACAGCTATTGTTCAATATCTGTTAATATAAAAATACTGTTTAAGTTGCAGTAATTCTTTTCTAAGACAATTGTATGTTTCAGGTAATGGAGTTTTGAAATGCCCAATTTGTTAGTATCTACCAAACAAATCCATCCCTGATCCAGAAGCATAAGTGTATCTAGTCATCTGAGAAAATAGCCAGACAGGGCTTTCGGGTTTATAAGTTTGGCTGTTGAATCTGTCCTGTCACACAGTCCCATCATTCTTACCTTTCTATTTCAAACTGTGCCCAGAGCCATTTAAAGGAAGCATCACAGACTGTAGCAATTAGGGGTGTAACCAATGGAAATAGCTAATTTAAACATTGGACGGGTATTTTCGAATAGCAAACTCTGTGGTCTTGCACTATACAAAGTTGAAATGTTAGAGATAAACAAAACAGACTAGTTACTATCTTCATAAAAATCAGATCAACAGGGAAGATAGATAATAATCACATCAAGAAATAAATAATTTTAGCAGCAGCTCTTTCTGTCCATGGGTCCTGTCCCCATACTTTAATAAACTTGCTTTAATAAACATGCGTTAATAAATGCTTTTAATAAACCATCATGGGGCACCTGGGTGGCTCAGTCAGTTAAGCAGCTGCCTTCAGCTCAGGTCATGATCCCAGGGTCCTGGGATCGAGCCCCACATCAGGCTCTCTGCTCAGTGAGGAGCCTGCTTCTCCCTCTCTCTCTGCCTGCCTCTCTGCCTACTTGTTGTGATCTCTCTGTCAAATAAATAAAATCTTAAAAAAAAAAGAAATAGGTAATTTCCAAGTATAATAACAGCTATGAAGGAAAAGTAAAGCATGACTCAAGAGAGCATAATAAGAACACTTCAGTAACATAGGCGTAATAAGAAGGTCTCTCTAAAGTCTGGTGTGAGGTCATGCTGGGGGAGCAGAGCATTCCTCACAGAGGAAACAGCATGTGTAAAGATCCTGAAACAGAAAACCCCGTCTGCTTTAAAGAGGTGAAATGAGGTTAGGGAGTTCAGGTCCTGGTGAAATAAATGGCAGGGTTGGTGTAGGATAAAGTGAAAGGGGGAACCAGAAGCCAAATCATTCACGGCTTTGGAAATGATTGCAAGTCTTATGAATATTTTTTCCCACATGCAAGCAATGAGACACCATTAAGATATTTTCAGTAAGGGAATAACGTTACTTTTGTTTTGAGAAATTTACTTTGTTATGAGGAGAATGTACTAGAAGAAAGCAAATTGGGAAAGGGTGAGAAATTTTATTTTTTTTCTGAAGATTTAATTTATTTGACAGAGAGAGAGAGAGAGCACAAGCAGAGGGAGCGACAGAGGGAGAGGCAGGCTCCCTGCTGAGCAACGAGCCCAATGCAGGACTTGATCCCAGAACCTTGGGATCATGACTTGAGCCAAAGGCTTAACGGACTGAGCCACCCAGGTGTCCCAAGGAGGAGAAGTTTTAAAAATGAGACATTTTGGTTCATTTGTGAGATAGTAGTGATTGATTTAGGGTGGTACCAAATAGAGGTAGAAATGAGTGGACAAATTCTAGATGTATTTTGTAGGCAAAAATGACCACTTTGAAAATATGGAGGATAACAAAGAGAATATTCAGTTAGAGTTTCCAGGTTCTTGATGTGTTTCCATATGCTAGGAAGCAAGCTGTTTGGGATAGGAGAGAGGGAAATCAATAGTTCAGTTCTGCACATGTTGAATTTGAGGTGGCTCTGAAATATCTGAGTGGGAATGACAAGGGCACAGTTGAATATATGAATCTGAAATTTGGAGAGAAGAATAAGCTGAGTTAGAAATTTGACTGTTTTATTAGGATTTTTAGTTGCGGCAATAAAAGCCAAATATGGCTAGGCTAATTCACCCAAAAAGAGATTCATTAAAGGATGTGGGGAATTTCACAGACTTTCTAGAAGTACCCGTTGGGAATGGGCCCCAGATCACCCTGTAAAAGTTGTTTAGGAAAGACAGCAACACTTCCACTCATGGGCAAAGCCACCGTGGCTTGTGACAGAGTTAGCACCAACCCTGTAGACTGCGTTCAGGGGACTGAGCAACTGTCTCACTTCCTCTGGTGAGTGTTGTTTCATGAAGTGCAAGGTAAGAGAATGATTGAGGAAGAATGAACACCGATAATATTACCAATGATAAAAACTAACAACGTTTTGCTATGTGCCAGGTATATGATCAAGCACTTCACATAGATTATATCATGTAATCATCACACACACACACACACACACACACACACACACACACATGCATGCGCATGCACACAAGAGGGAAATAATTGCTATCCCCATTTAGAGTTGAGGAAGTTTAAAAGGCTGACACATCCTGTATGTCGTAGAACTGTGATTCCAGACTTACATAAGACTCAGAACTCATTTTCTCAAGCATGGTGGGCATTATCATACAGCTGAGAGGCCATGGAAAGTAGGAACTGATAAGGGTCTCCTGGTTAGATAATGTGAATGCAATTGGTGACCTTTGAAAGGGAAGCTTCAATACAGAAGGACAGAACTAGTTACGGAGGACTGAAGAGTAAAGGAAGATAGGGTAGTGAATGATGAGAGCCTTTTTAGGTAACTTTCAAGATCTCTGGCTGACAGGAGAAGTCGGAAAGATAAGACTGTAGCTGGAGAAGGATGAGGGTATCAAAGGAAGACACTCTTTCTTCCTTCCTCTTCCCTCCCTCTCTAACTATCTCTTTCTTCCCCCAATCATAAAATGAACTAATGTACCTTTGAATGCTGATAGGTAAGCTTCAGTAATGAGGAAGAGGTTAAGGAGGCAGTAAGAGATGTGATGACCTATGAAGGGAGGCTTCTGAGCATATGGAGAAGGTAATGATCAGATAATGTAGAGTAGAGCTAACCTTTAATGGAACTGACACTTTCTCTACTTTAGTTAGAGAGGTGGAGAGGAAAGGGGCTGGGTAGAATACCTTGAACATTTAGTTGTGGAATAAAAGTGGGGCCCATGCTTTATGAGTTTTGTTGTTGTTGTTGTTTCTAGTAAAGTATAGGGTAAGATCATCAGCGGAGGCCAGAGAAAGGGGGGACAGTTTGAGACTTAGTAGAGGGGACAACACAGGCGACATTTGTTGAGCCAATGAGAGAGAGCCAGCTGACAGAGAAATGTAGGGAGATTTCCAGGCAGTGTTGAAGTTTTTTGAATGTTTTGATCATGAAATTGAAGTGATACTAATCAGAAAAGTTGTTTTATCTCTCCTACCTCCAGAAGGACATTAAAAACTATAATTCCGGTTAGAGTGTGGTGAATGGACTGGGGACTGAATAAGGCTGAGAGCAGAGAGACATCACCATCCTCAAAGAAAGCAACTCTGCCCTTTGGTAAAATGGCTCTTTATTATGACATTGTCCAGGCATGATGCACTGGACCCTGGTCATGGCTATTATTATGCAGAACATATGGTTCAGACACTGAGATATATGCTCTCGGTTAAATGGCAGAAACAAGAACATACACAAGTAATTGTAGTGCAGTAAATAAAATGTATCTCACTAGAGACAGCTTGGTGAGTTTTCTTTCTGAAGTTCTTCCCTCGTTTACTTCATCATCTATCTACTGACATACACCCATTAGCCGATCATCCAGGATCACTCTCTTATCACTTTGAAGAATTCATTGACTTCGAATGTATAGAGGTGTATTTTAAAGGTACATTAAGTACTTGACATTCACTGTAATGTAAACATTTGGTTACAGAAATATTGCCAGGTAATATCCTTAGTGGAGAAGGAATCAGAAAAATAAGCAAACATTTCCATTGTGTTATTTTTCCTTTCCCAAGTATAATTAAACAAAACATTTTGCTCTAAGCATGTAGCATCAGAAAAAAATACTTATAAAATACTGGTGAACCTGAAAATATTTGTGAAATCTGTTCACACTTCCATTTATGAAGGATCATCATCAATGCATAATGCTTGTCTTTAACAACCAGCAGTCTGTCTTGAGAACTGAATGTTAAACTGAATTAATTCACTGTGTTACCAATTTGTCTCTCATAACTGTAGGAGTTAGAAGGCATTTGGATATTGGCTGTAACGTATTATTCTTGTATACACAGTGTTGCAGAATAGGGAAGATTCAGGCAACAGTCAACTCCAACTAAAGTGAGCTCTACAGGAAAAACCAATAATTGTTTCCATGAGATTTTGATTGAATAGACTAATTTTCCAAAGGAGAAATCAGGCTCTTTTGTAGCATGACTGAGGTGCTTGGGGATGTATCATTTCTGTCCATGGGAAACACTGCCATATGGCCATGGCTTCAGACAGTTTTAATGTTTGAAAATTCGATCTTAAAGGAGAAAAGCCAAGGGATGATGTGAATTCTCACACTTTGTCTACATTTCCTTCAAAAACTCAACTAGATTATAATGAAAAACAAAACAAAAAAAAGAACACTAATTAGTGAAGAATAAGGCTACTGTTGATATATAGTAATCAGAGTGATTTATGATTAAAAATGTTGAATTCACAACATAAATATGTTTTCATATTGAAATTTATTCTAAAAATAAAGTTTTTCACAGTAAGCCCTTAAGGACAAATTTTGGAATTGTAACACTGATCCAAGATACTACCTAATGGAAGATTCACAATCGACTTAATAATCATATTCCTGGGAAAGAAAAATCACTACATTAAATGTATATTATGTTTTTTAACTAATCTCACCTTTCTGTACCTGCATGCACATGATTTTATTTGACTTGATTCTTCTGTAACACAACTAACATTTGAGTCTAAACCTTCATCTTATTCAGTCTACATATTCTGCATGACCTTTGACCTTGGGCAGTGTAGGGATGCCCTGCTTTCCAAAACCCATGCTTATGATCGTGACCTCTTTACCTGCCTTAGCACTGACAATAATTTTGAAGCCTATCTTCAAAATGCCGGGTTTTGTTTGCATTTCCTATTTAGTTGAATACATAGTTTCGATTTTTATTATATATAATATATGTATGTATTATTGTATATATTAAAGTATATATTACTTTAATATATATACACTTTGTATATATAAAGTATATGTTAAATAATATAAGTATGTATTATTGGTTATATTAAGCAGTTTCTCTTAAATATATGCCCAAAGCTTTTGGCAATTACTGAACTTTAGTCTCTAGTGAAATTCTATGGGTATCTAGAACTTTTCTCAGTTTTTTAGGTCTTATGGTATATTCCAAGATATTTGACAATTTCTGTTGTCTTTAATTATTCTCCCTTGTGTGTATTAAGTGATTTTTTTCTTGGAATAACTGCACATATACCTATGTACATGGTTTTATTTACATAGGTATATTCTTTTTTCTTAGAAATTAGAAAGCACTTGATTTTGGACTTAAAAGATAATGTCAGGTACATTTCCTCCCCTACAGTGACTCATTGTTTCAAACAATGTTAATAATAATGACAGCTAACATTTATTGAGCTCCTGTTGGTGCTGGATATCTTAAGACTCTGCTAACATTAACTCACTTAATTCTCACACAGACCTCATTGTCACCCCCACTTTACAGAAGAGCCACAAGGGAGAAAATATAGTTCCTCAAGGTCACACAGCTCCTTCGTGGTGGACAAGAACAACCTTTTGAATCGAGCACCTATATTCTCGACCACTAATAATACTGAGTCTTAAAGAAAATGGACTTCCTTCAACTCTCTCTCTTAACTTGTTTGGTGTCACAGCCATTTGCTTGAATGGCTATCATGACATCATCTTCTTGTTGACATTTTAAATCACAATTAGAAATTAAAATGTAAATTAAAGTTCAATCATGTGTGGTGCCACCAAAGGAGGCAACTTCGCTGTGGGGACATATGGGTGAGCGTCAAATACCTTTAACATGAACCCAAGTTGTGGAAGTTTCTCTTACCACCAACTGTAGAACATATACTGATTTGAGACATGTTAACATGTGGGAAATGTGTGCCTTCCATGCAATCAGACACAGTAGTGACAATTAAGAACTACCATTTATGCAGTGCTTTCTATGTGTGGCAGATATTGCTTGTGCCTACCCAGGATCCAATCATCTTGGCCATTTTTTTTTTTTTTTTTTTTTTTGAGATAGAGACAGTGAGAAAGAGCATGAGAGGGGAGAAGGTCAGAGGGAGAAGTAGACTCCCTGTGGGGCTGGGACCCTGATGTGGGACTCGATCCCAAGACTCTGGGATCATGACCTGAGCCTTAGGCAGTTGCTTAACCAATTGAGCCACCCAGGTGCCCCTCATCTTGGCCACTTTAATGGAATCCAGTTTACCTTAGGGGTGACAATGTGCCTACCCAGACTCCAGGCGGAGCTGGTCATGGACAGTTCTGGCCAGTGGGGTGTAGCTGGGAGTCAGGAGGTTAAGGTCGGGAGAAGATTTTTTTTCTCCATATAAAGAGAACAGTTTTGCCACAGTAGATAGAGTAGACGCGTCCTAGAACTTGGATTCTCTTCCTTTAGTGCCTCAGCTCAGACTGCATACGTTGTTTATCTCACCTCCCTTCCGGCCTCAGCTGCCGAATCTCAGGTGCTAGTGGAAAGTGGCCCGGTGAACGAATGCCCAGGGGGTGTTTTTCCAAATCAATTAATCTTGCTAAGCCTTGTGTTTTTCCTCATCAGCAAAATAGAAATTAAAACTACTTATTTGTCAGGGATGTGAGGATTAAATGGAATAGAGTATGAAAACCGCTTCATCTGGTACCTGGTACAAGACAGCAGCTTCTCCAAGAAGCTTTCCTATGTACTCAGCAGAAGTCAACTTGCTCTTTCTCCCCTGAGACCTACTCTGCACCTTGCTTATTCCTTGCCTCTTACTGTTTTTTTCTTTATTTTAAGAGTATTTGTGTTTTCTTTGCTAAATGAAAGATGCTTCTTTTCTTTAAAAAAAAAAAGATTTTATTTATTTATTTATTTGACAGGAGAGAGATCACAAGTAGGTAGAGAGGCAAGCAGAGAGAGGGGGGGAAGCAGGCTCTCCGCTGAGCAGAGACCCCCCCCCCCCACGATCCGGGGCTCGATTCCAGGACCCTGAGATCATGAACTGAGCTGAAGGCAGAGGCTTTAACGCACTGAGCCACCCAGGCGCCCCCAAATGAAAGAAGCTTCTTGAAGGCACAGGCCCTCACTCATAGTATTTATGTTTTGATTGTACAAAAAATATATGTTGTGAGGCTTCTGCTTTCCAGTTCCACATATAAGGAGATTGGAAGTTGAAAACTCTACCCTAACGAGAGTAAAAAACTGAACAGACAGAAAAACCAACAGTGTCTATAATCCATAAGAGAGGTGGGCATTGGGCAAACTGAGGCCCCCAAGATTGGAGAGAAAGGAAGGCAAATCCAGGGTGCTGTGGCTTACAGGAGCCGAGACTCGGTAATGGACAGCACTTCAGGAATCAGTCTCGGGGCAGGAGCACCTGAACTGCTGTTAATGGATTGCTGGAAACTTGGTGTGGAACACTCTTGAGTTAAAAATTCCAGGGAGGGCCAGCCAGACAGGAGGCCCCACAATTTTGTGAGATGTACCTCCAGGAGCTCAACCAGGTTCCCATAGTAAGTAATCAGAGAAAAAGTCCCTTTGTGTTTTTGGCTCGGGGAGGGGAAAAGGAATCAATGTGAAATAAATCAGAACACCCTATTCCAAACAAGGCCTGCCCTCCAGGGAAACTAGTTAACCAGAGCCTAACCTGCTGGGGTATTTTCAAGCCTAAATGACCCGAGGAAGGGAAATTCCAAGTCCCTGCACACTCAAGCCATCCTGTCCCACCCAAGAGAGGAAGAAAAAACTGAAAAATACTTATGAAGTTCATAATCCAGAGGGATAAGAACACTGAAACCTAATCATAGGACTATAAAATGGTTTCCTGGGGTGCCTGGGTGGCTTAGTTGGTTAAGTGTGCTTTCTGCTCAGGTTGTGATCTTGGGGTCCTGGGATAGAGCTCCAGTCAGGCTTCCTTGCTCAGCAGGGAGTCTGCTTATCCCTCTGCCCCTCCCCCTGCTCATACTCTCTCTCTCTCCCTCTCCTCTCAAATAGGTAAAATCTTAAAAAAATAAAATAAAATAAAATAAATGCTTTCCTGACCTCCATACCTCAATACCAAACACCTATTTATAGTAATTCCTTTTACCCAGTATATTGTGTCTAGCTATCAAGAAAAAATTACAAGACATACCAAAAGGCAAAAACATAATTTGAAGAGACAGAACACATGTTAGAATCAGATATGGGAGGGCTGTTGGAATTGTCAAACAGGGAATTTAAAACAACTCTGATTAATTTGCTAACAGTTCTAATGGATAAAGTAAACAGCATGAAAGAACAGATGGGAAATGTGTGGGAGAGATGGCAATCCTAAGAAATAACCAGAAAGAAATTTAAGGGAAAAAAATCCCACAATAACAAATAAATAATGCCTTTGATGGGCTTATTAGTAGACTGGAGACAGTGAAGAAAGAATCTTTAAATGGAAATATGTCATTGGAGGGGCACCTGGGTGGCTGAGTAGGTTAAGCATCTACCTTGGGCTCAGGTCATGATCCCGGAGTCCTGGGATTGAGTCCCATGTCAGGCTCTCCACTCAGCGGAGAGTCTATTTCTCCCTCTGACCTTCCCCCTATCTCGTGCTCTCTCTCCCTCAAATAAATAAATAAAATCTTTAAAAATATATAGAAATGTATCAATATAAGCATCCCAAACTGAAAAGCAAAGGTAACAAACACTGACAAAAATAGGTCAGAGTATCCAAGGACCGTGGGACAACTACAAAATGTATAACATACATGTAATGGGAGGCAAAGAGGGAGAAGAAAGAGGGAAAGGAACAGAAGAAACAATGATAGAGAATTTCCCCCAAATTAATGTCCGACTTCAAACCACAGATCAAGGAAGCTCAAAGAATACTAAGCAGGAAAAATGCCCAAACAAAACAAAACAAACAACCAAAAACTACTCCTAAGCATATTACTTTCAAACTGCAGAAAATTAAATGAAAAACCCTGAAAGAAGTCAGAAGAAAAAAACATGTTACCTATAGAGGAACAAAGTTAAGAATTACAACCAACTTGCCAGAAACAATGCGAGGGAGAATGGGAGCGGGGTGATAGATTTAAAGTATTAAGAGAGAAAAAAACAAACCACCAATCTAGCATTCTGTACTCTGAGAAATTATCCTTCAAAGGTGAAGGAGAAATAAAAACTCTCAGACAAAAATTGAGGGACTGTGTTGTCAGTAGGCCAACCTTGTAAGAAATGTTACAAGTAGTTCTTTAGAGAGAAGAAAAATAATACAGGTCAGAAACTCCATCTACGTAGAGGAAGAGCACTGAAGAAGGAATGTGAAAGTGAAATAATAACTTTTATTTTTCTTATTTTTAACTTATGTAAGTGACAAAGTTTGTTCAAAAAAGTGACAATATGTATACATCGTATATATGTAGACATATATACATTATACATATACACATACAAATACAAATATGTGTAGAGAGGACATATATTCATATATATAGAGAGAGAGAGAGCATGCAAGAGAGTGCATAAGCCAAACTGAATTTATTTCACAGTTTTGCAGACCTCTTTTCATTTGTTTGTTTGGGGTTCAGAATAGTAGATGGTCAGTTTAAAAGGTTTTATTGAATAGTCACAGATCATTGCTCTAGGGACAAAGAGAACAAGGAAACAGATCTAGGCGAGAGAAACTCTTGATAAAGTATTTCCATTGTTAACAGAGCACTGTAAAAGTATGACTCAATTGACTCAAAATTAACTATAAATTGGTGTTGACTACACAGTCTTTTTGCAGTAACAAAAGTAATAAGGAATAAAGCAGCAATGTGACATTTTATGGTTCATTTACAACAATCTTTTAAGATTGGTAATAATAGGGGTGCCTGAGTGGCTCAGTGGATTAAAGCCTCTGCCTTCAGCTCAGGTCATGATCTCAGGGTCCTGGGATCAAGCCCTGCATTGGGCTCTCGGCTCAGCAAGGAGCCTGCTTCCCCCTCTATCTCTGCCTACTTGTAATCTCTCTCTCTCTGTCAAATAAATAAATAAAAATGTGAAAAAAAGATTGATAATAATAATAATACCATATATTGATCCCCACTAGAGAATGAAAAACCTTCTTGGTTAAAAGTAATTAAATTTTATGATGACATATTCACTGGCAGTATATTCTGGTTATTATGAAGTTGACATGAGAAGGAGGAAACTAAACTCTAACTCGGGTCCTGTTAGACCTCCTGGTCTTTTCCTCATGGGCTTTCCTCTTCTGGATATATGTGAAATAAGGCTGATGGGAGCAGGAGAGAAGGACAGAAAAGGAAGGAGGGAAGGTCTGTAGAAGGTTGTTCCAGAACACCTCCCCAATTTCAAAAGATGACAGGAATGGTAAGGAGAGTGAGAAGAGGGGAGTAGGCACATTGGAGAGAATTCAGTTTAGAGAGATTTACTACTGATTTCTTTTAGGCTCAAAAACTACAGAAAATATATGTGTGTACGTCTCAGTACCTATTCTTATACGCCCACACCGAGAAAAAAAAACACAAAGAAACAGATATGTATTATAAGTATATGACTTTATACTTTATATGCATGGATGTTAAAATAGTTCATTTCTTCTCAGATATTGGTTCACTCCATTGATGTGTTTCTAGAAAATAGACTGGGATAAACTTGGTTTAATCCCAGTTTGAAATAATATTTTCTCCTTGGTTATCCAGGTTCTCACTCAATTCTCACAAAATGCTTTTTCTCTCATGGCAGATGGAATCCAGTTCCAACACTCCATATCTTGACCTCTCCTCCTCACTGTCCTACACAATAGAATCTCAGCCATTAATTGTACGGAGGGCTATCTTAGGTTCTGATCAATTTTATTGATATGTTGTGAAATTCTTTAACAATTTTTTTTCCTGTCTGAGATGTACTTTTCTGATGAGTACTTAGGCTCTAAGTGAGGCAATTGGAAAGATTTTATATCCCACGTTCCTTCAACCACTCTGTTGTAGGCCGTGTGCTCTGGTTATGTGTTAATAGTTTTCTGACATCGGGAATCACAGCCCCATTTGAGCCACATGGAGGGCTTTTATCTCAAAGGGATTCAGCCTTAAATACAGATGGGCTTGTCGGCATGGTCTAGATGACATTTTTATAACCTATAATGTTCTTCAGCAAGACGTGGTTAATGATCCTTCACATCATCCAACAGGAGAGCTCTGGGTTCCTGGCGGAAGGTCGCACTCACATCATAGCTCCTGAGCCCGCTCGATGCAAAGTTATTACTGGAGGCTAATGAAAATCTAGGTATTGCTCCATTATTAATTTTACCATGATCGGTGTTAATTTTGTTGTCTCCTGTTTGTGCCCTTCTCGTGCTACTCTAGTTTAGCCCGGCTTTGCCTTTCGCTTTTGGAACACCATCCTTGCTAGGCTTGGCGGGGAGGGGGAAAGGAGGGGCCCCCTGCCGATGCTTCCTCTTGTTTGGCTATAACTCCAAAATGAGCTAGTCTTTCTGGAGAATGACTTGCAGAAGGTTTATGGACCCCCTACTGAGGTAATGAGGCTATTCCGTAAACTATTGTGGGAGGCAGGCTGAAGCCAAGAGATAAGCCTATGGAATACCTGTGACACATTGTCTCTAAGTCCCTTCTATGGCCTCCTTTACTCCTCTCAGATTACTCTTCTCTGGGTCTTTGGACCATCCGCTGCTAAAAATAAATTGAATAAGTGGCTGTTACCCATCTGCTCCGTGTAGGGCACTATGCCGTGGGATGAGAGGAATATATCTTTACCTCATACAGTTCATAGCATGAGGCAGTGGATGTATGACATGGTCAGTGGATGTACTTCCATGCAAAATAAAATAGATGCAATAGATAGAGAAGCAAGCAAGTGCTAATGTGGCATTTGGACAAGGACTTGAAAGGGGATTAGGAGTTCGGTCCTGCTGGCACTATTTATGGCTCTCCGTGTCATTTCGGAATGCCTTCTTGCTGTCTGTCCATACTTGCCCACTCAGGCTGCCTTTTCAATACTCTGAACCATCTTACTAGAGAAACCTACTGTCCCTATGCACCATACCCCCACAATCCTGCCCCGAGCTGATTAAGGATAAAATTACCTGTGCAGATGTATGAACAAGTTAGTGTGTAGTGTCTCAGAGCAATCCTACTGCATTTTACACAGAGCCTTCTGCTTAACCGAAATAATTATGCTAGTAGTGGAAATTTTCTCCCTTGTGCTGGAGCAGTAGGGAGATATCTGGAAGAGTCTGGGCCATGTAGGGTGCGTCTCTTTTGTTTATGAATGGAATTTGCTCTTTATAGAGACATCACCAAGGGAAAGGAAAGTATTATCGAAATCAAACAGTGATATTTAGGCAATCGAGGATTACAAAACAAAAAATATATCTTAGTACCGGATGAACATTTATTTCCAATATGATAAATGTATCATTTGTTTAAAAATACAATATTAAACATACTCCTATTACAGAAAAAAGTGTGATAGAAAATGCTTGACTTTTTTCAAAGTGTACTTCCATCCTGCAAAAGTGTTGATTAAACCACACTTGAGGAGATACAAGGAAGAGGGAGCCAACATTGGAACTGCTAATAATGATCTTTCTTTTTTTCTTTTTTTTTTTAAAGATTTTATTTATTTATTTGACACAGAGAGAGAGAGATCACAAGTAGGCAGAGAGAGAGGCAGGGAGAGAGGGGGAAGCAGGCTCCCCACTGAGCAAAGAGACTAATGGGGGGCTCGATCCCAGGACCCTGAGATCATGACCTGAGCCGAAGGCAGAGGTTTTAACCCACTGAGCCACCCAGGCGCCCCATGATCTATCTTTCTAAAGATGGTCCATTTCTTTCACAGGTGCTTCCCAGTAAATTTGCATCCTCAAACTTCAGGGGAATAATTGTTCATGTTGGGAACTTTTGTAATAGAGGAGTCATGCCCCCTCCTGCTGAAACGCAGCCACCTCCGGGCAGATGGTAATGGCCACTCAAAAGAGCGTAGACTACGGTAAACAGATTAAGCAGAGAAGTGACACGGATTATGAGAGACTTTAGGGGACTTTGAGGCAGTGAGAACATAATCACCCAAATTAAATTTGGCCCAAACAGCAGGCTAATGCTTCTTTTCTAGCCACACATTTCAGGGAGACATTAATGTCTATGTCGTTATTTTCTATACAAGGGAAAACAGGCATTTTTGAGCAAAGGAACAATATCGAAGCCATTATTGTATTTGCTTTTTGGTTGTTTGGTATCCAGAAATGTCCAAAGTCTTTGTTTATTTATTTGTTTAAAATTGTGATAAAATTACAAAATGTACCATTTTAGTCATTTCTAAGTGAAGAGTGACATTAAGTCCATTCGCGTAGTTGTGTGAGCAATATCACCATCCATTGCCAGAAGAAGAGTCCTTTCTTTGGTTCCGTAGTCATTTATGTTTTCATGATCATGTATGCTTAAGGAACTGTGGTTTTCTTTTTTTTTTCCTTTTTGTTGGTTATCACCACCTTCCCCCCCCCCCAGATTTGGTGACTGTTTCAAAAATAGGTTTTCAATTCAGAATATGTTTCTCTCAGAAGACACATCTTCCTGAGAGAAACGTAAATCATACATCCCACCATTCTCGACAGAACTGACACCCCGATTTGAAAAACACAGGAATGTGTGGCTACTTTAAGACCATGCTGCTGATGCTTTCATGATGAGCTGGTGATAATTCCGGCAGTTCCTATTTAGTGGTATGGGGTCGACAGCCTTATGCTTCACGGCAGCTTCAGAAGAGGCTACTCGAAGAAGCAATTTTAATTCTTCCAAATGTTTTTAAAATTAATTTATTTCTCCAGCTACTAAATACCTATCGTTAGATAATTTGCATTGTGCCACATCAGTGCATTGAGAGAGAAAGCTGTAGTGAACGTGGACTAGGGCAGGGCGTCAACTCCCCTGGTGTCTCTTTGGGAAAGACTTTGGAGGAAGGATCTAGCATGCAGATGGGAACACAGAACACAACAGGATCAGTCTGTCTATTCATTCCACAGAGCACAATAAAATTCCATCAACAAGCTTTTCAGAGTCATGACTCCTATGAGTTTTGAATTAAAGTACTTTTTTCCTCCAGAATAATGCCTTTTCACATGTACAGGTGATGTAAAAATTCTGTAAAGCTCATTTATAGACCCCTCATGAGTCTATGGGATTTAGGTAACTATTAGTGATGTGCAGATGTGAAGGTGAAAACTTTCCTTGATGATCTTTTAACAATAGATTGTTAGACCTGTAGGCTCATGCTATGCAAAGCATGGTCTGCAGATTAGCAAAATTGTCATCAGCTGGGAGCTTGTTAGAACCACAGACACTTAGACTACACTTTATACCCACTGAGTTAGAATCTGCCTTTTAAAAATATCCCAGGTCATTTGCATGCACATTAAACACTGCATAACTAGGCCAGAGAACAAAGTGTGTGTGTGTGTGTGTGTGTGTGTGTGTGTGTGTGTGTGTGTGTGTTAGGATCCTAGAATAAGTCTTGAGGCTTTTTCATCTTATGTAAATATTAGTGGTTGTTCATACACACTGCTTATGTTAAAGGTAAAATTCCTAAAAAGAAGTTATTTCCATCAGAATTTGAGAGATGTGTGCCCTTTGACACAGCACACCCAGATGAAGAAAATTTGAAGACAAACTATATTCAAAGAAATAAGCATGAGATTTGGGGGCAGTATTGTTATAGGACCAGATAATTGGCAATGTCGTGTGTATCCACCAGTATGGGATTAGTTAAGTACATTGGTACATATATAAACATAATAAATGTATACCTAAAAAAGTTATATTAGTGGTCTTTATGTGTTGACATATAGAATTTTCCATAGTTATTGTTATTATATGATATATTATTAATATGTATTTATAATTAAAGTATTTAATACATTGATATAACATATCATATATATTCTTCAGTAATTATTGAAGAAAGGAAAGATTTAAAACTGCATAGCTAGTATGACCTCATTGTTTTTTAAATAGCTGTAGATATAATGAGAAAGAATGGAGTTCAAACAATAACAATGTTTGTCACTAGTGATAGGTCACTAAATGGACAAATATTTTCTTTTTTATTCTCATCTTTTTCTTTCTTTTGTTTATCCCTACTGACAAAATTTCTTTCATTTTTTTAACTTAATTTTATTTTTTCAGTATTCCAAGATTCATTGTTCATGCACCACACCTAGTGCTCCATGCAATATGTACCCTCCTCAATACCCACCGCCAGGCTCACCCAATCCTCATCCCCCTCCCCTCCAAAACCCTCAGTTTATTGCTCAGAGTCCACAGTCTCTCAGGGTTCATCGCCCCCTCCGATTTCCCCCCATTCACCCTTCCTTTCCTTCTCCTAATGTCCTCCATGTTATTCCTTATGCTCCGCAAGTAAGTGAAACCATATGATAATTGGCTCTCTCTGCTTGACTTATTTATATCAGCATAATCTCCTCCAGTCCTGTCCATGTTGATACAAAAGTTGGGTATTCATCCTTTCTGATGGAGGCATAATATTCCACTGTATATGTGGACTATATCTTCTTTATCCATTCGTCTCTTGAAGGGCATCTTGGCTCTTTATACAGTTTGGCCATAGGGCCCTTCTGACAAAATTTCTTTACAATAAATATGAGTATCTCTATAATGAATATTTTAAGTTAAAAAGTAAAAACATCAGCATTGTTTCTAAGACTAATACTCCTTTCACTTGCTATTTGATGATATGCTGCTTCCTCCTATTTTTGATGACAAAGATGGACAGTTACATAAGTTTGGTTTTTAAAGTGCAGTAAACAGGGACACCTGGGTGGCGTCTGCCTTCAGCTTAGGTCATGATTCCAGAGTCCTGGGATCGAGTCCCACATCGGGCTTCTTCCTCAGCCGAGAGCCTGCTTCTCCCTCTGCCTGCTGCTTCCCCTGCTTGTGCTCGCTCTCTCTCTCTTTCCCCGTCTCTCTGACAAATAAATAAATATTTTAAAAAATAAAGGGCAATAAATAGGTGGAGCATATCTTGGATATTGGTCCCTGGATATAGTTTCCTCCTGTTGATACACAACAGAATAGACTACAGACTGAGAAAATGTGAGCATTAATTTTTTTCCCCATTCCTGGTGAGAGAATCTGATTACTGGTTGTTGCAAGGTTGCATTGCAACCTATCCTTTATGTTTGGTATAACTGTTTCAGTCATGTCATTACCACTGAGATCGTAAGAAACTTTAGAATCTAGTATGACAGCAGTTAAATGGAATGGAAAATGAATGCAAAGAAATTTGGTTACAAAAGATACATATTGTCGAAGATAAAAAAGTCCCAAGCCACCAAGTTTTTAAAAGCTACTTTGATTATTGGGCTTTTGTGTTTTTTAATCTCCCATTTTGTATTTGAATTTAATTAGGATATAAGAACAAATTAATTAATTATGAGGTAGCCAACAGATAGAATTTCCACAAGCTTTTGGATGATAGAATAAAAAGAGAAGTGTGCCTTCTGATTTTTTCTTTAGATAAAAGAGACTTGCAGGCTCTTACTGCCTAGTCTATATTATATACACTATCCTCCTAGGCTATTCTCAGGATTTAAAAATGCAAAATATATATTGTATATATCTAAGTTTCTGAGGGTGTTTTAGTCATAAAGTTAAGTGCTTCTATCAACTTCTTAGAGCCCAATTCCAGAAGTCATTTAAATCAGAAAGCATAAAGCACTTAGCAATTTCAAGGGAAGGAAAACAGAGCATCACAAAATTCCCAAAGACTATTTTTGTTATTATTCTTCTCAGACATTTGTTTTGGAACATATAGAACTTTTCCTTATGAATCAAAAAAAATTGGAAAGTGCCATCACCATTAATCTGGGATATCAGCTTTCTCAAAGAGGAAATGTTTATTGTTTAGGTGGTGAATTTTTTTAAACCACTTTATGGAGGTATGATTAACATGCAAAAAGCCTTCCGTGTTCAACGTATACAACTTGTTGAGTTTGGAGATAAGTATACACTAGTGAAACCATCACCATAATCAAGGTCATAAACTTATCCATCACCTCCAAAAGTTCCATCCTGCAGCTTTTCATTCTTTTTTCTTTTTCTTTTTTTACTACTTTTTTTTTCTATTGTGGTAGGAGCAATTATAAGAACTACCCTCTTAACAGATTTTTAAGTCTATGATGCAATATGTTTACTGTAGGCTATATGTTGTACAGTAGATCTCCAGAACCTATTTAACTTACGTAACTGAAACTTTGTACCATTTGGTCGATACCTCCCCATTTCTCCCTCCCTCTGATCCCTAAAAAGCACTATTCCACTCTCTGGTTTTCTGAGTTTACAATACGTAAATGCTTGTATGTGTTTAGGAAATCCAAAGCTATTTCAATAAAACAGGAAATTAATTATTTACTCATCTTATTATTATAGTGAGTGAACAACTCATGGTTGAGCTGAATGACATTAGTCTGTGCCCTGACAGGTGTACCTATGATCCCAGTGTCAGCTAGTACAATGCACAGGATCAGGTTTCCTCCCTCTTTGTGAAGGAATGAGCAGATACATCACAGGCATTAAACATTTGCAAATACTACTTTACCTATCCTGTTAATTCTAGTAATATGCCAGAGGTCTTAGGTAGAGGGATTTTTTAGATGTGAGATTCATAACAGGAAATATAAAAAACCAGATCCCTCAGTTTATCTGGTATAAATTTGTTTCCTGCTTTTGAAGGAATATATTCTGTAATATACTGAAATTTTAGTTTTATTCATAGGAAAAAACTTATGCCTCAACAGAAGGCTATACACCCCAAAGTAAAGTGTCGGGTGGATTTAAATGCTTTTGATTATTACATTTTCTGAAATGTGGTGGGATTCAACAGATCAGTTCCTCAATTAGTTAAATATAGAGTGAAGTGCAGGAATTTGATGTTAATTGACAATATGAACATAAATAGCTATAAGTCGTTAGCTCTTTTCATATGGGAATTGATATTGAAGAAAATGAAATGTCAACATGGTTAATTTTTTTTATACCCTTGGTTAAATCAATGGGGGACAAAGATAATTTTTTTTAGTTAATTACTAATTTGGCTGAACAACATTATTGATCTATTCTACATTCATAGACATGGCACTGAAGGATGAAAACTATAATGATTATTGACAACATAGTATGTTTTTCAAATGTTGTATTTTCTAATCTTCCAGCTACCTTATGATGTAGGTGATACCTCTTTCAGAAGAAGGAACATGCATAGTGAGAGTGTCTCAGAGATCTCATAGCTATGGCAGGTTTCATTCCAAAGTCTTTGTGCTTTCTACCACTATGCACTTCTCCCTTGGGATGGCTGTTTGATAATGACCGTCATAGCCATCATTTAACATGCTGTCATGAAAAGTCAACATTACCATCACCGCTTTAAAGATACAATCGCTAACATCTCAGGGATCATCTTAAGTAAAGGGTAGTTTTTTGTTTGTGCATAACCACAGTGTCCGGCCATTAATCATGATGATGTCAGTCGAGCTGATGATAATGTACAATCCCCCTGGTAGGGCAGGTAGGCCACGGGGAGAAGGTTGACAGCAGCCCGGTTCTAGGTGTCTAGGAGGACTGGGCCAGGTTATAAGGCACTGTCCAATACTAATTTTGAGTTTGTACGCAGTAGCAAATATGAGAGGCAGATCTCTATAGGGTTTTAAGTCAATATGAAGATTAATAGTCTGAAACTAAGTTTTGAGATACAAAGGGAACAAGGAAAATGAGATTCCAAGATTCAGAATCTGTAGGAATAGGAAACCCATTCAAGTTGACAAATGAGAAAGAAAGAGAAAATAGACAAAGCCTAGAGAAATTCCCAAGGTGGGGTCAGATGCCCCTCATGACTTATTTTTTGTGGTACTGTGAACTTGGATACATAAATGGTAGGTGTCATTGAAAAGAGAGATATTTAGGTTTTCACAGATGTATTTTTTTTCACAGATGTATTTAGAACCACTTTAAACACTTTAGTTGCTCTTAATCTCCTAATTAGTTTTTTAATCCAATGTCTTTCCATAAAATAAAATGGCAACAGGTTGTTTTTCTAATGGTCATGAATACTCTACCCTCTTCTCTTTTGAATGCAACCAAAGGATTTATTTCTAATTAAAACTAATTTTTAACAGCATTCCAGTGTAAAACTATAATAAATAATATGCTGGCAGGAAAAAAACCTCTATAAACATAGATTTAAAACCTCCATTTCTGTTTTAAAGTAAAAGAGTTACCCCTTCCTATACTCATAATCAACATACTAGAAAATACGTTAAATTTATTATTCTTTTGTCATTGACATAAAGGCTAAACTGAACTATTAATAATAAAATGGAGACACAAACCCCTGATTAATATTGATACTCTGTATGTACCATATAGTTATTAGTATAAAAGCTGTTTTCATATTAATCAAAAAGATTTTGATTCAAGTGTTCAAATAGCTTATATTTGCAGACCTAGACCCAGACCATATAATATCAAGATCCTAAGGAACATCAGTGCTAATTATCATTAATTATTGAACATAAGTTTCGGGTTTTTTTTCTCCCCAGGTGCTAACATCTTTTAGACAAAAATAAGGGAAAAATATTAGAAGTCTTCTCAGAGAAGCTATCTGAATGACCTGATGGTGAATTGCTCTTTTATTCTTTTTAGTTTATATTATTATTATTAATTTTTTTTTTACATAACAAGAGTAAATGAACTAGAATCTCCATTATTTCTTTTGAACTCTGTAGGGGAGAGCATTGCTGTCAGCAGGTTCTAAGTACTCCTTCTTCCTTCTGTTAGCTAATATCTGTATATATTAGCCATTGATACAAAGTGTAGGATTTACCAAAAGATGCCTTTATTTTCTCTAGGTCTTCTGTCTTTCCTATGTTTAAAAAAAAAAACCATTTTGATTGATGTAAGTTTATATCGTTTCCATTTTCCTCATGATAGAGAACACTGTACTAAAGATTCATAAGTCTGTGTCCATTTAGATTGTCAATTTTTTCCCATCATTTGACTACAGAAACAAGAGTACAGTCAACATGCTTCTACATATGTCTTTGTACAGTCACCTATCCATTTTCATAGCATAAATTTCTATTATTGGATCAAAGAATGAGTGTGCTTTAAATCTTGAAAACATACCTCCTGCATGGTTGTATCAATTTAAATTTTAATCAGAAAAAAAATTATCAACAGAACACGAAAGTGTCAATTTTTCACTACTTTCATCTATAATATTTGTTCTTAGACCAAATGGGAACATCATTATCAAATTAATGTCTTCTATTTCTAGTTAGATGGAACATCACATATATTCTTTCTGTAATTGTTTCTATTTTATTTTCAGAATTTTCTGTTTTTTCCCAATTGTGCTATAGTGCTAAATTTTTCATATTATATGCAAGAGCTCCTTGCATAGTAAGAATTATTTTAATTTTATTTATTTATTTGACAGAGAGAGAGAGAGATCACAAGTAGGCAGAGAGGCAGGCAGAGAGAGGGGGGAAGCAGGCTCCCTGCTGAGCAGAGAGCCTGATGCGGGGCTCAATCCCAGGACCCTGAGATCATGACCCAAGCGGGAGGCAGAGGCTTTAACCCACTGAGCCACCCAGGTGCCCCGTGTAGTAAGACTATTAATCCCTTGTTACACTTCTATAGGTTGATTCTTTTGAAAATTATTTGAAATACAGAAATTTTTAATTTTTGTTATTAAAATTATCAATTATTTCCTTAATATTTTTCATTTGATGTCATGCTTAAAACCCACTAATCATTTTGAGATTATAAATTTTGTATATAAATACATCTAAGACCTGAGTAACAATAAAAGCTTTTAATTCTCTAAATTTCCCTCTGAGGACAGCTTTGGCTATATCTATCCTTCAGGATTTGAAATATGTTACTATCTGTTAATTAGTACTCTATAATTTTAGTTGTAGTTTTCTCTTTAACTAAAGAGTTAGCATGAGTGCTTAATCGTTTTTTCTAAATCTCTAGGAGTTTTTAAAACTTTTCTCTTGGTGCTGTTTTAACTTCTTAATCTTTTTAAAGCTGTTATTCAGGATTTCAAGTTTTATTGACTAGTGGTTAGAGAATGTGACTTAAGATTTATAATATTTATCCATATTTCATTTTGGGTAGGAAATAATATTTTTTTGTAAATATTTCATATATATTTGAAAATACAGTATCTTATTTGATAGTTATCTGTTTTTATCTGCTTGATAGGTCAGCTTCAGAAAGGGATATGCAAAAGTCAGACCATACTTCTTAAATTTAGGTGTTTTTTACTTCTATGTTTTACTGTTTCTTTTAATTATTCTCCAAATTGTTATGCATGCAGCATCAAATGGAAACACCTCAAATCACCATGGTAACATAGACAATTCACATCTATCACGGTGGCCTAATATACATTGACAGTTTGTGTAATTAGAGAAAATCAGGCCTATTATAAATAAATGATGTGGTATCCTTTTTTTAATCCAATACATAAATTTATTGTCAAAAATGAGGGGCGCTTCGGTGGCTCAGTAGGTTAAAGCCTCTGCCTTCAGTTCCCAGATCATGACCTCGGGGTCCTGGGATCGAGCCCCACATCAGGCTCTCTGCTCAGCGGGAAGCCTGCTTCCCCCTCTCTCTCTGTCTGCCTCTCTGCCTACTTGTGATCTCTCTGTCAAATAAACAAATAAAATCTTAAAAAAAAAAAATGAGTAGATGTCTCCTAATTTGATTTTTATCCATTTTTTAAACATTTAGGCATCTGTTCCTATAGCTATCTGTATTCGATTGGCTCATTGTAATTATTCAAACATTAACAAAATATTAATTGTGAAATACATAGAAAGACTGTCCATTAATGATATTTCAAATAAAACCAGATATAAAGGAACAATTTGACATTCAGCAAGAAATGAAGTTATGACTCCACTAGTAAGAGGTGAATTTTAGCTTTATTTTACTCTCCAGAAAAATCTTCATAATGAAAAAGTGAATTAAGCTTTTTGGCTTAAAAATATGTTATTCTAATCCCAGACAGTTATATCTTATAAACTGAGAATTCTAACAGAAGTTTGACTAATATAAAATCTAAAAATATACAGAAAAGCTGCTTTAGAAAATTGGGTGGAGGCAATTCCGTATATGACCCATTTTGTTTGGGTGCATAAACCTACAGGGAAGATTCATATTCTCCAAGGGCATAATAACAAGGCTAAGTATAGCATTCAGCTAATTCACAGAATTACACAACAGTTAGAGCCCTATCTTTCAGTAGACCCTTCCTTAAAGATATTTTTGGATGTGACTCTTTTTCTTTTTTTTTTCCTTTCGTTCTTTTATTCATTATTTCTGCCTGTCCTGTGTTCTGCTCCTTTACTTCCTTTCTTCTTCCCTCTCTCCCTTCGTTCTTTACCTCTCTCTTTCTGTTTCTTCCTGTTGGCTCCTTAATTCACGACACGGGCTCATTACTGATCTATGCATGGTCCACTTTCATTTTTATTTAGTTCGTTAGTTATTCGGTTATTTCCAAGAATATAATAAGCACCCATGAAATTACTCCCCTTCTCCCAAAAGCTAGGACTTTGGAAGAAAGCTATCGTCAGGCACATATTCCCATCACCAAACTATCACCCTGCCCTTTCTGAACAACCAATATTTCTACCTTTTAAAACGGATTTGCCTTGCATAAATATTCCTCCAAATAACAAAATTTTAAAAAGCTTAATCATTTATCCCTTTATGAAATGTATTTTTGGTACTTACTTTTTCCACTTAATATTATTTTGCTAAAATCAATCCATATTTATGGCTGTCTCTGTAGTTCATTCATTTGACTGCAATATAATAATCTACCATGGGAAAATTCCACATACCACAATTCATTCACTCTCTTAAGGGTGTCTGGCATGATTCCAGGTGAGTTCTTCAAAACATTCAGGGAAGAAATTATAACTATTTGCAGATAAGAATCATGTTATCTGCATGATTTCTGCAATATCTAGACATTTTTAAAAATTATAGATATAAATCCTTAGGTATAAAAACAGAGTTTTTCAAGAGGTTTTTTCAACCTTAAAACTATTTTGAACATTTGGAACTCGATGATTCTTGATCATAGCCAGCTGTCCTGTGCATTGTAGGATGTTTAGGAGCAAGCACCCCTGACTTCTTTCACCCGCCACCAGGAGGGCCTCTCCTCCAACTGCAGCAACCAAAAATGTCTCCAAACATTCCCAAATATCCCCTGGGAGACAGAATTACCCCTGGGGTAGATATGAGACTAATACAGGAAAATGCAACTGCATTCTATATACTGGCAGCAAAGTTGTAGAGAGTATAATTTAAGACACCATTTATGGTAGTATCAGAGAATATTAATTACCGAGGAGTAAATCTACAAAAAAGGGTTCAGTGCTATGAAAAGGAAATTCTAAAGACTATATTAAAACTTACAGAAGAAGACCTGAATGACTGAGACACAACTCATGCTCACAGATAGGCAGATGTTATAAAGATGGTAAATTTTCCCCATTGATTTCTAGATTCCATATATTTTCCAATAATCTAAACAAGATTGTTTGTGGTACTTAAGATGGTTCTGAATTGTATACAGAAGAGAGAAGTCAGAGCTCTTCAGAGAAGAAAGAATAGGGAGTACAGACTTGCTATACCAGTAACAGTCTTATTATGAAACTTTAGGGGGCACCTGGTGGCTCAGTTGGTTAAGTGTGTGACTCATGGTTTTGACTCAGGTCATGATCTCAGGGTTGTGAGGTACAACTGAGTGGCAGGTTCCACATTCAGCCGGGCGTCTGCTTAGAGATCCTCTCTCCATCTCTCTCTGTCCCTCCCCCTGCCTCTTTCCCCTCTTTCTCTCAAATAAATAAATCTTTTATTTTTTTATTTGTTGTTTTTTTTTTATTTGACAGAGAGAGAGAGAGAGAGATCACAAGTAGGCAGAGAGGCAGGCAGAGAGAGAGGGGGAAGCAGGCTTCCCGCTGAGCAGAGAGCCTGATGTGGGGCTCGATCCCAGGACCCTGAGATCATGACCTGAACTGAAGACAGAGGCTTTAACTCACTGAGCCACCCAGGTGCCCCTAAATAAAAGCTTTTAAAAATGCAAATGACAAAAACAAACTTTTTAAATAGTGAGCATTCTTTTTTTTTTTTTTTTTTGAGAGAAAGAGAGAAAGCAAGCATGTGAGCTAGGGAAGGGGCAGAGAGAAGGGGATAGAGTGAATCTCAAGCAGGCTCCACACCCAGCACCAAGCCCAATACGATGCTTGATCTCAGGACCCTGAGGTCATGACCTGAGCCAAAATCAAGAATTAGAGACTTAACTGATTGAGCCACCCAGGCCCCTCTCTTAGTAAGCATTCTTATAAAAATTGATAAATTTGGCAATTTTAAGTCCAGATGGGAAAAGTGTCTTCCTTTTCCAGGAACACATTGGACTGAACTGTTGACTTCCTCTTAGCATAGCAAATTTGAAAAGGCAAGTACATATGTACTCACATACTTCTTTTTCACAAATATATTCATCACTGTTAGAGATATAATCATTAATTAATAACATAATGGAAGTTATATAAATAAATAAATAAATAAATAAATAAATAAATAAATAAATAAATAGTATCGATTAAGTACTCCCCAAAAGAAAAAAAATAAAAGGCTTAAGTTGCTCAAGATAAAGAGTTTTTGGTAGGGAATGAAAATATACTGAATTCAGAGTACTGCAACACACTGGTTTGTTCCCAAATTTGTCTTAAGATGTATTGATCTTTCCTAATTATTACATGATCTTTTCCATTTTTTTCTTTTAATCAAACATTTTATGGTTTAGTAGTTTCTCTGTTCACTTTTCATATAAGAGATTTTATTTAAACTTCCTAAATCATCTGCTTCCCTGAGATGAGTATCACTAAGTAGTAGATCTTTTCTTATTTTGAAATTTCAGTCAGCTTATTTGAATACTATCAAAGCAATTATAGGTAGTATTTTTATTTCTGAAATAGTGTTCATTAATGATAATGACACTTTGCGTTCTTAAAGCACCTTTAATGCAAGAATCATGAAGACATTTCTATAAGAGAAAGTAGTATTGTCAGTTTAATTTCTTAATGGAAAAATCAAGAAGGAGGGTTTGGCTGAGAGAATTCGAAATGCCATTCAACCACATTTCTTGTGCTATTTATTTCATACACCAAAACAATTAGCTAAAGAAGACCATTCTTAACACGAAAAAATGTGAAAGTAGGCACATATTTTTAATACTTTTACATTTAGTTTTTTTGAAAACATCCAATTGAGTGAGTACTTTAGTCAAGATAAATGAGTGAAATTCTGGAGTATGGTTACAGTGAAATTCTGGAGTATGGTTATGCATTCTGGATTCTGTCTTTATAGTACACATGTGGATTGCAATAATCAATATCAACTATAAGGGAGAATCTAAAAGCAGTTACTGATCCATGCCAATAGCTTTGATATTCAGTTGTAAAACTATGTATTATTCTTAAAGCTTTTACAGTGATCTGAAATGAAGCATTTATTTCCACATTTAATGTAATTTTAGTTATTCATTTAATAACATTTGATTGATAACCCACTTTTCTTAGAAATGGTGTTACTATGATTGTCTGCTATAAGAAGTAGACCCACAGCTATAATGGATCAAAAAGGATAGAAATTTGTTTTTTACTCAGGTAATAGCACATTATGAATGGATGGATGAATTAGTTGCTAGCACAGACCTTCTCCAAACACCCATCCAGGAATAGGCTGATACAAGCTCCGCCATCTTTAACATGGAGCTTCTCTGGTTACCCAGCATGGTATTTCCATTCTAGCCAGTCAGAGGGTAAAATGACCATGGACAATGACTCAAGAGGCTTTTGATGAGTGGCCAGAAGTATCACTTGTGTTCACATTCCATTGATTGGTGCTAATCATTTCGCCACCCCTAACTATATGTAAGATTAGAAACATAACCAAGCTATCTGCCCAAGAAAAAGAGAGAATGGATTTGGATGATCAGCCAACAGTCTGACTTTGGTGGATCCACAACTTTTTAGGGAAGAAACTAGTTAAGGGGGTTCAATTTAGTTGAAGTGGAGGCCAGAAGAGTTCAGTCCAGTTGAAATTGAAATGGAGATCAGAAAGATTCAGCAGTGGACTTTTTCAATGCATGAAGGGTTAGAGCAATGACTGCTGAAATGATTTGTCTCTTAGACCTGTGCTGTTTTATATGGATCACACTGAGCTCTTGAAATACTAGTCTGCATTGGAATGATTTGTAGGTATAAGGTATAAACAGAGTTTTGATGATTTGGAATGCAAAAAATGTAAAATGCCTTATTAATATTACTTATATTGGTTACATTTTATGGCATACTATTTTGCATATATTGGGTTACACAAAATGTATTGCTAAAAATAATTTCATCATTTTTATTTGACTTTTTAAAAAATTCTTTAAAAAAGAGCTTTAGGGGCACCTTGGTGGTACAGTCAGTTAAGCATCTGACTCTTGGTTTTGGCTCAGGTCCTGATCTCAGGGTTGTGAGATCAAGCCTGGCATTGGGCTCCATGCTCAGCATGGACTCTGCTTGAGGTTCTCTCTAGCTCTCTATCTTCCTGTCCTCCACTTGTGCTCTCTCTCTCTCTCTCTCTCTCTCTCTCTCTTCTAAAATAACTAAATAAATCTTTCAACTTTAAAGAACAGCTTTAGAGTTCCAGAAACACTGGGCAGATAGTAGTTGTTCTAATATCTCCCCCATACACAGTTTCTCCAATTATTAACATTTTGTATTAGTTTAGTACATTTGTTATAATTAATAAACCAATGATGATACATTGTTATTTAAGTCCAGAGCTAACTTTCATTCTTTACATTTTATACTTAGATATGGGGTTTTAACTGAGTTTTGACTTGATTGAATGGATGGACAGTTGATAGCTGACTATTAAGAGGGGAAAGACTGCGAGGAACATATTTGGAAATGAAGAAGACTCAAATTTTGTGTCTAGATGCATTAAGTTTAAGACAATTATCAAACAACCAAATGGAGGTACAGGTAGTTGGACAAGTCTGCACTCATGGCTAGATGTATAAATTTGAGACTCATCAGTGGAGATATGAGGTTAAATTTCAAATTAAAATGATATGAAGAGGTAGCAGGAGATAAGACAACCGAGAGAGTAAGGACAGCTCACTTAAAAAGTTCTGTTTTACTCTTAAGGAGAGTAAGTAAATGAGGCAATAGGGTCAGTAATGGGATGTGTTTGCTTGTCTTTTTTTTTTTTTTTTAAATGAGAACAATTAGAACTTATTTGTCAGCTGAAGAGAATAATATGGACAGTCTAAATTTGTTGATGTCCAAGGACGAAGGGAGAACTGTGAACCTGAAGGTGATGGAGAGTGAGTGAGTGTGTGTAGTCCTTACACCACAGAAGAAATATGCCTGTGCCCTGAGGGATGTGTGCGTGTGTGTCTCTGCAGGATGGAGGAGATTAATATGAGTGTACATGCAGGGAGTTTGTAGGGCTTGTGGCAGAGTGATGGGGGAGTTTTTGTCTGCCTGCTGCCTTTTTCTCAGTGAGAAATGATGAGATAAGCTGAGGTGTTGGGGGAGGAAGGTATTGGGTATGTGAGGCCTGACACGGTCAGTCATCCGGAGTGGGGAGGTGGACCTACTGGGAAAGTGTGGAAGGATTCCAGAGCAATGTTGACCACACACTTGATATCTGAGGTCATGAATTTAAAGAAAGACCAGACAGCAGGTTGGGAATAGATGAAGCAAGGGAGGCGCCTAATGTGCAGAACTTAAGGGGGGCACTCACTCTCACAGTCATGCCCGAGGCACCTCACCTGCCTCAGTCTAGTCCCGGCCCTGCCAGACATTAAAGTTTTAGGATTATCTCAAACAATACTCAGCTGCTTGAATATAGGCAAAGAAGATATACAATTGAGTTCAGTCATGATTGTAATTTGGCAGAGGAATAAAATTGGTTGGAGGGAGATCACAGAACCCAAGCAAAAACAGGAAGGAAGAGAAACTATCGGTGAAGTACAGTGACCAATTGGGGGGGACAAATGAATCAATAAATTTAGGGGATCATAGAATTTTTGCAGTGGAAGCAGAAGATGGTATCCAGAGAGTAAATTTGGGAGATTATATAGTTCCTGGAAAGGACTGCTTTTCGAGTGTGTTCATGGTAGTGGGTGGTGAGTTGCATGAGAGGGATGATAATGGGAAGTGAGGAGGTTGGCCAATGTAGAGGCCAGGATGTTGAATCATCCAGGTGGATGAGGAAGCCACCAAGCATAAGAATGGAGAATACAGAGGAATAGGGATGAGGAAGAATACAGAGTCAGATGCTCAAGTCTTCCATGAACAAAGACTGACTGATATGTGTAAGAGTAATTTGACTGATTCCTAAATAATTAGACTATAATATGATTCTAATTCAAAGATATAGTTCCGTTTATTGATCATAATAAATACTTGATAAAATAAATTGGATAAGGAAAAGGTGAGCATGAATAATTGAGATTCTGTTGAAAATTGCTATTTCCTGTGGCATTTTGGTCAATGACTTAAGTCCGATATAGTCATTCTTTTAAGGGTGCCAAAGATTGCTATACCAACTGATTTCATTTTTAGCTTTCTCATTTTTTTTCCTGCTTATCCAGTAGTGCGGGGTGTTATGAGAAAGAAAATGGATAAAGTTTTATATCAAGAGGAAAGAAGGAAAGTAATAAACATGACGATAAACTGAGTGGCTTACACTTATAAATATATTTATAATATTTGCTCATAAAAGAGAATGAATTATTCTTGCATTGCTTTTTGCATTGTGGAAATAAGATAATGTAGATCACGGGAGCATTAAGTGTAGGCAAAGGAATGGATAATGACGATGATGGCTTTCCTTTTATTGCACCCCTATCCTGTGCCAGCCACGCATTAAGTGCTTTACATACATCATCTCATGTGACCCTCGGAATAGCCCAGGGAGATTGTGGTTCTTATGCATGCCTGACAGTTGAGAAAGTAGATTCAGTGAGGGTGACTTGCCCAGATCACGCAGATAATTGGTAGAGCCAGAAATCAAACTCAGTCCCTGAATCCCAAGCCCATACTCTTCCCCAGAACAATGTTCAACAGAGCCAAACATTTGCAAATAAAATCTTCATGGGCTGTGTCATTTTTTCCTACAAAAACATGTTGAAGTGCTTGATATGCTTAGGAATAAAAATATAGTTTTTCCAATGGATTTCTTATTGAACAGAAAATATTCAAGGAGATATATAGACTCTGATAGCAGTACCTGACGAGTGTAAGTTACATCACAGCCCCACATTGTTTCCATTTCTCCACGAGTGCACATCAATTAAAAAATCTTTTGGGGCACCTGGGTGGCTCAGTGGGTTAAGCCCCTGCTTTTGACTCAGGTCACGATCTCAGGGTCCTGGGATCGAGCCCTGCCTCAGGCTCTCTGCTCAGCAGGGAGCCTGCTTCCCCCTCTCTCTCTGCCTGCCTCTCTGCCTACTTGTGTTCTCTCTCTCTCTGTCAAATAAATAAATAAACACAAAATCCTTTCTTCTTAAAAAAAAAGAAAAAATCTTTTAAAAAATTAATGTACTTCAAAATTTTTGAAATAACTCCAGGAAATAAAGTCTAGGAGATATCTATAGCTATCTATCTATCTATCTATCTATCTATCTATCTATCTATCTCTTCGTATATGTGTTGTGAGTAAATCATAATAAACTGATGGCTATCTTGAGACATTTGTCATTTAAAATTTTTTTCTGGACAAAATGCCACTCAGTTACGTTTTCAGGGGTGACCAGATTCATACAAAGGATATTTTAAATTTCTACTTGTAGAAATTAGTAAACAGCATGGCCTCTCATGGCTATTCAAGGTTGTTCTTAGTTACATAAACCACAGAACCAGGGCAATCATTTGAGAAGAACCAATATGTAATGGAGTCAGTTCTTCCTGTGAAAAGGTTGAAGTAATTCAACTGCAAGAGCAGAAATCAGATTGGTAAAGTAAGTTGCAAGAGTGGTTTCTAACATCACACTGATAACAATGTGAAAGGGATTCTGAAGGTCCCTCATTTGTAAATAAAAAAGATGAGAGGTGACATAAATGCAGTTCGTAATGTTATGAAGAGAGTAAGTACGGATTTACTTGGGATCATTAGTGAGTGCCTGATTTTTGCTTTCCTACAATTTATTTATTGTTCCCTCAGTGTGGAGCACTGTGTTTGGTTCAGTCCCTACCAAGATTAGAGATACACTCTGCCTTTACTGAGGAGACCTCCTTTGTGAGGAAGGCAAAGGGTCCACCCAGTGTTGAGCACATAATAGGCTCTCAGTAAATATCTGTTGAATAAATGTTTTGACAAGGTATGGGGATGAAGAGTATTATAGGAGATAAGAGGTCATTCAGTAAGATATGTAACTTTGGGGATTTTAGTTAGAGAAATTAAATATTCCTTTATTCATGAAGAAGATGACATCATAAGTTTTCAAGTGGTGTATAAATGTCAGGAATTGTTGATGATGTTATTATGAAATTCATAATGGATATGTATTTTTTTCTATCCAGGAATCATTCCCATTTGAATTTCCATAATCCCTTGTCTAGATTACACTTAAAGAATTTCCAACATCCTATCTATTATTCTGCATTGGTATGTACTGGAAATACTTATGGGATAAATAATAATCATCACAATAATATCTAATTATCCCACACATTGTTCTGTGCACTAAATAGCTATTTAATTCTTATTTAATTAAAGTTCATTTAATTCTTATAACAACCCTATGAGAAAAGTGTTATAATTATCTCCATTTTTCAGATGAGGAAACTAGCATTTGAAGGTCAACCTGCTCTAAGTCATTAGGAGTTGGTTTTGCTCAGCTATGGCAAATGGTTTTCCACTTGAGTGTCTATGGAGTAGCTAACATAGTACCAGTTGATTGGAGTCCTCTTAATTTATTCCCAATTCCTCATTTCTTTCTTGATTTATGTATAAAGTCATTTCCCATATGGATTGATAATAATGATTTAAATGCATATGACTCTTCTAAGACTTCAAAACAAGTTCACATTCATCATTAAGTCCCTACATGAAAAGTGAATAAAAAGAGACATAACACAGATCGTGGAAATAAATGGGAAGTAGAGTTATCATGGCCATGAGAGCCTTGACTCTCAGACCAGTGTTCTTTCCTTCATGCTGTGCTGTCTCTTGTGGCTTTAGTAGTCTTTGCAGATGCCATATATCTATGGTTTCATCAGAGACTTCAGACTATGTCCAAATTTTAAAAAGATTCCAGAGAACAGAGGAAATTAGACATCTCTGCATTAAATACTTGGAAAGCACCCTTATTGCTACTGTGTGATAGTGATTGTATTTATTTGCAAGTTATTGTCTTAAGTCATCCATTTTGTTTGATAAGTTAAATGCTCTAGATTTTGCAATTATCAGTATTAGTTAAAAAGTCTGCAAGCAGAATAATGAACTCATTATAAAGTAAAATTATAAAATGGAAAAAAATTATAAAATGGACGTATATAACTATCTGTAGTATATATTTGGGGAGAATACAATAGGAGAAACAATAGCAAGGAGGAGACACTTTCTAGCACAGTATGGAAATTAAATCCAATATGCTGGGACAAGAAATTCAGGGGAGGGGGCCTGCAGAGAGAAGATAGATACAAAGAAAAGGGATTGATGTCAGGTAAATTTGTCAAGATAACAGAGTCATCCAACAAGATGAAGTGGAGGAAGGGAGAAGCTAAGGGCTGGTAGAGAACAGGAAGGTCTCTTCAGGTAGTGAGGCTGCATGCAATGAGTAAACATGGGGGTTATTATCCCTTTCTACTCTTAAAACCTGTGATTCTGGAACAGTTAATAAGAGGGCAAGTAAAAATGAGCAGAAGCTATGAAGAGAAAGGAGAAAAGCTGAAAATGGGAGAAATGAGAGTTTAGAAAATATTGCATTTCTTGCTTTTCATGCATCTTGCTGCTGTGCCTCTGTGAACTGGGGGAACCTTTATGATCTGAGTTGGGACTTCCCAGTGATGGCTGTCTTGCCCATTGGGAGGTTCCCAGCAGTGGCCCACATTGATATACTTGTGGGCAGAGGTAACAGAAGCAGGGTCTGAGAAGAGAAATTGAATAGGAAACTGCTTTCAAGCGGAGTTCAAGTCTGAAAAAAGCCAAACCCGAGGGAATGTGGCTCAGACGTTCTCCTCCCAGATCTTGAGCTGGTGTCTGTAGTTCATCTTCTGCAGGTGTTATGCTTCAAGACATTTACACTTGTCTCTATTGACTGTCGCTCTCTGTAGCCAGGATGGAATATTCAGCTTATCAACTTCTATTTATTTAACTGATTTAACTGTTATGTACATTGCCTAACTTGGATACTCACCATTTACTTTCTAATGTGCATAATAAAGCATGTCTTCTTCCTATATATATGTCTGGGCTTCTATTTGTGTCGGAGATAGTATGCTATCAAGAATGACCTTGTGTGGATTGCAATCTTCATATCTCTTACTACACACAGTATATTTTTATCTACCATTCTTTCTTAGAGAAAAATTAGCTCCGTGGGCTATCTTACTAAAACCTTATTAACATTGTTTTCTGAACATTTATAGGTAGTGCTGGGACACCTGTCACTTTTAATGAAAACGGAGATGCTCCTGGACGTTATGATATCTTTCAGTATCAAATAACCAACAAAAGTGCAGAATACAAAATCATTGGGCACTGGACTAACCAGCTTCACCTAAAAGTAAGTATCAATGTAAATTTACATTAATATATGTGGTTATCAAGGAGAAATGCTTCATTTTTAAGTTCATAATACAAGTTTTGTTAGAATTGTCTTGTAATTATGTTTTTAAAAAGTGTATGATTTTATCCTTTCTTCAACTTTAAAATGTTATGGAAAATCTCAAATGTCTATAGAGAAATGTGGTATCTAGAGGGATTTAATGAAAGACCTCATTTCCTTTTTTTTTTTTTAAGTTTTTTTTCATTTATTCATTTAACAGAGAGAGAACACAAGCAGGCAGAGAGCAGAGAGGCAGGCAGAGGCAGAGAGAGAGGAGCAGGCTCCCTGCCCAGCAAGGAGCCCGATGCGGGACTCGATCCCAGGACGCTGGGATCATGACCTAAGCCGAAGGCAGCCGCTCAACCAACTGAGCCAACCAGGCGTCCCAACCTCATTTCCTTTTAAGTGCATTGTATTTAGGGAAATTCTGACCTTTTCTGAAAGACTCATTTGTTTAAGTGTTGGTATACTGTGTGTGTGTGTGTGTGTGTGTGTGTGTGTGTGTGTGTGTATTTGTGTTGTGTGGAAGGAATGACAGTGTACCATGAATGATTAAATTTAGGCCTACAAATACGTGTATTTCACCTTTGCCGTCTCATAAATTGAGACCTTATGCCTACATCTGATTGATGGAAGTGAATCATGATCTGTACTTACATTACCTCTTTGAATCACAACATTAGAGAAAGTTCATGTACCCAAAAGTGTTGTTTGGATCATTTGACAGCCTTTTGGGCTGACTGCTGTCCCTGTCTACCTGGGGTGTCCTCAAGGCCCAAGACCCACAGATCTTGCAGTTCCTAGAAGTAAATGGCCATGTGAGTAAAACTTGGAAAGCTTAGCCTAAGCGAGGTCCCAGGTCCTGGGGGATGGTGCCAAAGGTGGCTGGGCATTTCCTGCCTTGGTGTCACCAACACAGAGGGCTCTGTCTCCTCCTACTGGGTCTGCTGGGCCCTAGTGGGGAGGCATGCAGCATGGCTATGGGGTAGAGGAGCTTCATCAAACGTTCCTGGCTGGCAGCAGCCCTCCAGAGGGGCTCCCCTAGGGAAAGGGTCTGTGGGGACATTGGAAAGAGCTGTGTGGTACTGGTACCCACCAGTTAGAAGGGGCTCTGGAGCAGGAAGCTGACCCTGAACCTGAGGGATAAGGGAGGCCCAGAAAGGGACCAGGACGGTCAGTGGCTATACGGGAGGGTGTAGGGGTGGTTGGAGCAGCATCTGCTTATCACTAGACAAGGAACGATTTCACCTTTCAATAGCCCGTGATGTGGTATCAGTGCATACTGACTTCTTCCAGTATAGAGAAATAAGGAGTGTGCCTACAGTCTCAGCTAAGGATTAGAGTTCATTCATGGCACACATCTTCGACAACTGTAAAATAGGACTATTTACAGGAACCGAGGGGCCGAGGAATTGTTCGTTGCAACAGCATGTTTCCTCTGTAGGCAGAAAGGTGCTTTTCAATACTTCAAGTAAACTAGAAACATATTCATCTACTGTCCTGTGGTCTAATGTGTATTTTGTTCTTTCCTATAATGAAAGTATCTCTTCTTCTTGATTCCCAAAGCCATCACAACGCTGTGAGAATTGAGTTTATTTCCTAAATGAGTAATTAACTTCATTTCCTAGCCATCCGTTATCCTAGCTAGATAGGGGATCATTCTTGTCTCTGTGCGTATAGCACTTGTACATGTGCTTTCTTGGTTTGAACTCACTCAGAAGGCATCAGTTTAGTATTTTTAATACATTTTTCACTTTCTGTGTCTCTAAGTATCTTGGTATGCTTATGTAGCATCAACCACCAAAGGTTTCAATAAGGAAGCATATGATGAAAAATAATGAGACTGGGATATTTATGATCTACTGTCTTTGGAATGACTTCCTGATAACTATCACACTTCTGCCTTCAATAATGCACAAAGACAGCTAATATTTCCAACTATTGTTGTGCTTTGTAAGACTACAAATCTACAGTTTACTATATGTAGTAGCCTGAGGAAATCTTATCTATTGTTCTGCAACCCAAACTGACATTTATCAAAGCATTGTTTTGATAGCTCTACAGCTTATTAATGCCAATCTGAAAATCAATAGCTTTGTGGCAAAAGCCCTTTTGAAAGTAGACCTATGTGGAATAAAATAATTATACATGACAAGGAAAATTTGTGAGGGTTAAAATAGAGAAGCTACTTTTTATCTGATGTTTATTAATGGCAAACTGCCTACTGTATTCTTGTGATTAAGGATGTACATAACAAAGTTCAATGATTGAAAAATATGTGCGCTAATATATAATACTAAGATACCTAAAATATTTATACATACAAGTACATATACACACACACGCAACTCTCCATGTGGATGATATATTTATTATAAAACTTTATATTGAGTTTCAAGCTGCTCTTTTATGTACCTTTAATAGTGCATGAAAGTTTTATGTTTATTATTGTGTTATTGTTCATAAAATACATCAAAACAATTTGTAAGAATTATTTCTCATGCATGATTATGATCATTTATAACTAGATAGCAGTGCCAGCTTTACTGAAACAGAGAGAATGTATCTCTCTGGTGAAAAGTAAGTGAATTAGATTGGGCGGAGAGATTTTAAGTCAAGAGTTGACTTCTGGTGACTAGCAGGACAAATTGTTTCTCCTTGGATCAGTGACCTGTTTGAGGGTCACCTGTTCAAAGGAGTACGGCGTGCTTGGAAAGTGACCAATTAATTAAAGTTCTGCTTAGATAGTAGTCAAGGCAAGGAACAAATGCTTTGCTTCAGTTTTCTCATCTGTAAAATGGAAATGTTAGTAATACCTATCTTATACGGTTGTAATGTGAATGAAATGAAACAATACAACAAAGCATTTAGTCCAGGGCGTGGCACACATGAAATCCATAAGTATTACCTATTATTAATCCAGTATCTCATGATTCTGTACGGTCGTGGGAGAGCTCCTAATCAATGTGGTGAGTAGAGCTCTGCTTATTAGAGAGGCACTTGGATTTGCTTTAGAAAATTCTGAGAGAATCTCTTCATTAAAATGCTGACCATTTGTCTCCATCGTCCACTCTTTCTTCCTGTCTTTAATATTGGCCTTAATACTTTAGAAAATCTATCTATGCTTAAAAAGTAACCTTTCTGTAGGACAAATACAAACTTTTTGTATGGGAGCATATGGCTAGGTATTGTCAGCTAAGCAGTTATTTTTTGAATGGATTGGATAGATTCATTCTGTGCACATATCTGGTGCTAAGTTTGTTTGGTTTTGTTTTTTTAAAAGATTTATTTATTTATTTACTTAACAGAGAGAGAGAGAGAGAGAGATCACAAGTAGGCAGAGAGGCAGGTAGAGAGAGAGGGTGAAGCAGGCTCCCCGCCAAGGAGAGACCCTGATGCGGGGCTCAATCCCAGGACCCTGAGATCATGACATGAGCCGAAGGCAGAGGCTTTAACCCACTAAAGCCACCCAGGCGCCCCCAGTGCTATGTTCTGAGACAAAGCCGAGTCAGTGCTTCTCAGGGTGCTCACAGACTGGAAGGATAGACCGGCACTCAGACCAATGATGCTAGTGCAGTGAGGCAGGAGCACGGAGCAAGGGGCGCCCACGGTTTTGCAGCGGTAGCCCAGAGAGAGGTTCCTAATCTGGCCTGACTGCTGAGGAGAGCTGTGTTGAGAGACAGGGGACGATACTCTCCCCCACGTGCTCCATATCTCCTTAACCTAGTAAACCAGATTTTACAACAGATTTTACATTCTCAGGGGTAAGCATTTATCAGCCAGTCATCAGACTGAATTCTGTGTACTTTCCAAAAGTCAGTTTTTCCTGGCTGGACTCAACCATAGAACAATTTTGTACACAGAGAATGTACAATTAAGCGTACATGAGTGTGACGAATTTGCCCTGAATGTACCTTTAGTGTAGTGAAAGAATTTTTTAAAACAAATAGTTTTTTTTCTTTTTTCCTGGAAAATTATGAGGGGGTTTATTTCCTCAAAAGCATTGTCTTTATTGTTCCAAATATTATTGTTTCTTTTTCTTTTTTATGGGACTAACATATGTTCTTAATTTAGCAATTAGAATTCATTAGTATAATTGTTTAGTTTGATTTAGGTCTTTTATTTGGTCCTCTCAGTCCACGCATGAAGGGCATGTTGTCTACTCGAGAGTGAATTTGAACAATTAGGTCTCTCCATTTTGTTAGGCAGAGTCTCTCAAGAGGCAGGTGGTCCTGATCACTGATTATAAAATATTTTGTAACCTAGAGGTTCAGAGTAAACAGCCGAGCCTGAACTGTGAGAAAAACAGCCATATGCTGCTTAAAGTCCACAGGGAGAAGGTATGTGGAGGTTACTGGATGTGCCTCAAATAATGCAGGGTTCACTTTTTATACTTCTAACCAGAGCTACGTGGGGTGTTGTTTGTTTGTTTTATGGTGGGAATGAGGCATATGGTTTTGCTTGTCTTACTGTTTTCTTCTTTTTTTATTCAAGTTAATAATTTGGAGATAAATGTAGTAAAGGTCAGTGGCTTCATTAGAGTGTCTCAACCACAGTTATTAGTGACACAGTGTCAATTGGGAAGGGTGATTTGAAGGAAAAGGGCTTCACTGACCCTGATTTAATTTCGTGTGGGTCACTGCATAGAAGAGAGAAACTCTTGACCAAGTACTGAATCCAGAGCCTCCTTTTTCTCATCTGGTAAGTGGGGATAATAAATAGGCTTATTATGAAGCCTGAACACACTAAGATATAATGGTCAAGAATGAGACCTCAGGGCTGCCTGGGAGGCTTACTCTGTTGGGCATGTGCCTTCCCTTTGTCTCAGGTCATGATCTCAGGGTCCTGGAATAGAGCCCCATGTCAGGCTCCCTGCTCAGCAGGGAGTCTGCTTCTCTCTCTTACGCTCCCTCTGCGTTCTCTCTCTCAAATAAATAAATAAATAAAATCTTTAAAAAATATATATAACCTCAAAGTCAGTAAGAAAGATGTTTGAATTCTGTCCTCCCATTCGTGAGTCTTATGGCCATGGGCATGTCATTTTACCTCTTTCAGTCTCAGATCCTTCATCTGCATGCAAACAGTCAAGACTCCTTCACAGAATTCATGAGATAATTAAAGGACATCACATACACAAAGATCCTAGAACATTGCTTGCCACATATGCAGGGTTAAATGGATATGGTAATAATAATTTGTTTCATTTTGTTTTGCCACTGTAACCAACCTATTACGGAGGACCTGTACTTTCAATCTAAATTCCATATATGCAAAGTCTTTTCTGCCTTTATCTTGATGTTTTGGGTAGGGATTAACCTTAAAAAGAGGTACATGTGCCATAATAATTTATCTGTGCCTATGCAATACACCCAAAATGTTTATTTTGGTATTAAAAAATGGGCTGCAAGCTTTTGGGGCCACCAGAAACTTAAACAAAAATGTTTTTAATTGAATCTGTCTTTCCTATGTCCATGTGGTATAGTATTTACAATATATTTTAATTAAATATATATTTAAATTTTATTTATGTATAATTTAATATTGTACATATAATTTAATATTAAAAATTATATATACTTAACTATAGATGGTCAGCCAGATATATGCTGTACTAGGGGTTCCTCAGCTTGCTCGGAATACAGAAAGGGAGAATTCCTCAGTGCCCTCATTTACCTCCTGGGTTTGCTGTTTTGTCTACACATAGCAGCTTTTCGATAATGAAGGAAATTGAAATAGTCTTGAAGTAAGGATGGATTGAATGGAGTTGGAACAGTGTTTAGGGGGGAGACTTGACCTTTTATTTGTCTGGACTCTTAGAATTCATGCACTTTTCTTCTCTGCCTCGATTTCCTCATTTGCGAAGTTGCCTGCATTTGGAAACACTCTTTCATATCATGGTCAGTTCTCATATCATGGTCAGTTCTAATGAAAGATAGTTCCCCCTTTGAGGAGCATATATAAGCTCTCCCTTTCCCACAAACCATGAATGTGAAGTCAATTCTCTGAGACCTTTTACAGTCTGACAGAATGTTAAATGTCACTGTAGTTCCTGCCCTTATACTCCATTCTGAAAAGACTATTCTGTTTCCTTTCCTTATAACAAGATGACTAATTGTCAGAACTGTATTTTAGTTTATTAGGTGTAAATTTATTCTTTTTTAAAAACCATTTTGGGGTAAGTAGTTATATCTCTGTTTGTGAGAAAGTAAGTGTTTGGTAAATTCATATTTTTGACATGTTGAGCAAATATCTAGGTGATTAAACTTTAACTGTGTCCTTGCTAGCCCAGAGTAGATACTCAGTAAGTATTGGTTGAATGTCATGAATAATATGCTGATATTTTCTAAATACTAATTAAATATGGAACAATGATCCAAGGTTATTGATTAGGAAGTAGACTTGTACACAGATTATTTATTCAGTGACTTCTCCCTGCCAAGCAGAATGCTAAGCTGTTGAAGAGTACAAGGTTCAGTAAGATAAACTTCCAAATATCAAAAGATTTGCAATATGGGGCATCTGGGTGGCTCAGTCAGTTAAGTGTCTGCCTTTGGCTCGGATCATGATCCTGAGATCAAGGCCCACATTCTGCTCCCTGCTCAGAGGGGAGCCAGCTTTTCCTTCTCCCTCTGCCCCTCCCTCCCCATTGTTCGCGCTCTCTCTCTCTCTCAAATAAATAAAATCTTAAAAAAAAAAAAGATTTGCAATTCGTTAAAGGAACTATATACTCGAATAACTACAATAAAAGCATAATTAGGTACAAATTAAAGAACAGACTATGAATTCAGAAGGTGTAATGATTACTTCCAACTAGGGGGACTGGATAGTTTCTTGATAGGTGAGATTCAAATTGAACCTTCATTTACTTCAATGGCCAGAAATGATTGCAACAGTGTATACACCGTGGAAAAAGCAACCATCCATCCATCCATTCTGGAACAAAGTGCCTTCATTGTGCCATTGCTGTGTTGGGTGCTATAATGATGTAGAGGTATTTCAGATTCAGTCCCTAGGGTCACACACAAACTAACGACACTAAGCAGGAGCAGAATCCAAGGGTATGTCTCTTTCATGAGTTCACACTGCATCCATCCATTTCCTTTATTCTTGTCGATTTTAAACACACATTCTTATTAGCAAGGTAGGATTAGTTGGTCTGGAGACAGAATTGGGAATTGTTTTGATCGAACTAGTCTGGAAACAAGCTGGGGAGATCCTAACACTTAGATGGCCTGATAGGAGAAGGCTGACATTTAGAAGACCCCTACAATCTGTTCTCAGCACTGATAATTTAGGGCAAAGAACCTATTCTACTTGTCTTTAAATCTTTAACAATTAGAATAATGTGGTTCTCATTAAATATTCATTGAATAAATTAATGAAATAAAAAATAAAAGTAATGTTATCTTCACAAGGCCATAAAGGTAAACTGACCCTAAAATACTAATCTGGAGATAAAGCATAACCTAGAAGTACATGGGGTAAGGGCAGAGCTCAGAGCCATAACAGTAATCAAGGATGAACTCAGATATAAAAGCCAGAATATAGAATGTAGTTCAGGATCCATTTAATCAAGCCCTATAAAAGCCAAGGGAAAATCCAAAGTCACATACAGGAGAGCATGTGTAGGGGACCCACATAAGATTCTTCAGGATTTAATTGTTTTTATTACCACTGGTTTTTATTCCTGGCATGCCATTTGCAGAGCTTCCTTGACCTTCTGGGACCTCAGAATTGCTTAGTGGCTTTTGATGGAAACCTTGAAGAAGCAATATTCATTGCTGCCTATCTGATAGAGTCTCTCCGTCTTATCTGTCCATCTACTTGGTTTGAGCCTTGTTCCTTAAGACATTTAAAAGGATTTAATAAGATCCATTTATCATAGCAGGATAAACAAACAAACCAGTGAATTAGAAAAACAGAGTAAAGAGAGTTAATACATTTTAGTTAGTAGTCAAGTTTGCTTTCTTCATCAGCAGTTACAACCAATGGATTCATCTAGGCTGTTCAGTTGAGTACGAATCATGCTGATTTTTTAAGAACATACAAAATTATGCCATATAAAAATATGGTTTCCAGAATAATTCCAGAATAATGTGCCATTGCTGTGATATTTTAAGAAATACAAATTTATGCCATATAAAGTATGGTTTAATATGATTAAGAATTGAGATGCTAGATTCAGTTACTGCTATCTCATTGGAGGCAGATTCCTAGAGTAATCTAATAGTATCCAGGGAATCTAGTAACTAGTCAGGGAAAATGTAAATAGAACATTAAAAAGTCTATTATTATTGATGAAAAATAGGTGAAGTGACAGGTACTTAATTAGTTATTTTAATAAGTAATTGCGACAGTGACAAAGAAAAGGAAATGAAAGCTAAAAAAATGATAGACGTCAAATTAGATGTTTTTTTTATTTGAGAGAGAGCATGAGAGGGAAAAGGTCAGAGGGAGAAGAAGACTCCCTGCTGAGCAGGGAGCCCGAGGTTCAGGACTTGATCCCGGCACTCCAGGATCATGACTTGAGCTGAAGGCAGTTGCTCAACCAACTGAACCACCCAGGCACCCCTAGAGGTCAAATTAGAAAAAGTAAATCAAAGAATATATTGCAGCTCAAAGAAGGACATAGCATAAAATACAAAATGCCTCTTTATACCAACACCAAAGAAGGGCAAAGGAAGATGGTGATTCTAGACTTTTATGGGAATAATGAAGTAATAAAAATTATAATAAGTGGTATTTTAATCCTTATGCTAACCTTGGGAGGAGTAAAGTAAGAATGATTTTAATGTGATGAGTAGAATAGGAAAGGTTAAAATAAGGTTATAAACATAAAATGATAATGTAGAATAGAGGAATAACTGGTAAAAAAAAAAAGTCATTTTCTTATGGTAGATTTACTAAAATATATGTGAATCCTGTATGCCAGGGTACTTTTAAAAAGCTCAATGGACACATCAGTGTTATTTAAAATCTACAACGTATAAGAGAATTACAAGTAAGAACTGCAAAGTATTATATACGAATAAAATATGTCACCCCCGGCTATAGATAAAGGTCATTTGCTGGTAAGGGCATGAAACTAAAAAAAATAAAGTTACTGTGTCTGTTGACTGAATTAAAAGTTTAACATGACATCGTCCCTCAAAAGTCCCACTATTTAAGGAAGGAAAATAGAGCCAGAGGCTGGATCCTCCCTCAAGCCCCTATACCATCATACTGAGGTTATGGATCCTGATCTCCAAATGAAGTTCTAGAAATATGCAGTTGTGTGTATCTTGGGGAGGTTGAGACATAAATCCACAAACAGATAGAGGGCTATAACAAGGACACATAAAAGTACCAAATTTTATTATTACTTGTTTTCTTTTTTTGTTCTAAAATCGTTTTTTATTAGACTTACTTTGAGGAAATTGCAGATTCACATGCAGTTGTAACAAATAATAAAAATCTCATGTCCTGTCTTCCCATTATCTTGAGAACTATAGTATGATATCACAACCAGGAAATTGACATTTATATGACCCACCAATTTTGTTTAAATCCCCCGTTTTACTTGTACTCCTGTGTGTGTGTGTGTGTGTGTGTGTGTGTGTGTTAGTTCTGTGCAATTTTATTACCTGTGTTGGTCTATGCTTCTACGACTGTAGTCAGAATACAGAACATTTTCATCACCAGAAGAATCCCCATGTTGCCCTTTTATTGCCAGATCCACTTCCCTCCCATTGGCCTCCCCCAGTACCTGGCAACAGCTAATGTGTTCTCTATTTCTACAAATGTGTCATTTCAAGAACTGTGTAAAGGAATTATACTGTATGTAATCCTTTGAGTTTAGCTATTTTCACTCAACTTAATTTTATCCAAGTCGTGTGTCCCTTTTAGTTGCTCAGTATTATTCCATGGTATGGATGTACCAAGTTTGTTTAACCGTTCACCCTTTGAGGGACACCAGCAAAATAATTATGAATAAACAAACTTGCTATGAATATTTGTGGAGTTTTGTGTAGAGAGAAGCCAGGAAGACTGATGTCTTATTTCAGAACTGAACTAATTCATTTTTATATGACAGTTTTAGAGTTATATTTAACCCTTTAATATAGAATGTTGTTAGAAAATAAGAAAGGGAATATTATTGCTGTAGCATGTGATTTAGACTGATAACTGGCATGGCCACACCTTGAATGACACCTACTACAATTGCAGGAAATGTACGTAAGGAGAAAATGTTCTCATTTAAAAGTGGCACCACCTTGGTCTAGCTCCTTTGAGCATCATGGTCTGTGAAAACAGACCTGCATTCTTGCCTCTCTCGTGCTTCCCCTATCCATCCCTTCTATCAATACTGCACTAAAGTTGCTGTCTGTGGCGCCAAAAAGAAACTGTGACTGAGTTTCCAGAACTTCCTCAAAGTTGCCCCAGCTCTATGTTTTTTAAGCTGTTCTAACACACTGGTAGGCTTTGCTGTATTCGTTCTCATTTGACTGCTTTGTAGCTGTCAGATCCGTTGGTACATGCATTTTTTTTCTGCATGTAGGCCATGATTTTAGATTCCAAAAATCATACTTAACTTTTAAATTAAGCCACTGTATGATCTTTGAGACTACTGATTGAAACTTTGTAAAAATGTTTAAAGGGAACCCAAAGGGACAGATGACAATGGAACTCTCCTAGTAAGAACATGCTTTGAGCTTGGGATCTGTGAATTAAATTTTTTAAACTTGTACTGCTAATAACTCTATCCCTAAAGTTAGCTTATCCAAGAACCAGTCGATTTTTATACATGATATCCATAAAATGTGTGATAGAGATGTGATTTTGTGTTGTTCAAAGCACAAATGTAATTAAAGGACAGACCCTAGGAAGCTCTGTGATGATGTGGAACACATCAGTGGAGGTTAGGAGACTGGTTTTCAGCCTGAACTCTTGCTAATCCTGGGATAGATTTGTGCTTTACGACTTAATGTGTGGGGTCTCAGTTTCCACGTTTATAAAATTAGGAACCAAAGATAGCTTTTCACTAAAATTTCTTCCAAAAAATAAATAAATAAATAAATAAATAGAAATAAAATTTCTTCCAGATCTGTTATTTTTTACTTGGATACTTAGATAGCAGAGTCATGTAATCTGTGTTTTCTTATTTATTTACTTACTGTTTTTTAGCTGAAAAACATACCCTAAAAAGTGTAAGACCTCACTCATTCATTTATATAGAAGTAATGCTCCTTTATAAACCTCATTGGTCAGAGGTCTTATGTGATTATTTTCAATTCGGGGTATTTATTTAAAGGAGTACGGCTGCTTACAGCCTACAAAAATTAAAACAGAAAATGGGAGAAGTTACTTTTGTTTTAATAAGCGTGTATAAATTATTAAAAATGGCTATGCTATTAGTTCTCTTTTGATTTTGCAGACAGGCATTTTTATAATATGCTTTAAAAATAGGACTATGCTATAGGGAAGCTAAGTTTATTCTCTTAGATGGACTGAAATCAAGCAGGGCTAAGTAGAAATAACTAATGTGATTTGAGAAATGCTGGTTTATTCGGAAAGCACGTTTGCAGCAAAGATAAAAGAGAGCTAATTTCTGTGTGAAGAATTAGGGGATGTCACAGTAGAGAAGAACAGCCCACATCTGATCAGTAAATGGGAGCGAGGCTTATTTTTGCTCCCATAAAAAGGGAAAAATAAAAAGATTTCAGAATTCCCGCTGTGCCATCTCAAATTGGGTTGCGTTCAACTTGTGACATTGAGACAATCAGTGCACAAGAGTTTATTTTTGCCCTTTTACCTCCTTCACAGTAAGCAGCTTTACGTTTGGAGGTGGACGAATGGGGACTCAGGCACAGAAATCATGTCTTGATTCTGCCTTCATGCCTGCTTATCTGATTCCTGAATCGCTCCAGAGTTCTTCCCACTCTTTCTCAGCTTTTCATATATTCGTATGTTAAACTTTTCTCCTGAGATGAAGTTTCGCATCTGTTACGAGCCGGATAAGCAATTACTGGGCATTGCGTGAACAACAGAACTTTTTCATATCCTTTAAGAGAGTCTGAAGAAATAATTGGCCTGAGAAAGTGAATACCATCCTACTACTCTAGGACAGAGCCTCCCATAGGACAATTGGCTCATATTTTTTTTTTTCAGAGTTTGTGGTGGCTCTGAAAATTAGATTTCCTCTCTTACAAAAAAAAAAAAAATGAAAAATAATTTTTTTTCTGAAACTGTTCAAACTTGAGGCTGAAACAACTTCCAAAATGATAACTGTGGGTCTTGTCCAAGTCAGCATTTTCTCCAACGCCTTCCTCAGAACACTGGGTCTGCAGGATTTTAAATAGCTGCAATCTATGCACACAAAGGCCCCCTGGTCAAAGAAGTTTAGGGAATGTCAGGACAACTGTTTTTGTTTGTTTTGTTTTCCTGCAATACTTGTGAAACCTTTAATATGCTAATACACATCAAGACTGACTGAGAAGTAGGCATCCGGTGTCCTGTGTGAGAAGAAATTGATTTGACCATGAATCCCTTTTTTATGCGAAGAACATTTTGTGGAACTAATGTTTCTTGAAGCTCATTTTGAGGAAAGGTTGGCTTAAGATGAATTTTCCACCTAAGCTGAATTTTACATTTATTAACTCCTTGAAACTTTATCCTAACCCTGTGACTTAGATACTGGTAGAATGACTCTTTTTAGAAGAGGAAAGTAAGATTAACAATCAGTTGCTTTATTCAAGTTCACTCAGCTAGCAGAAACATAAATGAAATGCATGGGCACACACAGCCCACCCCAGTGTGCCAGCTTCTAGGAATTCTGAACAAGTAGAATCAGGAAGAAGTGGTGAAATGATTGGATACAGGAAACCAGGAAAAGGAGGAGCTTGTGATGACCCTGAGGTAGATGAGAATGCAAGAGAAAGATTTCAGGGAAAAGGGCGCCATAGGACAGAACTCCAAGGAAGAAGTCACACTGAAGATAGACGGAGCTTGAATGTTCTGGACAAGGGACATGAAGGGCAGGCATGCCAAGGGTAGGGAGTAGACTGCACAGTGGCAGAGGGGGGCAAACTAGGAATTTTCATGAACACCAGATGGAATGGGAAGGGGAATCATAGAAGATCTATTTTAAAAGTGAATTTTCAGTTTGGATCTCAGCTTTGTGTGTGGATATCATCCTGTAACTGGCATTAGTCACTGTAAAGAAATGACTGATCACCATTGGGCATTAGGAAGAGTAAATGCCCTGGGCCGACAAAAAGGTGGCTTTCAGAGACAGTTAAAATTTAACGGTGCCACTTGACCATTTGCATTATTTTAGAGAATAGATCTGCTTTTGACTTAGAGATTACTTGCTACAAAAAGAAAAGTATCCTTTATTCTAACTGAAGCTTTTTTCTTAGTTTTTCAAGTGAGATAAACAGGTTCTCTTTTTACAAAACACCTCAGTCTATTCTCTAGTGTTTTCTTGAACTTTGTATTGACTTGATCTCATTTTAAGGAATTTAGGGAACTTTGGGGCACCTGGGTGGCTCAGTGGGTTAAAGCCTGTGCCTTTGGCTCTGGTCATGCTCTCAGGGTCCTGGGATCAAGCCCCACATCAGGCTCTCTGCTCAGCGGGGAGCCTGCTTCCCCTCCTCTCTCTCTGCCTGCCTCTCTGCCTACTTGTGATCTCTCTCCCTCTGTCAAATAAATAAAATCTTTAACTAAAAAAAAAAAAAAAAGGGAATTTAGGGAATTTTAAGGTAGGGATAACAATAATTCAAAATTTATTTAACAATTATTTCTATAATATTGGTTAGTATACTAAACAGATATCTTGTGGTTTAAATTAATTTTTACTAATTTCCCCTTATTTTTGCATGTATAAGTGAACAATTCAGTGAACAAACTCAAGAAATATTGCAGTGGAGTTTTTAGTTCGGTTGGCAAATTATAGACCCTCTTGGTGTACCCCAGAAGACAGACCAAAGTAAAATTTCTTTTGCTAGAATACCAACTGCTTTTGCCCTTTCCATAAAATCTCCAGAAAACTAGTTGGCCAATGATGATACATTCTGTCAGCATCAGAGAAAAGCCTTGTTGGGATGTCCACTGCCCGCCATAAGCTTATTGAAAGGTCCCTGCTCCAGCAAAGAGGCCAACTTGGTCACCACACTAGAGGTCTGACATCTTTCCTCATCTAGGAAGTGGAGGTTCCTATTATACACTAACTAGTTCCTCTTTGATTAAATCTTTTTTTGATTAAATCTTTTTAAAGGTCAAAAATGTTTCTTTTGTGAAAATACTCTGTAAACCTCAAAATTCTGTAGACTTGTTACCTCTTATTTGTGAAGGCCATCATCATTTTGTACAGAGGATAATAGTCACACAAAGTCACATTTAAAAAAAAAATCAACTTTTTCATTTTCTCCTTTGGGAGGACTTTTGACATATATTGAGGTAGGCATAAATTTAGTCAGAATTGGATTTGCATATATTCCAATGAAACTGAACTTATAATATTTAGTTTATTCCGATTTTTGTGTCCTTTTTGGTGTGGGGTTGTGTGTGTGAAGTTCAGTCTTTTACCCCTACCTAGAAAAAGAACTTTTCATCCCTACTTCATATAAGATAATGCCGCTGGAAAATTCTGGTACTGTAATTGATACACAGAGTAGGTTCTCAGTAAATATGGATTGAATCTGAAGAATTTCATTGCAGGTTTGTCACTTGACCATTTCTTCCTTACTTCATAGGGGGAGGTCTAGCTGGGAAAAGAAAATCTGTGTTTTTTCTTGTAATTTTCTCTTTTTCTTTGAGTTTCTGGATCATTCTTTAGCTTAGAGAAAATAAAAACTTGTAAAACTTGTAAAATTAGAGGACTGAAGACCAAAATGAAAAAAAAAGGGGGGGTAATGTTTCATGAATGTGCCCTTTTGCAGCCTTACAGGAGATCATAATTATTGGCATAAAAAAGATAGCTGCTTTTCGTAACAGGAGCCCTCACCATTCAGGAGAAGGCCTCTGGAGCCTGGCAGCCATCTGCTGCTGCTCCCTAGTGGCTGCCCCAAACTGCGCAGATTGTCTAAATGTTGAGCAGAAGAGGAGAAAGGAGCAGCTGCTCTGGGGCTCTGGGGCTGCCTCTGTCCCCCTCCTCACCTCACAAATACTCCGCGCGGCTCATGGAGCAGGAGACGCACTGAGGCAAGCTGTAGTCTTCTCCACACCAGCTAGTTGCTCATTCCTCACACAAACTGCAAGTCGCTCTCAAATTTCCCCTCAGCTTTATTGAGACAAATTGACATGTAACGTTATGTAAGTTTAAGTTATATAAGTGACGATTATTTTTTATTATGTTCAGTTGGCCGCTGTATAGCCCGTCATTAGTCTTTGGTGTAGTGTTCAACGATTCATTACTTACGTATAACACCCAGTGCTCATCACAGCTCACACGCACCTCAGTACCCACCTCCTTGTTCCCCTTACCCCAACCTTCCTCCCCTCTGAAACCCTCAAATTGTTTCTGGAGGTTCATAGTCTCTTGTGGTTCAGCTAGCTCTCTTAATTTCTCCCCCTTTGGATTTCCCTCCCTTCCCCTATGGTCCTCTGTGCCATTGCTTATGTTCCACATATGAATGAAACCATATGATAATTATCTTTCTCTGCTCGACCTATTTCACTTAACATAATCCCCTCCAGTTCCAACCATGTTGATGCAAATGGTGGGTATTCATCATTTCTGGTGGCTGAGTAATATTCCATTGTGTATATGTATCCATTCATCTGTTGAAAGATATCTTGACTCTTTCCAATAGTTTGGCTATTGTGGACATCACTGCTATGAACATTGAAGTGCATGTGCCCCTTCTCTTCACTACACCTGTATCTTTGGCCATCTCCTTTTTTTTATTCCTGGTCCTTCTTCAGGATGCTAACTGGGAATGAGATTGGGAGACAGAGGGACTGTACTCAGAGGGTGTGGGATTCTGGCCAAACCCTATTCTGCTCTCCATCTTGCTACTTTTATTTCTTTAACCAAAAATTCCTCCCATGTCAGAGATGTATGTAAATACGTCATTTTATTTGGCTTTAGGTCAATCCTTTATGATGATATCACTGTTTATATGTAATAGGAACAGTATAAATATAAGACTATTAACGAGTTTTTCTCTCTAGGGTGCCTGGGTGGCTCAGTTTGTTGAGCAACTGCCTTCGGCTCAGGTCGTGATCCTTGAGTTCCAGGATCGAGTCCCACATCAGGCTCCCAACTCCATGGGGAGTCTGCTTCTTCCTCTAACCTTCTCTCCTCTCAAGCTCTCTCTCACTTTCTCTGTCTCTCAAATAAATAAATAAATTTTTTTTTTTTAAAAAAGAGTTTTTCACTCTAGTCTCTTTAAGGAGAATCACTTTTGCTATGCATAATCAGGTCTATTTGAGGGAAGAATCAGGAATCACTGAAATAAGCTTGTCTGATTTATATCGAGAAGATCAGAGAAAGAAATGAATATATCAAGCAGATGAGAGGTAGAGGAATAAAGAAAAGAACATGGGTTGGTTTGGTGGGAGATTTGAAAGTTAGAAAAGAAGAGTTTTTCAAGTAGCTGCCAAGTGTGAAAAGTACATACACAGAAAGGTAGAGAAGGGAGGGAAGGAGAGACAGAGAGAGAGAGAAAGAGAGACAGAGACAGAGAGATCTTGTGATCAAGAAAACTGCAGAAGAAAGCATGCTCAAAGAGGGTACAAAAGGATTTTAAGAGATTGTGCTTGGTTAGATGGGTTACGTACAGATTCATCTTTTGGAATTGCTAAGAAACTTCAATAAATATTTAACTTGCTTCCAAATTATTGTTTTGCTATTTAGTCACTATGCTATGAGGCAACTGAGTTTTCTGTGGTGATAGCATTCGAATGTAAAGTGTCATGCCCAGTGTTTTTTGGAGTAAATTATCACCTAGAATGTAGATTAGAATGGAATTTCAGTGTTTTACAGCTTGGAAATTGCACAGAAATTTCCAGATGATTCAATGTCATTGTGGTTGCCCCTGGAATACTATACCAGAGCTGGAGGGAAACTTTAGCTCCTTCTCTGATATTAGAATAATGGTTTGGGATGATAATCTACTCTTTGGCTTTGGATTGCTGTATGGATTACTTGTTTTTGTTTTGGGGTTGTTTCGTTTTGTTTTGCTTTTTGGTTGTTGTTGTTGTGGTTGTTGTTTTTGACTCAGTATTAAGTAAATTCACTGAATTAAGACAGCCTAAGAAGTTCCTTTAGGTAACTGCAGATTGGAAATTAGCCTTTTAAACTTCCTTCATAATATATCAAATATCTTAAGAAATGAGAGACCATTCAGAATGGATGTAGGAGGCGTGGCATCCAAGCCTGGATTGGTTTATGGACTAAAGTCCTATGCCACTAACTGAGGCTTTACCGTGAGGGGTTAGACTTGGATAGGAACAATGATACTAGGAATGTAAGGAATTGATGGCCAAGGACAGAAAAATCGGCTTCTGAGTTGTGGAAAGGAGTTCCTTCTGAAAGCCATGGAGGCCATAGAGTCAGCAACTTCAGGATTTGGCTCTAAGATATTTTCCTGGATTCAAAGCCCATATAACCTATGAAGAAGACTGCCTCACTGACCTAGAAAGGGAGCTGCAGAGTCAGTGGGGACTGAGGGTCTAAGTTTAACTTATGATCCGGCTTTGATATAAGGCAAGAAGAGTATACTACGCATTAAGACTGGAGGGAATTTATGCCCTAGGCCTGTGCAGTCAGAATCTTCACTGAGTTTTTAAGGAATAAAAAATTTAAAAAACATCAAAAAAGGTGGGAGGAAGGAAAAAGAGGCATAAAATAGTGTGGGCTGATTTTTGAGGAACTTCTGTAAAGTTTTTAAAGAAGGAAGAGACTTAACAGACCGTTGCAAGTATGAGAGATGCTAAAAATTAGGGAAAGATGACCTCATAGATTATGCTCTATGTTATGAATTCAGTCCTCTCTTGGTATTTGTGTGCGACATCAGTACACATTGGAATCACTTTTCATTATTTTGCTGTGAATTTGGTTTTTAAATATTATATAATATTGGACACAATTCACAGGGTGCACTGGCTTTGCAAGTGTTAAGGATATTTACAACCGAGGAAATAAATAAGGATATTTATTCCCAGCTTTACAAGGCTCAGGAAAGAGAAATGACTTACTCATGAGTCTTCACCGATAGCGCTTGACCAAGAAAGACTCCAGGTGCTTCTACTGTGTAATGGCTGCCTCCATTGGCCTCCATCCTGTTTCTTGTTACTAACCACTCTAGGAGGAGAGTGAGTGGAGGCCTGGGGGTGGAGGGCTAACGGTTGGGTGATGAGAAAAATATATCTGGTGCAAGACCTAAAATTCTGCTTGGAAATTCAAGTGCCAGGGTAAGAGAGACATAAATACAAGAAGAGAACGTAAAATTCACATTAATGTCTTAGGACATAGAATGGTCTTTGAAGGGGTTGGTGCCTCATAAATGCATAAATGTAAGAGTATCATAATCAAAAATATAAGAGTATCAGTAAAAAAAAAAATCTGGTGTGTGTATTTAAACAAATGTCATGTTCCAGAGTCCCACACTGATATTTGATTATTCAGTTATAGTGGTTTGGTTAATATTTTTCTTTTTTTCCTCCGCTTTGAAAACAAGACCCATGATTAAGTAGCTGATGTGGTTTCACTCTCTTTAACGGGTCTGTTGTCTATCCTCCCAGTCTATGGTAAAGCCAACGGGGGGGGGGGGGGGTGGAAAGAATCCCTAGAGAATTTAAGAGGATAGCAAGTAAGCTGGTTCTGAGACAGCTTGGAATTCAATAGGGCTGACAGAAGACAGTGAGTCATGTTATGCTATCCTGGCCTAATCGAGTCAGAATTCATCAGGGATCCTCTGCACGGGAAGTGCCAATTCCATGCCTTAACAGCCAGGACAATCGATGGCATCAGACAATAGATGTAGTCTCTGGGCCAGCCAGGAAAACAGTTGAAAAAAAAGGAGCCTGTTAAAAAAAAAATAGTGCACCACATTTTTGTGAGTGTCTAATTAAAAAAAAAAAAAAAGGAAAGAAAGAAGGAAAGAAAGAAAGAAAGAAAGAAAGAAAGAAAGAAAGAAAGAAAGAAAGAAAGAAAGAAAAAGAAAATGAAAAAAATGTAGTTCTAGCCATCCTGAAGGATTTCGGGTTACGATACATTTTAAAGACTTACTTCGTAGAAAAGAAAGCAGGGTGAAAACAGAGTTGGAAAACACATCTGAAGATTCAGGTAGTTAAGCTTTCAAACAAAAGCCAGTCCTGAGGGTGCAGCTTCATCACTGGCCACATGAGATGTGGGAAAATCCTTAGTGCCTGAGAAAAGTCATGTTTACATCTGGCATCAAAATGTGTTCATGATGAGTATATGGCTTTCCGAATTCATCACTTCCTTTTCTTACAGCCCCTCGGTCTGTGCTTGGGCTCCCTTGACTATTTGCAAAGCCTTCACTTGATCACGATAAACTCTGTGGCTTAGTGTTACAGAGTTCTCTATTGCCGCTGAGATCAGTGAATTTTCTTATTATGTCCAGCAATGATGACGAGTTTAATATTCTGCCAGTAACTATGGTAATATTTATGATGTCATGGTTTATTTATTAAGCTGATAGTTACTTTCTGGTGTTAGTGCACCGAACAGCATCGTTGACTGAACCCAGAATTTTGAATTTAGTTCCCAGGTTGCTTGGCGATGACAGCGGGGTCCTTTAAGATGGCGTTTTAAGTTTGACTTTTAAATTTGTTCTAAAGTGTTCATTTTAGAAAACTTCTTGAAATAGAATGTAAAATTCCCTGATGGTGCCTCTCCAGGTCTTGGGCCCAGTGCATCTCTTTTCGTTATCGGTCCTTTGTTTTTGTTCTTGTTTTTCTGGTGATAACTCCAAATCGTATTTTTATATCTGGAATCCTTCGTTTATCAAGTTATTTACACATTATGATAAGAAAGGTGGTGACTTGGTTCACTTTTGCGACCCTTCCCTCTCTCCTCTTCTGCCTGTGTTTGTTTTTATGGTATCCTGTTGAGATTCTGGTTTTTCTTCTGGTAAATTTTGTGACCATGGAAAGATATACTTAAGCCTCTATTTCTGACTCCCACCTTTAGACGTATATCTTATGACATAAATCTCAACTTTCTGCCTCCTAAGAAAAATATATTCAAACACACACACTTTATTCTGTTCTTTCTTCTCGTGCATACAACCCATTGTTTTTGGAGCCAGACTGTTCCTTTGGCATGATTAAGTTGTTAACATTTCGCCCTGTGCTTCTCTTTCTTTGTCCCTAGATTGACTACAAAAGTAGAAAACGAATAAACATTTACATTATTATGACTGTGTAAACATTATTTAAGGTCTGGGCTAAGACTCCATTTCCTCCTCCAAAACATCTGATGCCATCAACTTGGGCCACCCAAAGCAGAAAGTCACTGGCATTAAGGTCAGATGGGTCCTCTTTTCTTATACTCAGTGTTTTGGTTAATATTCAAATACCGTTTTCCTTTGCTTGATATTTAGACATAAAAATACTTGTCCTGATTTTCCAATCACCATTCTGCTTGTTTTCTCTTGCACATTTGTCATTGTTCTCTCTCCCTGTCTTCTCCCCTCCTTCCTTCCCTCTCTCTCCATTATCCTCATGGGCCTTTCTTCAACCACCTTGAAGATTTCCCTTCTGGACCTCTCTCTCTATTCCCAGCTTTACTGGTGGGAACAATTTCTAAGTGTACTGTATAACTGCCCTCCCCTGAATTCACCTTCTGGGATGGAATATCATCTCATGAGTTTCATGTTTTCCTCTTACATATTTTACTTCTTATGTTTTTGGGATATATCTTCAAATAAGTTCCCATGCCAGGGTACAAGGGAAGAAAACTAGTTCAGTAAATGTCCAAAAAAGGGCTTTATTCTGACTTGTAGTTAATGGATGGTTTGGTTGGATCTCGAAGCATTGAGAGAAAATTATTTTATATTAGAATTTTGAAGGAATTACTTGTTTGTTTCTAATATCCAATATTGCTAATAAGAAATACCTTTGTAAGAAACTGGAAGTGATTTGGTGTCTTTGGTTATTCCTTATACAGGAGACTCGGGGTGGGGGGCTTTTGTGTAAAGACTCATGTCCTCAGCACTGGAACATTTCTTTGTATGGTTTATTAGATATTATAGCACCCCTCAATCTTCTCTGATTTTTCTTTTTGGAATTCTATTAACCAAACTTTGTACCCTGTGGGATGATCCTTTATCTCGCTTACATTTTTCTCTCATATTTGTCTTTTTGCATTATATGCTCTACATGTTCTCAATTTTATCTTCCCCTCTTTCCAAATTTTAATTTCAACAATTATACTATTATCTCTGTTTTTTTAAGATTTTATTAATTTATTTGTCAGAGAGAGAAAAAGCACAAGCAGGGGGCGTGGCAGGCAGAGGGAGAAGCAGGCTCCCTGCTGAGCAAGAAGCTTGATGCAGGACTTGATCCCAGAACCCTGGGATCATGACCTGAGCCAAAGACAGAGGCCCAACCAACTGAACCACCCAGGCATCCCATACTATTATCTTTAATAGCAGCAGTTTTGAATCCTGGTTTTCTCTTTTAATGGCATCTTATTTTGTATTTGAATCTCTATAAATAATTATTTACAGTTTTTTAAAGTTCTTTTTTTTTAAGATTCTATTTATTTATTTTGGTGAGAGAGAGTGCATTGGGGGGTGGGGAGGAAGGAGCAAGGGAGAGTGAAAAACAGACTCTGAGCTGATCATGGAACCCAAGACAGGGTTCAATCTCACAATCCTAACATCACCATCTGAATCAAAACAAGAGTCAGATGCTTAAAGAACTGAGCCACCCAGGTGCCACTAAAGGTCTTTTTCATTCTGTGGAATACCTCCATTTCCTCCAAGATCAGATACTTTTCAGTTTGTTTATGTTCTGTTCTCTCTTTCCCTTCCTACTGTTTGGTGATAGTTGGTTTAAGAAATTCCTGGATAATTGGAATGGGTTTCCTCTGCTGCTGTGAAAAATAACTGACTTTTCCTCTCCCAAATCTCTGATCTGAAGCCAGGAATTCTGTGCAGGTGAGAGGAGGGTGGGGCATATCTCTTGGCAGGTGAAGGGGTTTTTTTTCTCCTGAGGAGAGCTAGCATACGTGCACACTAGAGGTCTTAGTATTCCTATTTATCTGCTTAGTTTCTTTAAGGAGAGCCCTCTGCTAGAGGGAGGTGCCCCCTCCTGGTTTAGAAAACACAAATAAATAAATAAACAAACAAACAAACAAATAAATAAATAAATAAATAAATAAATAAGTAAGTAAAGTCCTGTGTCGGTGACAGCTCCCTTTACATATTGTGGGATTACATAGTCTCTAATAACTTTATTGTTTCTTGCATATCTAGGATTTTACTGCAGAGGGTTTCTGGCATGATGGATAGCATATTTAGGAGCCCTTTCCTTACCCTAGTCCAGCAGTGTCAATGTGGTTTTGAAAGTAACCTCATAAAATGTTGTCTTACTTAGGAAGAGGGTAATTATCTATTCGTTGTATAGATAATTAGATTTGGGAAAGAAATGACAAACATCATCAGAGTGATACTGAAAGCTGGTCATAACTTAAGCTGCCAATATTCTAAATATATGCTCTTAAGGCAAGATTTTTGTTGGGATACTTGTGAATGAACATATGAATTAACTGGATGCCCACTTTCCAGAAAGAGTTCTGAAATTTGTTTTTGCCGTTCCACATGCCTGGTTTTCCAAGGATAGGGTAGCCAGAAGAAGTGGTAATTTATGGGTGGGGATGTTGGGGAGAATATCAAAGGGTGCTCCTGAACTTTTTAAATAGCTTTATAATTTGGCATCAGTGGCATTCAGGGAAAGGAAGGTGTTTTTCAAGAACTCTTCAAACTTCTAATAAATGGGTAATAGTAATAGTTCCGAACTAAATTATTCATTACCACTTATAAAAACTTCTTCAGAGACTTCTAGTCCTTGTCAGTGGGCAGGTTGCTTCCTGGAGTATAGAAGATAATTTGAATTTCTAATTTCTGATTTATTTTATATTCATACAATGAAGTTGGCTATTGCAGCCAGAGTGGCTTAATGCTTTGAGCCCTAAAGTTATAATTCGAAATATCCTACCTGACAGATGTTTAGGACCCATATCCCACTCCATGCTCACCGATGCAAGGATTTTTCATCCAACATTATTCTATACTGTCTCCCAGTGGGGGAGTGCAGGTAAACCGAAATCAAATATAAAATGACTAAAGGCCAGAAAATATGAATATGTCATGTAGTGAGTAGGCATGAGGAAAAGTGCTGATTGAAAAGAAATGAGAAGGGAAAGAAGCAGTGGGTGGTGCGGGGGGTGCAAGTGAGTGAGCCAATAAGAACCAAAAGAAAATATCAAGTTAACTTTAGGAAGCAAGGAGATTGGAGAAGGATGATGCAGTCTAGAGTCAGAGAAGGGTTAAAAGGAAAATCAGAGTGTTCTGGTCTTGAAATCCAAGTGAATAAGCAATAAACTCACATTTCAGGTGACTAGAGAGAGAACATTTCATCATGTGGGGTAAGTTGTTCTTGGAGCCCTGATTGAAAACTCTTGAGCATTTTTAAGGACTGGAATTTTTAAAAAAGGATAATTTCTGGGATTGATGTTGTTTAGATCTGAAAACCTGGCAGAACTGGGACTGCCTTGGATGTCTGTAATTTGCCTGTCTGTATTCAGCCTGCAGTCCTAACACCTTGCAGCCAATAATAGATTTTCTTTTCCAAATGGATAGGACGTATTGTGGGCTAACTTAACGTTGTCAGAGGAGTGTAGGAGAAGACGTGCTTTATTACCGCATATTAGTGGGAGAAACCGCTGGGCCTCTAGAATCGTCCCTTTAGAACAGACTGACCCCGGCTGAGGAAAGCTTCCTCCCTGAAAGTTCTCCACCTGATTTCATTCCAGTTTGGGTGACAGCACGTTAACACGATGGTCTGTCCATATTTGACCGGCAGCTCTGAGCTGGATATGAAGTGTCCTTTCTTCTTGCAGTAGAATAAAATTAGAAATAAAATTCAGTTTCAGCATTTTTGTTTCTTTTTGAACAACTTCAGCATATCTGGGGAGAACAAAAGTTTCATTACGGGGAGCCTGTCAGGATTGTTAAATACCTCAATTGGAAAGCACCTCTTTCCAAACAATAGTTACTTGGTATTTTTGCCAGCTTCATTATAGGGAGCAAATTAGGGAAACATTGGCTTGTGGCTACGTTATGTAAAACAAAAAATAAAATTGGATTAAGAAACTACTCAGGCTTTAGATGGCCCACTGTTTTGAGAGAAGAAGCAACATTTTCCTTCTGTGTGTACTTGCAAAGCTTGTGTGTGTTCATTTGGAGCCGCTAACATTTGAGGCATAAATCAAAGAAGAATAATTTTGAGAAGTATCATAGAGTGGTGTTTTGAGGAATCACGAGGATGGGGCTGAATCATTGCTGTTTAGCAGTTAATTTGCAAAGGTATTGTTCTTTGGTTTGTTTTCAGGGATTACATGTCTTGATTTGCTCTTCTCCCTGATTTCCCTCTGAGTCCTGTCGACCTTGATAGAGATTTTACATTTGCTTAGCATGTTTCACCTGCGCTCGATCCAAATCCTTTTCATGATTTCCAACTGATTAAAGAGCTACAAACAATTGTCATGATACTGAAGCTGCCAGGCAGACTCCAGTATCACCTTTTTTAAGTTTTAATTTTGGAATAGTTCCATTTACTTTTTAACCTGATCAACACATTTGAAGTCAGGGTAGACGTTATTAACTGAAATGAGGGAAAGCCCTTTTATAATACTTTTTAGCAGACAACAGATTAGTGACCTGCAGATCAATTTAGGAGAGTAATCATTTAGCCCAAAGTCAAACTTTTAAAAGGTCTGCAAACATCTGGGGTGCCTGGTGGCACAGTTGGGTGAGTGACTGACTCTCGGTTTTGGTTCAGGTCATGATCTCAGGGTCATGGGATTGAGCCCTGCGTTGGGCTCAGCAAAGAGTCTGCCTGAATTTCCCTTTCCCTCTCCCTCTGCCCTTCCTGCCTCCCCTTCAAATAAATAAATGAATCTTTTTTTTTAAATCTTCAATAATTTGTAATTATATAGAATTAAAATAGCACAGAGGGACAAGATAGAAAAGCCACGTAGTCATGTAAAGAGAAAAGAAATGTAAAGCAGAGAGCCGTGTGTTCTGTATGCTGATGAGGTAACCCTAAACTGTTTAGTTTTTAAAATCGACATCAGCACTGAATCACTTATGTTAACAGAATTTTTTTTATTTAAAAAATGAAATCATTTAGAAAATCTTTTATTTCTTGGAATGTATCTTTTTCATTGTTGTTATATCAGTGTAAGTGTGAATAATGTATTTGATGTCATGAAAACTCAAAAAATCTTCAACTGAGTAATAAATTCACGTTGGAAATGTCTGAGTCAAAAGGAGGTAATAGTGTTTGGAGGATTCCCTCCTTTTTGCTTTCTCAGCCATCTCTGTTCTGTTCTTCGTTCTGATTTTGAGATCCTCACACTGATAGAAAACCACAGCCAAATTTCTTCCTTTCTTGTTATTAAAAATGGTTTACTAAATAATTTTGATTTATAGTGGTATAAATAAAACCGTGTTTATTTCTTCCGTTCCTATCCTTTAGAAAAGCTGAGTACCAATTCCATAGCTTTCTGATCATTTTTGCCTACCAAAACGAATCCAGCATCATTTGGAATGCAATTTCATATCCTATTCAAAGCTCTACCCCTCACTTTTCCAGGGTAGAATAGCGCTGTTACTTTGGCCAACAGAAGTGTGAGTGAGGGCTTGTGGGCAGGGATTGGAGCAGGAGTGTGTGTGTCCAGGGTTGGTGTTCTCTCTATGGACATCTTACTTCCTTCTCTCTACAGCTGAGAGGGAGCAGGGACAATAGGGGAGACTAAGTTCTCCTCATCTGACTGGAGGCTTGTCAGTGATGGGAAAACACCTTTTTTCTCACTCTGATTCAGTCTGGTTCCAACTGCTAGTGATCTTGGCTGACAGAGAGTTTCCAAATCAGTAGTATGTGTGATTTCCTTGAGTTCAGCTTCAACCTCACATTTTCTTTGATGAGGAGCCCTTTAGAAAACAGCCCCCATGAGATCGCTCCTTCCTTGCTATTGATCAAAACTTTTTGACCAGGAGAGATGTGACTCTGCCTTATTGTATGACTCAGAGGCTGCTGGAAAAGTTTATGGTTCTGGCCTATTATCGAACTTCTATATATTTTTTTTCACATAAAAGTGACGCCATTTGAACTACTAAATCCTTTCCCCCATCTCCAAGGTCCTAGAAGCCACCCACTATCCCTAAACATAACCATAATCATCACCCTAAATTTTTACTCTGAACTGGATAGGATATTCTGTTATTATCATTTTTATCCCATTTGTTCAGGCTCCTCCAGCAAGCCTCCAGCCTTTAGAGATCTCTAGCAATAAGCACTCTTTCAGCTGGCATACACTTCACACATGTTGGGACACGTATCAAGAGATTCTAAAACACCATCTCACACCCATCTGTCTAGTGGTAGCCCCAGGTTACCTGCAGGATGTGTTATTCAGCAAACCTCCACCCAGGACACCAGTAGTCTCTGCAGGTGGTTTGGTTGGCAAACCTTCATTCTGAAGAGGGGAGCCAGTAGCCTCTTCCATGAATATTGCTTTTCTCTGGAAGCTGGTGAGCCTCAGATGGATGACCTCTCCACCAATCTGTTCCCTATGCAGATGAGAGATTATGGTTAGGGTGAGGTGAAGGCATCCATATATATTTTTTAAGATTTTATTTATTTATTTGACAGAGAGAGAGAGATCAGAAGTAGGCAGAGAGGCAGGCAGAGAGAAATGCAGGTTCCCTGCTGAGCAGAGAGCCCAATGTGGGGCTTGATCCCAGGACCCTGAGATCATGACCTGAGCTGAAAGCAGAGGCTTAACCCACTGAGCCACCCAGGTGCCCCACAGCATCCATATTTAAAGTGGGGGTGATTTTGGAGTATCTTGGTTGGCCTTCAAGATAGCTCGCTGACTCTTCTGAATGTAAATCAAAGGCAATTTGGGGGCAATTCTTTCCGGACTTGAGCTTTGGATTTTACTTGGATTTCTGGGATAAAGAAAAATCCCACCCAACATTCTGTTACACTATGATTTCTTAGTGTTTTCACTGGTGAAGTGAGAGGCAATGAATGTTGCTGGCTAAATAGATAGGCAGAAATTCTGTTATTATAAATGGGGGACTTAAGAAAGTGGTTCAAAATATCAAGAATTTAAAAATACCATTGATGTCATCATTAACTGAGAGTAGAGGGCAATGCCTACATACTGTGCAGAGCAAAAATGCCTTACTAACTGCATTATACCAGGGAAAGTACGTATAAGTGCCCAGAGGGCTATAGGATTGCCACATTCATTATAAAGGGCTTTTAAGCCTAAAAGCATCCTGCCCACGTATTATATCCTGGAAAGTGCTGCAACATTTTGAATATTACTTAACCATGCATTTCTTTCATAATTCTTTGTTTTAGTCGTCTTTTTGACATTTAGAGCTCATTTAGTTAAAGCTTTTCCTTATTTTTAAGATCAGTTATACCTAAACTTCATTTTGTAATTCAGATTCTTAAGTTTTGTGCCACATTGAAACTTCTTATTTAGTTTACTTTGAGCATTTCTTTAACAATAAACACTTGGTATTGCATTACTTTGAATGAAATTCAATGCAGTCAAAATCCCTCATGCCAGGACTCTCTGGTCCTTTAAGACTAAAATATTGACTAGAAAGCTAACCAACCATTACCAGCGACCCATGGTAAGTAGCTCAGCATGCATTGGAAGTGAACACATTTCTTTTATCACAAGAAAATGACAAAGTCTAAGTGATGCCTTTGACAGACACAAATAGAATCTTTTCTCATTTCTCTTATTCCAGAATTTCACCCCAAACACTTCTTTATAAAGCTTTGGACAGCAAGACACTTTACCTCTCAACCTTAGTTAGTCCTTTTAATGACCCATCGGGCTTAGTGTTTCATGATTTTGTTATCTCTAACTCTTTTATATGCACCTTTTGGATCATACTGCCAAGTTTCAGGGCTTTGGGAAATATTTTTTCCAATTGTCTATATTATTTGAAAATATAAAAGAAAATGTCTTATACATCATCCACCCAATTTAAAGAAAAATGAGAAAATCCATGGATGGATGAGAATTTATCAACCGTTGCTATTGGCCACAATATTTATATTATCATTTTGCTAATAATATAGCATAAAATCCTGAGTTGGGTTTTGTTTTCCTACTTTTGTAGTTCTTTTTTCCCTTAAGGAGATACAAGATCTAAGATGCCAATCATAGTAATTATGGTGGACCAGGTAAAATAATGGAATATATATAACTGTCCAGTGTGGACAGTTGGTGGGATCAGTAGATCATGTAATGAATCTGTCAGAGGGAGGAAAGCTGACTAATACAATTTTAGATGGGACTCATTTCTAGTACTGAAACTCAAAATAAGGAGAGGAGTTGAGCCATACCTGGGTGGCTCAGTCAGTTAAGCACCTGCCTTCAGCTCAGGTCATGATCCCAGGGTGCTGGGATCAGGTCCCACATCAGGCTCCTTGCTCAGTGGGGAACCTGCTTCTCCCTCTGTCTGCTGCTCCCCCTGCTTGTGCATGCTCTCTCTCTCTCTCTCTCTCTCTCTCTTAAACCTTAAAAAAGAAAAAAAAAGGAAAGGAGTTGGGGAAGCTCTCATAACTTCATGGGCCACTATAATAATTAAATTAAACACAGGATTGCCATTTATTGATGTATTTTTTAAGATTTTTATTTAACAAATTTGGTAGACAGACATTTTATCCATCCTCATTGAATATCACACTATTTTCACCCTATTCCTGTATCATCAATCTCAGAATTGTTTAGTACTATCTTCAAAACGGGAATGTTCATACTTCAGAATGGTACTTAGAAAATTATTTCAGTGCGTATTTATGGCATTTTTGGTTTTCTTGAAGAAACCTGCGAGATAGTAATCTATTCCCTATATAAGACCTAACTACTCACCATACTGTGTTTTTATCCAAAAAGGACAAATTTTGTCTGTGGTGTTTTGTTTTTGTTTTTGTTTTTTTACATTATACTTTTTGGTATTTTGCTGGTTCATTTCACTTCTATGCAGAGATTTCCATTTATTTATTGACTCATTTATAAGTAACAATAGAAGCTGACTGAATGTACTGCTCCTGTTATTTGAGATCTTGAGATATAAACAAACATCTTTCTAAAATTTATGAATCAAGAATGCAATAGTTTCATATAATTTTTTTTTCTCTATTACTTTCTACCTTTCCATTAAATAGATCAGTGTTATTTGGGGCTTTTTAAACCAGATGGAATATTAGCTATTCATTATAAGTAGAAGCCTTGCTACTAACTTGACTCCTAGTTACAAATCAATGACTTATGTAATCACTAATATAGACTGAAAATTATATGGGTTTGAAAACTTCACTGCCCAACATTTTTATGTTCTTTCATCTGAAATAGAAGTTCAGTAATGCCTTTAAAAAAATGAAGCAAAGGCATAGCAGGATGTAAGTGTTAACAGCTGATATATACGTGCAGATTAGGCTTTCCCTCTGACTATGCTGCTTTCTATCTTTGGGTTAGATTTCAAGCAGCAATACATTTGTTGCTCTAGCTTTCCCAGATCATAAAATGATTGTGTCTGTTGACATGATTACAGATGTTGCTGTTCAAGACTATCCAGAATTTCAAAGAAAAAACATAGTGTATCCAATTGCAAATGGAGGCACATGTGACTTTCAGAGGCATTCAACTCACTACTCTTGCACTGAGGCTATGCAACAGGAAAAGTGAGACTGAAATCTTCAGTTCCCATATAAAATCATGGTTTACACTCATAACCACGTAGAGCCCTGAAACATAGCCTCAAATATTCCTGTACAATAGCAAGAATTCACCAGATCAGCTGAGCACTTTTTAGTTCTGATTCTCAACACATTTCCCCCCTACTCTTGTCTCATTATAGGTTGTTAAGCCATTTAGATGGCATTTTAGAAGGAACCGAGGCCCAACCAGACAATTTGATCCATTCTAGAATTATCTAGGATGTCAGTAATTGAGATGGGTCTCAACTGAGATTGAGTCTCGTTGAAGTTGAAACTCTTCAACCGGTGTTGAAATTACTAGTAGCCGACACTTGCTTCAAGATCAGTACTAGACTTATTTTGCCTTTCCAGCTGTCTGCAGCCCATTCCCTGTGCACAGTACTCATTCTGCTATTTATACAAAATGATTTGCTCTGGCAAAATGCCTAGTAAGTGCCTTGCATCAGTACCAATCCCTCTTTACTAAGGTGGCAACAGGGCATCTGAGCCTGGCTTTGTCACATGTGTTAGGTTTTTTACATATTTGCTGTCCTTGGGACACTTGACCCTGAGCATTACCCAGTCTCACCCTGATACAGCTGCCTTGGCTCTCCCTTAAGATTTCAGAGTTTTCTTCTTCCAAACCTTCTAACAAGGAGGAAATCACCAGTGAGGCATTGCTGTCTAGTCTGCTGCACTTGCCAGCCAGTCTGAGATAGTGAATGTTACGGGAGAAGATCTGTGATTCCTTCTTTAGGGAGCAGCACCCCTGCAGGCAGCTCATTCATCGGGGCACGAACAGGGCTCTATTTTATTTTTCTTTTTGTATTTCTTCTTCATGCTGTCCTCCAACCCCTCTCTTCGAAACAATACCTATTATTATACCCATTTTTTTGCTCATGTATTTTTATGGATTCTAAATAAAACTAAAGACCCTAATGAAGAAGCCTCGGCATTTATACCAAATTAGAAAAGGAAACTAAGGGCATGCAAGGGAACTGACACTCTCTTCAGAGGCTAAGTACTTTTTTGGAACAAAAAACACATTCCATTTAGAGTATTTTCTTTGTATCTTTCTTTTTTTTTCTTCTTTTTTTTTAATAGTCTCAAGCATGACTGATGTTTGCAGTACTGGAAGTTCCCTCTGAAAAATGAGGAAAAGTTTCTAGCTAAAATTTATAAAAGCATGTACGCTTTTTTTTTTTTTTTTAAAGAGAAGTGCTTCTCTACTGTAACTCTAGACGAAGTGTCCTCCCTGTGACCTGTTTTAAAGCTTTACAATCCAGGTGCCAATCTGAAAACCACAAAACAATAACTTTGTTTTTAACTGCTTGCCTCACTTTGAGAACTGAAATTACTCAAACATGCATTTGCGCTCATGAATAATTTTGTTTCATGGATACAAAGTGTTTTATTTCTCATTCAAGTGACTTTAGACAAAGGGGGTTATTTCTCCAGCTGTATGTATCTAACCCAAAAGTAATTTATTACTTGGAGAAGTAAAGATAAGAGAGCACTCAAGCTGTTTTTTTGGCATTTCCAAGATGAGACTATGTTCACTTTTCAAGTGGACGTGTTTGGTTCCTTATAGACAGAGCCATTGTATTTTATTTTAGTATTCTGAGATATGACTTTTCCTTGGCATGTCCTTTTACAGCAAATCAGATTGCTTTTCATGGGCATTACCAAATTTTAAGCGGAGAGGATTCAAATGTAGTATTCAGAGTGGAATGCATTTCTTGAGAGCATTTGCATTCCACCCTTATTTTACTCAAAGAGGAATAAAGTATCGGGCATTTATAGCTATACAAATAAACTCCCAACATAAAAACAAAGCAAACTACAGAAGCTGAAGAATGGTAGCAAATTGCTAGTAGGTACTCATTCAGTGATCTGAAGTGTCAAATAGCAGAACCCTCAGAATAAATTATTTGCCTTCAAGTTAATGTAATAATCAATTATAACAATTAAAAAAATTATAAACAATTAAAAAAATGGACAATTTGAACAACTAACAAGAGCATGGAAAATAGCAAGTACAGTAAATGCTGGTGTTTGTGATAATTATTCATTTCTAATAATGGTCATAGTTCTACACAGTGGTTTATGTGTGACAAGGCAGGAATTCTGGTCTATAGATGTTCCTAGCACTGTGTAAGCTGATAGTGAAGTAAGATAAGTCTAGCCAGCCTCTGTTGGATTCAGCCTAGCTCTTAACCCAGGTTATGAAGATCATCTCTTGGCCTGAACTATTCATCTGAAGCTCCCTTCGTTATTTGCGTACTTGGCTTCTTCACATCTAGCTATGGAAACCCTGTTTGCCATTTGGCTTCATCTCGTGGGATTAGGCTGTAAATTGCACTTACTCTGCTTTATTCACATGGAACAGATTAAGCTTCCTATGAATCTATCAAGAAGATAAATTGCATCTGCTTTGTTCTATTGGTGTTTCTGTTCTAAATAGTTTTATTTATGTTTGTTGTACTTGTTTGGGCTTTAGGTGTTTCCTTGAACTTTGAGATCATAATTTATTCTAACTGCTCTTACCCCTTCATTTTGAGTTATAAGCCACACATTCTTCATTTCCCTGGTAGTCCTCTAAAAATAAGAGTGATCTATGTCAACAAATTGGAATCTCAATTTCCAATTTCATCTTTACTTCTTGTATTTATTCTATTATTCTCAAAACAGGAAATAGAGAGTTGTTTAAGAAAGACAAATATTAGCCATAGGATGCGGTATTACTCTTACAGTATTCTAAACAAAATTATATAATTCAGTGCCCTGAAAAATAACACATATAACAATAAAGAGGAAGGCTGAAAAAAATTAGAAAAAAATGAACAAAAAACTACTTCTGAAGAATTGTAAAAATAATTTTAATTAACTCTCCTTTCTATTCTGATTTCCTCTTAAAAGCAGAGAACTATTTCTAGGTTGTGTTTTACAAATGTGCTTTGTCTTTTTGTTGTTCTTATTTTCTCCCATGTCACTCTTTTGATTTATTCTTTTTTTTTTAAAGATGTTATTTATTTATTTGACAGAGAGAGACAGAGCAAGAGAGGGAACACAAGCAGGGAGAGGGAGAAGCAGGTTTTCTGCCGAGCAGGGAGCCTGATGCGGGGCTCAATCCCAGGACCCTAGGATCAAGACCTGAGCCAAAGGCAGACATATAACAACTGAGCCACCCAGGCACCCCTCTTTTGATTTATTCTTTAGTCGTTTCTCTAAAACTTCACTTTACATGTTTTGATTTTTATCTATAGATTTTTTTGATACTCGTATGTATGCACCCATACATTACTGCTTACAGGGATGCAACTCTATTCAAACTGCAACCAAAAGGTCAAACATTCTTTAGAAAGCTCTATTTAATTTAACTCATTTTAAATCTTATTTGAGAAAAGATGTATGTATGCTTATATAAGTATATAACCTTGACAAATTATTATATGTGTATGCCAAAGATAAGCTTTGAAATCGAAAAACAAACAAATCAACAATCAAAGAATACAATGAGATCTGGGAGCAGGCCAGAAATGCCTTTTTCACATCATCTGTAGTCTGGTGAGTAATGAAACTAACTGCCCTGCCATTGGCAATCCAGAACGCATTGAGCCTCTATCTTGAGTTTGTGTGTATTCTTATATTTTTATTTTATTTTATTTTTTTTTAATTTTTAATTTATTTATTAGAGAGAGAGAGACTGAGAATGAAAGGGGACAAGGTCAGAGGGAGAAGCAGACTTCCCGCAGAGCCGGGAGTCCGATATGGGACTCGATCCCAGGACTCCGGGATCATGACCCGAGCCGAAGGCAGTCGCCCAACCAACTGAGCCACCCAGGCGCCCTCTTATATTTTTATTGATAAACTTTCATTGATTTGCTTTCCAGCTGGAGCCCTACTTATATGTGTGCAATTTTCAGGAACATGATCACCTACCAAACCTCTGGAGAAAGTGAAACAAGCTTGTGTGTTGGAATGCAATGGAGTCATATTTCATATCGTAGTCAATACAGTTGGGTTAAGCTCTATGAGCTTAATATGGGAGTCCGAGTTCAGATTGCTAAGCCGGACCAGATGTATCAGAAAGTTCATGTTGTGCTCTGGGAGACAGACACACATTCTAATCCACGGAAAGCAAAGTGCTGCATCGATATTGAGATTCATTGGTTTATATGATAAATTCACCTTTCAGAGTTGCTTTCGATCAAACCAAATATTGTTTCAGGGAACAGGTAACAAAGTAACAGGTAACAAGGTAACAGGTAACAAGGTAACAAAGCTGACATTTTAATATTCTATATCCATTTTTGAAATGACAGAAAAGATATATTTTTGGAGCTGCATCATTGGTGTGATAAGTGTATAGAGATCTCTGGATAACAGAAGTTGTTCGGCATTAAGTAGTATTGTTGTGCTTAATTAATACCACCCCAAGAAAACAGCCCATGAGATATGTCAGTCATACAGTAATGGGACTATAGCAATGATATACCAGAGCTGTACACTTTTTGGATAAAAATTTTATGCAGAGAATGGAACATCTGAGTTTTTTCCCCCGATAATTTATCTGTCGTTTATTAGAATTATTTCAGAGTAGGAAATATAAAATAGAACACCTCATTCAAGCAGGAACTAGGGGAGATGTCAGATGTATTTTGGGAAGAGGACTAGCAGCAGCCACAGGGACAGGCTGAGCACATAGAAAGTGGAGAGAGGGATTGATGATGGTGGTTGGCGATGATCCTCACTTTCCTTAGGAGACTTACCTTATTCTAGGACTTCTGTGCATATTCATTTTTTCAGTCCTTAAAAAAACCCAAAACACTTAAAGGAAGATATTATTGTTATTTTTTTCCACTGCAAAATAATTTTTATTGATATCCCAACAACTGCACAGTCTGCTCCTGACATTAAGCTCCTTCTTCCTTTGCAATTTGGTCTTTCTTAAGTGGGCCCATGAATGCTTTCCTCTCCTCTGTAGCCTGGAATCAGCCATGGCCAAACTGGGAGGTGGTATCGATGAACTTAAGGTCAGTTGAAGTCAGGTATTATTGACCTGTTTTCACAAATGGTGAAACTGAGGCTCAGAGAAATATGTTTCGTAAGTTGTAAAACAGAGATTTAAGTCCTGATCTGATTCCGAAACCTGATGTTCGATCTGATCGTTTCAGCATCTCTGCCATGTACTCATTGTGTCTCTTCAAGTTTTGTTGCCTTTTAGTATGCCTGGTAATATTTTATTGAGAGCTGGACAAGATGTGTTGGGTAAAAGTTGCTGCTGTAAATAGGCTTTAACAATGTGGTGGTAAGGTTTTGGGAGGGGAAGCAATGTATGGTTTCAGGATTAGTACTCAGTATTCTAATGAGCCTGTGCTTCTGGACTGTGAACTTCACCCCTTCAGGGTGACAAAATGGCTAGAGTGGGCCAGAGTTGGGTATTCCCCTTCCTTGAGGTCCGTTGGGCTCTGCTAATACTGCAGCAGGTAAGACTAGTTAAGTAACCTGTTTGACAGTTTCCCCCAGGGCAGGCCTTGTTAAAAAGAACAGAGTACTCTGGGTGGCTCAGTCAGGTGAAGTATCTGATTCTTGATCTCAGCTCAGGTCTTGATCTCGGGGTGGTAAGTTCACGCTCTACTTTGGGCTCCACGCTGAGCATGAAATCTATTTGAAAACAAAACAAACAAAGAGAAAACAAAAAAACACAGAGTACTCTGGTGTGAGAAGCATGAGATTTTTCTCTGATATTTACTGTGAGAACCTAGTTAAGCTCCTAGAAATAAATCTCACAAAATTGTGGGGTTCCCTAAGAGTAGGTGCCACTGAGTTTTAACTCAGAGTTGTCTACCTTAAGCCTGTAGCAATTACAGTTCAGAGTTCCCTACCCCAGCACTGGTTCCCAAGGTGGTTTCTATGAAGGAGTCTCTGGTCCCATAAGCTGTAATTTTCTCTCTTTGCCTTTTTTGTTGCTCCTACTCTCAGGAACAGGGATACCCTGTTTCCTCAACTGTCTTAGAAGCATTTTTGATTTCTCAGTCTGCTCAGTTTTTCACATGTTGTCAGGATGGATTAGTGACTTTCAAGCTCCTTACATGTAGAACTGAATAGTAGTATTTTGATGACCAAAAATGGAAATATGGTATTCTAGGCAGAGACAAAACAAGAGCAAATAGAGAAAGAAAGCCAAAATATATATTCAAGAAAAATGAATACAAAATTGGATGAGGCATATAATTCCTGAATGGTCTTTTTATGTAGCACTCAAAAGGCTGGAGAGGGTTTGAGGGCTTAAAGTTAGGTTTCCAAATTTTATTTTTGCTTTGTGTCAGTGAGGAGTCATTGTAAGTTTCTACCAAGGAAGGAAACAAGTAAAAGAGGATGTTTAAGATATTTTTATTTGGCCCTGATATATATGTGGAAGATGGATCAGATGAGAAAGGATGGCTAGTTGCTAGATAAGTTGTAGGGCTAGATAAGACAATGGATGGATAAATGAAAAGATTTACACAGTGGCTGATATTGTGTATGAAATTCAAATTGGACAAAATTAGGGAAATCAAGGAGAAAATTCCCTACCAAATAAGGAATACAGTTTTAGATATGCTCTGCTTTATTTCCCATGTTTTGTCTCTGTCTCACAGACTTGGTCAGCAGGCCATTGGTAATGCACTAGTTGGCAAGAAACAAGTTCAGGATTGAGGTAGAGCAAGGAGATGTTTGAAGCCAGGGGAAGTATAGGGAGGGGAGGCATCTGATAAAGAAAGACAAGTTGTGAAACATGAAGGATAGAAATTTGGGCAGGGTAAAGGGAAGCAACAAAGAAAGAGAACCAACATTTATGCCACCAAGAGAAGCAATGGTGATCGTGTTGAAGATGTCAAGAAAAGAGGGTTTCAAAAAAGAAATGGGTTGAGGAGAGGTCATCAGACTTGAATCTGATGTTTTCTCACACAGTGTTTAAGATGAGTACATTGCGAAGGCTGGTTTGCATGGCAATGATGGTGCAGAGGGAATAAAACAATGTTGTACAAGATTAGTTAAGAAAGAGGAGAGAAGGAACACAGCAGCTAAAGAACACAACTATGTCACAGACTATTTTCAAGGTCTGGGAGATCAAGATATGTTTATAAAGCAATATAGCATACTATATTTCACTATATTATATATTAAATTTTGTATTTTCTTATCCCCCCCTTTTGGTATCTGTGATTACCTCTGTAATATCAGAATTAAGGCTGTGTATTTGAGGGTTTTTTCCTTTTGTTTCCCCCCACAATTTAGGCTTGCCAGCTGTCTGTAAATTTTATTGGCTAGTCCATAAAAAAACTGTTCTTGGATGTTGGTTTTAATTAATTCACCATTATTCTGTCTTCTAGGTCTTTAATGTGTACTCTTATTGTTATTAATTCTCCCCTCGACTTTTCTTAGTTTAATGCTGTTATTTTTGCCTAGCTTCTAGAGTTGAATACTGAGTTCATTTATTTTTATTATTTTTTATTTTATAATGAAAGCATTAAAGAAGACAAATTTTTGTTTTAAATACAGAACTCTGTATGCAACATTCTCATATTTTATTTCTAAGTGGCCCTAATTGCAGTTTTGACTTGACTTTTTGAAGGAAGTCATTGTTTAATTTCTAAGTAGTTGCATTTATGTTTATGACTTTATTTCTAGTTACACTAGAAACTGTCATCAGAAAATGTGGTCTAAACAAGGTCATCTTGTTTTATCTTAATCTATTAAGAACTTATTTATGATTTCTTTTTTTAAAGTTTTCATTTAAATTCTGGTTAACATACAGTGTAATATTAGTTTCAGGTGTGTAATATAGTGATTCAGCACTTCCTTACAACACTTGGTGCTCATCACAAGTGTACTCCTTAATCCCAATCATCTATTTCACCATTCTCCCTGCCCATCACCCCTCTGTAACCATCAGTTTGTCTGGAAAGAGCCTAAATGTCCATCAGGAGATGAATGGCTAAAGAAGATGTGGTATATATACAAAATGGAATATTACTCAGCCATCAAAAAGAATGAAATCTGACCATTTGCAACAACATGAATGGAGCTAGAGAATATTATGCTAAGTGAAATAAGTCAGTCAGAGAAAGATACATACCATATGATTTCACTCATATGTGGAATTTAAGAAATAAAACAAGTGAGCAAAGGGAAAAGAAGAGAGACAAACCAAGAAAGAGACTCTTAACTATAGAGAACAAACTGATGATTCATTTTTAAATACATGTTCTCTGAGCTCTAGAATTTATCCATTTATCATTTTTCTAACATGTCTTTTTCTTGTCGTTGCTTGCTTTTTTGCCCATAAAAGCATGTTCAAGTTATATTTTCATTGAAACATGGTGGCTTGGGATCTAGATTTTTATAATTTTATTTTTTTGGCTTACACTTCATGTTCTTTTAAACTTAATAGTTGTATCCAGTTTTATAACTTGATTTACTCAAATTTTTGTAGATTTCTCAGATGTTTCAGTAGTCAGGGTGACATCTTTTATGGTTTCCTCTCTGAATTTCTCAAGTGTGCTTAATTTTCAGTAGACTGGATTACATATTCAAAAAAAGTTTTCCAATAAAGTGTAGTTTCAAATGTTATGTTTTCTCAGTGATGATATATCTAACAAAATTTTCCTCTAGTCCTCGAATGTGAAAGAAAACTTCACAGGTTTTTAATTATGTGATCATAAGAGTTTCTCCTAAAAAATATACTTCTTTTAATTCTGTATTTGTGTCATGGTGGAAATGTTTGAGACCATCTTTATTTTTATTTTTTACTGGATAAGCTTTTTTTAGTCTTGTTTGATTTATATTGGGCTTTTCTTTCATCTTGTACCTCCTCCAAAATGTTTATATTTTATCAGTGTCCCTTGCATTAATTTCCCTTCCAATCTCTTTACCTTTGATCTTTTGAGCAGAGAAATGTTTTCTTTCTTCATTCCTTTGATTGTATTTTAGCATAACAATTGTTTTGGTTTCTCCTGTAGATATGTTAGTTATCTGTAGTTTTCTCATACTCTTTACCTTCTACTGTCTTCTATATTTTCTAAGCATTGTTTCCCTCACTGTATTTTTTTTCCTTGATGGTTTGAGAAATTTTATAAGTTGGTCTCTATGTCAATAATTTGATTTTGTGCAAACTGTCCCCTTTACTTCAGTGTTTCCTATATGGATTTTCAGTTGGTGTTTCATTCTTAGCTCTCTACTTCGCTGTTTCTTATCCATTTTTTTTTCTTTTTTGGTATGCAGGATCTTTAAAAGTCCAATGGTCCTACAAGGTTATTTGGAAAACAACATCCCCCCAATAGACCACCCCTATTTTCAGATGATCAAAGGTGACTACATTCAATGATTTCACTGTTCCTTGATATGTTTTACTTTGTATTTCTAAATAACCTGCTTACGTTTAATTTCTACTTCCTACTTTTCTGCTATGTCAGTTTATTGACATCTTGCTATGGGATGTGAGAAATTATCTGCTTTATACTTGTCTTCTGCCATTTACACTCCCTGTCCTACCATCTGGCCAATATAGATGCACCATAACATACATGTGAGTTATGTGCCATCCATATGCCTTGAGTCCTCTTGCTTTCCTGGAAACATTTTTTGTTGTCATTATAGCTAATAATCATTTTAAAATTGTTTGGCTGCTTATTATTTAGGGGGTTTTATGGTGTGTTGCTTTTTATATACTAAAGACAAATTCATGCCCAAACTTTTCCCAGAGGACATCTGGTTAGCTATATTTAAGTTCTTAGAGACAACCCTCCAGCTTCTATAATTTAAATTGGCATCTAAGTGTACAGCATAGCTTGCATCCTAGAATATCCCTTTACCATAATTCTGGGCATTTTCTTTACATCTCTTTTGTGTTGCATCTTCTGTTTTCTGTAACCCAACTGTCCCTCCATCATTTATTATCTTGTTTGGGCACATCAACCTATACTTTCTTTTCTTTTTTTTTTTTTTAAGATTTTATTTATTTATTTGAGAGAGAGAGAAGGTGAGAGAGAGCACATGCACAAGCAAGGGGAGGGGCATTAGGAGAGGAAGTAGGAGAAACAGATTCCCCTTTGAGCAGGGAACCAGACATTTACTCCATCCCAGGACCCTGAGATCATGACCTGAGTCAAAGGCAGACACTCAATCGACTGAGCCACCCAGGAATCCCCAACTCATAGCTTTTTAAGGCTGAAAATGAAGTTATGTATTTTAGAGAACTTGCGTATATAAAAATATCTTATTTTGACATTATTGTTAAACAACATGTTGCCAAAATTCAGGTTGGAAATCATTTTACTTTAGAATTTGAAGGCACTACTTTATTTTTCCTTGGCTCTCAGGCCATTCTGATCCCTTGATTCTTTGTAGCTTTTTTCCTTTTCCTATTCATTTATTTATGTATTTAATCTCTAGAATCTTCCAAGATTTCCTATTTGTCCTCATTATTCTGAAACTCAACAGGATATACCCTAATATGTGTATGTTTTATTTATTGTTCTGGGAACTCAGTAGGACCTTTTAATCTAAGATTTCACATCATTTTATTCTGGGAAAATGTTTTCTTTGATAATCCCAACTCCCCATTTTCTTTTTCTGGAATTCACATTTAGATCTTGGGTCTCCTAAACTGATCCTTTAATTCTATCCTGATTTCTTTCTCTATGTCTTTTTGATTACTTTCTTGGAGATTACATCAACCTTCTAATTTTCCTATTGGCTTCCATTTCTGAAATCATAACTCAAAATTATAATTAATTCTATTATTCACAGTGTAATTAATAAAATAATTATTAATTATAATTAATATAAGTATATTTTATAATTATTATAATTGATGTATAAGAGTTATTTTGTGCTCTCTGAATATTCCTTTATTTACAGAAACAACTTCTTGTTTAAGGCATGCATTAAAAAAATTTGCCAAAGCTTTTCATTTTTCAATGGTTTTCTTTCCAGGCATTTTTTTCCTCTATTTTTTTGATTTAATGTCTGTTTTGCATGGTAGAAAAATTTCGTGCCCAGTGATCCATTCATCATTAAGGGAACATCAGAAAGCCGATTGAAAACTCCTTGCACATGAATGTATTTGTTGATGGTGGACATCACTTGGGAAATCACCTAGTGTCAGAATGTTTAGATCTTTTCTTTTAGGCTGATGGATCTAAAAGTCTCCCAAAGATGAATCTTTTAATCCTCTGCTTGGAGGATGGAAGCTGGGCTGGTAGTACTCTGTGAGCCTTCTCTGTGGGGGAAGGGGACTGGATAACTCACAATTCAATGTTCCTGCTTTCATTTGCCATGACTACTTTTAATGTGGTAGCCGATCCACTGTGCCAGGTGTCTTGCATTTAAGAGACACTATGTTTCACCTTCTCCAGGGAGCAAATCTCTAGTCTACTGCCAGGTGGGGGGGGAAAGAAAGTAGCCCAGCTTCACAAACTTCAAATATTTGATCACATGACTTTAGTGTTGAATTCTAATCCCTTCTAAATCGGCTGTGTGTACATAAATGTTGCTTCATTCATTTTTATATTCCTACCCTGTTGATTATACTGTTACTGCAATTCATATTTTTGAATAAATAAATAAATGAATGAATACTTTATAAATTAAGGAAACCTTTGGCTATATATGGCCAGTTAGAAATGTTTCTTTGTTGATGTTATTGAGCTCCTTTTCTTATACTGTTGCTTTAATTCAGCTATATTGTTTGTCTCTTCTGAATCAGAATAAGCATGTCTTTATATCCTATAGGCTGTTCCTACAAGTTTCAGACAATTCCATTTTTGCGTCTGCTGTTGTTCAGAGTTCACATTCTAAACAAGTCTTTACATTGTATTTCACTAGCTGGAGTTACCTCTTTGTCCTATTTACTGCAGCACAGATACAAACAATTCTGGAAAACATTAAAGTCTGTCTTTGTGAGTCACAATCTCCCCAAATGTCATCTATAGTTTTCTGTTGTACCATTCAATTTCTCTTTCGTTTCTGTTCTTTTCTGCTTGGTCACTTTGTTCATGCTGAGTCCAAGTGAGCTCTGTCTTAATCTCTCTCAATTTTCCTGTTCTATACTGCACTCTTTGGAAAGAGCCTTTCGCCACTAGGATTGGGGCTGAAAGGCAACATCGGATTCTCTCCATTTTTCAGAAGTCATTTATTTTTGTAGTGTGTCTTAGTTGCGATAGCTTTATTCCTCTCCGGCCACAGGAGCCTTTTTTGTTGATATTTAGCAGTTTCACATCTATCTCTATGAGGGTAGAATATAGAAAGAGTCCTTCAATCATAAAGAATTCAATATGGAATTGGGATGGGTCTTTTTTTCTGAACTGGTGTCTTCTGTTTTTAATTCAAATGAAGTCTTGTATTTTGCATATATTCATTTGGGATTATGTTATATACACCTTGCAGGCAGGAAGATTACCTTCTTGGTAATTTGAATGAAATATGCTAGACTGATAAAATAAATTTTATGAGTTCTTCCTTGGAACAAAATAGCTAGAGGAATCTTAGCTGAAGATGACACTTTCCTGGAATGATTCTGAGGGGACAGGAATCAGTAGGATGAAGCGTAGCCAAACCATGAAACAAATGTTTATCTTATCCCAAGGTCTTTGCCTTAGTCTGGTGTGGACAAAGCCTTTAAATTATCACCAAATTATTTTGACTCCTCTTTCCCAATCAGGTTTAGACTTACCTTTTCCTTTTCATTTCTAGTAGACAGACTACCCTGGCCTCCCTCTTTGGTCTCCTGTTCTTATCTAGAGCTTCTCCTGTTTAGGGGCCATTCTCCTTCTACCCAGACTATTATTTCAAATGCCTTATGCCTACCCCGCTCTCTCCTATCTCCTTTGCTTCCTATTCTTGATGTTCATTCAATTTTATTTTTTTCCCCCCAACTGTCTATCATGTATTGTGCAGTGCCCTGGGAGGTAAAATTGTGGAAGTAATAAAATACTGTGACTGAGTGTGTGGCTTCAGGCCTCCATCATTTAATACTGTAACATGGGGCCAGTTACCTATCACTTTGTGACTCCTTAAACAAAATGGGATGCCTACCTCAGCATCCTTTAAACATTTAATGTTAATTGCTTAGGATGGTTCTGGCATATAGTGTGCCTTCAACAAATGTTAGTTATCATTGTCACCGTCATCATCATCATCATCACTTTTTTTTAAGATTTATTTATTTTAGAGAGAGAGAGCATGAGCAGGAGGGGCAGAGGGAGAGGGGGAGAGATAATCTTAAGCAGGCTCCATTCCCGATGAGAAGCTTGATGTAGGACTCAATCCCATGACCCTGAGATCATGACCTGAGTCAAAATCAAGCATCAGACGCTTAACTGACTGAACCACACAGGCGCCCTGTCATCATCATCATCACTTTTATGTTTCATTTCCTGAGCAACATAAAGTGGCTTTCCACTGAAAATAATCATTTCATACCCTTTTGCCTATCGTTTCACATTCTCTTGATTTTTTTTTAATTTTATTTATTTATTTGAGAGAGCGAGAAAGTGAGAGAGAGCATGAGAGGAGAGAAGTCAGAGGGAGAAGCAGACTCCCCGAGTAGCCAGGAGCCCAATGTGGGACTCGATCCCGGAACTCCAGGATCACGACCCGAGCGAAGGCAGCCACCCAACCAGCTGAGCCACCCAGGCGCCTCGTTTCACATTCTGAAGGCATTTTCTTCCTAACTTTCCATGGATGGAGTTAAATGTACGTTGACTGATATGGGCTAAGATTGAATTGGAGAAGTGTTTTGCACTGAATATCTATTATGTTGTTCAAAATATCACAAAATGGTTTATAATGAATTATCTTAATTTCTGCATGCATTAATAATCAGCCTACTGTAGGAAGAAGAAGAAATGTAAATAATTAAAAGGAATATTCTACAAGTTTACAAAATTGCCCGTAAAGAGTTTTAGTCCTGAGCCGACTTCCATATTATTTACTTCTACTTGTTAGCAATGAAAGATCTGCTTAATTGAATTTAGTCATCATAAAGTACTGGCATAATGTATTTATGGTAGCTATTTACATATGACATGTAAGTCATATTTTAAGATTTTGCTAACTTCTAAATTAACATTATGAATGCTTTTAAATAATATTCAGAAAAGAGCTAACATACCAAACCATCTTGAGAAGTTAAAATAGTCATTTACAGTAAACATTCAGTTGAATTAACCCTACATGAAAAGAAACCTAAGGAAATTATTTGAAATTAATTTTGGTTATCTAGATTATAATAAATTTAGTAACACAATTGTAGTTCAATGGCTTATAATTAAAAATAACCACTCTTCATAGAATTCATATCAGAACTTTTATTACAAATTCAAAATTAAGAAAAAAAATTGCTCAACACTATTACCAAAAATACCACACGGATGCACCGTGTTAGGGTGAAACTCTATCACAGCATTAGTGTTCATCCAAACTATTGTGGGTCTGGCTTCCTATTTCCGTCCCCGAAACCACGCATCCCACAACACACACACCATCATGTGCACTTAAAGCTGCTACCCTCTCCAAGCTCAGAGTCAAGGGCAGAAGGCACTCACCTGAGTGGTTTTCTCTGCATAGAGTGGGTGAAAGATGGTCGTCTCATGCGGTAATTACCAGGATCTGACATTAAGAGCTGAGTTTGTGGTAAAATAAAAGCATGGAATAGCAGAATTGGGTGAAATCCAGAGATGGTGGCTTTTTGCTTGTAACTTCTGACGTAATGTTTGGACAGCAGCTATATTTAATTATAGGTAGAGAGTGGGGGCCTTCTTCCCAGCGCCGCCTCTCGGTCCTAAATCAAAATGTATGTGGAGTTTCCACCTGCCTTTACATTTTCTGTTCATAAAACACTTTCACAGATATTAACTTGTTAGGTCTTTCCAATATCCCTGTGAGGTATGTGTCAGAGCACATAATTCCCATAAATAAGCTTCTCTAGGGGTATAGATGAAAGAATATAGACACCACACAGATTGAGGAAAGAATAAGTTTACTACTCACATCTGCCTACCGCCTAAAGCTATGACTACTCAAAACACTAAACAGTGAGTAATGATAATCATAGATGTGTTCATCATACATTCTGTTTATTAATCAGTTTATATATTTGCAAAACATTGACTTTTTCTGAATCCTAGGTCTTAAAACAGGTAATGGGAGATAAAAAATAATCTGTCCCTGAGATTACTGTGCCATCAGTATACTTGGGAAATGGACTTATGAATAGATAATCACAATATGATGCCAAAGAGTCATGATAAAATACATAATGAAATATAATGAAATACAGAGGAGAAACATACCTACCTGCCTGGTATAGGGTAGATCAGAGGAGACTTCACAGAAAAGCTGAATTTTCTCTCATGAGGATAACCAGGGACTCTCACTTTTCAAATCCTATCCTCATTAAATTTGTATCTTTGGACATCACTGACCATTTCCTCATTCCGTAAATTATTTGTTTCGTTTCATGGACTATATTCTTCCCTACTTTCCACCTGGCCGTGTTTTTTCATCTTCCTTTACTGATCTTGCTGAGTCTGCTCCTTAAAATTTGCTCTTTTCAGGGCCCCATTTGTGTCATCTTCCCTTCACACTATCCCTGTTTCTGTGGATGAGAATTTGCTAATAAATATTCATGGTCTCACCTGCCTTGAATATGACTGTGCTTTTGAAATCTTCACTTCCTGCAAACCTGACTCGAATACTGCTCAAGTGTTCATCTGAGTTGTGAGTTTCTTGGCTTGGAAGCCTCACTGGGACTTTGCGCTCCTAGATAACCAAGTCATCATCCACCTTTTAAAACCAGTCATTCCCTTGGGTGCCTCTATTCAATGAAGGACACTATCACCTGTTCATTTGTTCTTCTGTTCCTTCTTCCTTCATTCAACAAATATTTATTAATATCTACTGGGGGTTAGTCGCCACAGTTGACTCAGGGAAACAATAGTAGAAAAGCAGACCTGGCCCTTACTCTTACGAGGGAAATAAATTTTAAATTGGTGCCTAGCAATGTATGGCTTACTAATTACATCTGTCAGAATCACAGGAAGAAGGGCTTTTAAATATCTCAACCTGAGGTTCCTTCCCAGACTTACTGAATTGTAATCTTTAAGAACTGGGTTCCAGAGATCTATATTTTAAGTAAACCCCTAAAGTAATTCTGAGGAGCATAAGCTAAGCTTTATAAAACCACTTATTAAAAAAAGAAAAGAAAAGAAAAACAGACAGATAAATACATAATTATGTACTATAAAGTGCCCCTAAAGGAGGATACAAGGTGCTGTGTGACTGTCTAATAGGAGACTGGGGAGGATTGATACACAATGGTCAGCCATTCCCTGAGGGTCAGAGAATGCAAGGGCAAGGCCATGTAGCTGCTGGTTCATTAGATGTGAGCGGTGGAAGTCAGTGAATGTGAGAATGACTCTCAAATCAGAAGTCTGGATGTCATTGTTTGGTTCTTCTCTTTCTCTATTTTCTTTAGTATCTATCTCAAATCTGTCCCATTTTCTTCATCATCACTGCTCCTGACAGAATTCACAGGCTCCTGTCTTGCTTGGAATTGCAACATATCCTCCCTAATTCTTATCCTTGCTTCTATATCACCCTCTTCCCTCATCTGTTCCCACAGTGGTCTGGAGGTATATATATATATATATATATATATATATATCTGTGGCCTGGAGAGTAAAATCTGAAAACCTGGTGCTGTTTACAGAGTCCTTTCTGGCCACTACATGCTCAGATTTTTGTGGCCCTCACCTTTCATCTGGAATTCTCCAGCAGCATCGGTGTGATTGTCTTGTCTGGAGTCCTGGCCTCTGTCAGTCTTCTCTCTGCTCGGCAGCCCATGGGTTCTTCTAAACAATGAAACTCACCACCCCTGTCCTTGTCATAATCCTCCAGAGGATCCCCTTGACCACCTGTAAGATGATATATCATCTTATATCATCTATTCCATAGCCTTACCTCCTTACCTCTTGCCACTCCATCCCTTGCTTTAATCTACATTCCTGGTATTCTTTATGCCTTAAGTTTCTCCAGTTTATCATGGCTTCTTGCCCCTGGGTCTTAAGTCTTAATGTCCCTTCCTTCCTTCCTTCCTTCCTTCCTTCCTTCCTTCCTTCCTTCCTTCCTCCCTCCCTTCCTTCCTTCATTCCTTCCTTCTTCACCTGGTGCCCTCTTGCAATCCTCTCTCCTGGGTTTTCTCCTACATCCATTAGGCGGCTGTTCACATATCCGTGAAGGCTGGGCTGGATGGCCCTGCCAGATGTTCTTCTAGCAGCACCATTTCCTCATTTCTTTCTAGGGAGTCTCATACTGAGCTGTGACAGGCTCTTTGCATATCTCTGTCCCCACCTCCACTGTCTCAGGGGATCAAGAACCATGTCTTGGTCACCATTGAATCCCCACATCGAACCTCGTCTTGAACAGAGTGGGTATGCAACATGTTTTTTATATGCCGAATAATACTTCGTGAATGGATCAAGTTAAATCATTTGCATATTTTAAAGGGACAGCTTTATTGAGATAATCCACATTTGTCCATAAAATTCACCCTTTTAAAGGTATAATTGTGTATTTTTCAGTATATTCACAGAGTTGTGTATCCATCTCCACCATCTAATTTTAACCCATTGCCTAAGAAATCCTGTGCCCTTGAGCATTCACTATGTTCCCTTCTCCCCATAGCCCTGGCAGTCACCAATCTATTGTCTGTTTACGGGTTTGTCGGTTCTGGACGTTTATTACAAATTTTATATTATTATAAAATTTTATCTTTATTTTATAATTATTTATAATTAAAATTTTATTATATTATAAATTTTATTATAAAATAAAATCACACAATATGTGGTCTTTGTGACTACCTTTTCTTAAATTTGCATATTTTTAAGGTTTGTCCATTTTAGAGCATATACAAGTACTTTATTCTTTTTTATTTATTTTTAATACTTTATTCCTTTTTATTTATTTTTAATATTTGGTTGTATAGATATAGCACATTCTGTTTATCCATTCATCAGTTAGTGGACATTTGGGTTATTCTGCTCTTTGGCTATTATGAATAATCCTACTGTGAACATTGATATAAAGATTTTTGTGTGAACATATGTCTTCAGTATTCTTGGATTGGAATTATTTAGAAGAAACAGGTAGATCATATGGCAACTCTATGTTTAACTTTTTGAGGAACTGCCAAAGTATTTTTCAAAATAACTGTACTATTTTATATTCCCACCAGCAATGTAAAGAGTTTTAATTTTCTCACATCTTCAATAACACTTGATATTGTCTATATTTTTTATTATAACCATCCTAGTGGATCTTGTGTTTTTATTTGCATTTCCCTGATGACTAATGATGTTAGGCACTTTTCATATCGGCCATTCATATATCTTCTTTGGACAAATATCTCAATTCTTTAACTCATTTTTATTTGGATTATTTATCTTTTAACTGTTTAATTCTAACAGTTTTTTAAAAATGTAGATCTATATATAAATAGTTTATAAAAATATATGGGTTATGGATACTAAGGAGAGTACTTGTTGTGATAAGCACTGGGTGTTATATGTAAGTGATGAATCACTAAATCCTACTCCTGAAACCAATATTACACTTATGCTAACTAACTAGAATTTAAATAAAATTTAAATAAAAACTTTAAAAATCCCAAAATATTCAATACTCAAATGCCTCCAAAAAAGAAATAAAATTTAAATGTCACCTTATCTCTAATATATGTGTATAATATCCATATATTATACACACACACAGACATATATATATATATATATATATATATATATATATATATAAAGTTAATTAATTGATTTATTTATTCTGGATACAAATTCCTTATCAGATACATTATTTGGAAATAATTTTGCCCACTCTGTGGGTTGTCTTTTCACTCTCCTAATGGCATCTGTTGAATCGCAAAAGGACTAATATTAATGAAGTCCAATTCCTCTGTTTTTATTTTGTTTCTTATGTTTTTGGTGTCATGTCTTGTCCCAGCACCATTTGTTGAAAAGACTATTTTTTCTTCATTGAGTTTGCTTGGAATCCTTGTCAAAAATTAGTTGACCATACATGTGAGAAGTTATTTCTGGGCTCTTAATTTTATTTCGTTGATTTGTCTATCTTTATGCCAGTATCATGCTGTCTTAACTGCTATAGTTTTGTAGTAAGTTTTAAAATTAGAAGAGGGGAAAAAGAAAACAAGACAAAATCAGAGAGGGAGACAAACCATAAGAGACTCTTAATCATAGGAACAAACTGAGGGTCGCTGGAGAGGAAGGGGTAAGGGGACGGGGTAACTGGATGATGGACATTAAGGAGGGCATGTGGTGTAATGAGCACTGGGTATTATATAAGACTGATGAGTCACTGACCTCTACTCTGAAACTAATAATACACTATAGGTTAATTAACTGAGTTTTTAAAAGAGAATATAGGGGTGCCTGGGTGGCTCAGTGGGTTAAAGCCTCTGCCTTTGGCTCAGGTCATGATCTCAGGGTCCTGGGATCGAGCCCCGCATCGGGGTGGGGGGGGGGGTCTCTGCTCAGCGGGGAGCCTACTTCCCCCTCTCTCTCTGCCTCCCTCTCTGCCTACTTGTGATCTCTCTCTGTCAAATAAATAAAAATCTTAAAAAAAAAGAATATAAACAACAACAAAAAGAATAAAAAAATAAAATCAGAAGTGTGAATTTTCCAACTTCATTTTTCACTCTCAAGATTGTTTTGTCTATTCTGGGTCCCTGACATTTCCATCTGGGTTTTAGGATCAGCTTGTTGATTTCTGCAAAGAAGCGAAGTGGGATTTTGATAGGGATTATGTTGAATCTGTCAATTAATTTAGGGAGTGTTTCCATCTTAGCAATACACATCTTCTTAACCATGAACATGGGGTTTCTTTTCACTTATTTAGATCTTTCATTTTTTTAAATGGTATTTTGTAGGGTTTTTTTTTTTTAAGATTTTATTTATTTACTTGACAGAGAGAATGAACAAGCAGGGGGAAAGCAAAGGGGAGAAACAGGCTCCCTGCTGAGTGGGGAGCCCGATTCAGGGTTTGATCCCAGGATGCTGGGATCATGACCTGAGCCAAAGGCAGAGGCTTAACTGACTGAGCCACCCAGGTGCCCCTTTTGTAGGTTTTAGTGAAAGAAAATATTGTACTTCACTTGTTTATTCCCTAAGCCACCCAGGTGCCCCTTTTGTAGGTTTTAGTGAAAGAAAATATTGTACTTCACTTGTTTATTTTACTTTTTTGATGCTAAAATTTTCTTAACTTTATTTTAAACCGTCCTTCTAAATAGGAGAAATCTGCATTTTTAAAGTTATGTAGATATATTAGATAAAGTTAGGGCTTCAATATTGGGATCATCTCAGATACATATATTACACTTTCAAAAACACTAAAAGTACTTTGAATAGGAGTAGAAAGCTGTGCATGACCCAAAGGAAAGTATGAATATTAAGGAAGCAATATTTATTCATGTATGAATATATATACTAAGGTACTGAGAAACTTTATTTTGAGTTGTGTTATCAAACTAACTGTGCAACATGTATTCACTCATATGTGAATCACAAGTCACAGACTAACCAAATTTTGACATTTTATTTAACTATTTTTTTAACTAGTCTCCATGCCCAGTGTGGAGCCCAACGTAGGGCTTGAACTCATGACCCTGAGATCAAAACCTGAGCTGAGATTAAGAGTTAGTTACTTAACCAACTGAGCCACTCAGGCACCCGCAAATTTTGATATTTTAAATATTTAATGCTAATGAGTACACTTGTTAAATCTATTGATCATGTCGACCTTAATGGGTAAAGCTTTTCAAAATACCCAGTTTCACTGGAAATGTTTGTGTATACAATATGCCATTATATAAGTCATATGAAGGGTTGGGTTTTTGAATACTGAGGTGGCAAACTAGTTACCAAAATGACTATCAGTACTGTGATTTATACAGCAAAATGAAAAGAGATCATTTATGATTAGCCATCATTTATCTGTTAGTATTTGAAATGTTTCCACATTTAGGGTAATCCCATCAGTGATGATACCACTTAATATGTGGGGAAAATATTGTAATTGAGGTATTACACTGAATAAGAATTTTGTAATGAACTGGAAATGATTAATTATAATAGGGCCTTGAATAGGGAAGTATTCTTGTAATCTTTTCTTCAAGAGCTACTAAAACTATACAGAAGAAAATTGCTCCATAAAAATAAGGTCTACTTAAAGAATTTATGAAGAATTACTCTGTTGATTGGTCTGGAAAGATTAAAGATAAAGAAATAGAAGCACACTCAGAAACTTTTGGTTTTGTGGCTGTTAGTGTATATGTCTGCAGTAATGATAGGATTTGACAGCAGAAACCAGTTGATGGCTCACATTCTATGAGATGTACTGGATTGAAGCCTACAGAATGAATCCCTGTCGGTGAACATTATAAAGATTGGAATGGGCTATGTTTTGTCCCTGGAAGGTCTGTCTATATAATTATCATCCATTTGTTAGACTTCATATTTTAGACAGAAATCCTAATACAGAATAATGGGAAAGACAAGGAAGACAAGTTTTAAAAATGCATGGATACTCATGTGAAAGATGGTTTAGTTTGTTAATATAGCTGTGCAAAAGGGCCAAGTGGGTCTTGTTCATGCTTTATACCACAGTGGTGACAATTAAGTCATTTAATTTACTCTCAGGTAGTATTGCTTATAATCACTATTTAACAACATATGCAAAAATACATTATTTGACTCAATATTAACATATTTACAAGATCCTCATTTAAGTATTTGCTATTTGTTCTTCCCTGAGGTTCCCAGACTTCAACTATGGCATCAATACACAGTCCAGTTATATATAAATGGGTTCCTTGATGACAATGGAGTCATGTATATTTATCATGTTTACAAAAATATACTTAATGTTTTCTCCATTATATTAAAAAAAGTCACAAGTATGGTTTGATTATTTTGTTTTTTTCTTAAAGAAAGTACCTATTTAAAGTATTGTGATATTTCCCTTTACCTTGTAACTTTATTTTTTATTTATGAAAAATATTTTTTCATTATGTCAGTACATAGAAAACTGACCAAGGAAAATTTAATATTTAACTTATAATGATAAATATTTATCCTGTGTAATGAGGCTTAACTGGTATAGGTATATTTCTTTGTTAACAAGTCTTATTTCCTTTTGGAAAATAAAATGTATTGAGAATTAGAGAATTACACATGTGGTTAGAAAGCTGACCTTTAAAGTCTCTACCAGTCTTGAAGTTCAATGTTTCTGAGATATTTGGCTGCCTTTTCTTTCTTTTTTTTTTTTTACAGTAATATCATAAATCTATAGAAACCCCAAACAAAATGCAATTTTGGTTTTACATTAATTAGCTTTGAAACATAACCTTCACAAAAGCATTTTATTATCTTTTAAGAGTCCATTAGGGTATAAAATCAATACTTTAGCTGCTCAGTAGAGCATTTCATTTTTCTCAATATTTTCGAGAGAAGCCACTATATGCTTCCAATTTAACTTTTTTTTCTTTCCTAATGGAATTCTATACATACATAAAATAACTTTCCTAAATCATTAAAGCCTAATAGAAAATTATGAGGGTTGTGATAGATTGCTGTACCTTTGTGGTGCAAAGACAGGGTAAGAACTAATAGTTTTGAGTGCCCTTATGACACATGAAATATCACCTATTTTCTCAAGGGAGGATATTTGAAATTAAACAGGCACAAATTTTCTACTCCACTTTGGGGAGATTTGATAGCCCTCTGCAAGTATTGAGCCTGGGGACTATACTTCTCTATCCTCAATCATTCACCCCACATTCAAGAAAGGAAAACATCCTTAAAAAATAGATCTATTCGGGACGCCTGGGTGGCTCAGTGGGTTAAGGCCTCTGCCTTTGGCTCAGGTCATGGTCTCAGGGTCCTGGGATACAGTCCCGCATGGGGCTCTCTGCCCAGCGGGGAGCCTGCTTCCTCCTCTCTCTCTGCCTGCCTCTCTGCCTACTTGTGATCTCTCTGTCAGGTAAATAGATAAAATCTTTAAAAAAAAATAAATAGATCTATTCATGAGAACAGTTTCAATATATATATTTCCCCAAAGGAAGGCAACCTTCAGGTAATGAAAGCATATTGCCTACAGGAGCCACTATGGGGCAAGTTTTTGGTAAATGACAGCTGTCACTGCCTTCTGAGGAGATTCTCAGTAGAATACTACCCTGGTGGTGGTCACGGAATGGGTGGAGAAACTTATTTTGAGTTGTATTACAATTTTCTATTGCTGGGTAACAAATAACTGCAACCTTTAACAGCCTAAAACAAGAGAACATTTATCATCTCACACATTTTCTATAGATCGGAAATTCAGAAGTGGCTTATTAGCTGGGGGACTTCGCTCAGGGTTTCTCATGAGGTTGCTGTTAATGTGTCACTGGGGGCTGCAGTCACCTGAAGATTGGAATGTGGCCAAACAATTCACTCTTTAGGGATTTCCCTCAGATGCATGGCTAGCTAGTGCTGGTTGTTGACAGGTGGCCTGGGTTCCTTTCCACTGGGCTACTTGAGCGTTCTCATGAAACTGTGGTTCTTCTCCTGGAGTGGCTAATCCAAGAGAAAACAAAGCAGAAGCCAAAATATTTTTTATGACCTACTCTCAGAAATCGCATGTAATCATTTCTAGTATGTACTATTATTTACATAAATCAACCCTATTCACAAATTCCAGGAGGTGAAATTATTGAGAGCCATTTTGGAGCCAGACTATCATAGAATATGGTAATCCTTTTTTTGGGTTGTTAATGGAGCTCGTCTTAGGGAAAATAAGTTCTGTATTGTTTTGTTCTGTTTTCTAACCAAATTCTTTGGGCTCCCATTTCTGTGCTTCTTTGAGCAACCTTCTATGTCCAGTTCCCAGTACTTTCAAGTTGACCCCTTCTTCCTCAGCGTTTTGCTGTGGTATCCTTCCTGTTGTTAAAAAAAAAAAGTTCAGGGGCGCCTGAGTGGCTCAGTGGGTTAAAGCCTCTGCCTGCAGCTCAGGTCATGGTCTCAGGGTCCTGGGATCGAGCCCCGCATTGGGTTCTCCGCTCAGCAGGGAGCCTGCTTCCTCCTCTCTCTCTGCCTGCCTCTCTGCCTACTTGTGATTTCTCTCTCTCTGTCAAATGAATAAATAAAATCTTAAAAAAAAAAAAAAAAGTTCAGATGAGTAAGTTTGAAGATCTAATTTGTTCTATTTAATGATTCATGAATTGGGTAGCATCTTATCTAGCAAGTAGAAGTGTGCTCCAAAGAGTTGTACAAAATGGAAGGTTTTTATAAGAACGAGGCTGGGGCAAGAAAGTTATAAACGAAAGAAAGGATTGTTCCAGGCAAAGTCACTTTCCCTTAGAGGGGAGAGCAGAAGGTCTTACCATGCAGATTACCTCATCTTCCTCTGGGGAACAGAGAAGGCCCAAATGGAAGACTCATTGGCATCCTTCAGAAAATTCCTGACTGACCTGGTTAAGACTACATCACTGGGAAAGGTTGAAACTGCAGTTAGATTCAGGTATTAAACCGCAGTTTACTGACTTGGGGCTTTAACCTAAGTGATGCCATTTTGGGCCTTAGGTTTTCTTTTTAACACTGTCCTTCCTTTCTTGCAAATTCAGCAAAGATTTGAGGGCAAATTGTGTGTCAGTCACTGTTCACATCAGCAAACAAAATCACGGGTTTTTTCCAAGAATTTTACTTATTTATTTATTTGAGAGAGAGAGAGTAGGAGCAAAGAAGGCGAGTGGGGAGAAGAAGAAGGAGGCTCCCCACTGAGCAGGGAGCCCATTGATGCAGGGCTCCATCCCAGGACCCTGGGATCATGACCTCAGCCAAAGGCAGACTGAGTCACCCAGGAATCCCAAAATCACTCTTTTATAGTAACTGCTTTTCATAATAAGTTGTCTCCTATGATCCATTATTTCCAGTTTGTCCTATTAGCATTCTGCAAAAATTACTGTTTCTAATAAGGTAAATGCAATATTGTGATTTATAATGTGAAATATATGGTCTTTGACCTTATTCTTGGCACAAAGCTCCTAAAACCTTTGGGATTTTCTGTGATAAGAACTATAAAGGTGTCTTTTATTAGGTTAATGAGGTGGCTTTTGGAAACCCTCTAGATAACCTAAGTATGGCGGCTGGTTCCCCATGGTACCAACCATGTGGTTAGAGGATTGGACCTGTTAGTCCCACCCCAGACTTCTGGGAAGGGGAGGGGCTAAAGGTTCGATTAATGCCAGTGGCCACTGATTTAATCATGCCTATGTGATGAAGCCTCCAAAAAATCCCAAAAGGTGGGGGTTCAGAGAACTTAAGGATTGGTGAACAGGTGGAGATTTGGGGGGAGTGGCATAATCAGAAAGCATGGAAGCACTGTGCCCTTCCCACATACCTCATCCTATACATCTTTTCCTTTTTATCATAAACTGGTAATCTAGTAAGTAAAATGTTTCTCTGAGTTCTGTGAGTTGCTCTAGCAAACTAGTTGAACCCAAGGCAGGTGCTCTTAGAACCTTCAATCTATAGGTGGGTCAGAAGCACATGTGAGGCATGGATTTGCAAGTGACATCTGAGGTGGGAGGGGACAGTCTTGCAGCCTGAGCTTTAACTTGTGGGCTTTGATGCTATTTCAGGTAGTGATTGGTCACTAGCAATCCGAGATTGCTTGGTAGTATGGGAAACCTCTTCCCTACCTCATATATGTTGGAACTGGGTCCAGAACTTTTAGTAAACAATCAAGGTAAGAGGTCAATGTTTGGCAGAATCTCCTTAAAATATTTTTATTTTAGTAGAGGTACTCTGTGATTTAGATGGAACTTTAAGGCTCCGAAGTAGATACTAAGCACACTAGGGAGGGCTCTCTCATTTGGACCAATTTCGCTGCTTTAAGCCACTTGTAAGACTACTTTTGTTCAATGGAGAAAATTACCACCAAGTTATCTCATTCTCCACGGTCTTTGGCACAGTGCGGAAATGCAAGACTGGGCGGGGGGGAGTGGGTGGGAGGTATATCCATGCTTAAACAGAGGCAAAAACATTAATACAGTTATCACCACAGGAACGTGATGATTATCAACAATTAAAGTAGTTTTGCCATTTCCTTCGAAAATTGACACCGTGTGATTTGAATTTCCACAAATTGAATTTCCACAAATTTTCCATGAGTTTCACAAATATTTCCACAAATGGTGAAGAGCTTTGCATCACTGTTTTATGTATATGTTTCTATCCTGAGCCAGTGTTGCAGGGATTCTGACATTTATATCTGTGATTAACTCTAAAGCGTATTTCTGTGGGGCTTTTTTTTTTTTTTTTTTTTTGCCTTTCAAAACTGTTCGGGCCAATAAATCTTTCTACAAATGACAGATTGGTCAACATTGAGGAGGTAAATGGAAACTAATGACACTCATCAAGTTGATGATATGAATGATTTATTGGACCCGATCATTTAACACTTTCATCAAGAAGTCAATACTGGGGAAAGAAAACCGGGCTCTTATTATGGTAAACTGTATTTGCACTGTCAGCATTCAGTGATTTATGACAAACCTGTGGCTAGGATTAGGATATTATAAATGGGGGGAAATGGAAGGCTCATTAATTTTTTATCCCCACAGGTAGATGACATGCAGTGGGCTAATCGAGAACACACTCACCCCGCGTCTGTCTGCAGCCTGCCCTGTAAGCCTGGGGAGAGGAAGAAAACGGTGAAAGGCGTCCCTTGCTGCTGGCACTGCGAGCGTTGTGAAGGTTATAACTACCAGGTGGATGAGCTCTCCTGCGAACTTTGCCCTCTGGATCAGAGACCAAACGTGAACCGCACAGGCTGCCAGCTTATCCCCATAATCAAACTAGAATGGCATTCCCCCTGGGCTGTGGTGCCTGTGTTCATTGCCATATTGGGAATCATCGCCACCTCCTTTGTGATCGTGACCTTTGTCCGTTATAATGACACACCTATTGTAAGGGCTTCGGGACGAGAACTTAGTTACGTGCTCCTCACAGGGATTTTCCTCTGTTACTCAATCACCTTTTTAATGATTGCTGCGCCAGATACAATCATATGTTCCTTCCGCCGGATCTTTCTAGGACTCGGCATGTGTTTCAGCTATGCGGCCCTTCTTACCAAAACAAACAGAATCCACCGAATATTTGAGCAGGGGAAGAAATCGGTCACCGCACCCAAGTTCATCAGTCCAGCGTCCCAGCTGGTGATCACTTTCAGCCTCATCTCCGTCCAGCTCCTGGGAGTGTGCGTCTGGTTTGTTGTGGACCCCCCCCACATCATCATTGACTATGGAGAGCAGCGGACTCTAGACCCAGAGAACGCCAGGGGGGTGCTCAAGTGTGACATTTCTGATCTCTCACTCATTTGTTCGCTGGGGTACAGTATCCTCTTGATGGTCACTTGTACTGTTTATGCCATTAAAACGAGAGGTGTCCCAGAGACTTTCAACGAAGCCAAGCCTATCGGATTTACCATGTACACCACCTGCATCATTTGGTTAGCTTTCATTCCCATCTTTTTCGGTACAGCACAGTCAGCAGAAAAGGTAAGTGTGAGAAATCCATATACATCAACCCTTGCCTGGATTTAACTTCTTTCTTTAGGACGCTTCCCCGCCTTTCTTTTCAGTTCACTTCTGTTCTCTCAAGATGATTCAGTCCGTAGTAGTCTTATTTGGAAATATATATATAGAATCCCTGGAGGTAACTTAACTTTGAATATACGTTGACTGCAGTTCATTGTCCATGAAGAGTGCTTTAATGTGTCCTCCTTAGCAAGGTTGAACATTGACAGATCTCACATTACTTTCTGGGTCTCTCTTCCCAGGTCTGTTGTCAATGAAGATAACTGTTCTTTTCCTAATGTTAATTAGAAGAGGAAGTCAGAAAAGACAGTCATGATTCATAGGGGTGATCCATCCCAGAGATAGCCCATTGCATGACAAATTCCTCCTTTTCTGGTTCTAATGTGACTCTGGGAAAAAGCTATTCCTTCATAATTATGATGGCTTTAGTCATGGAAGCAGGGTCTATTGTAAAGCGACGACAACAGCAAAACTGACATGGCTTAACTCTCTGAACCATCTTACTATTTCTCCTCAGCCCCTATTGTTACCACTTTTCCATATGTGCAAGTTGATGTTGAGGGATTAAAGAAGATAGCAATGGGCAGTTATATAAAGCAGTTTATAATATTTCAGAAGATGAAGATCAATTAAATCTCTTAAAATAATTTCCTTTTGTCACTAATCTCCAGTTAATCGTTTCCACATAAATCACTGCAAGTAAAGAACATCTATATGAGAAAGGGAGCATATGCTGAACGGGATACATGTCGTTTTCTATCCAGAAAAGCAGAGAACTAACGTTTCCATGAATTCCAAGGTTTGAGTAGGTTAATGGAGATAAGCTAGCTTGTAAAACAAAGACAAATACTATCTTTCTGAATGAATAGTTCTTCAGCTTTACATGCCTATGAGAAAGCTCTTCTCTCAGAGTGAGGATTTAAAGATTGCTCCACTCTCCATCATCAGAAGTTGTGAGGAAATCAAGCATCCTGGGGACAATTACATTCCCTAGTCTCTAACATTCCAAGCGAGGTCATGCCTGGCTCTTCAAATCCCAACTAATTCAGAGGAAAAAGTACTCAACAAGGGCACAGAGAGCTCATTAGTATGAGCATTCATCCCTTACTAGATCAATGTGGCTTTCAACCATGTTTGGACAAAAAAAATATACTTCAGCAAACTTGCTGCTGAATAGAAAAATACTTACCATGGGTTCCAGATCTGTGACCTTTCATGACTTAGATGGCCTGATAGAAGTCCGTGAATACTTTATGTGGGACCAAGCACATGGCAGGAAAGTAAAGTAAGGCAGTCTGACGCAACAAACCTAATAAACATTATATTTTTGACATATGTAGATGGGAATTTATGGGGATCAAGCTTATAAATATGACTCAGGAGAGAATGCATGAGCTGGAAAATAAGTCTCTCACAGTCTGTTGGGTCTGTTTTGATATGGTTAGTTGAACTAGTCAGGGCAAAACAATGTTCTTCAGAGTCTGGAAATGTCTGCATTATGTGAATTTTTAATAACATTAAGTGGCACTAGCATTGTGTTTGAACCAAGGACTGCCGTTTTTAATAAACCGTTTTAGCCGAAAAGGGCCATCGGTAGTTTGTTTTGTTTTCTTGTGGGCAATAAATATTTGCCAGGACAAAATCTCCTGAGTTCTGACATCTAAATTCCTTTTTTTTTTTTTTCCTTTCTCTTGCTTTACATTTTATAAAGTATTGTCTACTCTTACTTCTCATGTTGTGGCTTTCAAGGACAGTAGGGGAGGGCAAATACAAATAAGATGTTATTTCTATCTAGATAAGTCTTTCAGTGCCTCGATTTTTAGCATGAGTAAAATCATGATACGATGTTTAGCTATTGGTCAGTATTATCATAGCACTTCAAAGATGCATCATCATACTAATAAGCTTTTCTTTTTAAGGCAGCGGTGATGGAGATAGGGAGGGTTTCAGGATAAAATGGACAGATGAATATGCTGGGGCGGGGGAGATGTGGCTCGCAGATGCCGCTGAGCCCATGGGCGCCGCAGTGTATCCTCTGAAAATCTGGAGTTTATGGATATATTTTTGGGTATAGATATATCCACGCCTATAGAGATATGCCTGAATGCTGGACAAAATTCTTCTTTCTCTCTTTGTGGAATCAGAGTAAGTCAAAGAAGCACGTTGTAAGACAAATTATAAAATACGTTAATTGGATTTATTTTGTTTTCATGATATAATCGAATGTGGAAAAGACTGAAGAAATCTTTAATTGTAGGAATTATCAGAACACTGTAAAGCCCTCGAATTATTTAGTTAGTCTTGGAGTTGCCGAATCTGGACCAGCTCTACATCGAGAGCTATTCTAAGGAGCTAAGATTTGGCTCCTGAGGTACTTTATATAATTCAATTACGTGTCATCCTAAGGCTTCCCATAAAATTTGCTACCTATTATTCTCTGTCAAAGTATCTTTATTATTCAAAACAATGCACAAAATACTTGAGAATATTTTTCTTCACATTGCTAAAATGGCTGACACAGATGAATAAAACTCTGTATCTCTAAAGGAAGGCTTTACCTAAGTTTTATTGACTTTGGAGGACCAAAGAGCTGGTCAGTCCTCCATTCTCATTTATAATGCTCAGCCAATTAGCCCACGTTATCAGCTTGAAGTGTTTATAGCAGTTAGGCGGTACACAAATCCATTAATTCAGAAGATCCTTATTTAGCATTGTGTCCTGCGTGGTGCTAATTATTGAGCCCATGTCAGTCTGCTTCCCCGAGGCTTCCTTGTAAGGCTCAGTCTGGCTCCCGGCCGATGCCTGCCTGACGCCTGCCGGCCCCAGCGAGGTGCCGGCTCAAAGGCAGGAGAAGATCAGGCTCAAGGGCAGGGGAAGATGGTGAGGAGTCAGATCTGAGATGAGAAAGCAAAACAGCTATGCCTCCTGTAACTGTACGTCAGTGACATCGAATTTACAACACAAGAGATGGCAGAAGAGCAAAATTTCTTTCACTATGTATTTAATTACACTTCTTAGAGTAAGCTACAAAAGAAAACTCATCGAACCATACAGGTTTCTCTGATATTAAAACAGGAGTAGGAATAAAAGGTAAAATTAGTTGAATAATTTCGACAGATGTTTTTGGAAAACCCCTGAGTAAAATCAAATTATAAAGTTACATTTTAGCACTCATGAAGACAGACAGCTCTGTAAAGTAAGTCTTTATTCAATGATAAAATACCATTTAATTTCCCTTTTTTTTTTCAGATTTTGAAATCAAGTTGAATCATGTTTTTCCAATAGATTTTAATTACATCACTTACTAGCTTTGTGCCGGCTGCATTCTAGTAACTCATCGTATCAAAGCACTTTTCCTTATAGAAAAGTGGTGTGAAGGAAGGATGGACACACTGAGGCATGGACATTGGCTCACACAAACTCTCCTAATTGTTCTGAAAAGATTTAAAAAACTTAAAATATAATTAATGTAACCGTCAGGGAAAGAATCCTCAGGGATGGTGAGGGGCTGTAGGATGGCAGAAATCTCCTGGATACATATTTTACCGCCTCTAATTGCACTCGTAAAGCTGAGATAATCAGACAAGGGTTATGACATTGCCAAGTTCCAAGGAGGGCAGTGCTTTAACCAGTGCATTGGGTGGAAACAAAACAAAACACCCTCAGAGCAGGGGGGAAAAAAATACACCCAAACTCAAAAATGTCAAAGACCCCTTATATCCCAAAGCAGCCGTTCTTCCTTTGCTGGGACATCATCCAGGAGCTCAAGTCAGAAACCGGGGAGTTGTCCTAGACTGCTCCCTCTGCACGATCCCACCCCTTCACTTCTTCCTCTCACCTGCAAATGTCAGTCTTGAAACGTTCCTGGAGGGGAAGCAGTAGCCATCAGATGTATATCCGAGTGCTACGTCTCTTAACACAGAGCCTTTCGTGTACCTTCTCAGGGAATGCCGACCCAACGTGTGAACGGACTGCCTTGCACAAGAATGATCTAATATTTTATAATCCGTCTTAGTGATTTAAGTTAGACTGTGAGGTCATGAGAATCTTGTATTTTCATCTTATTATGATCCCCATTACAACAGCCTTTTTTTTTTCCCTGAAAAACAAGTTTTCTGATTTCGCGGATGGGCCATATGCATTTCTTTAAAAAAAATTTTTTTTTTATCACTTCTTCTAAAATGGAGCTGCTAAATATGTAGGGAGAAAGGCAAAAAGGAATTATGATTATTGTCTTAGTTCCATCTAGCATACACAGAAAGAAGGAGAATGGATGGAATTTATCAGATAGTTTTGCCTCGTCATCCCTCCCTTGTTCTTTTACTGTGTCTGCCTGTGGAAGGGCAGGAGAGTGCGGGGCTGCAGAGACGGATGAGGGGGTAAGAAAGAGCACAGGCTCTGGAGAAGGCAGATTAGGGTTCCAATCCTGACTCTGCCCAACTGGCTGGGGAAATGTAGGCAAGGGCTACACATCTGAAGATAATAATAAGGTCTCCCAGAGAATGCAAATTCACACAGAAAGCAACATAAAGCAGCCACTTGCCATCTGCGCCCAGCCCTGTTCTCAACCTAGAACAGACTTGAGTTCATATCCTCTAGGAAAGACAGGAAGATGGGGTGACTTAAAAAAAAAAAACCCAGACACTTGTGTTGTCTCACTATGGTGTGTTTTCTTGTACTAATAGATACTTCATGGTAGTTTTGCTGAGAATTTCATGAGATAAGCCATGACTGGTGTTTAGCATGTAATAAGTGATCATTAAAATGTTGGCCATTAATACTATTGGGCTGTAATTTATGAGGCCAGGGACTTACTGGGTTTTACCCACTGTCATATCCTCAGCATCGAGTTGAGGCCTGAGCCAGCATAGAGTCTCAAAAAAAAAAAAGAAAAAAGTGTTTAATGACCAAATACATTCTTATTTACCCAGATAATTGCCTTAATGTCTCCAGCACTTGAGACTATGTCCATGCAGCATCCCAACTGGACGTGTTTTCTCGAACATAGAGACCTACCCCAGGGTGTTGATCGTGCAGATTAAGTGCCCTAACGAGGGCAACCAGCATCTGTAGGACTCGGAGAAAGAGAAGAGAGAAATGTTCCCGAGGCAACATGTCCCTGCCTTCACACATTGAGCGGGAAATACTGTAAGAAAGCGAGGTGTCATCAGAAAGTAATTGCTGAAATCTGTTAAAATTTGAAAAGTGCCTAACTCTAACCAGAGTTGTGAGAGGTAGTTCTGAAGAGACTAAGAAAACTCCTGCTTTAAGGAATAGTCAAGGTGGGAGAAGAACAGCCTGAGCAACCTGCTCGTGTATGCTAGACAGTAACGGAAGTGGTTTTGGGAATTAGACCAGCCCGGAGCCACACCTGTCTCTGCCTGCAGTCCTTCATGTCCTTAGACAGGAGGCAAGTGGAAAACAGGAGAGTGTTTTCTTTCCCTGTCCACGGGCCATCATTTGAAGCGGGTCCCTTTGAAGGCTTGTCCCCGGAGGCGGTGTCCTCATGGTGTGTGTGTGGGGGGAGGCACCTATCATGATACCTTTTTCAGGTGTCTGGGCAAGATCCATCATACCGGAGCTGCCTCAACTCTAGAAGGGGACAGCCAAATAGAAAAGGAAAAAGGAATAGCAACCCGAAAAGAAAGCATTTATGTAATCTCATTTGTGCGCTCAGTTAAAATGATCTGCTTGGGAAGATGCAGAAGGAAACAACGAAATAGGAGATTCTAGGGCACAGCGGAGACCAGCTTGTTAAGTGGCTCTCCTAGGGAAGGCTGCCCTAGCCAGGGTTATTACCTTTTTTTTCCGGTTGTGCTCCATATTACCGCCGCAGAAAATTGCCAACTTATACATTTAGGGCAATTCTTTCAGGGATGCCTATCTTATTTGACAGCATAAAGAAATATTTGCTCAATGAACCTTGCTTAGATTCCATGCTCCTCCTTTTTGGGGGGGGGGGTCTCTGAGAAAGCTGTGAGGCCTACGGCTACTTAATTTAAATATTTGGCTGTTAGTGAGATTATGGTATTTACTCATTCCTCTTTTTTTTTTTTAACTGAAATTGAGTTTACAAAGGGTTTGAATTTTCTATGCCCAAATTATAATAATTTAATCAAGTATACGATTGGATAGTCAACCTGGGAACTAAGTCCTCCGCTCACTCATCTCATTAAAATGGGTTAGCTTTCTTAATATCTTGAAAATGCTAGACTACTGGATTTGATTAAGACTAAAATGTGACTTTTTTCAGTCATAGTGACCATGACCTAATTTCAAAAATGTTCGGGGGGAAAGCCTGAACAAATAGACTTAATTTTTCTTCTATATAGACAGAACTTTAATGACACCCCAGACTGTTGATAGTACAGAATGCAGTGACTAATTTACTTGTGTAACTTCAAATTGCATTTTCCATGATTCAGTAAGACACTTATATCTTACGGAGCACACAGGGTGCCAGAAAGAGCAGATTGCAAGCAAATAGTTCCTTTTGGCTGTAACCATACCACATTTTTATGTTACAAAATTTTTTTTTAAATCTCTAAATGCAGTATCATATGGGTTAGTACCACCCACCCCAGAGTGTAGAAAAATATTTAAACAAATATTAGTATAAATTCCAGGTTATCGAAAATAAATGCAAAGCTGACTTATTGACATCATTAAAAGTAATATATAAAAAAAGAAATTTAGTCTGGCTTCTGGTTCAGGAAATGGGCTGCCACAAACATAAATATATATACCTCTTCCCTCTAAGGCAACAATGAAATTTAAAAATATAAGGAAGAAAAAAAAGGGAAGAAAAGAAAAAGAAAAAAAAAGAAGAAAAGGAGGACAGGAGAGAGAAAATGAGAAGAGGCCATTATATTTTTAGAGCCAACATAAGGTAGAACAATTTGAGAAACTCCAGAAAAATAAGTCAAATGGGTATGATTTAGAGAGAAATTAAAAGAAGGAAAGCACAGCCCAAGCAACAGATGTGGTTCTTACCATGATAGTTTCAAATAATTTCTAAACCTCAAGTCAGTATAAAGACTTGACATGGGCGTGGGAGTGACCATCAGGAAAATTATGTAAAGAGCTACATTTCAAAATAGCTGGCCCAGGTAGGCCCCTCACTTTTTGTTTTTGTTCTAACTTAACAAGGATGGAGTACAGGTGTTACAGAATTCTACTCTAAAAAAATGGGAATTGTCTGATGGTAGAATTATCTTGTGCTCCTTGTGTGGATAGAAGGCACTGAGAGAGAAACCAAGCAGAATTAGAAGTAACTTTATTTCAGACAGACATGGGACAGTTGGGAAATATGAGCTACATCTTCTATACAAGATAGAGACATAACAAATTTCTCAACTCTTAGAAAAAGTTCCTGCAGTGGTGGGTACCCAGTCTGTTTGTGTGCCTGTATCCTTGCGTCTTTGCAAGAAGCCAGTCAGGTTAAACAGTAACTAACTTACACAGGTCTGTAGTCTGCCCTCCCATCCACGGAAAATGGACCCCACCAGTAATCCTTATCCATCGCCCTGGACCTACTTCATAATCCTACAACAAATGAGGATGTCATGATACCTGAAGAACCAATATCACGATTTAAATAGACATATACACACATACACAAAACAAAACCAGAGGCAATTCAGAAAAAAATAAGAGAATTATTTTAAATATTTTATTTATTTATTTGACAGAGAGAGAGAGAGAGAGAGAATGAGCAGGGGAAGGGCGGAGGGAGAGGGAGAAGCAGGCTCCCCGCTGAGCACCCAGCCCAATGCCAGGCTGGATCCCAGGACCCTGTTATCATGACTTGAGGCAAAGGCAGATGCTTCACCAACTGAGCTACTCAGGTCCCCCAAGAGAATTTTTAAAAACCGAATTTTAATGAGCATTTCAAGAGAGAATCAAGAGAATATCAAACATACACACATGCACAGGTTGTTTTGGAAAAGATCAATCAGAAAAGAAAATGATCCTGGAAATTAAAATATGAATGTGAAAATAAAAAGTCGAACGGAGGAACATAAATATGGATGCCTGGGGTTAACACTGGAGTGGTGATGCGCAGGGTAAAATCAGAGGAAGAACCAAGAAGAAAAGGAGAAAAATAAAAAAAAGAAGTCCGAGGAAAGTTAAAATACATTGAACATGGAAACAGGATTCTAAAATATACCTAATAAACATTGAGAAGAAACAAAGAAGGGGAAGAAATGGCCAAAAAATAAAAAGAAAAGAAGTTTCACAAACTGAAGAAAGACAAGTTTTAAAATTGAAAAGCCCACACACCTCAGTCAAATTGCACTAATTGAGAGAAAATTCTAAGAACTTTTGAAAGGAGAAAAGATACACATAACATATGAAAATCAGACCTCACATGCCTCCCTGGCTTCTAGAAGTCAATGAACAAAGACTTTCTGAGGGACAGTATTTTAAACTTATGATTGTGTAGCCAACCAAACTATCAATCAGTGTGAAGCTAAAAATGTATGTGGCTCAGAGAATGCCTGCATATCTCATGTGTGAATTATTCTAGATGTAATCCAACAAAATTAAAAAAGCACATCTGATATGAGACAAATAACAATGGCACTTGGCTACAACATAGGAGAAATGAAGAAATTTAAAAGGAAATTATTAAAGGACCTATTAGACCCTCCTTGTCTAATTACCTCTTAACGGGTAGGGTTTTAATAATTACAGTTATTCTTTCTCTGCAAGCCCAGTCATGCTACTTGGATGCATCTGAAGGGAATAATACTCAAGAGCCATATGCAAAAATCACTTTTTGTATCAGTCGTATGTTGTTAGAAGAAATCTAGAAAGAAAATAAAAATGTCAATTTGTCTGCAGAAGTAAATATAAATATTGTAATACCTGTTAATTTAAAAATAGTAACATAACTTTTAAAACTTGGGTGGTGGGGCGCCTGGCTGGCTCAGGGGTTAAAGCCTCTGCCTTCGGCTCAGGTCATGATCTCAGGGTCCTGGAATCAAGTCCCTCATCGGGCTCTCTGCTCGGCGGCGAGCCTGCTTTTCCCTCTCTCTCTGCCTGCCTCTCTGCCTACTTGTGATCTCTCTCTCTGTCAAATAAATAAATAAAGTCTTTAAAAAAAATAAAAAAAAATAGAACTTGGGTAGTGACTAAGGAGGGAAGTAGTTGGAGGAGTTGTGCAAGCACCTTAAGTCACTCACCTTTTACTGTGAGTAGAGAGCACACACAATCTAAAGTTGATAACCCTAGATAAGTGCATTAGCTAAATAACAACAAACAAAACAAAATAAAAACAATTCAAACGTGTTAATTAATTCTCTATCATTAGAGAATTATAGAGAAGATGGGTTATGGAGGGTTTTTATTTTACAAATACTTAGATTTTATTTCATTTAATTAGTAAGTAAATTTATATGATAAAAATAGAAATGGCTGCATATAGAAGGGTTTAAGTGAAAGTCTGGGAAATTCTAAGACAACATGCACGTACATTCTCCTATGGGGGCTTTGGTGTGTAATATGTATTTGTGACAACCTTTTAGATGCAGAAATAAGTGAACGATTTTGAATTTGTAAAATGACTCCAGATTTTTTGATTGTCACAGTTTGTGAATTTCTTCTTATTTAGGGTTAATGCCCTTACTAAATAAATCTTTTTTAGGGGCCACAATTTAAGTATCGGTTTACAGCCAGTGATCATGAGAAATAATTGTTCAATGTTTGCTATATAAAGGAACATTTGCTGAGTGTTTAGGAAAATGCATAGATGAGTAAGAAGTTTGCTCTCCAGGTGTTTAGGGTAAGTAGGGGGCCAAACCACGCCCCTGGATGACCCGCAGGAGGTGTAGAAACATAAATGGCGACTAAGTGCCCACTCTGAGGGCTTAGGACCATGGACAGAGAAAGGAGGAACGTAGCCTGTCTGGTTAAAGGATGAAGAAAGTCTGCTTGAAGGAGGTGGGAATGAAACAGGTCGTGAAGACTGGAGAGAAACACATGGAAGTGCATTCTAGGCAATGAAAGCAGGGGGCGTTAAACTTTCAGAGAAGAACAAGTCAGGGCATTTGTGTGTAAAACGTGTTTTGAGTTTAGCATCTTTACAAGGAGAAGTGGGTGACCTGTAGATCCCGACGCGCCCTGTTGTGAATACTGCTCCTTTTACTCTGAAAACGTATTTTGAGTGATGTGTCGTCGGCTTACACACAAAATCCGGCTGGTCAGATAACCCTCAACCCTTTTGCCGTGGGACGGGATGCCAAGTTTGTACTGCATTTGCTGGGGGCTTGAGGATTATTTGACTCTCTGAGCACGGGTGTGTTCCCAGTACAATTCCATTTTGTGAGCTTTGTTTGCCTTTGGTGAGTCAGATGCACTGTAGTGCACGGGGATAAGAGAAAAGATGACAGCAAGATTATTGAAGAAATCTAGGCAAGAAATATTGGGGCTTGACTTGTGGCAATGGAGAGTTGGGAAGGGAGGACGACCCAGTGAGAAGTGTGGTGCTGGCATTATATGGTCTTTGTGATTTGAGCCTTCTCTGTGGTGGCCACAGGGACAACTTTAAGCAAGAGTCTGTTGTTTTCCGGCTGGTCTGGGCTAAGGGAGAGAAAGCAATTCTTTTCAATTGCTGATGACTGCATCTAACCAAGTATGGAGAAGAATATTTGGGTCCCAAGTAGTGACCTTGGGTAAAAATCAGTTTGTGTAGATAAAAGCAAAGGTAAGGAGGGGCACCTGGGTGGCTCAGTGGGTTAAACCCTCTGCCTTCAGCTCAGGTCATGATCTCAGGGTCCTGGGATCAAGCCCCGCATCGGGCTTTCTGCTCTGCAGGGAGCCTGCTTCCTCCTCTCTCTCTCTTCCTGCCTCTCTGCCTACTTGTGATCTCCCTTTCTGTATCAAATAAATAAATAAAAATCTTTAATAAAAAAAAAGCAAAGGTAAGAAAGGACACGAGGAAAAGAATCTTTGGTGGATTCTGATGTTCAGTAAACAAATGTGCTATAGTATTCAAATGAGTTTTGAAGTTGAAATAAAAATGCAGATACTTCAGAAATAAAAGTCAAGGCAGATTCTTCAGAAATAACAGTCATTTCTGAATGATTACAAATCAATTTAAATACATAATTTTTGTCATGATGTAAATTTGGGTGTTAAATGGATTTTATACTCTAGTAATCTTGGGCAAATTTTAGGGTAATTTTGGTTTTCTCTGCTTGTCACGGTTGTAACTAAATTCATGCAATAGTTTTTCTTTACTATATATCTCCTTTTTGTGTAACTTTGGGCATTTTGCATATAACATCTGAATAATTCAAGACAAATTTCAATTTTATTGCTGTTTCTCTTTAAAATCATTTCTAAAATGTCGTGTAGTGTATCCGTGCAGTAATCTGCAAGGTTCCACGTTTTGGCAGTGTTCTCAATCTTGTTCGCATGGAGTGATTTTTGAACCAATCAAAACCTACACCACTGATTGTAAGTTTGTTTGTTTGTTTGTTAAGGACGACTTGAGGTCATTCTCATTTTGCAAAAAACCTTTTTAGTTCAAAAATTGCAATCAGTTGAATGTTTTCATCAGAATTTTAGACGCGCTGAGTTATTTGTTAAGTCAAGTGTGTCTCCGGAAAATTAGCAAGGGATGTAATGTTTTCTGCTGTCTGTTGGCCCAAACTCGGTAGAATACGACTCCCAATATAACCTTTGTGAGTGTCTACAAACCCACACATTTCACACACACATATACATAGAGCTTTGTAGAATTCATGTTCTCAGGGAAGATTAAATGTCCTATGTTTCTCCTGCCAGCTGTTTTCTCTAAAATCCTCATCCACACAAATTGAATTGAATTGAAAATAGTATTGGTAGATTATGAGCCTGTCATAAAACCATAAAGTGTTTAGATCAGCAGGCAGCTTATCACTGGAGCCCTGTCCTTTCTTCCGCAAAACACTTTCCCCATGCTAAAATGTCCAATCAAAGGGCAATTTATTGAACATTTGGTTATATCGCCTACTTATTGTTAACTGACAATAACAAGCGTGAAACGAAGAATCACACTTGGAATGGAAAAGAAAAATATGTGTAGAAGGTGGTAAGAAAAACAGCAATGAGTAGAGACAGTCCAAACCGTAGGATTGTAAAGAACATGTCTCCAAAGAAAACCCTCAAATTACTTATTTCTACCTCACTTAATACTTTCTAGTGTATTTTACATAGAGAACATGCATACATTTGTGATCGCTAATGATACCCCCATCTTCGATTTTTTTTCCCCTCCCGACACTATGGGAAACCACATCGCTTTGAATCTCTTTTTGTTTCTTTGTCTCCTTCCTCTCATCTCCCTTCTGCTCAGTGTTGCCCCTGAATCTGGCCTTTCTCCCAGGCACCATTCCCTTGGAGAACTCATCATTCACGAGGCTTCTGTTATAAAAGACACACTAGGATTTTTGAATTGCTTTCTTAGTGCCTGCCCTTTCACATGAACAAAAATGTGAAAGTAAACAATCTGGAACCAGAATCTGAAAGCAGTCCAAAACCCAAATTGTGAAATTAAGATATCTAAAACCAAAATTTGTCCTATTTTAAATAATCACCCTTTGTTGAATGCCTCCTATGTGCCAAAAACCAGACTAAGTGCTTTATGTATAAATAATCTCCTTTCATCTCTTACAGATGCAGAGAAATTAAAAATTTTTGCATTCACACTGCTACCATGAGGTGTGCCTTGGGCTGAACCTACTCTTTTGACCACACGTCTCGTGATTTTAGCTGCAGCGCTGTGTTTTCCATTATGCTTAATCTTTAGGTTAATACCTCTTCTCTGTCAACATTATTTGTTTTTTCAGAGTGCCAAACTTGAGAATTAACACAAGACTTCCTCTTCCCTTCCCCCCTGTTTATACTCTGTCAACAAATTATATCACTCATTTGAAACTGCTCCTAGATCCGTTCTTTCCTTTCCACTTCCAAGGTCAAATCCTTAGTCTAAATCTGGGAATCTTTGGTGATATAAACTGACCTCCGGGACTTGCACCTTGAGAGTGACTTTCAGACTTCTGCCGCATGAAGTTAATCCACAAGCGTCTTCTGCTTTGTCACTTTTTAAGAAATATTTACTCAATCCACCAATTTTTACTTAACACCTTCATTTTGCTTCATGCTAACAGTTTCGATGGATCTAGCAGGGGATGAATTCTAGCAGGGGAGACCAGTTTTAAACTGATAATTATAGAATAGTTACTTAATAGAAATTGTTATAGTTGTTACCAAAGATACAATGAAGCATTCTTAAACTAATTTCCTGTTGACCATTAGCTCAAACCTAAACTTTTCAAATCTTGTCTTTCTATTACAGTCTTTCGCTTCAACGAAACCAGTGTTCTTATCAAATTAACCAACCCATGAAATCTTTAAGTTAGGAAACATTACAGATTCTGAGCATATATGGACTGTCTCTGGGCATTCGTTATTTTACATTTCCAAGGTGTGCTCTTTGTTGTTTGGGGGGAACATTTATGCATCTTTGGTTGTAGCTGTGGTTACATCCCTATCCACAAACCTTCTAGGTAGAGACAACAATCATAATCCTTTTGTGTTCTTCCTGACTCTCACTTCTGCTAGCCCCTCAATGGCTGTGAAAGTATGTGGCAAATAGTTGTCAGTTAAAAGGTTGTTGTGGAATGAGATGAACAGGAAAGTGGTAAATGTTTTCTAGTCAATTCTGAGTCAATATGTACCAGAAAGTGAGTTAGACCAAAGTGGGAAAATGTTTGGGCTGAATGGCTGTCTCCTTCACATCCCTTGATGAAACAAGTTATCTTCCCTGAAACTCAGTCTCCTCACCTATCAAATAAGGGCTTCACAGGGTGGCCTCTCTTCCAGCCTCATCTGGAATGTTCAAACCTAGGGAATAATTGCCCCAGGATTTCCTCACACTTGCCTAAGGCCCTAATTCTAAGATGCTCTTATTGTAAAAGAAAATTGCCAGTTATATAAGAAATGGCCAACCATCTGAAGAGTGACCTAATGTTTAAGCAAATGCACATGAAGATTATTATGTACATACAGTGAAGGATGCAGATTAATGCATGAAGCATTTCAGAAGACAAACGTGCTCGAGGCAGCCATCAGTCTCACAAACCTTAATCAAGTGCATTCACATCAACATAGCATGATACAAATGTATCATCCAGAATATGAATTACTTTTCCAAAAAGCCCTATGGGGCATGTACTCACACCATATGTTTCTTTCAGTTTTACAGAGATATCTGAGGCAGGAAAACGAAAAAGGCGGCTCAGTACTCGATCCTCCACATTAACTTGTAAATTTCTTTGCTTTCTAGCTGGAAAAACAAACATGAAGGGTGAGCTCTCAGGTATAACTGACAGTAGGTATCTTCTAGTTCATCAGATTTTGCTCATTTAGCACGGACCTAAGCTCTTCTTTGGCACTTTCTACTCATCATCACTCCTTGTTTATCATTCAAATCATTTCGCCGGCTAGAAGTACAGGGGCCACTGGCTGGAAAACTTTGATGTGACTCCAGGGAAGTTAATGTGTAAAGTAATCTCTTGTTAGAGATTGATTTTGATTTCACCTCGCATTAGTGAGTTCCTTATCCCCTTCTACTGCATTTTCCTTGAACTTCTAGTCAATACAGGATCATAAATTGCTCTGCCACAATGCCTTAGGAAGAGAGAAGGAAATAATGTCTCCTAAGCAGCCCTCTTGTAACAAATTATAGCGTTGGTAGCAAGAACCAGTTAAGCTTCCTTGTATACCTGTGAATTTTTCTCCCATTTGATTTTTTCCCCCTAATTTCACTCATCCTGCAGACAGTGGGAGAATGCTGATGCTTTAAAGTCCTTTGGTAACTGAAATAAAAAAAGCTGTTATTGTCTTGAAAAGTAATTTATGATATTTTAAGACTTAATTTGAGTATGGGAACCATGTAGGTGACAAGAGTTTTCTTCCTGTTGGTGAAGAACCTTATAAGACCAACAGAGAAATATATGTATCTTGAAACATAAAGGACGTATTTCTAACACAGAAAATATTTTAGGGTCAATTCTAACTGACTACAATATATAATAGTTATAAACTGTACACTAATTTAAGTAACAGCCTGAAGAATTAAATTGCATTCAGTCTAGTGGCGTGGAGAGGACATGGTATAGTGGTTACTTACATACATGTCTTGCTTGACGTTCAGCATCTTTTTCCATCTCTAGGTTTTGTGCTGATGCATTTGGGTGCTTGAGACATTTTAAGCTTATAATCTTGCTATGTAAATCTCCCTGAACTATAGCACCTTATCCTTTTTGCGTAGACCTAGCCCCAAGCAGAGAAATATTGCATACTTTCATCTGGCTTAATAGAGTAGAGCCTAATTACTTAATATCAATTATTACATGATAAAATTATTTTTATGAATATATTATGACTGCAACATGATTAAATAGTAGAGAAGATGTTATAAGTTTGTTTATAAGGTTTTTGGGGAGAGGTCCTATTCCTTACTCTTTAATAATATGTTCTATCAGGAAGTAATCTTTAACTGTGTAATTTTTTTTAAAAAATCATATATTTGTAATACATGATTTAAAAAACATGAATAATATATTTTCTGGAGGAAAACAACCTCAATTTAATGTCAATCTATGGGAAAATACATTTCTATGTAGTGAAACTCACTTTGATATAATTCCTGGAATGTATCTTAGATAAAGTATATGTAAGTCATACTATTCTTTAATGTAAAGCCCTTTAAATTCCTAAAGCATGACTTCATCTCCAAATTGCTTCACATTCTTTCTTTCAGAATATTACAATAATTTAAGACTATTCTATATGATGAGATATTATACGAACAGGTCCTTTTCCTTGCTTCTTACTGTGTTCAGAAGTCATTGAGGCTTGCTAGCATTAGTCCTATGTGCCCCAGCAGCATGCTTCCTTCTGATTCCTATTAACCAAATATTTATTTTCAAGCATTTAAAATCTGAGCAAGTTCCAGCTTTTATTTGAAGCCATTCCAATATTGTCACTTACATTCATATTTGGGTGTTAGTTTCCCATAAGAGGTCTTCCACAAATTATTTTTCCATTCTTCAGAGGAACAATGTCCAGAGTTTCTTTTATTAGTGCTCTTTTTAGTGAACAGTAGCTTACAAAGGGACTCTGTTGCACATTTTTCTCAGTAGCTCAAATGCTCTTTATCATATTTATTCCACAATTTCAGTACTTTACCCTTATTTTGGAATAGTTGGTCCATTTCAAGTCATCTCCCCATTATTGAAACAAAATTGCACATATAATAACATCAAAAGAAGAGCTATATATTTTAAATATAATTTTATCATCCTGAAATCTCAATGCCCTCGAATGGTAAAGCAAACATGGGATTGTTTATATGTATAGAAGGAAAATAATAAATATAATATTAAAATATTCTGTTTCTAAATGGAGTGCTGATAAGCAGAAAATATCTATTCCATTTGTATCTCAACTCGGTATATATTAAGTCATCATTTCCTAAACTTACTTTTTATTTATTTATTTAAGACTTATTTGAGAGAGAGAGAGGAAAAGAGAGAGAGCGCGCGCACCGACAAGTGGGGGGCGGGGCAGAGGGAGAGACAGAATCTTAAAAGCCGACTTCCTGCTGAGCAAGGAGCCTCATGCAGTGATAGATCCCAGGATCCTGAGGTCATGACCAACCCAACACCAAGAGTCAGAAGCTCAATTGACTGAGCCACCCAGGTACCCCTAAACTTACTTTAAAAAAATTAGGTTAAGGTTACCAGATTCATTAAATAAAAATTCAGATATTCAGTTAAATTTTAATTTCAGATAAACAGTGAATAATTATCTTGTATAAATATGTCCTATACAATATTTGTGACATCCCAAAATATTTTTTGTTTATCTAAAATTAAAATTCAATTAGGTGTCCTATAATTTGTCAGGCAACTCTGTACTAGGTTGTCGAGACTAGATCTATGAAACAAGTGTAAATAAACAAAGTGAAAATCTTCAAATTATTTGCCCTAAAAATTTAGTAGAATTTTATGTGTATATTTAAGACACAAAAACATTAATTAACAGTGGAAATATAAGTTTAAATTACAAGAAAAGGTATATCAAAATTTAAAATATTTAAACTTATATTTGCACTTTTAATTGGATAGATGACAGAAAGTTCCATGACTCATAGTTGTGAGTGGAACAAAAGCCTCCCACAGATGCAAACTCTCTAAATCACTGGAACCTGTGAGTGTGATAGGTTGCATGGCAAAGGGGAATTAAGGTAGCAAATGAAGTTAAGGTTGCTAATCAACTGACTTTAAAATAGGTAGATTATTCTGGATTTTCTAAGTGGTCCAATGTGACCATAAGGGACCTCAAATGTGGGGGAGTGAGACGGTATAATGTCAGAGTAATGTGACAGGACAAAAACTTGGCTGGCTATTGCTGGCTTTCAAGATAGAAGGGAGACCTGAGCTAAAGAATGCAGGTAACCTCTAGAAGCTGGAAAAGGCATAAAAAGGCCTCCAGAAAGACAGCAATCCTGCCAATATCTTGATTTTAGACTATGAGACCCATTTCTATCTTCTGACTGCCAGAACTGCAAGATAAAATTGTTGTTCTAAACTACTGGGTTTGTGGTAATTTGTCACAATAGCAATAAGAAACTAATACAGTAGGCAAATATTATGCACATTAAGTGACTCTTTGGGGGATTTCTGCTACTTTCAGACACGGTATACCATTCCTTAAGACCAATTTTCTTATGATAATACGGTCTCTAAGACTCCTTCCTCTCACTACCTGCTCTCTCAGTGTTTCTTTGCTTTATTTTATCACCTGAAAAATAGGTTTCACCTGAGTTCAGATCCCTTCGTCTAAGGATAAGGGTACGGGGAGGGGAAGAGAGCTACTGGATGAACGCGAATGCAGGCTGTGACGTGAGAGTAGCCCTAGAGGAACTTGAAGTGAACATTATGCTGACAGCTTCGGTGTAGACTGGGAAGGGAGCCTGGGAACGAGTCCTGTTCTCAGCTTCAGGGTTTCGTTCTGTTAGTGCCCCCACTGAATGTCCTGAAGAAATCCTGGTTCAAGAAATACTAAAACTGAAATGAATCAGGTAGAGCCAGTGATGGGAAGTTGAAGTTCTGAGTTTGGGTATTCTGAGTTTCATTGGTCCTTGACAAAACACCCATGCAGTATTTCTTGTTTCTACCACCTACACAGACTGGTGCCAGGGTTCCTCATGTAGAAAATGACCCAAAGTTTCAGGATGGGGACTGTACCCATTCATTCTGAACAAGCTTTCCCCTACCCGGAACAAATTCTATCTCCACCATTTGCTAGCTATGAGAGTTTTAGTAAGTGAGGTAAATCAATTAAGCATCATTTGAAACAACTTGTGTATTGGAGGCAATAATTACCTATCTCAAAGGGACATTGGAACATTGAATTAGATATTTTTCAAGTGCCTGGGAAATATTAAGCACTCAATGAATGGCAATAATACTTACTTTTATTATTACTTGGTTATATTGTGGTTTCTACACTGCATTTAACTTCATAATGTGCTCAGTGTGTAATTGATTTCACAACATAATGTGGGATTTTATTCATCTCCCCCCTCCATTTTCAGTTTAAATTATTTATGATAGTATCAGGCATTCTCTGGACAAATGCACAGTTTTTAAATCTCACAAAAATGCAAGGGTCTGTCTTTCTGGTAGCTATGCAACATCCCAGAAATCAAAATCCTATAATATCATATTACCTATGCCACTAACCTTTCTCTAACCAGTCATGTATCTTTTCCAATATTTTAACCATAAGTTATAAGAAAAGATCATTAAAAATAACTTCTGTTCTCAAATATTTATCTCCTGCCCCTGTTTTCAGAGTTCCAATATGCTTCCCAAATTTTTTCTCAAATCTTCATTTGTCTTCCCATCTCACCCTCTCCAGGATTATTAGGAGTCAGTAGTAATTCATTAATTTGTTAAGTCCCCACTTGCAAGCTTGTGTTATGGAGAGACAACCATATATAGATCACGTGGGTCAGGTCTATGTAGAGCCACTTCCATTGGTGCCCTTCATTCATATGATGTCGGTACTTGCAAACACAATTATCGTCTGATATTTATTTACTACTGGTCCTGATTTATTCAATAGAACAGAATTCCATATGTACATGTCATTTTAGGGTCACAAGATTTCTTTAAATTTTCCCATATCTATGTCCTCTGTTCTTCAAAACACATGCTAGATCACTTGTTTGAGAAGCAACCCATTCACTTTAACCAACTTAATTGCGCAACTCTTCGTTGATGGCAGCAAAACAAATCTCATTCATTTATAATCCCCCAAAGATATATAATGTACAAAGATATAATGAAACATGAAATTTAGGCCAAGAGCTGAAGTTAGAAAGGTTTACTTCTTCAATCGTAACTAGTAAATACTCTAAAGTCAGGGTTTGCTGACCATGCCTACACGTTGCCATCCTATACCTATACTGCCAGGACAGAAATGAAGGAAATTTCATACTGAAGGGTGAGGATGGGAGAGGGAGAACCCAGAGCCCAGAAAAAATGTCTGGATTGATAGAACTGGGGTTACTTTTGAACAAATTGTAAACTTGGAGAACCTGGGGGTGGGTCACAGGAAAGTAGAATCAAAGCAAGGGGGTGAAAGGTTGTGTGTATACAGTATGTTTCTTGCAAAGATGGGACATGCCCGCACAGAAGGAACTGTTAACAGGAGCATGTGCTTCCTTCAGGCCCTGGCCCTCATTTGGAACCTGGTCAAAGGAAAGTTGGTACTTTACTACTGCCAGGAATGGAGGGAAAATACAAGTAAATGAGATTGCACAAAAGAGAAGAATCCGGAAACATAGGCAGAGAAAGTGCTGATCAAGAAGCAGTTATTGACTCCCTGCCATTTGCATTTTGGCAACACAGAGAGGTTCCCCAAAGGAAATTATGTTTTATGAAAGATTATGGTTACACTAACAATAATCTCTAACTGCAGAGGAAAAAAACGATATATTTATAACCAATAATTATTATTTACTGAATTCCAGTCACTGATCTAACAAAATGTTGTAAATGATTAACCCAATGTATACTCACACTGCTGCCGTAAGATATGTGCTGTTATTATTCCATTCTGTAGATGAGATGGGTGGAAACATTGACGTGTAGAGAGGTAAGGGTGACTTTGTGACTGAAATCACAAAGCGAGATAATTGACAGAGCTGGGATATGAAGCCATGCTGGCTGGCTTCAGAGTCAGCTGCTTAATCACCATGCATGCTGCCACAAGGAAAATTATGTGGGGAAAGTAGAGGAGGGAGAAGCACTTATTTGGTAGTGGGTGATTTGGAAGACTTCATTGAGAACCTCTTCAGGTTGGATTAGCTCCCTCTTCTTGTGCTTCTGTGATATCTTTTGTATGTCACGCCCATGGGGTATCCTGCATTATAGTTCACATATTGGTTTATATCTGTCTTTACCAGTTGATTGTTATTTCCTGGAAGAGAGGAATTGCCTTTTATTTATTCATCCTTATTAGGAGAGGCCATACAGAAAGACATTCGGGAGCTGGCTCTTCCAATAAACAAAGTAGTGAGGTTTTAAAAGATAAGTATGGTTTTCAGAGGTGGAAAAGGGCTTTTTAGGAAAGAAGAGTCCCTTCTGGAAGCTTCCAGTCAGAATAGGCAGAAGGTCTGAAATCCACATGGCCAAAGGAAGGGTTTTGCAAGGCACACGTCTGAAAGAAGCATCAGAAAGCGGCCACAGAAAAAACAGACTGAGACTGAAGCTCTGTGTCCTTAATTTTTCCTGGTTTGACACTACTTGTCTTCAACTACAGATAAATATAATTCACAGAGCTTGAGAAAGTGCCCCTTTCTTGCTTCATTTATTTTGGGGAACACTGGTCTAGTCCAAGGCTTTGAAGGGTTCCCCAGCCATTACTACACTGTACTGGTTTCACCGAATAAGAGTTCGCTTGATTGGGGGTATGTGGAAAAACCTGTCAACATACACATTCTATAGAGAGTTTCATAGAATCTGCAGTCTGAATGTCTACTCAAGAAGATACTGAAGATATTGAGTTGGGGCCACTCTAGTCAATGTTCATCTTAATTAGTGGTTAGGTTAATCAGTAAGCCTACACAATTAAGACACTAGAAGAAATTTAGGTGGTGAGGGAAGGAACACAGAATGTCGTGGTTTTTATATGTCTATGAGTCTGGTTATACAGCAAATCATTTCCTCCTAGTAAGGGTTTCCTTACATCATCAGTCTGAAATCCTAACCAGTGACAAGAGTTGCTTCTCCTATTCATTATTCCACTTTGGAAATTTGAAACTGAAAAATTACCCCAGCTACACAGTTGAAGACCTTTATTTTTCCTTGCTCACATGAAGACCTCTATAATTTGGCTCCACTACCAGTTATCATTACTTGCCAGCTTGTGAATTTGATACTTTTGCACTATAGGGAGTAACAAAAACTTAGTTATTTGGAAATTGGTGAGCAAGAAGCCCTTTTCAGCACACCTTTGTAAAATTTCGGGCACAAAATCATACCTCCTTTGTAAACACTGGTAAATATTTTATTGGGAAAAATTAGCCAGGAATAATCAATTGATGCCATAGTGAATTTATTTTTATTACATAGATGTATAATTTTAGCAGAGTAATTGGAAAATAATTGGTGAAGTGACTGATTAGACATAAAAAATTAAAATAGTTATTAGCTGCAAAATCATCAGTACACTGATGCTATTGTATATACATATCATCATTATAAATGTAGAGAATAGGAAAAAATAAATCAGTAGGGAAAAAGTTCATGTTCCCAAGGAAGGAAAAATTTTGACTTATACTACCAAAAGAAAACTTGGGTTAAGCTGAAAACAAATAACTTACAGTGAATGTTAAAATGTTTCATTTTTACCTTTAATAAGATGTGTCTTGTTAAACTATAATATGCAGAGATTGATCAGTAATTGATTATGAAACGTGTGACAACCATCAGCATATATGTGATTCCTCAAAAATAGAATTTTCATAAATCACATCTATATTTCCAGAATAGCACTTCTATAAAAAGTCTTTGGACCTTTTCTTTTTGGAAATGCCTTCCTCAGATATTGTCGAACGAAATCCCACGAGCGAAATGAAATGGGAAAGAAAAAATGGACATATTAGTAAGGAGAGACTACATGATGTTGTAGCAACAAAACAACCCCCAAAACTGCAGTGGCTTCTCAGAGCTGGGGTTTATTTCTCAGTCATGCCAAGCCTGCTGGGACCCTTGAGAGCCACTGTCCTCCTCGTGGTCACTCAGCAAAGAAAAATGCGTCCACCAGGTGGATCCCCTGGCTCAGCGAGTGACCTTCACGGTCAGCGTGGCAGAGGAAGAGGGAGCTGGAAGGTCAAGCACTGGTTCTACGTGCTCCTGCACAGTGATGCATGCCACTTAAGCTCCCACCAGCAGTCTGACCTCCTCATATTGTCCCCTATCTGTACGGAGCCTGGGGAGGGCGGGAGACCACAATGCTATTTGGTGAGCAGTACCTGTCTTCCGTGGTGGTTAATTTTACAACTCCTTAATGTAGAGTGTTTGTTTTTTATCTTAATATATATTTCCTATCAGAAGTACATAGCCAGCTAAAAGATTTTAAGCTCTCGTTTGTAAATATGCCACGCTTGAAATACTTACTAATAAAGTACCGCCATATTTAGTTGCTAAGAATAAGTCTTCCATGAAAATAAAAAAATCATGATTTGGTCATTATTTTTTTGTCGGATATTCCTGACTTTCTAATACTAAGCCTGTATCAATATTTGATTTTCCCAAAACATAAGTAATTTGGTCAACATCTTCTGCTTTTTCGGACTTTTATTAAGGCAACATTCGGCATATTAGTTACCTGAATAGCGTCGTTTCCAGGCAGTGACTCGGAGCACACTCACGTTCATCTTATAGTCCTGTGCCCTGGCCCCTCCTCCATCTGCTCTCTCTCTGTGCTGTTTTCTTGCTTGCTTTCTCACGTGAGCTTCATTCTCTCAGCTGCAAATATGCTTTCTCTTTTTGAAGGAGAGGATGAAGGCCAGTAATCTCAGATCACCTCTTCTCAGCTTAGCGACTCCTACAGAAGGAGACATTCTTTCTCTGACAATAATATACCAGTTCCTGGGAATCGACCCTGATTGGTCCTGCTGGAGTCACATTCCCTAACTTTTAACTAGTCTCATTTGCCCGAAGAAGGCAGTCCCAATGAAGGATTTGGGACCCATGGTTATCCCTGTGGTGGATGGCCCAGAAGGGCCTTTGCTTCTTGTGCTGCTGGAACTACCTGGAATGTGGATGAGAAAACTGTTCCCAGAGGATTCTTCGATCTATGTCTCCTACATCACGTTCAAAAATTACATCTACTCTCCTAACTCTGCATTTATATTAGACACTTCAAACGACCTGTTATAAAGTATACAGTCGATAGCATTTTTATGTGTTTACTTTTAAAAATATATTAAATAAGTATTAAATTGACGGTAAGAGCATTCTCAAATTATTTACCAAGAATAACTCATAAGGAATAAGAATCCAAAGTTCTAATTTTGACTATTACATACCTGTATATGTATTATAATTATACTAATATATGTCACATATATATAAATATATAATAATTTTAGAATACTAAGAATCTACAAAGGGTTTTACTAAAATGGTCTCAGTGTAAGAAGCAATGTTTTCTGACAAACAGCCTTCCTTCCCTACTATGTTGTCACTTAGCTTGTCGCCACAGAGAGAGATGGTGCCTTCACCGCTCTAGCATCAAAGGGCAGTTAACTCTTTCCCCTTTTCTCCCATTCCCCACCGATCGCCAAATTATTAATCTGTTTTTTCTCCTCCTTCATTCTTGGGATGAACATTCCCAGGTCCAAATATTGAAAGACAAGATCACTTATTCTTATAATGCCAGGTTCTTCATCATTAAGAACAAAGAGTTTATAACTCAGGGCACCTGGGTGGCTCAGTGGGTCAAAGCCTCTGCCTTCGGCTCGGGTCATGATCTCAGGGTCCTGGGATCAAGCCCCGCATTGGGCTTACTGCCCAGCGGGAAGCCTTCTTCCCTCTCTCTTTCTGCCTGCCTCTCTGACTACTTGTGATCTCTCTCTCTGTCAAATAAATAAATAAAATCTTTAAAAAAAACCCAAAAACTATTTCTTTGAAAATCCTATGGCTCTCGAAGGTTGATTTCTGGATAGCCAACTTCTCAGTACCTCTCCATATAATGACGCCATGCTCCCTCGACTGTTCTATGAGTTTTAAAACATTGTTTTCCAGCTCTGTACTCGTTTTTTAAAAATCTGTAAAATGGAAATACCAAGCATTTACTTTCTTACCTATCCTACAGTTAAAATAAATAATTCATAGAGAACTTTTGGAAATCCTTTCATAAAGGGTGTGATGTAAGTACAAACTCTTACCATTATTCAAATTAGTATATTATTACCAGTTGGGTGTAAACAGAATAGAAACCATCCAGAAGGGAATTATAAGACTAAAGTAGAGTACTAAAAATGATGTATTTTTTAAAGGTTAGAAAAATTAAATATGGTTTGATAAACAAAAACTAAGGAGGCATAACAGATAACAAGTAACTTAATGGTCTACAAAATAAGCAAACATTCACACAATGGTACTTTGATATAATGCAGTTAAATTAAGTCTAATCCCCTTTGGGTTGATATAGTACCTCATAATTTATATTAGAATGCATGAAAAGCTATAGAAGGAAGACCTTCTGAGATGAATAGCAAAAATTGAGCTTCTGGTATATAACAATTGCTAATGCTTATTCACACTTGTTACCATGTGCCAAACGCTGTTCTGAGTGTTTTTTATGTATTAATGTACTACTTCCTCAGAAAGTAGTTCCATTCCCCTAGGAAGTAGTTACCATTATGCCATTTTATACTGAGGACTCTGAGTGCAACTGGTCCAGGGTCACACAAGGTTAGGTGACAATGAATGGAGTCAAACCCAAGTTGTCCATCTCCAGGATCCACACTTCGAATCATCCAGCCATACTGTCTCTGTATTAACACAAATCATCACACTCTAAAGGTTCTTCTCCAAGCTCGATGAATATTCCTCTTCGGTGGCTTTTGCTGGTTCTTCTCTCTTTTCCTTAGCCTTAAATTGTGGCATTCTTCCTCCTAGTTCTCTACGTTTCTAACTCAGTGTTCTTTCCTTGGGTGAACTCATTTATCCTCCCTCCTGATGCTGTTTCCTAAACATATTATTTTGTTCTCACCTTCCCTCTAAGCTCCAGAACTGCATGTCCAGTTGCTACTGAATGTGTCAACTCCCGTATTTAGAAGAGTATTTTCAGGGAGAACAAATAAAAAATAGAAATCATTGCTTTCCTTCCATTTCTAATCTCTGCTGATGGCCTACTCCCTGACCCCAGGGATACTTAACTCCTCGGTTTCCTTCATTCCTTACATTGATTCTATCACTGAAATCTCTGAGTTCCAAAATTCTCCAGAAACCTCTTAAACCTGGCCTTATTTCTTCATTATTGCTACTCCTAGTAGGTTCAAGGCTTATCTCTCACCTAAACTAACAAAAATCTATCAATCTCCTAAACACTAAGTCCCTTTGCCCCCTAAAGTCTGTTATCCACTCTGCATCCAGTGTTACTTTCCTAAAAATAAAACAAGAGAGGAAAAAAAGAAAGCCTTTGGGACTAAAAATCTTCTTGGATTTTTTTTTTTTTTAAACAATAGATTTGTGAAGAATTGACGAGATAAGGGGTTTGAGCTTGAAGGAACAAACGAATGGAGAAGAAAGGTTTTTTGTTTTGTTTTGTTTTTTTGTTTTTTAAGATTTTATTTATTTATTTGACAGAGAGAGAGATCACAAGGAGGCAGAGAGGCAGACAGAGAGAGAGGGGGAAGCAGGCTCCCCCCTGAGCAGAGAGCCCAATGCGGGGCTCGATCCCAGGACCCTGAAATCATGACCCGAGCCAAAGGCAGAGGCTTTAACCCACTGAGCTCTCCCTTCTAAGCCCACATCCCTCCTGATGCACTAGCCATTCTAAACTTTTTTTTACTCCTGAACATGCTTTTTCTAAAAGACACATTCCCTATTCTTCTTGCCTGGAAAGCACCAAACTTGTGTGGCCCCATAGCAACCTTCTTTCTTTCCTTCTTCTTATCCCTGTTAAACTTAATCTGTACCAGTCTTTGGGTGAATATATTCGCCACTTGACTGAAGCTATACTCACATACAAAGACCATGTTGGATTCATCTGGATAACCTTAATATTTAACCAGATGCTTGGCACAAAAGAGATGTTTTAAAAGTTTTTTCTGTGTTAAAGAATGGATGAAAAAAAAAAAAGAATGGATGATATTTAATGATTTCCCTTGATAACACAATTTAGTATACCTAAACTCTATGGCCATAAAATATCGACAGAGATGTTTAACTTAGAGTGGGGAGGGAAGAGCAGTCATATCAGTTATAATTTTTATTATTATTTATTTGAGAGAGAGAGAGAAAACAGGAGAGAACTAGTGGTGGGGAGGAGGAAAGGGAGAAGCAGACTCCCTGCTAAGCAGGGAGCCCAATGTTGGGCTGGATCCCAGGACCCAGAGATCATGACCTGAGCCAAAGGCAGACGTTTAACCAACTGAACCACCCAGGCATCCCATCAGTTATAATTTTTATTTAAAATGGTTAAACTACTAGCCTTGGATTAATACCACTGAATATTGTATTCTCTATCTAGGGCCTTAATATGAGTGTGTTCTCCTTTGTTCTCTCCTTATAAAGAATGATCTGCTATGGAGAGTTCTTATGAAATTGAAGGCTCTTGGTGCTAGAAATGAGCTACATCAGAATCTGGGTCTTTACATATACATATAAAATTAATCCAGCTATAAATGTAAGATTAATGTTTTCTATGCATATTTCATATATATCTGTCTTATGTATCAATAAAAAAGTAATAAAAATAAAAGAAAGTTAAAGATCCAAATGAGTTCCCAGATGTAAACAAGCCAGTTATCAAAGATGGCAATCCTAGTTCTCTGCTCTGTTCCACTTAAACTAACAATAAAAACAAGAACAGCAAAGCTGTTAAATATTAGATAGATCAAAGCTGTTAATTTGGGGCATTTTTAATCTAATTATGTTAGAGGGAGCTCTTTGATATATGCATACTATGCTCAGTCAGGATCCACAGAAAGAAAGCAGAAACGAGTCTAGGTATTACAGCAGAGAAAACTTTTTTTTTTTTTTAAAGATTTAGTTTATTTATTTGAGAGAGAGAGAGAGAGATTGAGAGAGCGCATGAGAGGAGAGAAGGTCAGAGAGAGAAGCAGACTCCCCAGGGAGCTGGGAGCCCGATGTGGGACTCAGTCCCCGGACTCTGGGATCATGACCTGAGCCAAAGGCAGTCGCTTAACCAACCAAGCCACCCAGGCGCCCAGCAGAGAAAACTTTAAAAAGAGAGTTGCTTAGGGGCACCTGGGTGGCTCAGTCGGTTAGCAGCTGAGTCTTGATTTCAGCTCAGGTCATGATCTCAGGGTTGTGAGATGGAGACCCAGGTGGGGCTCAGCGCTCGGTGTGGAGTCTGCTTAAGTTTATTTCTTCCTCTCTCCCTCTACTCATCCCCCCCACACACATATACTCACGTGCTCTCTCTCTCTCTCTCTCATAAATAAGTAAATCTTATGAGAGAGAGAAAGAGAGAGAGAGAGAGAGTTGGTTACAAAGGTTTGGGGCAATCAAAAGTGAAGTAAGCTAGAAGTAGCTACTACGCCCTAGGGCTGGAGAAATAAAGGAGAAAAAATAGGGTTATCGGAACCTAGAAGCTGGGAGAGGGGGCCCTATGGATTTATGCTTCACACTTCAGGTGTGGGGACGCAGGAAGGGTCTGCTATGTGGGGGAGCTGGTGCCTCAGGTCTCACAGGAGTTGGGCCCTTCAGAGTTGGAACTCAGACCTCTGAGAAGGGAGCCCTGCCCAGCTGCTGGTACCTCAGGAGCTTGAAGAAGAGTGTCCTGGACCTAGAACTCATTCCTCTGAGGAAGAGTGCTGACCTAATTGTCAGCTGGCTAATTGTTGTCAAAAGTACATGAGGCTACTCTAGAAGCGAAGACAAGAAATGGAGACCAAGCCAAATGTTGTTATTGGTAGAGGCCATTGCTGGGCAACTCTTAGGAAAGAGGAAATCCCCTCTTTTTTCACTATGTCTTCCAGTCTCCCTCCTGCTCTTGGCACAACAAATCAGAAATCCAGCTAACAAGAAGAAATGTAGTTTACAAAGATGCCCCAGCATCACAGACCATAAAGTATATAGAAGAGTGGGTTGGTAGCTGGGAGGCAACCCAACTTCATAACCTGAAAGGTAATAAATCTGAATTGTGAATAAATCTTTCATAAATTCTCCCAAAGAGGAGAGGTCTACATTTGTTTTCCCAGAAACTTTTAAAAAAGAAGATATGTGTCTAGTAACAAAATAAATATGCATCTCTATTCATGTCATGATAGCCTATATTATGCCAACTATAAATGTAGAAGAGATTTCACTATAGGTCAATAACTTTGATTTCTTCTAATTAGCAAGTTACTTTCATCACTTAATGCAAGATAAATACATAATTTATGACCCATCAAATTTCATGTAATAAAAGGCCTAATTTGACACCATAGCTACATTATGCCCATTAGAGCTCATCTTTTATAGGTACTGCCAAAGTGAAGTGTGTATGTATTAGTATAAAACAGGGCAGAAGGTGGAAAAAAATGAAGTAAATTATGCTATAAATTATTTAATATTAATTGCCAACTCATTAGTCAGACAAAAACAATAGAGGCAGCCAACAGTACCATTTCCCGCGCTCTTTTCTGGAGACACTGTGTCTCCTATGTGGATGAGTGTTTTCTGAAGACCAGTTCTGTTGTGCCAGAAAGGGGTGTCTTGAGATGAGGTCTAATTCAATGGGGCCCTGGAAACCAGGCACTCCTCCTGGAAGCTGATCTCCCGAGGCCCCCACCAATGCTCAGAGGTCAAGATGCTAATGACTCTGCCTTTGTGGTCTTGACCCTGAGATTAGGCTTCTCTTTGGCCCCATATTCCATCTTCCTTTTATATTTCATCCAACACAGTTCAGCCTGCAGGAACAGTCAAGGCTTTGTTTTGTTTTCTTACAAGAGAAAATATCCCAGGCAAGAATATAGCATTAGAAAAACTGAGTTTCTTCAAGTAGCTTTTAGTTTGCAAAGATGTCCCTCCTTATACTCAGCTCTCTGGTGTCCTGTGGTAAAGCCTGAGAATGTTGTGGACCTCAGAGCCCACCTCTCTTTATGAAATCCTCTAACCCTGGGGGCTGTCTGCCTAACTTCTTTAAATTTCCAGACAATATTCTGTCTCTTGTCTTCTCTAGGACACATTTCAAGTTCAAGGAACTTCTTTGTCTTAGCCTTGATTTCCTGGTCCTCAACTAGAAATCTATTGTTTTGTGTTCTGATCATTCCCTTGAATGATTCCCTACCATTCCCTATCATTTAAGACTCTTATTTCTGCTTCAGTACATATAGCTTCAACCTCATATTCTGGTAGAAACTCAAGTTTCACATACACCAATTACAGAGGTATTGTGATTTCTTCAGAAGGGACAGAAAATATTCCACCCAGAAGAATTTTACGATGTGAAATCAATTTCCGAGTTGTTACAAAGCTTGAAGTGGGGCAAGGACATCAAAGCCGAGGGGACTGTCCAGGTAGGGCAGTTCCAGCTGAGTCTGTCTGATGAGAATAGCTGCTTAATCTCTCTTTATCAATGAGTAAGTTCAGGCTGATGTAGCTTGAAAATGCCGAGTTAGGTGGCAATGTGCTAATGAAAAGGACCTGGATTTGGGGCGCCTGGGTGGCCCCGTCGATTAAGCGTCTGACTCTTGGTTTCAGTTCAGGTCGTGATCTCCGGGTCCTTTGATCAAACACTGCATCAGCCTCCATCCTCAGCAGGGAGTGTGCTTGAGATTCTCTCTCTCTCCCTCTGCTCCTCCCACCATGCTCTCTCTCTCTCTCTCTCAAATAAATAAATAAATATTTAAAAAGAAAAAAAAAAAGGGACCTGGATTTGGGAGACAGACATACCCAAGTTTGAAGGATGGTCCCTCCATCCACTGTTTTAACTTAAGAAGCTCATTTATACTTGCTGCACACAAGTTTCCTTATCTTTAAAGAATTTTATAAGATTCTTATGAAGATGAATGAGATAGCAAATGTGAAATGCAAAGCACTGATATCCTAGTACACAGTTATATAATTAGGAAAATTTCCCACCTGTGCCTCTATCTTCTTTCCACATGCTGCTACCTTTTTTTTTTTTTTAAGTTTTGGGGAAATATTGACACCGTGATGCTCTTCATTCCTTCCTTATGCCGAAATTGGCCATAATCACTATTCCCATTACTTATTAAATTCCTTATATGTACCTAGTACTTAATAGTATCCTATTTCATGCATTCTTAATGGAGCAGAAAGGTATAAGTGCATTTGCTGATATTCATTAACAGGATATTTGTCAGTAACCATCACATGAATAGGCTGGACTCATCTTCACGTGCTAGTTCTCAGCATCAGGATTTCGCTGATGGTTGCTCTCTTTGCCAACACAACTTTTGATATTTTAAGAACCCCTAATCATGAAGACTGAGTGATAAAGTAATTTAAAATTCTTATTACTCAGCAAGCCCTGTCTATTCATACACTCCCATCTTCCACTTGGGGATCCCAATTATTATTCTACTTTTAAGTTCCTGGATAGCGGGTTTCTACTCCAAATACAGCCAATTATCAAACTTAGAATGAGAAAGTATCAAGACCTGTGATCCTTTTCAATGTGTCAAATCTATTCTGATTGATGCACTTTCATCACTGCACTTTAAATGGCATCTTCTGATTAATAGATTTTAATCTACCTACTTTACTTAGTTCTAAAATATTTGGATCCTCTTCGTTCCTACTTACATTTCCACTCTCTGATTTCACCGTTTAGTTATGGGCAGACTTTGGCTTGCTAAGCTGGCTCTCACCCAGCTCTCTGTTCTAAAGCCCTCCACCGACTGACCTCTGCTTTGGACGCCGCGTGTTTTCAGATAGCTCTGTGAGTCCTGCTGTGGGACTGTCATATCCTTGCTTCTTTCCTGACCTTTGGCAAGAGCCACAGTCTCTGCCCCAGTGCTGTAGCACAATTTGCAAATGTTTTTATTATTAATGGGCCCTAGCCACTTGAAAGAATAAACGGTTATATATAAAGGTTACATTTTTCTGTTTGTTTAATTGATTTTTAACTTAGTGTTTTTGTTATTCGAAAAGGTCCATAATGAATGCTCACCAGAAATTATTTATGCTGTAAACTTAATTGAGAATCGTGGACTTAATTCAGCAGTCATCCATTTTCACCAAGCATACAGTATTTTCCAGTGTTCGATTTGCTTTGAGGGAACTGGATTTTGTACATTCTTAAACATTTCGTTTTGTCATTTTAGTAACCTAGGCCAACTGTAGCAACTTGTTTTCAAGAAAAGTGCAGTTTGAAATTCTATATTTTGAATCTGTGGCAGTGGCATTCAAATATATAACAGTTCTATTTTTGAAGATTTTATTCCTTTTTTTGGTGGGTGATACATTAAGAAATGTACTATGGATTCTTTCAAAGTAAAGGAAAACAAAGTATAGTATGTATTTCCCTGTCTTCCCCAAGCGTTTTCTTAAGGAGGTCTTATCTTTGTGCTTGCAAACAATGACTATGCTACTGTACTCTTGTTTTATACTTTGCTGATTTTGTTTTTTTAAAGAGATACAAGTATAAATTATGAACACAGAGACTGGAATATTTGTGATGTGGTAGATGGATGGGGCTATTAAAGGAACCCTAAAAATCACTGGAATCAAGTGTATGACATTGATAAGCCACACATGACGAATTAGCAGATATTCTCGAAGAGTGTTTGAAATGACATTTAGTTTACATAATACTAAGTATTAAGTACTATGCCTGTCTATCTGAGATAATGGTTAGATTGTTTCTTTAAAAAATGATGACAACTTATAATACTTTATATCAAAAGACTTTATGATATGAGAATCACAAATATACTCCTCTCTTCCTATAGATACTAAACTAATTGCTCGATTAATACAGACTTTATAGAAGAAAATTATTATCTTCATTACAGTATAGATGTATTACAGAATATGGCTTGGACCTGAGAGCTGAATGCTGGCTTCCTAACACTCTTCCCTTCCCCAGTGGCCACGTCTGCTTCTTGAGACACTTTCTAAGAGAGCAAGCAGGTTTGCAGAGCTGAGATTTCCCCTGCCAGTCATGCTGTGGGAAGTCATTCCTCATGACAGCAGTCACAGAGAGAAGAATGTGCCTCCTACAGCCTACCGATTCCCAAAAGAGCCTGAAAGTAGCTGAGTTGTGCATTCTTCGTGCCTTTGCCTAACCTGATTGATCAGATAAATCACTCCATTTTCTAGGCAGAAACAGAGGAGAGGTGTCTGAATTAGGGATAGATTAGGGAGATCTCCATGTAGAGTTGGTAGTTAAAAAATCTAAGATGCCCTTTACTAGTCTAACTTAGAAAACGCAAAAGCAGCCTGACAGAGATTGGAGATGTGGTCAAAGTCACAGATGGAGCAAAACTTCAGATGTTTTACTCAGTAAAGCTGCCTCATCAGAAGCAGCACATCAGCACCACTCATCATCAGGGAAATGCAAATCAAAACCACAATGAGATATCCTCTTCTACCTGTCAGAATGGCTAATATCAAAAAGACAAGAAATAACAAGTGATGGCAAGGATGTGGAGAAAAAGGAACTCTCATGTGCTGTTGGTAGGAATGCAAACTGATACAGACACGGCGGAAAATGGTAGGGAGGTTCCTCAAAAAAATAAGACTAGAATTACCATATGACCCAGTAATTTCAGTACTAGGTATTTACGTAAAGAAAATGAAAATACTGATTTGAAAAGATATATGTACCCCTATGCTTATTGCAGCATTATTTACAACAGTCAAGATATGAAAGCAACCCAAGTGCCCATTGACAGATGAAGGGACAAAGATATGTGTGTGTGTGTGTGTGTGTGTGTGTGCGCGCGCGCATATGTGTGTGCTGGAATATTACTCAGCCATAAAAAAGAATGAGCTTTTGCCATTTGCCCCTACATGAATGGACCTAGAGGGTATAATCCCAAGAGAAATAAGTCAGACAAAGACAAATACCATATGATTTCACACATATGTGGAATTTAAGAAACAAAACAAAGAAAAAAAAGGTGAAAAAACCCCACCTCACTTAAATACAGAGAACAACTGGTGGTTGCCAGGCGGGAGGTGGGTGTGCGGGAAAGGTGAAACAGATAAAGGGGAAAAAGAGTACACGTACGTTGATGAGCACTGAGTATAGAATTGTGAAATCATATTGTATAGCTGAAACTGATATAACACGGTATGTTAATTATACTTTAATTACAAAAGACAACTAATAAAAAACAAAACAAATTAAAATTTAAAAAGCAGCATGGCTATAAACCTGTGCTAATGCACACATCTGTTCATTTTCTTCTCACACAGAGGCTGCCATACGAAATTTTTCAACAGCTCAGCCCTACCTTCTGCTAAAATCTGTTCTTCAGGGAAAGATGATCATTACTCTCTTCACATCCCTGTTAATCTTGTTGGTCCACCCTCCTCTTTTCCCTGTCTGGGAGAAACTTCACTCAAGGTCTCTGAGCCAGTGTGTCCTCAGTCTTAGGGTCACAGTGCTCCGCCCTGTCCCTCCCCTGTAGCTTTGTCCTCTCCCCCCAGGTGGCAGACGATCTGTGTTCTTTCTGTACCTGGAACTTGGCCCCGTCTCTCCTGCTGTTAGTCCTACCGTTACATTTTGTAACAAAGCCCCTGGTTTGTTAAAGTCAGAGGCTTTTTGACCCCCTTTTTCTTGGGGAGGAGAGGGGATTTCATCATAAAACAATTTTATTAGATGAAAATATTTTATCCACTTTCTAGTAAAAAGAAAACAAAAAACCCTCCACAACTTTCTCCAGCAAAATCAATAAATGAACAGAACTTCCCAATACTTCCTTCTCTTCACACAAACCGATGCCTTTTCAGACACACTTTACATTTATCCTAGCAAAAATATCTTTATGGACTTTAAGAAGCATTTCAGGCAGTATTCAAACAGGTTTATCATTAAAATCAATCATCTGTGATTTCTGATTGTCACTGTTTTGACTAACAGACCTTCAGGATTCTAGTTTGTATGTCAGCTTTGCCTAGGAAAAGAGGTCCACCTGGCACAATTACTTTAATTGGAGATTTATGTGTAAGGAATACCTATCTATGAGTCTGTCTACATCTTAATCTATAAAATCAATGATTGCCCTATAATAAAACTACCTAAGTTCAATACTTGTTAAATCTAACTTTTATGAAAATTATTTTATTTAGTTAAATATTGCCATATAGTTGCTAAGACTCCATGATATTAATGAAGAACTAGCACGAGATGATGTACAAGGGCAAAGCTTCAGGAGACAGAAACCTAGGATGGAGGCCGGCTGTAAGATTCACTGTATGACACCGGCTTTGTGTCAGTTATCCCCTTTATAGCTCAAATTTCATCATGTATAACATGTGACTAAGACTTGAGTTGTTGGTTGTGTTAGGATTAAACCAAAAGAAGATAATGAATATAAAGTTCTTAGCACAGTTCCTGACACATAAAAAGAGCTTTACAAAAGCTAATTTGCAATTATCATATTTTTTAAAAGATTAATTTATTAGAGGGAAAGAGAGAGAGAATGAGGGGAGTGGGAAGAGGCAGAGGGAGAGAGAGAGGGAGGGAGAAGGAGAGAATCCCAAGGAGACTCCGCGCTCAGCACAGAGCCTGACGCGGGGCTCGATTTCACGACCCAGAGATCATGACCTGAGCCAAAACTGAGTCGGTCACTTAATGGACTGCGTCACCCAGGTGCCCCACAATTATTGTATTTTTAAAGCTTATGGAGGGGCGCCTGAGTGGCTCAGTTGGTTAAGCATCTGCCTTCGGCTTAGGTCATGATCCCAGAGTCCTGGGATCGAGCCCCATGTCGGACTTCCTGCTCTGCGGGGGCCTGCTTCTCCCTCTCCCTGCCATTCCCCATGCTTGTACTCTCTCCCTGTGTCATATAAATAAATTCAATCTTTAAAAAATAAAAAAAATTTAAAAAAATAAAGCTTATGGAGATCTGGCATAATTAATACGATACAATGAAAGAAAGGATAGTTTGTTTTATTATTCCTCTCTGAAGTCAACTTCCCTAATATTTAGACATCAATTCAAAAAGACAAACAGGGAAATGGGCCTTGTGGAAACATATATAATCTGTACACATGATTAAAATATTCTGAAATTTATTGAAGGCTAGACTGGAAACAGAATCTTTTCACATCCACTGATTTATTATCTTTTTCTATTTCTGAAGTTATTTCCAACCATTATTTTATTCTTTCAATGCTCCTTCTTATTATTAAGACTGTTTTACAAAAAAGACACTTGTGGCTAAGAATAAAAAAAATAAATTGACCAAATGTTCATGGACTCTGTTGGAAAGGAATAATAGGAGGAATTCACATGCTCTTCATTTCCATTGATTGTTGTTTGTATGATGCCCCATTACTTCTAACAGTATGAAACTTTGTAGAAGTTGTTAAGTTCTGTACATTTACATACTTATAAAATGCAAGCTCTCTAAATTTGTGAGTAATCCCTTTCCTAAACTGAAGCTTCTTGAAAAAAGCACATAAAGTATTTATGAAAATTTAAATGACAAACAACAATATTCATTCCATTGTACTTGCCTGTAAAATGAAGATAATAGAAACACACTATTTTAAGACTTTTTTTTTTTAGAACATTTATAATAGTGCTAAATTAAGTTTCGGTAAAATAAAACAAGATGATGGGCTACATTGAGAAAATTGTCTAGGCTATATGGAAAAGGAAATTATGTTTCTGTGAAATAGTATAAAGTTTTATGAAACCCATAAAATGGTACTAATACTTACAGGGCAATGCTTACTTTTGAACTCTCAAGATAAACTAATCTGGTTAGAATCTCCCAGCCTCAGACTGCACAATGAATAGAGTAAACAGATTAAACAAACTTTCCTAATCATTTGAACTGTTCTTCCCAAAGGTACTGCATAGAGGAATTATTCATATTGTGACTCTTTAACAAAATTGGTATAGCATAGTATATAGTATATAGTGCATATCATATAACTTCAGAGTTGAATGGCCCAAAGATACTCACCTCCTAGTTCTTTTATACACTAGCTATGTGGCTCTGAGCATATTAATCTTTCTAAGTCACCATTTCCTTGTCTTTAAAATGGGGACTCTCCCAGCATTGTTCCAGGGTTAGAGGTCATCTGTGTGAAGATCCTGGAATGTGGTGCATGTTTCACAGACGATGGTGATTATCTGGGTGTGGGTTTCCCTGAAAGCAGAAATGGAGACAAAGACTTGAATGTGGGCAGTTTATTGGGGAAGAAATACCAGGGATTGTAGGAGTGAGGGAACATGGTGTTTGAGACAGGCAAGGAAGCAGAGGGAAGAGGCTATGTGTAGAGTCTGTGAGGACCCATTCCCACGAAGACCTCTGAAAATGAGAACTATTTCCCCTACTTATCCAGTTGCACAAAAGGAAGCCCAGAGCATTTGTCCACTCAAATAGTCCATATTCTGTGGAGATCTTTTTTTCCCACCTTAATTTTAAGAAATGTCACATGTGGGCGCCTGGGTGGCTCAGTTGGTTGAGCGGCTGTCTTCGGCTCAGGTCATGATCCTTGAGTTCCAGGATCGAGTCCCACATTGGGCTCCCAGCTTCATGGGGAATCTGCTCCTTCCTCTGACCTTTTCTCCTCTCATGCTCTCTCTCACTTTCTCTGTCTCTCAACTAAATAAATAAAATCTTTAAACAAAAAAAAAAGTCACATGCTTACACTTTGGTCCAGATGTGCAGTTAGGACTGCAAAGACTAAGGCCTCACTTTCCACTGGTTAGTCTCCAGGATTTTATGTATAAGATGGAAGACTTTATTCAACAGATGACTGCTCTCATCATATTAACAGGAGGACAGCAGTCCGAATGGGGGAACGAGCCCTTAGCAGGGGCCTGGCTAAAGTGAGAACTTGAGTAGGACAAGAGGAATTGACTAGAACATGGCATGCTTTTAGAGAGGCAAAGGTTGCAGAGGATGGAGGTAAATCTTCAAAGGAGAAAAGAGAAACCTAGTGGTTTTTATGAAATCTTTCTGTGTGGTGCTCTGTATAAATCTGTGTCACCTCTTCAGAGCCTTGTCATTCCTGAAGGCTTTCAAAGTGAGGACTACTAACACTCGACCATGAATGAAGGCTCTCTGCCTTACACAGGTGACCTGTGCGATGTGTGCGCACGTAGTTCTTAACCAGTATTCAAGTCGTCCTCTGAATGGAGTATTATGTATCTCAGCTATTTTTGTATTGTATTTTGCATTGCATTTTTTAGATATATAACAGAGCGCTCAAAGATATCTCTTTGATGTGTCCAGTCCTCCTAATTGTCATGCTGTGCATCTGGTCATCTTATACCTGATGCTAATTTGCAATTACTGTGCAAGTCTCAAGGTAATAGTTAACATCAAAAGATTGCATTTGAATACTACTTTGCTTATAAGAAAAATTCTTGTAAAATTTCTCATTTACATATCATGGTAAAGGGGAGCATTTTGCTGTTAAAGGCACTGGGACCGAAGTTTTGTGGCTGCTCTAAATCCATAAGATTTTTTAGGTCTATTCTGTGTGGACACTTAAATGTAGATTTTCTATCTCCCAGTCCAGTTTTCTTTCCACTATACATAGCTACATTATCATCGTATTTGCATGTTGCTTTATAAACTGATAGTCCATATTAGCTAAGTACATCTTTGAAATTTATTAATTACCCAAAAAAGATATTTAAAAAATAATTCATATTAAAATACTTTTATATAAATATATATATGTATCTAGAGGCACATGCATATCTGTGAACTACTCTAAAAATATTGACTCAAAATTCAAAATATTATTAGTATCACTATTTATTATATGCTCAACTCTGGGCTGAGTACTATACATAGTAAAGTAGGAAGAACTATAAGATAGTCCTCCTCTCTGGAGATTTTACAGTTTAGTTTAGGAGATAATCCAAAGAAAAATCACAAATAGCATGTGTATTAGTCAGGTTTATCCAGAGAAACAGAACCAGTAAGATATCTAGATCTAGATCTAGACATACGGATATATGAAGGAATTTATTTTAGGAATTGGCTAACCGGATTATGGAGGCTGAGAAGTCCGGTGATCTGCCAACTACACGCTGGAGAACTGGGAAGGTCAGTGGTGTAATTCAATTCTAGTCCAAAGCACCAGAGGGGGCACCAGTGGTATAAATCTGAGTGCAGTGGAACCAGATTATATTTGGATGTCGGGCACAGGAATGTATACTTGAGGCTTTGGCATGGTATGTTTCCCAAGTATGGCCTGAGGACATCTGGGGGTACCCCAAAATATTTTAGGTATCTGTGAAGTAAAGACTATTTTCATAATAATAACAAAATATCATTTGTCTTTTTCACTGGTTTGACATTTGCATTATTGATGCAATAGTACTTGCAGGTGAGTGCTGATGCCTTAACATGAATCAAGACACTGACACCAAAACTGTGCTATTAGTCACCATATTCTTCACCACCATGCACTTATAAATATAAGGGAAATTTATTTAGGGGAAAAAAAAAGCAATTTCCATTGAGTGCTATTGATGAAACAGAATTACTAATTTTATTAAGTCTTGACTTATTGGATTTCTACATGATGAAAAAAGAAGTTCTTCTAAACTTCCAAAGTAGGCTGGTTGTCTCAAGGAAAGACTCTTATGAAATTGAGTTGCAAGCTGAACTAGCTGCTTTTTTCATGGAATGCCATTTTTGCTTGAGGAAATGACTGACAGATAAATTATGGTTATTCAAACTTGGCTATATGGCAGATATTTCCTTGAAAATTAATGGAGTGAGTTTGTCGCTTAAAGGAAAACAACTGACAGTATTTGTTGCCAATGATAAAATTTGAGCTTTCAAGCAAAAAGTAGAATTTTGGAAAACATAAACTATCACTGTGAGCTTGGTCGCTTTTCAATTCTTAAAGAATTTTCTGATGGGCTCAGTGGTGACATTAACAAATGCAATTTTTTGATAATATATAAAGAAATGTGTCAACATGGAAGACTAGTATAGCTTGGTGAGCAAATATTTACCCAGTAATAAATACGTGATGTCACAAAATCATGCAGGGATGAAAGAGCCACTCAAAGTGCAAAATAGACCAGTGGATTTTAATGTAATGGCATAGGGAAAATTTATTGACATTGTTTTGGATTCCACATTATAACTAACCTTTAAGAAACTACTATAGTTGAGTAATAGGGTAATATCAAAGAAGAATATCTATAATTATCTGTAAAGGTTATTAAAATACTCCCCCATTTTCCAAATACATTATCTGTGTGAGACTGAGTTTTCTTTATATACTTTAACTGAAACGACATATAACCACAGATGGCATATAGAAGAAAGTAGACTCCAGTTGTCTTCTATTAAGCCAGGAATTAAAGCTATTCGCAAAAATGTAAAACAGAACAGAACAAAAAGCCACACGTATACTTGTTTGTATATCTATTTATTTATTGTATTTTGAAAAAATACTTTTCAAAAATGTGTTTACTTTTTATGTAATGGGCTAAACGTTATTATTTTTTCAAACTTCATAGATAATTTTTAAATTTCTGTTTTAATTTCAAATACTTTAAATATTAACAGATAGAGCCCACACTTAGGCATTCTCAATGCTTTGTAAGATTTTGAAGTCTTGAGACCAAAAAGGTTGAGAATGGCTACTTTGGGAGAAAGGTAGCCACGAAAGATTTTTGAGTCTTCTGTTTTGTCTCACTTACACCCAGCCTTTTTATACTACAGTAGCTGTGGTTTTAATTCCTTTTTAAATCTCCTTAAAAACCAAGCTCTTTAACATTCAACATTTCATATAAAAGTCTCTATGAAAACCCCTTAGCTTCCTTCCCCAGACACCACTAACCATTTCATGGATTACAATTATTTACGGAGACTAAGGGCAAACCCTCCTCTGCTGATTTCACACCCTTGTGCTTTTGCTCCTGCTGCTCCCCCTGCCTGGAAAACTCTTCATTTTTACCCCCTTCTGATGTTTAATGTGTCTATCAAGATCTATTTGGGGCACATCTCCTTGAGGAAACCATAACTGAACTCCCAGTCAGGGTTATATGCTACTTGTTTGTGCTTCTCTCTCTCAATTTCAGCATTTAGCATATTATTGTGACATTTTTGCTTCTGTATCTGTTTCCTCTCACAATCAATAAACCTCTTGAGGACATAGACCTTGTGACTAATGCATAGTTGTCACTTACAAATGCTTGCTTGATTTAAATTTGCTTGTTTAATAATGCTTAATAAATGATAATAAATTCTTGTTTAAAAATGATATCATAAAATACTAATTAGGTGAGTTAATCTGGTAACAGCCCTCAAAATGATTTCAAGTCAAGATCAACAATATGACTTAAATGCACAAAAAAGTACATCCATCAAACTTCCTTTTTTCCTTGTTGACATGTAGATGAAGCAACAGTACGTTTTGTAAAAAAACAAAACAAAACAAAAAAACCCCACAAACCTCCAACAATGGATTCATGAAAACACAACTTGACTCAGCTTTCCAAAAAGGAGGCAATTATTTAATATTTTTAATAGTCCATTTATTTTACAAAGGCCAACCCTGACATTTTAAGGTCATTGTTGCAAGTTTGATTTTATTAAAATCTGTGCAAGAGTTTCTAAGGAAATAACAATCATATTGATTTGTTATAAGGACCCTGACTTTTTTTTAAATCACTGTGCTCATATTAAATGAATGAATAGGCTAAACTTCATCTCTTATTTGAATTAAATGTGGTCTTTAAACAGTAGTTACGTTTTTAAGTGAGCACTTGCGAAGAAATGTGCTCATTGACCTGCAATGACCAACTTTAAATTATCTGGACATAGAAAAGCAATTGACTGCAGGACTGATAGATAAGTGCTTATCATTAGTTTCTACACATTAATGGCATTGAAATGCATGCTAGGAGCTACTGGGACTTGTTTGATCGATCTTCCAGGTGTCTTCCTGTCTCAGCGCTTACCGTCCTCATCCTGTAGGCCTGTTAGCAGGCTGCATGGACTGAGTTTGCACACCTTTCTTGCCAAGGGCTGGCCTGCTGTTGCTTCATCGCTGGGGTAACCAGCTGTTACTTATTTAAAGCCTCCATCATTTTGTATGACAGAGTAACTTAATTATACCCTGCTTTGGAGATGTGAAATGAAATTATCTTCAAAACAAGTGCACTTCATTTAATATTTTTCTCCATCAAGTACTTGAACTGTGACATTTACGTCATAAGCACTAAGTAAGCAAACACTTTATAAATTGAGGCCTCTAGATAGGGTAATTATCGTTGAGGCAGAGCACAACTCTAAAGTACCTGAGATAAAAATTATGGTGGCTGATGCTCAAGTCTGAATAAAAAAGGTTTTGGAAAAAGGAAAATGTGATAAACAGATAATAAGTTGTGGTCATCTACGCAGTGGACCAAATTTGGTTTTTCAGATTTTAGATTGGGTCGCATTCGAGGTGGTTATAAATCCCTGCAGTGGATCATAAAAATCTCCTGTTGAGGATGAAGATGGATGGTCAGCTGAGGATTAAATATATACCCGATTTGGGGGGCACCTGAGGAGCTCAGTCGGTTAAGCATCCAACTCTTGGTTTTAGCTCAGGTCATGATCTTGGGGTCATGGGATGAGCCCTGTTTAGGGCAGAGTCTGCTTGTCCCTCTCCCTTTGCTCCTCTCTCTCTCTCTCTCTTTCTCTCTCATAAATAAAATCTTTTGAAAATATATACAATTTTTGATTGCCTCTTTTGAAAATCCTGTTTCGTTGGAGGACTACATTTCACTTTGGAATGTGGAGAATAGAATATTCCAAATTGTTGGAGGACATCCTCTGAAACTGATTGGCTGAATGTGTCCAGTGTTGCTGAGAGAGAAGGAATGAGAAATAGTCATTTGGATTTGGCAACCTGGAGGTGAAGACAAAGAGCAGTTTTCATAGAGCCTGACTGGAGTGGGTTCGGCAGAGACTGGGAGAAAGGCAAGTGGAATCAGCAAATAGAGAGAACATTTTCGCTGAATTTTACTGTAAAATGGCAAAAATGAATATTTTTAATGGTTGAGAATTAAAGGGGGAAAATCATCAGATGTGCTGTCCTTTAGCAGGTCAAAGAGATGGAATCTTGCACACAAATGGTGACTTGGCCTTAGATCGTAACAAGAGAAAAGACAGAAATAATGATTACAGAAGCCAGTAGGTTCCTGATGTGGTTTAGAAGTATGTGAAAAAAATTTTTTTTTTCTCAGCGAAATCAAAACTAGTTATCAGATAAACGTGAGAGGAGTAGATATTGCAGTTTTGGGAAGGGGTGTAAATTACTTATGTTCTTGAAGACTGGGATACTGAATTGAGGACAGTCCAAAAGAACTGAAAGACGCCCAGTTGTCATCTTGTCATCAACAATTTAAAATGAGGCTAATTTACAACAAGCTCACTTTTAGCTTTCCAATGGGTGCAGGCATGAAAGCAGCAGTGAGTTAAATTTAAGCAGGCTTGGAATTCAGTTTTCTGGAGCAAGCAATGACAGGAGAGAGGAATAAGGGAGAGGAGGGTATTTGCAAAGCATGTTTTTAATGGAAGACAGTGAAATCTAAGACATAAGGAAGGAAGAGAGGAATGCGAAAGGGCTTGAATACTGGTGTATCGGAGGAAAGTGTCTCGTTGAAGAGTTACTGGCATTGGTACAGAAGGAAGAGGCTTGAAAGAGTAGGATGGAGGTCAGAGCTTAGGATGCCTAAAGGTGAGACTTTGGCAAATGTACAGTTATTATTAAGATAAATGAGATAAAGTACAAGATTATTGCAAGTAAGGAATGCAAGAAACTGAGAGGCCTGGAACTGGGTCAATGTAGGTTTAGGTACTGATATCCACAATATTGGGAAAGAGAGAAATAATTAGTCTGATGAATCTTTAATATTATGTAAATGGTACTTTGTCCTTTTTCTCGTTATTCACCATTTCATTCTATTTGCAACAGTTTCTCTCTCCGATTTTAGGCATGTGACATTGGCAGATATTGAAATTTTATGGTCAATACCGCAGACCCACCATGTCCCACAGCACTTTGTGGTCTTTATGGTTTATGAGACAATTTCATATGCATTATCTCATTTTATTTTCATAGTTATCTAGTGAGGCAATTAGACATGGCATTGTTCTAACTGTTTTATAGTTGACGAAATTGAAGTTTGATGATATTAAATCATTTGCCAAAGTTGGTATGGCTGGGAAATGACAGATTTTCCATGGGAACATATTCCACATGGGTATGTTTTGTGCATGTTAATGGAAGAAATTTATTAAGTCTCAAACCCAAATATATTTATCTCCTCCTTTGATGTTTTTATGAAAGACTTGCCTTTGCATGAACATTTTTATGCAATGGGAATTTATGATAAGAAGATGTACTATTTTTAAATTCTAAAACACATTTTAGTTTGGTGATAAAATAGAACATTTTTTTTGTCTTGTCCTTGAACAGTTTTTATTTTTTAAAGAAATTATAGCATTCTTATGATGCCCTAATTAGTATAAGGCAATATGTTATTAAGAATACACATGGTGAGGGAGCCTGGGTGGCTCAGTTGGTTGGGCGACTGCCTTCAGCTCAGGTCATGATCCTGGAGCTCTGGAATCGAGTACCGCATTGGGCTCCTAGCTCCATGGGGAGTCTGCTTCTCCCTCTGACCTTCTCCTTTCTCATGTTCTCTCTCTCTGTCTCTCAAATAAATAAATAAATAAAATCTTAAAAAAAAAAAGAATACACATGTTGGGGCCCCTGAGGGGCACAGGTGGTTAAGCATCAGACTCTTAGTTTAGGCTCAGGTCATGATCTTGGGCTCTTGAGATTGAGGCTTGCATCAGGCTCAGTGCGGAATCTGCTTCAGAATCTCTCTCCCTCTCCTTGCTTGTGCTCTCTCTCTCTCAAATAAATGAGTCATTAAAAAAAATGTACACATTACTTAAAATGTGCTAGACTAACAGTTCTTATGAATATAGATATGAAAGGAAGTAAAATACTGGGAGCAACAATTCAGCAGGACAATAAAACACTTTCAAAATGAGAAGATAGTAACTATACCAGGGTATGTAATTAACTGGTCAATGCATAAAAGCCTTAAGATCCTACCAGTGGATTATGAAGAAACCCATGAAAATTTCAATTTCCCTTCTTTTTTAAAAGAAAAAAAGTCTGTGAGAAAAATCATAGAGAGATGATCCCATTTTATAAAGAAGTGTCTGTATCTTAAAGAATTGGCACGATTCCTAATGATGAGATTCTAGAGAGTCTTTACAAAATCACCAACAAAATAAGCATGTTTATTTGTTCATACAAAATCACCAACAAAATAAGTATGTTTATTTGTTCAATTTTATTAGAATTTGTCCAGAAATTTAAGCCAATGCAATTAGACATTAAATAGAATAAAGAATTCTACTTGACAAGGAAGAGGGAAAAGCATCTTTTATTTCCCCAACTATCATATCCCTCAAATATCAGAAGACATCAAATAAATGCTTCTTATATTAATAAGAAATTTTAGGTCACAATACAATAACTGGACACATTATACACAGAAGAAAGAGGAGGAGGAGGAGGAATTAATGTCTTTCTTATATCCTACTGGTAACTAGTTAGAAAATGTAATGGTGGGACACCAGGGTTAAGCGTCTGCCTTCAGCTCATGATCCCAGGGTCCTGGGATTGAGTCCCACATCAGGCTCCCTGCTTAGCAGAGAGCCTGCTTCTCCCTTTCCCTCTACTCTTCCCCCTGCTTGTGCTTTTTCTGTCAAATAAATAAATAAAATCTTTGTAAAAATAAAAAAGAAAAGAAAATGTAATGGATAAAAAAATACCCTATGTATAATGAAATCATTAAATCCCAGGAGTAATTCTAACAAGAAAATATAATACCTATTTAAGAAAATTACAGGATTCCATTGAAAGATTGAAAATAAGATTTGAATAAAGTATGCAAGATGACCAGAAAGACAAAAGACACAAAATTTAAAAAGGAAGAAACTCTCATTGTTTACAGATGACATGAATTGTGAATATAGGTATTCCAAAAGAACCTACAGCTAAGCTGTTAGAACTAGTAAGTAAAATTAACAAGATCATTGGATATAAGTATGTGTGTGTGTGTGTGTGTAATTAACTGTATTTCTAAGTAGAAATAATGAAAACATAGAAAATGAAATTTTATAAAGAAATCACTTATAATAATATAACTATCAAATACCTAGAAATAAATCTGACACAATAAGCACATGATCTCCATACTGAAACTACCAAATAATATGGAAATATATTAATAAGAGGACCCAAATGAATAGAAGTATATAAAATATTCCTGGATTGGAAGACTCTATTTTGCAAAGATATCAAATCTGCAAATCGATCTATTTATTAATGCAATCCCAATTAAAATTCCAGTAGTCATGAGGGTGCTTTGGTGGCTCAGTTGGTTAGGCCTCTGACTCTTGAGTTCATCTCAGGTCATGATCTCAGTTGTGAGATTGAGCTCCGCATAGGTTTCCACACTCCATGTGGAATCTGCTTGGGATTCTGTCTCTCCTGCTGCCTCTGTCCCTCCCCCTGCGCTCACTCTCTCTCTCAGAAAAGACAGAGAGAGGCAGGGGGTGGAGTGGGTCAGGAAGAGGAAAGGTGATTCTGTTTATTTTAAATAAAATATATTCCTGATGGGAAATTACTGGCTTGAAAACAATAAGTAATCAGGTTAACATTATTCATTTTTTTCTGATATTTTTAGTATTGATGGTAGTAAGGTTTCTTAGCAAGGAATGGCTAGGTTTACCTTAATGATTATTAATTTTCTTTTACGTTTTTCTCTTGAAATCAGTGTTTGTTCCGAATTTGTGAAACTTTCCTCCCTTTCCTTTTTAGAGACATACAGTCACTGACCTGGTTAAGGGACCCCAGCTGTGGCACTCACTAGCCCTGTAACCTTGGGCCATTGGCCCAACACTTGTACGCTTTACTTCTTCATCTGCAGAGTGCAGATCAACATTGTACCTCCTGCAAAGAGCTGTGTGAATTCATATGAAGTAAGAGTGCTCGAGAAGTGCTTATCAAGAGCCCGGCACATAATAAACACTATTGTAAACATACTTATTATTTTAGGTCTGGGGGGACTCTCCCTTCTAGTATTCTCTTTGGTTTTGCTCCAGTTTGTAAGGCTTGCTTTCCTCATCTTGTCTAGGGTTTGCTGAGTGCCCAGCTGGATCATGGTTTTGGCCGGGTGACTTGATCTTTACCTCTATTACCTCTGTGGCTTGTTGTATTGTTTCAGTCTTACTGACCCTGATCAACCCTTTGTGAAAGCCACATGTTCCTAAATCCCTTATATTTGACAGAAAAGCTGAAGGCAGAAATACCTGAGCGTTTGTATCGGTACTGGATAATATTAACACCCCACCATTGTATGTTGTATCAGTACTTACAGAACACTTTTTTATACAATATTCATCATCAAGCCTATTAGCCTATCAGGTCAGGAGTAATTTTTCTTGTTTTACATTTAAGAAAAAGAGATTCAAAAGTTAGTTTATTGGCTTGGAGTTACCATATCCAGAGGTGGCAAAGTCAAGCATTTAACTTTGGCTTTCTGACTCTCAACAGAATGGCCTTTCAATTGTACCAAATTCAGTCTCCAGGATATATTAGTTAGGCTTTGCTAGTGTGTGCTGCTGTAATAAACAACTCAAATATCAGTGGTTTGCAAAAAACAACAGTGCTTATTTCTCACCTGCATTGCTTGTCAGGGATTTACAGTTGCAATGCTGAAGGATGGCCTCTGTCTGGAATATACCATTCTCTTGGCAGAGAGAAGAGCAAGAACCAACCACTCAATAATGCGTAAGCATCCAGATACAGATACATTGTATCTGTTTACGACTCATTCTTTAAAACATATCCCATGATGAACCTTGATAAGGATGAAATGGAGAAGAAAATCCTCCCCAAGGAGCAGTTCATAAGATGTGTAATCATAGTATAGGGAAGAGTAGAGTTAATAATTAAGGGCAATAATATATAATATAAATTCATGAATTGAAAAGGACTCAGAGGGAAGTCATTGCAATAGAAACAAAGCATAAATATTAAAAAAAATAAGTTCTAGAACTTGGAAAAAATTTACCGTGTTAGAGAAAGGGTTCTCGATCATAATTCTGTAGCTTATTTATTTATTTTTCAGGTATTCAGAGATTGGAAGTAGGTGTTTCCAGTGACAAGGAAGCTGGTTAGAGGCAGTGTTAAATGTGGACCAGCTGAGGGAAAGAGGTCAAAAGAGAAAGCTGTACATCAGGCACAGGTGCGAAGTTGCTGACTTTGGAATTTTAGACCATTAATTTGACAGTCCAACTTCCTTTTGGAAGTGCTGAGTTATATAGGCTTACTTTCCTATAAACTCCCTCAGGTCCTGAAACCTATATAAAGTACCTGAAATGATTCTTCCTTGAAAATTTAATAGAAAACCTACCTTGGTTCTTTCTTTTCCTAACCAAAGACTGAGGTCACTGAACCTAGGAATAAATTTAATGGCTTGGGATTTTATTTGATAGACTAGACACTTTGTTAGAACATGGTAATGATGTTCTCAAGGTCGATCGTTACAATCCGTCTGAGGATACTGTAAATTCGTTTTTCTGACATAGCCATAGACATTATCCTTCACCCTGCTCAGCCATCACACATTAGCCAGAGGGACTGACTAACTACTTGGCCAGTACAAATCCATCACCTGTAGAAAAATAACTCAAAGCGAATGCTTGGAGTATACAACTTTCTTTCCCAATAACAGTCTGAGGCAATTTCTTGTTGACTGGCTGCTCTCCTCCACATGGTGATTCAGGGACCCCTATTTACTCCATCCTGTAGTGCGACCACCCTCTAGTGTCTCATTAGCAAAAAGGGAAAGGGCTATGGAGAGAGTATACACACTTCTTAGTTTCTTAAAATAAATTCTGTAAAATGCTTTTATGACATATGTCCTTTACTGTCACATGATATTGGTTGAAAGCTAGTTCCAAGGCTACACTGTTCCTACTTAGTTGTCCCTGACTGATCAGGAACTTCCCAGAAACAGTTCCAAAAAATGGAAGAAGGAGCATGCAGTTTGATACCTCTGCCACACCCATTGTCCCAATTAAAAATGTCTTTTTTTTTCATCAAAAGGTTCTCCTTGGTAAGCTACTGTATTTATAACTTTGCACCTAAAGTTGTTTGGTAAAAGTAATAAAAGAAAAAAAAAAGTACAAGTATATTTTTTCCATAACATTAAAAAGAGAGAGTACTGAGTGCTGTTTCCTCCATGACAATAAAAGTTTCACTTGGGTGCAGTTATTCTGAAGTCTGAAGCATCAATAGTTTGAACATATTTGGAACTCAATCTATCAGATTTACCAACGGGATAATTTGTCCACATCATTTTCTACTCCTACTCTTAGGAACACAGTTTTAATAATAGCATCCAGATGGTCCTCCAACTTAAAAATAGTTTATGTTCCAAAATCCTGTTTATAATTGATTTGTGGTCTTTGAGATATTATTTTATACATACAGTAGTACATATGGCAATTGTCTTTATGCCATCCATAAGCGTTTATTTAATACATCATCAAACAGGACCCTTGCAATGAAAACGGTAGTAAATATTGTTGTTGTGATGTTTGTGGTTAACCCAAAAACCTACACGTGTAAAGTCATTTTCTGAATATAAAATATTTAATGTAAAATGTTGAAACTGTAATCTATGAAACAGCTATTATAACTGCACATACTTTATTTGGAAATAGTTGGGTCTACTTTTTTGTTATTTAGGAAAAAAAGGTCACACTACTTTCTTATTTAGGAAAATACAGGTATTTTCACACTTGGAAAAGTCTACCCTCTGTCACAGTGAAGTGGGATCAAAGTTAACAGCCCCAATTTTAAAACACTTGGAACTAGTCATAACCAGTGTCATTGCAAAAGATCCCCATACACATTTACATTAATTCTGGTACCTTCATAGGCTGTCTGGCAAGCCATTTCCTTACAGAAACATGCCTTACGAGAAATGAGAAAGGCCCATCCCATCTGGATATCAGCTACTTGTCACACCTGGGCAACAGCACTCCCATCCCTAGAGCCTGTGAACGTAACTCTATTTATTCTAAGTGAAAAATGGAATGACTTAAAGAAAAATACAAGATAATGTAAATAATCTCTTACCAAAAACCCATGTATTAAACCAAAAGTATTTTACAGCTTTAATAAAAGCTGTAACTTTTATTTAATAACTTTAATTTAATAAAAGCTGTAACATCCCCCGGAAACTAAAAAGGCTATTTAAAGATCCGGGCCGTGACCATGAGCATTAGTGTCTGGGATGGATGGAGTAACGGACACTATCATTAGAAATGAGGAGGATAAGGAAAATAATCTGGATTATAGATCGGGGGATGGAACAATCATGTACAGGGGCATAAAGTTTATCCAAAATAACCACACTGCCTGAGACAGAGAGCAAGGCTGGGAGCCAGAGCTGGAGCCTCCAGGGAAAAGGCAAATGATGGCCCGTGGAGGAACAGGATAAGCGAGGATATAGAGTTGAGTGTTGTGATAGTTAATATCACAGATATCTGAGGAAAAGGATGAGTCTATAATGATCCAGAAGCAGCAAAGGGGAGGAAGGACTGCCCTAGCCTTATATTGTCTTCTCGAGGCATATGGATAAAGGGAATAAAAGCAACCATCACGTGAGACACTGGAGGGGAAACAATCTTTTTAGGAAGAGAGGAGTTTCAGTTAAGGCCACAGAGTGGAGGCAGGGAAGAGCGCTGGGGCTATGCAGGAGTGTGTTGCAGAATGGGCTTTCAGAGTACTCCATAGTTGGTTTACAGGTGAGGGTAGCATAAAGAGCCGGGTGAGTTTCACGGAAATTCCAGTAGTCTGCCTGATGGTTCACTAGAATATTTACTATCAGAGCTGCATTCTTTTGAAAGCTGATTGACAATGACAAGCGTAATCTGGTGACGTTAGTCTCAACAGAACAACACAGGGCCCCAGGAGAAGTCTCAGGTGCAGGTGAGTCCGGCCATTTGGGACCTAAGCAACTGATTCGAGTGCAGTCAAAATGAATCAGCTGCCTCCAGCATTATCACTGAAGCCAGTTTTGATACTATGCTCTTTGGAAGGGGGGGGCGGAAACCTGGGGTACCTTCTGGGATTGCTATCCTAGGAGATTTAGATGCTTAGAATTTCTGAGTGATTGTTGGCTCTCGAATATGCTCTACAAGATTCTTGGTTCTAGCTCATACTTCACAAGTCTCTTGCTCTAACTTCCATCATTTGCAGCACTACCGGGAGGAGAATATGAATGTCAAGAAATAGTCCTCGTGGCTGGTTGACACTCCCGGGGTAAGAACCTTGAGTTAGTTTCTAGAAGCTTCATTCAGAGTACATGCCTCTGCTAAAGCTAGATAAGGTTTCTCAGTTTTCGGCAGGATTATAGAACACTCAAGCTCTTTTACACACCATACAGTTTATGGAATGACCTGTAGGAAGAGGAACATTTAGCGGTGACCGAAAAGTGTAAGGATGCTAAAAACATTCTCCACCTTTCACTAGTTGTCATTCGATACCCACGACTTCTTTAGGCTGTGATTGCTGGGTGTTTTGATCCTGCTGCACGAAACTAGAGAGAGAGACATTAAACTCGATGACAATACAAGGAAGAAAATATAAAGATGAAGGATAAAAATCAATGCACTAAAGAAAGTAGATGCAAAATGGAGAACAACCAACAAAGTCAAAAATTCTGTGAAGAGACTATAAAAATAACAAGCTGCTCACCAGGCTGACCAGGAGAAAAAGGAGCAAGACATAGTATAAGGTCAACAAATTATACCACTAAACTGGTATTAGGTGTTGTTAGAAAAAGAAAAATAAAGGTATGTTTAAAATTTAGGGTGACCTAGAAAAAATTAGAAAAGGATCTGCGCCTCTGAACCAGCAGGGTCTCTTCTTTTCTAATATATATTATCTGCTTTAGCTCTATCTCGCAACTTCTGATATGTTGTATGTTATTATTCTGTTCAAAATATTTTCTAATTTTCACTGTTGGTTCTTCTTTCATTTATAAGTGATATTGAAATGGGCTGTTTAATTTTTAATCATTTGGTGCTTTTCTCATATCTTTTGTTATTTGTCCCCAGCCTAATTCTATCTTCCATGCTAATTTCCCATTCGTCAGATAACATTCTCCACATTCGTCAGATCGAGATAACACATCTCGATCTTTTGAAATTTGTGAAGACTACCTGGAATTGTGGTAAATTTTCTCTGTGCAATTTAACAGACTATCTTTTGCTAGTTTTTGAAAATTCTTGGCTGGTATCTCTTTAAGTTTTTTTTCTTTTTACCGGTTGTATCTCTCTTCTTTTTCTGGGATTCCAAATTCGTGTACATTCAAATTTTGTATCATGTTTGATACATCTCTAATCATGTTTTCTGTATGTTTAAATTCTTAATTATAATCCCCATGCTTCAATATGGACATTTGCCACTGAGCTATCTTTCAGTTCACTAGTCATGTCTTTCTTTTACTGTATCTAACCCATTGTTAAAGTCATCTACTGAATTCGATTATTACATTTTTCAGTCCTACAATTATTTTAATTTTAAAATATATATATATATATATATATATTCCAGTCCTAAAATATACATATTCCAGTTATCTACTTCCTTCAATATATTTCTGTTCAAGTTTTTGGAAACTTCTATCTGAGAAGCCCAGTATCTACATCACTTGCAACATCATTTCCACCTTCTGCTTTTTTCGCCTTGGCTGTGGTCGTTTGTTCCTGTGTCCTGGCTTGTGTGGTCGGTAATCTTTCAGGGAATACCCGACACTGTACATTTAAAACAAAAATGTAGATGTTACAGATGTTTCATTTTCCCCCCGAGAAGCTTCAACTTTCTTCTAGTCAGCAATTCAAGTGGAGGCATTTCACCTTGATATAATCTGGGATTGGGATCATTTGAAGCTAGGTTTCAGGCTTTCTGTGGGTTTGTCTATTTTGCTCTCTCTTCAGATATAATATGTAAATGTCCAAGATGTTTATGATTACCCATCCTAATTAATGGATCTGAATTCCAACTTTTGTTTCTCTGGCATCGTGATGCAGTTACGTATACGTATGCATACGTATAGCTTTTTAGCCTCTGAATCTGAACTACGATTGATTTTTTTTTTTTTACAATTGATTTTTTTGGTGGGGGGGGCTGTTACTCTTCACATTTAGCATTCAGCAAAGTCTCAAGAAAAAAATTGCTGTAAAAAATCAGGTTCGCTTCTCTGAAGTACCCTGAAATCTTGAGTGCTCAAATCCTGGCTGCATTGGTAACCCTGAATTCCAGTTTTTGTCTCCCCAGCCCCATGAGACTGCTGAAAGGTTTTTCTAAAGATTTCTGCCCTCCAACACTCATACACTGAATCAACACATTCCTTATGGATAAAAGCAATGGAGAATGCCTGGCTCACATCAAGGTTTGTGGTGTTTTTTTTTTTTTTTTTTTTTCTCCTTCCTAGGATCTTGGCCCCTTGGGTCCTGGCTGCATTGGTTCTTCTCTGATGCCTCCAAACATCCTTCCTTTCTTTTTTAACTTTATGATTCTTTAATAGTTATTCTCAGTGGGTAGCTTGGTTTGATTGTAGCTGCTCCTTCATAGCCAGGATTAGAAGTCCTTCATCTTTTGAGGTTTTAATTTTAATGATAAAAAATGTTAAAATGTTAACTTCTATGATACTGATTTGATACCTTTTCTGGACACATTATTCTTTCAAAACTTTTCAAAGATAATTAATTTTACCTCTAAAGTCTTCTTGCATTAACTCTATGGGATCTCTTTCCTTGGGTTTTTATTATTCTCTTTGTGGAGTGTGATGCTTCTCTTTCATAGTGTGGGTTCTCCATAAGTAGTTGCTAATTCTTGATTGTCTGTTTATCTATATTTGTGATTCCCAGTTTTCTGCCTACTGTGTTGTTCAGACCCTGTGTCTGGCGGCTGGAGATGGAGTGGTGTCCATGTGGGAACAGTGTACTGGCCATCAGTCCCCTCTGGTGGCCAGTGGTTCCATCAGGTACTTCTCTGCTCTTGGCCAGTGCAAATTCCATGCTAAGTATCTTTATTGAGAAAGATTAATTTATCCAGCTCCTCGGGTTCATATTTCCAGCTTGATGATTCTGTTAAGTTCAACAAGATGTAATCCTAAGAAGGAGCTTCTCTAGGTTCGATGGTGAAGTTTATGAGGAAAGTAGCTGACCAATAATAGCAGTCTTTAAAACAAAACAAAACAAAAAATCCTCTGAATTTTCAGTTATGTATTAATTCAAGGGCTTTAACTGAATTTCTTAATTTTTAAGAAATTTGGCCCAATTCTGTAAGAAGAGAGATGATTTTCCAAATTGGTGAAGATTCAAACCATATTAATCCTTCTCTTTCACATCACTAGGGAGCTACCAGAGCCATTGTGTGTATCAGAAGATGGGCTTTCCAGAAAGACAGACCTCAGTTTAAGCCTCGGCTGTATCTTCATGAGTTGTGGGACTTTGAAAACAGTATTTAAATTCTCCAAAGTAGACCCACTCCCATTCCCAAATTAATAAAATTCTTGAGGGGTTAACATGCATAAAACATTTGGCATAATGCTGATACCTTATCCTCAATCACTAATAGCTATTGTGGTTGTAATTATTGTGTAGTTCCTAAACTCACCTCTTCAATCAAATCAGAAATCTGAGATATCGTTGGCATGTTCAAGCACAAATGATTTACAATGACAGAACTTTTAGAACTCTGAGCGGTACTAGTTCTTCACTTGTGTTTAACATGCTAGGGCTGCCATAACAAAGTACCATAGACGGGATGGCTTAATGTAAGTTTATTTTCTCATGGTTCTGGAGACTAGAAGTCACAGATCATGGTGTGGACAGTACTGGTTTCTTCTGACGTCTCTCTCCTACTGGCTTTCTGATGGCCACCTTCTTTCTGTATCTTTGGCGGGTCTTCCCTCTGCACACATACACATCCCTGGTGTGATTGTTGGTCCTCATGTTCGCTCATAAGGACACTGCCAGGTTGGATCAAGGACAACCCTGAAGACCTCATTTAACTTAATTACCTCTTTAAAGACTCCATCTCCAAATATTGTCACTTAGGGTTAGGAATTTGACACATGAATTTTGAGGAGGATGCAATTCGGCCATAGCACCGTCCCTATTGGTTTTTACTTACTATATAACATAATACCACCAGGAAAAAAAAAAGCATTTCTATAACATCTTATGCCTTCACAGAAGTTCCTGCACTGACGTACTGATTTAATTCTTTTGGCTTTAGAAAGGGTTATCTGGGAAGTATCTGGATGAGCAAAGATTTGTTACCTTTTATAAAATTATTGTCGGACCCATTTCCATAATGTTACCAAATTTCCTTCAGTAATGCAACCTAAATAATAATTTCTCCTCTTATTTAAATTCCAGCAAAACTTCTATAGGAGTCGTAATTTTCATTATGCTTGACTGCCAAGAAAAAATATCTATGATTATAAAGCTCATAAATAAATTTCATTCTCGCAGTAATTGTTTCCTTTCCTTTGCTTCTTTCTTTGAACTTCCTGGTTAATATTATGTTTATTATATTTTGTATCTGTTCAAATCATTATAACTAAAGATATCTCCATTACTGTTATCCTTAGTTCCAATCTTGCTGTTGCAAAATAATAAAGCATTAAAAGGCAGCATGGATGCAGGGGTCCATGGAGGGAAACGTGGAGAAAAATACCTGTAAAAGAGAAGCCAATAAACATCCAGCAAGTAGATGCTTCATATTCGTTTGCATGTCACAGTAGAAAATGTGAGACCATTGTTTGAGAAATAATTTTTTATTATGTTTCTGTAAATAATATTTATGTAGAATAATTGAAAATTAATGACATTTTATTTAATCATGCTCTACCTTAAAACATCCACCTTAAAAATGATTAGATTTTAATAAAAAATAAACTATTCTATTTACTAACCCAATATTAAATATCATGTATATTTAATTATAAACACTCATTGTAAATCCAGTATCTGTTATTCCTCTTTAGAGGATCATGAGTTTGCTGTCACTTGTCCTTTTCTACCCTTGGCAGAGCTGATCTTCTACTTGTTGGTTGATGCTTTATTATTCTGTGCATCTGGTTCCCACCATTCCCAATAAGTCCAAGGTTAAGGATTTAGATCTCCTGTGTGAACCAGCCCAGTTCTGCATCCATAGGCCTTGTCCTTTGATTTAACTCTTCATTTTTAACATGTGTCCTGACCAAAAGGGGATGTGATGGGAGACTGCAAATGGGTCAGAGCAAACCATCTCCATTTCTTCTCATGAAAGCACAGGGTAAATGTCTCTGACCTGTGGGGGTGGGTCAGCAACCCTGATTTCTACCTGACAGGAGAAGCACAACCCTCAGGATGGTGCTTTTTCTCAGAACGAAACTAGATTATGAGTCTTTGAATGTGCTGACCCTAGAGTTTCCCACAAGCATAAGGCATATTTCCATGTGAACAGATATTTTGTGCCTGTCTCTCATGTGTGTGCATGAGAGGGCTAAAAATTGGGGCACTTGGGCGGCCCAGTCAATTAAGCATCAATTCACGTCATGATCCCAGGGTCCTAGGATGGAGCCCCACGGAGTCAGGCTCCTTGCTCAGCGGTGTGTCTGCTTCTCCCTCTCCCTCTGCCCCTCCCCTACTCATTCTCTCTCTCTCTCTCTCTCACACACACACACACACACACTCTCACTCTTTCAAATAATTTTAAAAAATAAAAGGCTAAAAATCTTAAGGCTGATTTTGAGAAAGCAGTACTGTTAAGTCTTACTGTGTGAAGAATAAAGGATAATGAATAGAAGACAGGGTTGGGGCCCCTGGGTGGCTCAGCTGTTAAGCGTCTGCCTTCGGCTCAGGTCATGATCCCAGGGTGCTGGGATCGATCCCCGCATTGGGCTTCGCTGCTCAGAGGGAAGCCTGTTTCTCCTTTCTCCTACTCTCCCTGTTTGTGTTCCCTCTCTCGCTATCTTTCTCTCTCTGTGTTAAATAAATAAAAAAATATTAAAAAAAAAAGACAGGGTCAAGGTTGTTATGACAATAGTAGATATCACTTACTGATTACCATATGCCAGGTGCTGTGCCAATATTTTACATTGATTGTCTTCTAAAGTCCTTTGAATTATGTCTGTGGAACCTTGTAAATACTGTGAGTGGATTGTCCTTGGTTCTTATGTTGAGAAAGGATCTAGGGCTGAGCCCAGAGCTCTCATATTCCCAAATGGAAACCATTGACTTTTAATTTATATTGTCTGCTGTTAAGTTGAGAACAATATTGTCATACTTATAGTTTAAAAGAGCATCATGTTTATCCATCCAAGAGTTCCTGTCTCAGCCTAGATGCTGATTTGAGACATGTTCTATTTTCCAGCTTTAGATTCTGATTTATTGTTTCCCTCTTAAAACTACATGGGTCACTTTTTAATGGCAAATTCAAGAGAGGGGTCCTATACCACCTCAAAGAATGTAGCAAATGTATGTCAACATCCAGGCAACGTTCCTAGGTTGAGTTTGTAGCAGCAAACAAAACAGGTAAAAATCCCTGTGCTCATGGAATCACAGAATTTTTATTCTAATTAAGGGAAATAGTACATAAATTAAATTAGTGAAGTATGTATATTTTTATGCTAGAAAATGTTAGATGCTGAGGATTAAAATAAAGCCGAGGATTGCTGGTGGAGGATATGAGTTGTAGTATTTGATAGTGTTTAGGAGAGGTCTTTCTGGAAAGAACAGGTAAGGAAAAAAACTAAAGGAAATGAAGGAGCAAGTTTTCAAATATAAAAGGCCCAAATCAGAAGCATGGTTGATATGTTCCAGGATCATCCAGGTGGCCAGTGTGGTGGAAAGAGAATGCATGAGGGAAAGAGGAAAGCCCTGTCAGTTCAGAGGACCCTGTAGGCCATTGTATGCACACCATCAATGGGAAATCATTGTAAAGTTTGGAGAGTAGGGATGACCTAAGCTGACTTATGAATAATGGGATTATTCTGTCTGCTGTGTTAAGATCAATCTGATGATCAGACAGAAGGAGCAAGGGGAGAAGAGAAGTCAATAGGACAGCATTTAAGACCAATGAAGTTCCAACAGGGGTAACAGAAAATGATCCATCTGGACAAATTTTGAAGGTAGAATCAATAGGATTCTTCAGCGATAAAGAATGTAAGAGAGGAGTCAAGGACAATTTCAAGGGCTTTGTCCCTTGAAAGATTAATGATGGAATTCAGATAAAGAAGATGACCAGAAGAGTAGGTTTAGGAATGAAGATGGTGTTCAGATGCTTGTTAGTTTATGTATAAAGTATAAATCTGACATCCAAGGGGAGTACCCAGAAGGTGATTAGATTTCCTCAGGGAAGTCTGGAATTTGTCAGCATGCAAATAGGTTTTCAAGGCAGAGCTACCTAAATTATTTGTAGGGCCCAGTGAAATGAAATGCAGATCTACTCGTTCAAAAATTATTAAGAATTTCAGAACAGTGACAGCAGAGTATTAAATCAAGTATGAAGGGACTTCTGAGTAAAGGAACTTGTGTACTCAGGTAGCACACTCAGGGACCCAGTCCAGGTTTAAGGCCGTAATGCCAAGTGTGACGGTCAAGAGAGCAATGAGGACAGAGCGATGGATGGATGGATGGACGGACAGACGGACGGATGGATAGAGAGATAGATACCTAAGGACTGAGGTCTGGGGCACATCAATATAAAAATGATACAGAGATGAGGAAGATCCCTCAGAATTGGCTAAGTAGAAGAAACCAGCATGGTGTTTGAGATTAATAAAACAGAAACAATGGTAAAATGTTTGATAGAGACTTGGTGATAGCTCACCTGTATCTAGGCTCAGCCAGAAGAGTTGGATTGTTGCCTTGATGTTTGTTGTACCCAATTGCCAGGGGAGTTTTAGTGGAGTTTGGATGTTGCATGATTGGTTGATTTGAGGCTTTTACCACCACAAGGCAGCTGCACAATTTCTTTACAAACTTGTCTATTTAAAAAAAAAAAAAAACTTTAACATCTAGTAATGAGATTTTGGGGTCCATTGACTGAAGCCCAGCTGAAGAGCAAAAGAAAATACATTTCTGGATTCAGATGCCAGATTGAGGGACTCACAGATGAGGGGATAGGTAACAGAAGCAGAGAAAGGCAGGCCGTAAGTGTTAACATAGCTTTCTCATGAGTCAGACTGTGTGCAAAGCGGCCAAAAAAATCTAGCTGACTGTAGCAAAGAAGTGAGATTCAACCACCCAAGGTAAGGCAGAAACATTCAGGAGTAAATAATGAATTTGTTTCTTTTCAGATGGCACAAACCTGCCTTGGGTTTTAGGTCTCATCATAGATCGCTTTGCTACTAAGGGGTTGAAAAGTTACCAGGTCGGATGTCCCAGTCTCTGGAGTTCTCTGTGCAGGTAGAAGACCGAGGTTTTTCCGGAAGTAATATAATCTCCTCCCTCCTCAGTTCTTCTCAGAGTCGTTAATGATTCCAGGCCATGACCGATAGACCCTGGATGTGCATGCATGACCCCTTTGGAGAAAACAGAGTTGCTAGAATAGGTCCCAGAACAGGTGCTCCCTTGGGCCAACCCTTCCTCGCTTCTCCAGAGATCATTTAAATCTGTTTCAGTGCATCTGACTCTTTCAGGTTCAAAATGTCCCTGGGACGTGGAGGTAGAGGAAGTAAGAGGCTACCAGTGGGTGTAACAGAAAAGATACTCCCCTTCCTCCAGTTATTAATATTTTAGAGTGACGGGGGGCAGAAGGTGGGGCATAAAAAAGAGTTGGAAAAAAGACGGTTACATGAACAGATCTAGCACCATTGTCAGCATCTCTCAATGGATTTATGTTGCTTCTAGGGAGTTAATATTGCTCCCTTCTGCTTTCTGGTGAGCTCTAACTCTGAGGCAGAGAACCAGTGTGTCATTCTAGAACTGTAGCACAGACAGTGAATATAGCCTTGACATCGGCAAATAGCGTTGACTTTTGGGCGAAATTTTATTCTGCCTACTTTGAAGTAAGATTACAAAAGCCTTTTCCTTGACATTGTGTAGTTAGAGCATAGCAGTCAGCTAGTCACTAAACAAAACTGCTTTGGGTAACTGACTCTCGAAGGCCCCTCTCTTATCCTGGGTACATGGAAGGATGCTTTGTTAATGTCCTTTTAGATTCAAAGCCATAGGGTAAATGATCTTTGTTGAGCTACTGCTGTTTTGTACCTTTGAGGCGTTTTCTAAAGATTATGTCATTCCACCCCGTAACCCTTCTATGAGAAAAGTATTATTTTCCCCCAACTTCATAGGTAAGAAATTAAAGGTCAGAGAGGAAAATAAGATCACACAGCTGTCCAATTGCCAGGGAAGTTTTATTAGAGTTTAGATTGTCACCTGGTGGGTTGACTTGAGGCTTTTACCACCCACGAGGCAACTCCAGAGTTTTCTGTAAACTTCTTTATCTTAAAAACAACAACAAAGACACTAAGCAGTGGGGTTCCTTTGTTACATGGCTCAGATAATTAGAATTTTCTGTAGCTATACAAAATCCATGAGTTTTTTGGAATCAGATGCTCATTTTCAATCTTCTGATATAATTTCTACATTTATTTTTAAATATGGGAGATGTTTGGAATGCATGATGCTGAAGATTTAGTTTCTCTAGAGTGAGAACAGGTGGCATTTTTATTTCTTTGTGTGTTTTGCCATTGTTTTCACTGGGGTTATGTGACCCCAGTGGGTTATGGGGTTATGACTTTTTCATTTCATTAAATATTCAAAGATGAAGTTCAAAAACTTAGTTTACTCACAGTGCAGTGCCTTGTAACAACTGCTGGGCTACTCTAAGGTTTTGGATTTTAGGGTACAGTTTTGTATAGATGTTTTTTCTTATGCTTTTTCTGAAAAATTTTCACATGAAAATTTTTTTCATGTTGTTTTAAGAGGGCACATAAGTAAAATCGGCCTTTTGGTGTAATTTGAAAACATAGTGTCTGATGCAGAGCTTGGACACCAAGCATAGTACTGTCTGATCTTCATGTCTTTGTTTATTACATCTACCATTGACTTGGTTTGCCTAAAGGATACACTGTAGTAACATATTTAATATAGAAACTAGCAAACCAGATCCTTCTTCATGCCTAATATTTAGGAAGATTAAACTATTATATATATTACAGAAATGATTCTGAATCACAGAAGAAAATTACCATTCATATTTATGGTAGCAGAGAAAATTTACAAGGTTTTCAAAATAGAGAGGTAATTATGTATTATTTAGACAGTAGTATACATTTTAGCAAGACCAACAGATTAAGATTTATGAAAAGAATCCAGCTAATCAGTGTGGGTGTTCCCATCATTTTATGTCTGTTTGACCTCTAGAGGTTTTTTTTTATTGGTTTGTTGTTTGTTTTTTAAGCTAAATTGAGTTGGCAGGGTCTGACTGGGACAAAACTGATGGTTGCCTACTTGAGTGGCTTTGGGATATCTACGTCTGTGGTTTGCATTTGGGGGTATCGTTTCCCTACTTTAATATCCTTTCTTTAGAGCCTATTTTCTGCATAGCTTCCTGCAGAAATGCTAACTGGAGAATAAGTAGAAATTTTGAGAGGATTAACCAACACTTTGAAGTTTATAAGTATCCATAATAATAAGTTGCTTAAAAGTAGATGGGAAAGCTTACGGGGATTTGAAGGCACATATCCATATTTTATCAGGACTTTCTTAATTGTAGTAGATCCTTGGTTCTCTCAAATTTAACATGGGATTTCATTTATTGGCAGGAGAGTTCATGATATGTAGTAATTTATCACTTTGTTGAGGAATGTATTTGAATCATGTCTCTATTGTAGCCAATTTGCATGAGCCCAACCCAGAATCTGGATTCATATCTCATCACTTTGTGTTTCTTACATAAAATGTCTTCCACCCTGGGGGCGCCTGGGTGGCTCAGTGGATTAAAGCCTCTGGCTTCAGCTCAGGTCATGATCTCAGGGTCTTGGGATCAAGGCTCTCTGCTCAGCAGGGAGCCTGCTTCCCACCCCCCTCTCTGCCTGCCTCTCTGCCTACTTGTGGTCTCTGTCCTCTCTGTCAAATAAATAGATAAAATCCTTAAAAAAAAAAGTCTTCCGCCCTGTGTAGAAGCCATAGCTGTTATCAATTTGACAGAGTGGAAAAATTTGGAAGGCATATTCTGTATCATTTGTGTAAGTCAGATCTTGTGGAAACCTAATCTTCTTGAAGATCTTTATATACCTAAGAATAATGAGCAGTTTTTCAGTAGTTTTTGTCTGTAGAATCTTATATAGTTTCTTAGAGGTTTATAAGGAAAAGAATAGGTTACAGGCTCTAAGGAAGTTTATACCCTAGTTGTGCATTTCTTAATTTACTACAAAGTTCATATAAACTACAGTTACAACTACATATAAATCACAGTTATAATTATGTAATTATGCATTGGTAAGTGTTCCACTATATGGATTTTTCAATGCATTAGTGCTTAGAAGTAAAATAAGACAGCATTATAACATTATCATGAAGGTAAGATTTATCATGGAGGACTTCCTGGAGGAAGTGAAACTTCGAAACAGACCCATCTATATCACCTTATTGGAAGGTATTCCCATACTCACAATGAGGTCTTAAGCAAAGGACAGTCTTAGTGGTAGATGGACAGTAAACTCAGTAACCTTTGTGATGTGATTTTATAGACAAGGATAGTCTCTTAGTACTTGTAACTGAAGTTCTTCTCATTGTTTGGACAGTTCTTTACCTCACAGCTTTGCCCTCTGTTAAGACAAGTGCTGATTCAAGTACTTACTTTTGAGGTGAATGTTTTTTGATCCTTTATCTAAAAGGAGACAATTAGTTTGGGTCCTGGGGATGGCCTGATACAATGTGAACAACTTTACATTTTCAGAGACAATGTTAGAGTGAAGAGATATTAACAAGAATCAGAGATAGGAGGAAGGGGACCTCTAAGAGCTTCTTTGTGGCCTCAGTACTCCAGGTTATTTGGAGGACATTATATTTTGAGCTCAGGACATGAAAACTGGAAGTAGGTCAAAGGTTTTTATTTTTAAAGATGTGATATACGCCTACAATGGAATATTATTCATTCTTAAAAAAGAAGGAAATCCTGTCATTGGCATCCACACGGATGAACCTGGAGGACACGATGCTAAGTGAAATTAGCCAGACACAGAAAGACAAATACTGCACTGATCCGATCCACTAATATGTAGAATCTTAAACAATCAGATTCATCAAAGCAGAGGGTAGAACAGTGTTTTGCCAGGCCTAGGGGAAGGCGGAAATAGAGAAATGTTGGTCAAAACACATTCAGTTTCAGTTATGCATGGGTAAGTTGTGGGAATCTAATATGCATCATGGCAACTAAGTCTATGATACTGTGCTATGGACTGGGAATTCACTAAGAGGGTAGATCTTAAGCGTTCTCAGCACAAAAACATAAAAAAGAAACAAAGAAAGTGGTAAGTAGGTGAGGTGATAGATATGTTAATTACTTGAGAGCAAAGATCATTTCACAGTACATATAGCAAAATATCAAGTTGCATACCCTAAATACACATTTTCTGTTTTTCAGCTATAACTCAGTAACACTGAGAAAGTTAAAAAAAGAGAGAGAGATTAAAATGCTATCACGTCTGTTTTTGTTCCATAATGAAAAAGCCAAAGTGATTCTAGGTTTGGTTTCTTCACCTTGTTGACCTCTAGATTCTAGGAAGAATCTTGCAGAGACTGCTCTTTGTAAGTACCAGAGCAGTCAATTTCAGTGCAATAAGCATAAGGAATGAGCAAAGGAGGAGAGTTTTTAAAATGCAGATGCCAGGACACTATCCCCAGAGGGCATATTTAAATTTTGGAGGAGTCCTGTATTTTGTAAAAGCACCCATGTTTACTTTGATATGCTGTCGCCATTGAGAAACCCTCTGGAATTATCCTTGGGGTGGGTTGTATTAAAAAAATCAAGCTGGGGGTGCCTGGGTGACTCAGTCGTTAAGCATCTGCCTTTAGCTCAGGTCATGATCCCAGAGTCCTGGGATCGAGCCCAGCATTGAGCCCTGCATCAGGCTCCCTGCTCCGTGGGAAACCTGCTTCTCCCTCTTCCATTCCCTCTGCTTCTGTTCCCTCTCTCTCTCTCTCTCTGTCAAATAGATAAAATATTTAAAAAAAAAATAAAATAAAAAATCATGCCCACATGGCATGCTCATGAGATTTATCAGGTTTGATAGCTGAAATTAAGTCATGATGTGAAGATGCAAAATGCTAGCATTAGTCAAGCGATGCTGGGCAATAGTGATGTTCTGGAATATTTCACTCCCACTCATTTCCACTTTAACTTGTTAGGTTAAGTTTATTGTTAAAAGAATTACACTTGACCTGCTAACACCTATCTGAAGAAGGGATGTAGGGCATAAAATGTTAGTCTTTGGCCAGAATGGATTTGTTCCCTTTCTTATATATGTTTAATTATAATCTAAAAAGGAAACAAAACTTCATCAGCTTAATTGTTTGTGTTTGTTTTAAGGAGTTAGGCTCCATAAAGAAGACAACTTTACCCATATTCGCAGATAGGGATAAAGAATTGCTTGACTATTATTAAGGGCAATTTCTCTAAGTACCTTCTCATGCACCCTGAGCAGAGAAACTGCACTCACTATAGACAATGGTTGTGCTATTTGCTTGATCTTACTTAGAGCAGACTCACCAACATTGATTCTTTCTTTTTTCCTCCCCTCAGATGTACATCCAGACAACGACACTTACGGTCTCCATGAGTTTAAGTGCTTCAGTGTCTCTGGGCATGCTGTACATGCCCAAGGTTTATATTATAATTTTTCATCCAGAGCAGAATGTCCAAAAACGCAAGAGGAGCTTCAAGGCTGTGGTGACAGCTGCCACCATGCAAAGCAAACTGATCCAAAAAGGAAATGACAGACCAAATGGAGAGGTGAAAAGTGAACTCTGTGAGAGTCTTGAAACCAACAGTAAGTCATCTGTAGACTTTCCGATGGTCAAGAGCGGGAGCACTTCCTAATAGATGTACGTTGAACATTCTTCTTCTAGTCTTGGGGACTCTGCTGCACGGTTCCAGGGGCACGGTGCTACTCGCACACCATGAGACTGTGACGGCAGTTAGAACCATTTGGTTAGAACCAAATGATTTCAAGGCGAATGGCTCTTCTCCAGAGCGTGACCGTGCACACAAAATCTCTTTTACAAAGTATGACTCTTGTGGCTCCCCTTTGATCAAGGCATTACCAAGTATCTGAAGCTTGGAACTATCTTCTATGTATTTTTATCTTTTAGCACTTAGGAAATTCTGATCTTTGTTAGTTCAATAATGGTTGTTCTTTATTGGTTTATGAAAGACCTTACACAAATAAATGATATGGTATTTAGGGAAATGAGAAAACTAGTGAGCCAACATGTTGGGTTAAATCATAGTTAATACTTATTTCCCCCAAGTGGCCCCTTCTTGGATATAAGAAGATAGTTAGAGTTCTTCTCTGAAAGCCTCATGACCCTAAAAATAGGGTCCTTCCTGTTAGCCACCACTCTACTTGTCCCCTCCTCACTCACCTTTCTCTTCTCTGTAGTCCCCCCTGAAGGAGCATACCATAACAACACACCAGTACCAATAATCCAGTAGATGTTAACTGGTCCATTTTGGTATCAGTAGCAAATAGCCCGAAGAGCTGTATTGTAAAATACCAGGTAGCTGAGTACAGTAAAAAAAACAAAAAATAAAACAAAACAAAGCAAAAAAACACTACAATTTTTACAATACTAGTAGTTTCTGTAGATGGATCAAAAAGATATGAAAGCTAAGGTTCTTGCATTAGACCTCAGGCTTCCTGGTTTTGGGAAATACAACATAACTATTTAATAATTAAGGGTAAAATCCTATGCAAAAATACTCTCTTCCTCTCAGATTCCTCTAGCATTCACTATTCTCTGTACTTCTCTGAAATACAGGGAAGATTAAGTATAGATTTTATCTAAAATAATTATTATAGCATAAACCTTTCCTTACATGAAGATTTCCAGATGAACATTGTCTACTCTAATGCCCCATATGCAGAAATGGCTTAGAAGATAAGTATGGATCAATTAAGTTTATTGGCTTCAATTACTATCCAACTTCTTGGAATTATTGGTCAGATTTTCTGGAAAGATAGCCTTCAGCTCACTAATAACCAAGTTTAGTCACTTGTACGTAAGGAAGCCTTTTAAGAATTCCACAAACACTCCCCACATATCCACCTTTCTGCAAATGTGAAACCTTGAAAAACTCCAAGAGAAGTCACGATAAAGACAGGTTTTGGTAACAAATCGTTATAATCATCTCTGATTATAGGTAAGCAATTTAGTAATAATGGGCCTATTTGGTCTTTTAGTAAAAGATGCACTATAACAACTATCAAAGGTGTCAGAGTTCAATGCATGTGATGTGAGGGTAGAATTTTATCTGTGTTTTTCTACCTTGAAAACATCAGTGCAGACAGTTAAAACCCGTCACGGGATGCTGAGAAAGTGCTGTTGGCCAGCTGTTGGCATTTCTTGGTACGACTCACCAGAGCCTATAGTTGGACTTGGTTTTTAGCAACAATCTAGAAAACTTTATATAATATGGTTGCAAATGGAACAACCAAAGAGACATTGAAATAAATACCAGTCATTCCAGACTCACTTCTGGAAAGTGGTGGGAGAAAAAAGAATTAATAAGTTTTCCCACCCTTTGAAAAAATAAATTAGGTTCCCTGAAGAGGAATATTTCTACTCTAATGCCCCATTAGAGGCATTAGAGTAGAAATATCAGCCCTGATAAAGACAAATCCCATGTGCAACAGAAGTAAGTCTCCTGTGTTTTGTTTTCCTTCTGTTATTTTCTGTTGATACTGAAGTGGCAGTATATAGCAAGCATGCATTTCCCTATCTTCTCTGAAATAAGAATGAAAGATCATAAATGGGGGGCCTGTGTGGAAGGTAAGCCCATTCTATGCTGTAGGAGTTGGGTGCTCCCTGTGGAAGGTAAACAAAAGTTCAAAAGATGAATCAAGATGAAGTCAGTTATTACCTGAAAGATGGTTAAATTGTACTTGGACAACTTTATCTGTTAAGTCGTTTGGATTTTAATAAATTGGGTCCCAATGAAGTGATTATGGGTGACACATTCAGGAGACAGTGCATGGAATCTTCATGCCTCCTCCTGCAATCCCGCTGCGGGAACCCCTGTTGGCATTTGTTTACTTGCATCACCAGGTATCGTGGGCTCCATGCGTCCCTGTTACCTTGACAACACATACCAGTGGCTTTGAGGCAGGAGTCTTCTAAAATCACACTCCCTATAAGTATCAAGAACCCTAGTAACTTAAATGCAGTCTTTTTCTTCTAAAAGTGTGTCTTCTGTCTTTAGAAGTAGAACTGAATATTGCAAAAGCCTCTGTCCTTCAACTGTACCTCCTCAGATTTTTTTTTTCTCGAGTGAGGGTAGAGGCAGAAGGAGAAGGAGAGAGAATCCTCAGACTCTGTGCTGAGCCTGGAGCCTGATGTGGGGCTCGATCCCAGAACCCCAAGATCATGGCTTCAGCTAAAATCAAGAGTACGCCGCTCAACGCTTAATGACTGAGTCACCCAGGAACCCCATGCCTCCTCAGATTCAAAATGCCCCCTCTGTGGGGCACCTGGGTGGCTCAGTCGTTAAGCGTCTGCCTTCGGCTCAGGTCATATTCCCAGGATCCAGGGATCGAGCCCTGGATCGGGCTCCCTGCTCAGCCGCAAGCCTGCTTCTCTCTTTCCCACTCCCCCTGCTTGTGCTCCCTCTCTCGCTGTGTGTCTCTCTGTCAAATAAGTAAATAAAATCTTAAAAAAAAAAAAAAAAGCCTCCTCCAGGAAGGGTTGGAGTCTGTTCTCAGTAAATCGAGGGCTGGTTAATCCATTGGAACAGTATCCAGTTGCTGCCTTCTCGTACCTTCTGCTCTGAGACTTGTGACCAGTCACCATTATGGTGACATGGGAGAAAGTGGTTTGTAAACTACAAATCACCATATAAACAAGGTAGAAGTGTCATTGCTGCCTTGAAAATGTAGGTTGTTCTAACATTAATAGAAAAGACTTAAAATTCAAAAACTACTATTTTAGTATCCCTCTTTCTTCTTTTTTAATATGTGAAGGGTTTGAGTAATTATGGCTGTTCTTCCATTGTTGAGATTTTTTTTTTTTTTTTTTTACCAATTAGCAATGTACTTGTGATGTACATGCGATGCTTTTCCTTCATGGCCATGGAGCTCTGTAGGCCCATTAGAAACCTTCATCTTAAAGGATACTTGCTAATGCCAGAAATTCTGGCCACATATTTAAGGTTTTAAAGCTTCAAGATCTCTGCAGAATAAATGTAAGTAATGTGGAGCTGGAAGGGAGACCAGTGAGTCCATGTTCATTGCTAAATTTGCAGAGTACTACATTTCACATAAAAAAGGCCAAGTGTTATTGCATAAAAGTGTGTGGAAAGGGAGTTAGAAACAAAGTTGATGTGTATGAATCTATCAACTGTACCCAATTAACAAATGCTATAACATGGTATTCCTTAACCAGTGTTCATGAATAATTCATGAAAACAGCTGCTGCTGGAGGTGGAAATGCTTTCTCTCACTTATGAACACAGTGTGGTGTCCAGGAGGCAATTCACTATTGCTGTATCCCAAAACGGATTGTCACCTAAGTATATTCATCGCCGCTGTAAAAACTCCCTAGTAGCTCACATGTACATCTCTGATCTATTTCACTCTGTAATACTTCCAGGATAAAGATTCTCACAAGACTTCTGCCTTTCACAGTTTGTCCCTCATCACTGTTTTCCCATTGACTAAATCATCTTGGTCCATAGCCTTGCATCCCTTTTTCTAACCATTAGAAAAATTAAGATGACTTTCCTTTTGTAAATTATAGTCAGAGTTCTCAGTAGAATTTTACCATCTTTTCCCTGGGGATAACTTAGAAGAGTTCAAAAAATGAAATATGAATCTTTAATTAGCTACAGAGTCTCAAAGTTGGAATGATCCTTGAATGGTCTGATCCAAATCACCTTCTATTAAATTAACGTCTTCTGAATATCATCTTCTTCAAGGTCTTTTTGGCTCTAGTTCCTCTATTTCTACCATAATTTTTCTTTCAAGCCATCTACAAACTTGATAAATATTTTCTACATTTTTAGCTACTTCGGAAGATACTGAGTAGAGCAGGACATTGAACCACCATTTTAAGGGCTGTTCTAATTCTTATGACAATTTTTCTGCATCTTTCTTTAAAGACTATATGAAAGTCCCTCAAAAAATTAGTCAAAGTACAGATTTTGTTTTCTTACAGGGAATTTAGAAGTATATGAGAGCATCATATATTTAGAAATTTTTTAAAACTTAAAAAAAAAAAAGTACACAAGCATAAAAATCATTGTATTTCACTTCACACCAGACTGAACATCACAGATGTTTTAGCTTTATGGAAGGGGTAAGCAGAAAAGTAGGATTTCATGTATGTTCTGCCAGACACAGCTGCTTCCCCACAAACCTACTCCACCTCCATTCTCACGAAACCCGAAGTGTTGCGGATTTTGGACTAGCGATGACACTGAGGCCCAGTGACTTGGTTCACAGTTCTTTTTTTAAACTCACTTTGTAGGGAACAGAATGCAATTTAAAACCACGTCTAAAACCTCCTTCCTTCCCATGTGCCATAAAAATAACCCTTCCAGAAGTGTGAACAATGGAGATAAGAGAAGCAGATATGTCAGCTATTTTTGGCACGAGGCTCATAATATTCAATGAAATCAGAAATAGTAAAAACATGCTTGATTAGCACTTCCTTAGACTCTCTGCATTTATTTTTGTGATTGTGAACTTTATGTGATCTCCGCCTCAGGTAAGAACTTGTTCAGTCAATTATGATGTTGACGTGAACTAAAATGGAATGAGTCTGATTGCCAGTCCTATGCCTCCAGAGGAGGAGCTTTATAATTTGCTTATTTAACATTCAAAAACTAAATAATTACCTAAAAATCTGTTTCATTCTGAATTAGATTTATGTAGTAAAATAATACACGTTTAGCATTTTTTCATACTTTTCTTCTTATGATTATGGACTCCAGAATTCCACTGAAAAAATAGGACATCACATTTGAATTTTAAAACAGAGATTTATTCCATCACATCTTTCAAAAAAAAAAACTAAAGGAATTATTTGGATTTAAGTTGACATTCTTGGAAAATTAAAGCATGAGTATAAATTTCACTTAGAATACTTTGTTATTCACATCTTTCTAATAATCTTAAAATAATAAGTTTTACTTTACAGTGAGTTGGTATCAGAACAATAAAATATATATTTCCTTCTTTGAGTTTTTGTTTTTAAACATCTTCATTTGTATCCTTTGGTTGAAACCAGAGCATAAATATATATTAGCAATACGCATATTTACAAATATTCTATGTTCTTCATATTTTACTATGTTCACTTCTAGAGTCTAAAAGTATTATTTGTTTTTAAGGGGTGCATGGATGGCTCAGTCGGTTAAGTGTCTGACTCTTGATTTCAGCTCAGGTCATGATCTCAGGGTTGTGAGGTTGAGTCCCACATCATGCTCTCCACTGGGTGTGGAGTTTGCTTAAGATTCTCTCTCTCTCCCTTTGCTCCTCTCTCTCTCTCTCTCTCCCCCCCTCTCTAAATAAACATATACCAAAAAGTAAAACTAGTATTTTTTTTAATGGAAAATATTCATTTTCAAAGCACAACTAGTTATAATTACTTAGCTCGTTTTAGTTATCAAATTGGACTCAAAGAATTGAGGTCTTTAACTGAGGTTGTAAAAAAAATATTTTTTGTCTTGTGCGATAACTTACGTGTTCTTTCATTTTTCATATTGTGTATCTTTGCTAGCCAAAACACACATTTAAATTGAATTTCACCTAAATTTATTATGATTAGAACTTTTCCATTTTTGGTTTTCTGCTAAATACTATAAACAAGACTAGTGGTTTTATGATTAAAACTGTTGCTGCATTATTATTCCTGTGATCATTGAATTCCTATGACATGGTTTAAAAATTAAGTAACATGTTGTAAAAAATGGAATATCATAAAAATAGTGATTATAGAATTTGAATTTTAAAATCATTTTAGCAAAATAATTTATTTTGATATACTATTAATTTGTCTTAATTTGTCTTAACAGCTTCCTCTACTAAGACAACATATATCAGCTACAGCAATCATTCAATCTGAAACAGGGAAATGGTACACTATGAAGAAATCTGGTATGTGATCCTAAACAATAAACATGACACCGCCAAAACTCACTCCTGGAGATCTCTGTAGACTACAATCAATCACATCAATAGTCAATCTTGTAAGGAACACAAAGTAGCCATGAGCCAAAAGTATCAATAACCAGAGTGAAAAAAACCCATTTTATACAGTACAACCAATGAGTGTCAAGCTAAAGTATTGCTTACTCATAAGCAGTTGAAAAAAAAATTCACAAAAGGAAAACTAATGTTAGCTTGTGAAAAAAAAAATGCTGTTGAAATAAACCATGTCTGATGTTATTCTTGTAAGTATTTTTCTGTGATTGTGAGAACTCCCGTTCCTGTCCCACCTTGTTCAACTTGTATAAGACAATGAATCTTGTTTCTTGTAATGGCTGACTGGATTGAAGCCCTGGGTTGTGCTAAAAATAAATGCAATGGTTGACGCATGCAATTTTTTATACAAATAATTTATTTCTAATAATAAAGGAATGTTTTGCAAATGTTGAGAGTTGTTTCGTTCCAGTTTTAAAGCCAAGGAACACGCATTCCAGTTGGCACTTCTGCTGTAAACTCCTGATGTAAAAGCCCACGGTGATAAGATTTCCCCAAGGATTGTGTCTTTGTACATTCATGTGTGTATGAAGAAGCCTGTCTTTTATTCCTCTATGAAAAAGCATTATTTGTGTAAGATGCTGTGAATATTTCAAAATTTATGTGGTAACTTTTCATAGTAATTGCCTTTTTTTATGAAGAATCAAGCAGGAGCTTGAGGTAAAGTGCTTCAAGTATTCTAATTAACAAGTGAGGAGTTAAACATTACTATGGAGAATGTAATATGAAAATCACCGTCAAAAGGATATGGAAGGGTCACTGAAATTCTCCATGTTCTAAGTCAAAACTTTCGCACAGTGAAATATTGCAAGGTATGTGCTATTAACCTTTTCTTACCTGGGCCTGGTATCCATTGAAATCAGGGAAGTAATGGGCTTTACCCAGTACATTCCTCAAAGCACAGAATTAGCATATCTATATTCCCTTGGCATCGCTAAAGAAACCACAGTTCAGATAACATGTCAGTGCTTTCTTATTTTCCAAATGAGAACATTCGTTGGTTCATAGCACAGTATCATTAGAGAGAGAAAACAGGAAGCCTATGTCATGCTAATAAACCATGCCAGGATGGATAAAAGAGCCTGTTAAAGGCTTTCAAATCTGTTATCATTTTCGTCAGGGGCTCCTCAATTCTATACAATCCCAGACATCCGTCAAGTCAATGGATCCTCCAATCATTTTGTTAGTAAATGTTCTCTCTGCTGAGTTAGCTTGGATGGCTCATTGCACCCTTTATCGATATAAAGAACTATCTATGCTCTGTGGCTTCAACCCAGATAGTGACAGTCACCTTATTTAATAGAGAGTTGAAGGAGTACAGCCCAGGCTCCTTCACCGCGCAGTAACATTTCCCAGATACTTACAGAGACAGAAAGCTGCGTACAGAAGGAAATGTGTACTTACTGGCCTTCTGTTGAGTTACTCCTTGTAACAGTACTGGACAATATTTAAATCAAGGAATGAGGGCATTATTTTCAAAAATTTCAGATAATCCTTGTTACTGATAAATACAATCCTGTAATCAGGATTCTCAACCCACCTTTAGGTGAGAAAACATAGTCTAAAAAAAAATAAACGCATAGCTGCACATTTAGTATAGTTTATTGTGCCATGTATCTGAGAAATCGATAGCCATACCAAGAAAAGTAATTACAATTGTATTTTACTAATTTTTAAGTTGACAGTTTTCTTTGTATTGGAGATTATTAATGACTTTTACATTTTTTTTACTTAATTTTAATTAGTAAGTATCCATATGTTTGAGATGGTTGAGACAAATGCTTGAATTTTAAACAAGCCTTGGGTTTCATTCGAAGAGCAAAATTCAAGTATGTTTTCATTTACTAATTGACTTTAATCAGTGTAAGTGGATGCAACAGGGTGATTATGAGAGCAGAGCCGGTTCTCAGGCCAAAGGTGGGTTATTATTATTTTTTAAAGGCTTTAGGAAGAAAAATAAATTAAACATAATTCATGACACTTCAAAATTGTTCTTCCTATTACAAACTTACCAATGGGTTTTTTTTCCAAGTACTTTTATAAATAATTGATACTTGTTTGGTGTTCTACAAAATCTTACTTAACTCATAATAGAACTAAATAATAGTTCTTGTAGATTTGCATATCCCAACCATCCTCTTATACTCTCTGAGATTGAGGGGGGGGTGGGGAGGGGGAACTTTCTTCTTGATGAAAATGATCACCCGCCCCAGGCAGTGGGAAGATAAACTCTCACAACCTATTACAGTTGGAGCTGGAGGATTCTGATCTCAGATACACTTTTTTTTTTTCTCTCAGGGATTTTGCTGAGGGCTCAGGAGGTAGTCATATAGGCTGGGACAATGTAGGGAGGCATCCTGTAAAGAGAAGGATTTAGCATGTGCTAGGAGTGGTTCCTAAGTCCTATGCTTTAAAATGAACTGCCTGTGTACTATAGATAAGCAAATGCGAAGTTGCATGGAAAAAAATGTAGTGTTATATTTTTCAGAATCGACCTTGTGTTTTATTCTGGCCAAGAAACGTCACATCTAATCTCACCGTGCCAGAGGGAATGCTAAAAATGTAGCTCAAGGTAATATTCAGCAAATGTCACTAGTAGACAGAGAACAATATATTTGTGCGACCTTGGGTCAAATCTGACCTCAATTTAAAAAAAAATTGCTTATACTAGTTAAATCAATGATGACTGATCTGTCACAAACTAATTTTCTTCGTAAGAACAACTACTCATAAATTTAAACCTGAAGGAGAAAATTATGAACATGAATTAGAACTGAATGGTTAACTTAATTTTGGGAGTTTTTAAGAAATTTTTTACCAAAAATACTTGGCATTTCACGTGAATAGGATTTTACTTTTTCAATTTAAATTAAACACCATATTACGGGAAATCTCACTGGGAAGAGAAGTTTGTATCATTTATATTTTCTTCCCCTTTTGACTCTATATTCTCTATTATTTACTGATGACAATGTAGAAAGAATACCAGTTTTCAAAATTATATTAACTAACACTGATACTTATTTAGTCAGCAAGTGGGAGAAACAGCATTCTCAAACTCTATTATGCAAACTTACCAATTTTTCTCATTTCATTTATTTAATTTCCTTTCATGTATTTTCATCCATTTTCTGGAATAAGATTGCTAAAACTAACAATGAAGTCGCCTGAAAGGATGAGCAAGAGATAATACCAAATTGTAGAACATGCTAATCATATACAATCATTTTTAGAAATGTTCCTTTTGCTTTTATTATGCTTACCCTTTAATGAAGATGTGAATAATGAAGAAAAATTTGACCACAACTAGAAGAAAAAATTTCCTTAAGAAGAAATTGTGTCTGTGAATGTTCAGCAACTTGCTGTCATTGTTGGAAGGTGTCACATTAAAGGCACAGTAGCAAATGCAGAACAATAATTGTTTTAAAAACGTATTTTCTTAAAAAAATGTATTTTCTGGGACTATTATATTTCAGTTTTTTCCTCTGTAAAACTTTTTGCAGCATGGCCTTGAATGACGACATTACCTTTGGCTGCCATTATTTGTCATTTAATTTAACGCTTCACTAGGACATTCAGAATATTTTTCTCTCTTTTGAGCTTAGTGTAAAGTCTTTTATCAGACTTTGATTCACATATCTGCTTCCGGGGTGATAAGGATAGAGAAAAAAAACTGATCTATCGGATTTTTTTTTTTTTTTTTTTTTTTACTTGCCTAATGTTTAAGTAGTTTAGGCAGAGCTAACATTGAAAAAGAACTTGTTACATAGTCATCATGGCCAAGAATAGACTGGAACCTATGAAAAAACAGGAACTGACTATAACTTGGATGGGAGACAGGGTGATGTGTTATAAAAAAAAAAAAACCAGGAAAGACAAATGACAGATGTAATATTTCAGTTTTTGAAGTAAGCATAAAATTATTTACCAATAAATTAAGTTCTGCTAGGTAAGTTCACTAGAACAGGTTGGTATTTGAGAACTAATGAAGTCTTAGAGTACTGAAGTAGCATTTCAAAAGTTTAAAATATAACTGTCATACAGAGGTAAAACAAAAAAGTCAAGGATTTATTTGACTGATTAGCTAATGAGGGAACCAGTAAGATGTTAAAATTAGTTCAAAGAGCATCTGAGAAGCTAGTTTTATACACACGCACACACATATGGAGATATATATATATCCATATGAATATATACATACACACATGTATATATGGATAAGTTAGAAGGCTAGATATAAAACTAGTTTAGTGTCTTATAGTACAATAAACATTTAGGTTTTCTATTTCATTGGACAGATGATATTTGAATCTACACAATAAAAATCAACCAATAAATAAAAATCAACCTGTACCTCAGAGCTATGAAGTAACCACACAGAGAAATTCAGTGCTGCACTGAGAGAATTAACATCCTTTGCCTATTTCCAAGTTTTGGATTATTTTTCTGATGAGTGATATTTCATCGTTTTACTTTCCCTCGTCCCAAGCATTACATTACCAGTATTTGAATTAAAAGATCACACACACAAACACACACCTAAAATCATATTAAGATAATCCAAATTAATAGTAACAGAAGAGCTCTAGAATGAGGCTGTGTTTTAATTATTCTCTCCTATTGTTACTCTTAACTCTGGAGACAGAGTAATTCAGAGGCTGGATTGAATAAAGTGATATGGAGGATAAATGTGAATAAATGTGTGGCTGCCTTCCGCTAACAGTTCCCTGAGAGTTCCACAAATAATCTGTGACTGTGACTTCTTCCTTTTTCCCCCTGGGCACTGTCATCTCTAGCCCGCATTTTTTCTCCCTTTCTGTAGTAAATTACCCTAAAAGAGGAAATGTGCTTTGCAAGAGTATTTCTGAAGATGACAAATCAAGGATAATCGACCGTACCTCCATGCCTACCTCCTATTATTGGCTAATAAACCTGGCCTATCCCAGCAAAGCCTCTTTGAGGATCTGCAGGCATCTTCCAGGCAGGAGAAGCAAGAATGAAGTCTTCTCAGTCAAAGGGGAGGAGAGCAGAGGGGACAGGTGTGATGAACAGAGCTCTGCTTTTCCACAAATAGCCTAGAATTTAAGAACCCCAATCTACTGCTCACACTCTCTGGCCTATAGGCTCTGCAGAGTGGGTTAATGTTGGGTGTAAGGCCAGAGGACTCCCTCCATATGGAACCCATTTTCTGAAAGCAGTACTAAAAGCATCAGAGCTCAGTGGTCCCTTTTATGGATCGTGACTTATTTCCTGGAAGAAAGAAAGAGAGGCAGGCTGTAGGAGGCAAAAGTATAAAACAGATGAAATGTGGTTTATGGATTTTTCTGTTTTTTGGGGTTTTTCTCTCATAACGTTTTTGAACTTCTTTATACCTCTTGAAAATGTCACCCAGCTGAATAATATCCTCATATACATTCTAGGTACTCAGAGATCCACTTTTCTCACTTTACATTTTTGGACTCACTAATATTTTCCTGTGCTTCAAGGTCTCAATCCCAAATTTTCTACATCAAAGTTTTTCCACACCCGAAACACACAGATATCAAAGGGGCATACTGATGGCCTCTAGGGAAGCTACTGCAGCTGGATTTTAAGGAATAACCGTATAATTAGGATCGTTTAATCATTCATTTTATTTAGAAACTATCTGTGGAGGACTTGCTATGTAGTAGATGTTGTAGGGACTGAGAACAGAGAACAGTGAACCAAACCAAACCAAACAAAAAAACAACCACACCAAACAAAACCCCAAACCCCAAAAAACAAAAAACAATGGCATTTATATTTCTGTGGGAGAGATAAGTAGTAAACAACATAAATATAAGGTAAATATATACATAATAGGATGAGTTAGATAGTAATGTTGAAAAAGCAATTAAATCCAAGAAAATGGATAGGAAATAAGTTAGAAAGTAGCTATTGTAGAGTGCGGAGTTGAAATTTAGGACAAGTGGCTAGGGACAGTGACATTGATGAAAGGCCTAAAGAAAGGGAGGAATGGATGTAAGCAGTGTCCTCGGGAAGAGACTTCTGGGCAGAGGGAACAAGGAGGTAGATCCTGAGGCAAAAGCATGTCTAGACCAGGGCAAGGTGAAGGTTGTAGGGTGGGATGCAGTGCAAGATCTTGTGGGGTCTTGCAGATCACTGAAAAAACCGTTAACTTTTATACTGAGTGAAAGGAGAGCATAACGGAGTTTTGAGCAAAGGAGCAATATCATGGGTCCTAATTTTAATGGATTCAATGGCAGAAGCATAGACACCAATTAGAAGACTCTTGGATGATCCAGGGTAGACGATGCTCAAGGATTGGGTGGAGCAGAGTCGTAGAAGTGGTGAACAGTGCTTAAATTCTATGTAGATTTCAACAGAGAGGTTATGGATTTCCTGATGGATTTGACGTGCACCAAGAAAGAAAGGTCATTCCATGGCTTCTGACCTGCGTAACCGGAAGTGTGGTGCTGTTATTTACTGAGATGGGGGAGACTGAGAAGAATGAGTTGAGGGAAGTATCATTCAAACCAAAGTATGAATGTCCAATAGCTCCTCCCACTCAGACTCCTCAATTTTCATTTTTAAAAATGCATGGGTCATTAATTAGAGCAACTCTAGAAATCCTGGGATAAATCTGAAGACAAGAACTACTATGAGAATGAGCATTTGTTCCTGCTGAGATATTTTCAGCAGGGTCTCCGATCTCTTGATGTCACCCAACTTCTTTCAACTCCCCGTCCCAGGCTAAATCCAGAGCTGAGGTTTTTCTTCTTCCTAGCTTCTCTCTATAGCACTTTTATATCCCAGGTTTTTTGCGGTTATTTTCAAATTCATTTGATCAGTGTTGTAGTTGGCTTTGATATTGTGTTGCTTTCTCCAAGGAATGGACTTTAAGCCCTTGGGTCAGCTTCAAAAGCCGTAACTTCCTATTTTCTTGGCTTCTGGGCATTTAAAAGTGAATGGTGCTCCTCAGAATCTACCACAGGAAAATTTCCTTTACACCCAATCTTTTATCCCAATCCAGACTCTTTCATTGTCCAGGAAGGTCAACCGCCTTCTCAAGAAGCGTAATTATCTGTCTGGAGCATAGAGGAAGGAAATAAGTGGAGAGCGGCTGAAATTATAAAAGGAAGGACTACAGGAGTAGACTACCCTAGTCCTGTTGTCTTATAGTGCACAAGCTCCCTCTCTCAAGGGCTTGCCTTCTCTTTTCATCCTTCCTTCCTTCCTTCCAATAAGAAGGAATTTTCACAATGTGAAAAGTCATAATTCTTTTTTTTTTAAAGATTTCATTTATTTATTTGATAGAGAGGAAAGAGATCACAAGTAGGCAGACAGGCAGGCAGAGAGAGAGGGGGAAGCAGGCTCCCTGCTGAGCAGAGAGCCTGATGTGGGGCTTGATCCCAGGACCCTGAGATCATGACCTGAGCTGAAGGCTGAGGCTTTAACCCACTGAGCCACCCAGGTGCCACAAAAGTCGTAAGTCTTGTGTAGAGATGCAAAACCTTACTAGCTGGGAGGGATGATAATCTATAATGAGAATTACAATAATGAGAATTACAATAATTATAGTAATTGTTATTATAATAGGTAAGATTAGGAGGCTCCCATTTTATGTCTGACAGCTTGCTAAGTGCCGTATTGGAGTAAATCCTGCAACAACCTTGTGGGATGGCCACTATTACTACTCCTGTTCAAAGATGACAGAATGGAGACAAGGGTTGATTAGCTCACTTGCTGGAGACCGAAGAGCACAGAGGAGCGGAGCTTTGCACGGAGCTGCGGTACCAGACAGAATGTGTCATCTGAGAGTCAAGACAAAACACTGTAGGGATCAGCTGGGAAAATCAGGCCCGAGTGTATGAAAGAAGTTCCTGGCATCCTCTGATTTGATTTCTGATATCAATATGCTGTGCGTGACCACCTGTTCCAGGAGAGCGACTCAACCTTCTCAGCTCTGGGAAATATACTTAGAGGGAGGGATATTCTTTGGATAAATGCAAGTTCATGCCATTTCTTATTTGATTACTACTTCTCATTTTTATTGAGTTGCTTCTAATGTGCAGTGTCTAAAGTTATCCACGCACATCACAAAAGCAGCTATGCAATGTAGGCCTCTTTGGTCATGGTTCATGATTGATCTCATTTAAAATTTTTCAAACACTCTGAGAGAAATCAGAAAAAAGAAATGACAAGACTACTTGAGGGACTTATTTACAACTTAGGGTTAAGTTCAGACATCAACCTAGTTTTACAGTTTGCTCTGTTTAAAGTAACCTTATTCAGAAGTTCATTCAAATCATTTGCAAATATGTTCTTATTATACCCTCAGGACAGCAAGCGGTGATTGTTTCTTTCATGCAGACATAGTTTCTTAGGTAACTGCTGCGTGATCTCCTTCATAGGATACAGATATTATCATAATGTCTTCCAGCTAGAAAGATCAGGGCTGATGACTGTTAAAGTTCAGTGTCAAATCATCAGCCAGTAATTGAGCCAAGAATAGAACCTTATGATCCACAATGGGATTTAATACCTTCTCTCTTAGACCATCCCCAGCCAGCTCTCACCATTCGTCTTCAACACGGTTGTTACCTAACAGCCATGTCCTGGGCCCACAGCCTTAGTATCATTAGCAGAAGGTGTCTACATTCTTGAAGTGTATTTGAGTGGAAACTCATGACAAAGCAAAAAGACCAAGACCTTGCTGCCTCCTTCCGGTTGGTCCAGATCTTCCAGGTCAGAAGGAAGAGGGAGGGGGGTTTGCAGTCTCAGCTGACAAGTACCTTCGCCAGGGCTGTACTGGATTCGGTCATCAATTTGGGGAAAAGGTGTTCTAGGTGTTTTCAAGTTGCAACAGTGTGGGTCCATCCAGTCCTCCCCCACCTATCCCCTCACATTACTTTCTCTCTCTCCAACACGTGTGAGGATTTTTCAGAAGTGAAAACTAGACCTGGTTTGAGATCTGTAAAGTGGAAGTTTCAAATTCAAACATCATTATACCTATTTATGCATTGTCGCTGGTTTTTGAGAACATGTGTCTTCTATCAGCAGGGATCTGAGATGTGAAATAGATCTTTACCGGATCCCTGGGGCTGCTGGATGGGCACAATAGCCCATAATGGCTCAATGGAGTAGGTCAGTGAAGCAGAACACAGAAGGGTTATGTGATAGGCCTTACCCATTATGAAGAAGCTATAATAGCCTATTGTCGCAAAAGCCTCACTTTTCAGAGTGTACCTAAATACCAGTTTACACCGTAGGGATTGTTCACTAACAGAAACAGCTGTTCCCCATTGAGGAGGTATTTGTTTTTTTTTTTACTAGTAACCAATAAGAAAAGAATTTGGCTGCTTCGACATATTTAATTTCTAAGTATATTGACTACATAGTATTCAAAAATAATTACCATATTTATGGGTCTCATTCTGCCTACAGAATATAAAAGTGGCATATTTAATATGAATAATAAAGAGAAAATGTCTTCTTAGTCTATTCCTTATTGCTGTCAGCTTTAGAAATTCACAAGTGTGTTACGATATATTTTAACTTAATTTTCACCACTAATACATACTAATGATGCCTTCTTTCAATCATTATATGTTCTGAGGTTAGCATTAAAATACAGGAGGAAATGACTCATGCTGAATTAAGCTAAATAAATATTTAAAATCACTTGGAACATGCAAGAATGACAAAATTCAACCAGAGCGTGGAACCGAAATATTTAGTGGAGATATTTTGTTTAGCAGCTGTGCACAGGTCACTAGCATTCCTACATGCTGAAAAAAAAATTGGTTTTGAACTTTTAATGGATGGATAAAATCCATTTATTATTGCAGAAACTACCCATGCTACTTTTAAATGAAAAATTTAGCAGTATTCAGAGTACATTCTAAAATTGTGTGATGTGTAAGGCTGAATTTAAGTATGGTGTAGTTGGAGTAAAGTATCGTTCTTCAACTGACAAAGCTGGCTGGCATCATATACCGAAGCATAAAAATACGAGTAAAAGAAGAGTATACACCCTATATCAATAAATGGTGAGGATTTTCTAAATGAAAATTTCTAAGGCCCATATAACTATATGAGAGTGTGTCATTTTACAGCCTAGGCGAGAAGCAGCAAGGAGCTCAGTTCTCATGTTTCTACCACACACATACCTTATCATTTCACCATGCTGAGCACCATCAAACCAGAACCAGGCCTTTTAAAATAATAAATCTCTATGTCTAGAATTAGCTCAAAATTAAAGTGTTTTAAAAATGCATAAATCTGCCTCACCTCTCTTCTTTAATACCCACCAGCTCCAGAAGTTTCCTTTGAGGGGAAGGTAGGGCACCGATATTTCAGAAACCCATGTAAATGAAAACATTTTATGGATGGCTTTAATCGGGTGTTACTCCAAGAGTGGGCAGAACACCACTGCACCAGGGTCAACAGGGGGGTGGTTTAAAAAAAATGTAGATTATGAATTTCAGGGTATGGGGTTTGAGTATCTGCATTTTTATTGCGTACCTCTGAGCGTCCGCTGCTCAGGAACTTTGAGAACCACTGGACTGCATGAGTTGGAGGAACTCTATCCTATAAATGGCCCATAATACTCAATGCATTTTTAAGTGTCAAATTTTACTGTTTTTTTTTTTTTAGCCCAACTTCTATAAGTTCTTTGTACTATGCCATGATCACTTAAAATTGTAAAAAAGTTTTAACAGACTGAAATTATAGTAGACTTTTTTAATGGCCATGATCATTTATGGTTCCTACATGATATGAAGACTCTATCTTGGCTTTTACCTTGATCTAAATGAAAAGTCTTTACCATGCAGTAGTGATTTACTTTTCTCCATTTAATAAATTCTAGGAACGTTTAGTTCTCATTCTGGCAAGTTAGAGAAGACATTCGCCTAACCTTACTCTACACACTCTCCCACTCCCAATCAGTAGAATCACATTTAAATACTCATATGAATAATAGGGGTCATCCTCCCACCAATAGTTTGGTCTTGTATCCCAAACAAGGCGTAAAAATTAAATATAGTTTATCATGTTGTGCGCTCCTGGGGAGTAAATATGGCATTCCAAATCTGTTCAGTTCTAACTATTGGCTATAACAGTGATATATAGTGAGTCTTTACAGGAATTACACATTCTAAAATTCTAAAAATGTTGACCAGTGTGCAAATCTAGGTTCAATAGATCCTCTCTCTTCTTTGTCCCCATTATTGCCTCATGCTACCAAACTTTTTTCAATGGTATATGGAATCCATTTTTGCACAAATAAAAAAATACCCGTGTGTACTCATGCTGTGTTTTTTCCACCACCTTGCCTCTCTGTGACACAGGATACAAGTTATTTAGACAACAGAATTTGAGACCTCAGTAAACCCTCTTGAAGAGGGATCTCTTTTCTTGAACAGTTGGGTAATGGTATGTGGTTCGGCATACCACTGTCTTTCTTTTCTCAAAAACACCAACAGTTACTTTTTCATGTGGGTGATTATAATGCATAACTCACTCTTTGGAGGCAATGGAATCTCATTCAGCATTAAAATAAGCATGATGTTCAGAACATGAGAGGAAGAGTTTCACATCCTATACCAAAGGAATACAAATATACGAATCTATAGGTTTATATTTGGGGCCATATAGACAGATAGTGATGCACGAGTTTAATCAGATGAACATGAATTGAAATCATTATACTGTAGGGAATTTTGAAAAAAAAAATAACCAAGTGTATTGTTAGAAGAGTAGACTTTAAGTAAAAGGCAAGAAGACTGACCTCAGATACACAGACTGTCCTTAGAAAAAGGAGTGAATCTGGTTAAGTTACCAAGGCAGATTTAAACTGCCTTGCTGAATGTAACAAAGTTTCGGATGGAAGCTATTGACCATTCCTAAGAAATTAAGTACAGAAGTTTCTTGTTTTATATCATAAAGTGTGACTCGATGACCCCTTTGACTATTCCAGCAATTACAAGCTGAATATAAAATGCCAATCACCCTGCCAAAGGCTACAAAGAGCACAGAGGAAGAAAGACATCTATGTTCTCAAAAGGTGATAGGTGTTATAGGAGAAATATTTCACCTCTAAGAATCTCTGATTTGGGTGTGCCTTTTGAGATTCATCAAGCAGTTATTGATGTGATATCGAGTAAGGTAACACAAGGATTAAAGTTTGTCAACCTAACAAATCTGGAACCAAATCATCTGAGACATCAGAGAAGTCCCCTTTTCTAACAAGTGATTCTGACCATTGTGATCGGCATGTCGAGTGTTTCCGAAGAACAATTAAACGGCTAATCACACATCAGCCCGAAGTGGGTCCCCTTCAGGTATACACGCATATCATTCACCAATAAATAAAAACAGACACTGTAAAAATGCAAATATGAGTACACTAGAATTATCATAAATTCTCATTGGTTTGTATTTTGACAGCAAACCATATCAATTACCTTAAATAGTTTTCTGACACTCAGCCTAGTGTAAGTTTCAGGTTTCTGGAAAGGGTCACCTTCAAATGATTTGCTATTTTTTGTTTTGTTTTGTTTTCTTCTCTTTTCATTTTATTAAGTCCATCTGCCATTTCTGAACAAAGCATCATGAAATGGTTTTGAACACCGTCATGTCGTGTGACTTTTAGTAGATGGATAGCACTAATCCATGGCACCCTAGGAAAAGAGGGAGCTAAAGGAAGCTCTACCCTAGTCCCACTCTCCTGCCTGAGATCTCCTGTGGATGCCTCCTACTGGCAGACCCCAAGGGAGTTTCTCAAAAGCTTCCATGTGGGTTAGTCTACAAGCCATAGAACAGAGAGTATACAGATAGAGAGAGCTTCTAGAGAGACAAATGGAATAAATCAGGCACACATGCTCAGTAAGTACAGGGCTCTCTTCTGCATATTTGGGGTACAGTGATAAAGGGAACAACTTCTGCCTTCAACAACCCAGACAAGTGAATAGCTAACTCCAGAGTGCTGGGATGGGCATTATGTTAGAAGCGAGCATGAGGAACTCTGGATACAAATAGGAGGTACCTAACCTACAGTTTCTTCTTCCTTCTATGGACTATTAGTATTTGTCTACAACCACACTTGTCATAGAGATAGCACAGCATCTCTATCACAGCTCATCTCTATGAGCGTTTCATCTATGATGAAATGCATGGCAGAGCAGAATTTTTAAGTACCATCTATGCCTTTAAAAAGTTCCAAATCTGGGGACGCCTGGGTGGCTCAGTGAGTTGAACAGCTGCCTTTGGCTCAGGTCATGATCCCAGCGTCCTGGGATCGAGTCCCACATCGGGCTCCTTGCTCCTCGGGGAGCCTGCTCCTCTCTCTGCCTCTGCCTGCCTCTCTGCCTGCTTGTGTTCTCTCTCTGTTAAATAAATAAATAAAATCTTTAAAAAAAAAGTTCCAAATCTGGGGAGATTTTCCTGAATATAGCTGATTATTTATAAAAAAGAAAAATATAAGTTAAACTTCTTATAAGTTGATATTTAATATCTCATGCCTACATTTACTTTAAAAAAAAAACCAAAATAGCATAAAATGAGGGAGAAAGAAAAATGTTTTGCTATTCCATGAGTGAAGTATAAGTTATGATGAATTTGCCAGAAAGAAAGTTCCATTCTCTTCTGGAATGGGAGATGACAAGACATATATTTCATATAGCACAATTTTGCTTTTGTTTTTATTTCTAGCTCTTAGACCCCTGACCCCAGAAACACAGAGTCTCCGGATTCTGTGAGACCACAAAACAATCATTTAGCCTTTGGGCTTTGACTGCCTCATCTGTAAAATGGAAGCAATAAGACTTTCTATTTCCTTTAGAAGACCTCCATTTTGATAACTAATAAGAAACTAATAAAACGCTTTGAGCTCCGTGGAGATCAGCCACTGGCTGGGATAAAGTGGATTATTATAACAGCAGTCTGAGCTATGGGCACTTACAGCAACCCAAACCAAAATGCATCACATTCCGTTGAAACTGCCCTTGGATAGGAAGAGTGCAATTATCCAAGGTTAAAATTGATCCCAGAGTGTCTGTGAACACCTGGACTTTTATAAACTGTGTGTTTGGAGCCCTGAGATATGTGGACTATTTACGAAAGTATCTCACACAAGAGGTAAGCATGATACACTCTTCCTGTCCCTACAGCTTTTGAATATGTGGTAGGGTCAGAAAGCTAACATTCTTTTTCCCTTGCATCCTGACCCACCAGCAATGCTGTCAGGATGAAGTGAGAGGATGAAGGGGGAATTTTCTCTGGGGGGGAGGGAGGGGTATCATGAATGTCACCTAATTTAAATAGAAGCAGCCAATGTAGAAACAAAACAGGTTGTGTCAGGCAACTGCATTGTAAACTCAACTATGCCAGTATGTATGATATTAAATAAATCTCAGGTCCATTTATGAAATGAGACCCACTGAATCAGACCATCTAGAAGTGAGGCCCAGGCTGCTGTATTTTAAGAAAGCCCCACAGGGGACTGAGGAGCAGCCTATTTTCAAAGGAGCTCTGCTGGAGCCGGTGACCACCAAGTTCTCAAAGTTACTTCTTTCTCTGTTTAGAAAACCGTCTTAGGCAACCTTCTATCTTTCTCCACAACCTCTTAAAACCTCCAATTCAACCTCAACTCCTCCACGCCATGGAAACAAGTTTGGTTGTATAGACCCACCGTGGATCCAGCAACCACCATTTACGGCTCGACCTCTCCCCTGGGTGTGGAAAAAATGGCGATGTCATGGGGGACAGTTCTGTTTTCTAATCTCTTCCGGGCACAGTAAAACAGGAGTGGTTGGCTTGCTTCTGTCTTAGCCAATACTCCTGAGTCTAAAATACGGCTCAGGAAATGAAAAGTTATAGGCTCACCAAGGAAGAGTAGAGTTTATAAAAAATGGCAACATAGAAAGAAGAGAGAATAAAAAATAGAAGCAGTATTTGTTTAGGTCTTGCTCTTGGGGTTTTGGATTATTTTAAATGCTATTTGAAGATCATGTTAAAGGATGCATTTGGTTAGGGAACTCAGAAATGCTGGCTCTCGCCCTCAGCCACAACTGCTCCTCTAAGAGTTCCCTGGGAACTAGCACACACACACACACACACACACACACACACACACACACACACACACACACTACAGAGCTGGCAAAGGAGCCTAGACAATTTATCTTTATCAGCTGGACTTTGGACCCTAGATCCCAAGGCAAGATCTAAAGCAATTGTTTTCAAAGTAGGGTCCTCAGGCTAGGATAGTAAGAAATCGGGAAACCTATTAGAAATGCAAATTCTCAGACTCCACCCAAACCTACCAAGTCTCACATTTTGGAATGGGTCCGTACCTTCTGTAGTTTTAACAGGGTGATTCCGCTGTGCTGCTCAAGTTTAAGAACTACTGACATAAAGGAACTACAGAAACTAATGGCCACTGGGTCGTCCGTCCCTGCTTTCTCCAAAGTCTATCCCACATCTTTGGTTTTTAATTCCTAGGCAGATCCAAAGTTAGAAGATCAGGAATAGGAGAGTACGAGACAGCATTCACTGCCCTCCAAGGGCTATTGGTTTGGGCTGCCTGCCCAAAGACCAAGAAGTCTTTCAAAAACATGGGCGATAGCTGTTGGATTGATAAAAAAGTGCCTGGGATGGAGACAGCAAAGTCCCTGATAACCTAATTGGCAGTGCAATGGCCTTTTTGAAAATTTTCCTTAGATTTATTTTACTCTGTAATGTTATTTGCCCTTATAACCAAACATGAATGAAACACCATAATCTTGACGAGTTTAGGGCTTCTATATCTTAATCTTGTCCTAGAATAGAAGTGAGAAGAAGAAAAGAGAGACTGCCCTGGGGGCGGGGAGGATGGTGAGGTCTGCCAGCAAGTGTTTTCCCTTTCTGGCATCAGCCATCTCTTGCCTTCATACCATTCAAGTTCCGTGGATATTCACAACCATTATCTTAGCGCTCCGTATTCACTGGCCAGTGCTTTAATCTGTACTCTCAACCCTGAGTAACACTCGATTTCACTGGGTAGGAAGGGTCAGACTAGGAATGGGTCCCACCCATTCTGCAGTGGGAAGGGAGCCGTATTCAGAGAAGGTCTCGGGCTCCCTCTAGAGGTGGGCACCTCTTACGTACTCAGGACGGCAATTTTCAAAGGCAGCAAGCACCTCTCTCCAGTCCTGCACTGGGGAGGAAAGCGAAGTTCAACGCGCCCTCGTCAATTGCTCAAAGTAATATAAGTTGTGACATTGCCCAGCCAACACTACTTTCAAGCCATAGCCACAGGAGCCTATTCAATTTTAAATGATTTAAAATAAAAAATGTAGTTCCTCAGTTGTACTAGCCACATTTCAAGGGCTTAGTAGCCATGTGTGGCCAGGGGCCGCAATCACACCGCGCAGGCATAGAACATCATCATGTAGCTGGAGGTTGCGGACGGAGAGCTACCGCGGAGGTGTGGCTATAATCTAATGTTAGCGAGAATAAGCCCCGTGGTAGGGAAGCGACTGGGCAATACACAGATGCCAACTAGTGTATTCAGGCACAGAATGAAGGCTCCTGGCTTGAGGTCCATCAGAAGGTATAGGTATCCTGCATCCTGGGCCAAAGGTGTTTCAGGGACACGGCTTTATGATCCCTGAAGGCTCGTGATGAACTGCTTCTCTGTGCTGCAGGGTTCTGCCTTATCTCGGGCCAGAGCCTCCGACTCTTTCCCACCCACCCCACTTCCTACGTGACTCTTCATAGTTCCTTCCGCGACCCTGTAATCCGAGACACTGCTCACAGGCAAACTCCAGCAAACATAACTGGATAATAACAGCCTTAAATTCCCATTTACCTCGAGCTTACTGGACTTGTTACACTGTCTCTCTCTTTTCCTGCCCGTTGTAGGGATTCACTTTGGAAAAAGCAGGAGCCGTTTGCCTGCTCCGAATGGAAGGTCAGCAGGTCTTCCAGGTTTCCGACCAGCCCTTCCCTCAGATGAGCAGGGACTCGGACAGTAGACCAAGTCAGGGATTTCATTTTATAAGTAGACTAGGAAGTGAAAATCACTTACCAGCGGCTTCCGTGGTAGACTTTTCTTCCCCCCCTCCCTTGGCTTATTTGGCTTGAAGGCCTTTATGAGCTCTGCCAGTCCAGTCCAATTTAAGTGATCTGCTCCTGGAATAAGATGATTGCAGAGCATTATGCAGGGCTGTATTTCTGAATTTATTTATCAGCAGCTCTGTTGCTGAGAAGATTGAAGGGCAGCATTCCCTGTAAATATTAACTGTTTTGGGAAAAAGTGAATCTAAAATCGTATAAGGAGTGGTTAGAAAATTATAAAACTGAATTCCCAACTCACACATCCAATCAATCTCATTAACTTTGAGCTACGTCTTGTAAATCCACACATATTCACCATGTCAGATTTATGTTCCTTGCCATTCATACAGAGTACAATATAATTTAACAGGAATATGTCAAAGAAAAACTAAAATGTCTTGGTCATTTATATAACAGTAATCAGCTACAGTTTTTAGATACAATGGGTCTAATTGTGTGCATAAACCTTGAGTAAAGGCAGGCACAAACATAGTAAGTCTCCTCCAAATTGTACTAATTGGGAGACAAGGTAATCAAATCTGGGAGAAAATCTGAGTTATAGGACACTTTTAATAGGATACTTTAAGAATGCAGTCTTGTTACGCTCAGAGAATCAGTAAGAATGAGGACAACAAAACTAATGACTCACAAGAGAGTTCTGGGTCCTGGCTGGCCTCGCTTCCTTGGCAGATTTTACTGCAAAATGAGTAGAGGAGTGTTTGATGGCTTAGGAGGCAGAGGGCTAATCCAGATGACCGTTCAGGATCTTTCCAGATCCTGACCTATTATTCCAGGGTCTGCAAGTAGCAGTGTTTATATAAAATGAATTAATGTGATACAGTGGTTAAATATTGTTCTTTCAAACAGGTTAGCCATATTTTCTATAATGTCCTTTATGTTTTGCTTTTTGAAAGAGAGCAAATACAAAGAGAGATATGAAAAGACCAGGTCAGAGCGTAACATTTCACATTCACGGAATCTGAACGAATTCCATTCTGCTCTGACGGATGTCTCCAGGGTGCCTACTTGAGGGAGAAGGCAAGGTTGAGGTGCGGCTTTGCCTCAAGCGACTGTTTTACCACCTCTTTGACTTCCAGTGAGGAGCTGCAAACCTCTCCTCTCTGAGGGTCTTTCCTTCTCAAACCTCCGTTGTTACAAGCACAGGTGCAGTTTCCTTGCAATCTGTGCATGTGTGGCATTAATCCAAAGGAATGTAGGGATTAGAGTCCATTTCTTACTGAACTGAATTGCTATTTCTTCAAACCTAAGGGACACCAAATTCTTTGTTTTGCTTTCCATCACTGAAGTGACTGAAAATTTTTCTGGTAATGATTACTTTTTTAAGAGCGAGAGAGAAAAAGAGAGGAAGAGAGAACATGAGCTGAGGAAAGGAGATGTGGGAAGGGGGCAGAAGGAGAGGGAGAGAGAGAATCTCAAGCAGGTTCCAGGCCCAGCAAGGAGCCCGATGCAGGGCTTGATCCCACAACCCTGACATCGTGACCTGAGCTGAAGTCAAGAGTTGCATGACTAACCAACTGAGCCATTCAGGCGCCCCTGGTAATGATGACTTTTATATCTAATCTGAAATCTTTTAATTATATACCTCCAGAAAACAACACACAAAAATTCTGTAATAGTCTCAATTCCAATTGCCCTGCTGTTGACCTGCTGAGGTATTTTGTGGCAAGAACAAGATGGGAAGCCAAAGACCATTGAGCAGGAACGGTGGTGAAGGGGAATGCTCCGATATATGCATTTCCTGCGAAAATCTGAAGGACTGGTGATCTGGGGGAACTTGTCATACTTGTATAATGTTAAGTTCCTCCGCATTAGTGGGAGTTGGAGTTCTTGTGTTGCCCCGTATGGTGGGAGTACTTATAAACAAAAGCTAGAAAGGAGAAAAGCAGTATCTTGACTAATTTCTAGATTCAACGGACTTCCCTGGAGCTTACAGACCTTAATTTTTTTTTTTTCTTGCTTCATGTAATAAAGCAGGGAAGGAGTAGAAATGATACTGTAAACATTAAGATTGGAAAAGTTATATACTCAATGGATATCCTGGAAGTCAGGTGTCCATTTTCATTTTGAGGAAAATGGAACAGAAGGTAGAGAAAATAAATTCATTTTAGATAACAATTGAAAGCATCCCGCTGTCTGGTAAGCATTCTGCTTTCAGGTGTCACTCTGTTTCCAGATTTTGGAGAAGCCTGGATCCAATCCACAAAGGGGCTGTCTTCTCTATTTCAACTGCTGGTCTGAAGACAAACTAGTCAGTCCAGTCATCAGTCAAAAAATGTTATTATTGTATACATATTTAGATTCAGAATATAATCCTCAAAATGCACAGCAGTATTTCTAGTGATATTACATTTTATCTGGCATCCATAAATCCAGGGCACTTCAGTGGGTCTTTGTTTACATGGCTGCAAAACTTTGGAACACTCACTTAAAAATGTCAGGTGACCAACAATACAACTTTTTTAATTCAGAAGGTTCTGAATTAAGGTTTTTTTTATTCAGAAGGTTCTGAAAGCTTTAACCTCAGTATGGGTGGTCTCTTCATGATAGATACTTTGTTTCACTAGTTTCTCTTCTCCAGTGTGCTTGTCAACTTTGTAGCAGCTCTGACCCACACTTGGTCAAGGTTTATGCTTAACGGCCTCACTAAAGGAAGGAGGCCAGACTGAAACATGGGGAAGTAAAAAAAGAACAGCAACATGACTTTGGGGATGAACAAATATCCTATTGATATTCAGCTACAGCTTCTGAAAATGCTCACAGGATGTTTGGAAATTGCATTTCTAAATGTTATGGGCTTCGGGTCTTTCAACCATGTAATGAATATATATTTTTTCTCCATTTATTTATTATTGGTAGAAATTGAGTGATGGGCTTTTCCACTGATGCCCCATCCATGTTTATTTTTCCATTGCTCCAGTCAGCATTGTTATCTGACAATGCAAAACAAGTTACGTTTGAGTTGATACACAGAGGCAATCCTTCTTTCAAAGAATTTTCATCTGTCACCATCATCTCCACTAAAATGCAGAACAGGGAATGACAGATTGATTGGTTTTATCTACCTTTTGGTATATTTTTCTTTGAATGGCAGCCCCAGAGAACACAATTTTCAAGATAAAATAACAAAACTGTGATTATTTCAAATGGCAGGGTCTAATGGAGGATTATAAATTACTGCCTAAAGTGCCAAATACTTTGGACCAGTAACTTGAAATTGTGTTTTGGAGATTGTGTGGAATGACTGCTTCTCAGAGTCTCTCTCTTCGTTTAAGAAAATGAACTGTCTCTTGAAAATGGCAAATGACCAAAAAAAGGAAACAAACAAAAAAACACTGCACAAAATAGCAAAGTCAAAATAAGTTCAAGGAAAATGGACTATAGATTTCTCTTCACATTAGTAGCACTTAACAATAGTACTTGTCAAAGGCATGCACCTTCATTTTCTAAAAGGAAAAAAAAATTGTTAGAGCCTCTTTTTGTTTTACTTTTCAAATGACACAAATTCAAACATAATTGCCTAAATTTGATAAGTTTAAAATACCATGAAGTCTTAACTGAAGGCTCAGTATAGCACCGAGTACTTAAAGATCATGAAAGAGAACTGTACAATAGATGCTAACAAATTTGAGGTTCAGCTACATACATATGATGAACTCACTAAATAAGACATCTGTTTCTTGACTTTGGGTTGAACTGAGTAACAGCAGCAGGAGACCTGGCCAAAGATGATCAAAATGACTCGAATATTTTGGTTAAAATTCCTTTTTGGCCACCACTTAAATCAGAACAATAATATTTTCAAACCTAAAAGAGAATATTGCCATGCAAAATCATCTTAATGTTAAAATGCAGCAGTGGGTTACCTGACCTCTTTCTTTGTAAGTGGGTTTCTAAATTAAAGAAGAAGCTGAAATGTTGATGGCATCTCTGTCTCCGTAACCTATAAAATCTGATCTAATGCGGTCAGCCACATGTATCAACTTATTTCCTGTTGATCTGTGACAGGAAAATATGTTAGGAGATTGGTGTTACTGCTTTAAGACTACATTATCTGCTTTCAGTGAAAATATTTTGGCAGTCTGAATAAGCATTAAATTATAGACTCCACTGATGTCCCAACTTTCCTGCCCCCTGCCAAAATAAAACATCTTGGAACCATCAGTGATGCCAACACCGTCAATATTGACTGTGTCAAAACAGAGGGCTGTCCAATTTCCTAGCCATCTCTGAGCTATGGATGCAGCCAATCTAGATGGCATAGGCATTAAAAAATTTTTTCTTGGATCAAAAGTACCTGAATTCACGAAGTGGATTATTGTGAATTCAACAGATTCTGTTTCCCTTAGGTAGTGAAAGGGAAAACTTTCCATTGCTTTTGGGAATAGTAATAGGATTCTTTTATCTGTCCATGGAGAAATAGCTATGAAAACTATGAATGAATGATTGTAGGAGGTAGTTTATGTGTTGGCTAGCATATCACTAAGATCAAAAAGCTAAATAGTGGGCGCCTGGGTGGCTCAGTTGGTTAAGCAATTGCCTTCAGCTCAGATCACGATCCTGGAGTCGCAGAATTGAGTACCACATCGGGCTCCCTGCTGGGGGCGGGGGAGCCTGCTTCTCCCTCTGACCTCTCCTCTCTCCTGCTCTCTCTCTCTCTCTCAAGTAAATAAATAAAATCTTTTAAAAAAGCTAAATAGTTGAGTAGTTCACAAAGCAATTTAAGAACTGATTGATGGCCACATATATGTCTGCTTTCTGGGCCTGAGATCCAAGGAAAACAAAGCTTTCTCCTCTGATTACTGCCCTTACTAAATTAAGTGTGACTGGCTCTTCATTTCCTACTATATTTGTGGAGGGGGTATCAGGGAGGCAAGGAAAAGAGAAAGAAGGGAAAAGGTACTGAGAATAGATGTGTCAAGAGAAGAGCAGAAATGAAGAGCATCTTTGAATGATTTTATTCTAGCTTGAGAAACTGAGACATTATAATAAGACCTTGGAAGTGATTTCTACTATATTTTCACCCCATTTCCAAATATGTGTCCAATTCAAGAACAATAGAGAGACAGAGAGAGAGAGAGGAATTTCCTGGCAATTCTTCTAAACATTTTAATGGGTCATTGAAAATCTTTACGGAAAGAACAGTGATTAAAGGTGTGCTGACTCTTATAGTAATACATTAAAACTACGGTGATAAAATGAAATTTTTATTTTTTATAAAACAAGTGAATATTATATATATGTATATACATATATATACACACATATATACATATATATATATACATATACAAAGGAAACTAAGATGGTACTATAGAAATCAAAGTCCTAGAGAGTTGCCAACTTTGGCCAGTACAATTAAATAACTCTAGAAAAGACTTGTCTCTACCAAAAATAAAACATGGCTTTTTAAAAAAATACGTCTCGAAGAAAAACAGTTCTAGGCAGTTAACATCGTACATTTGAGAGCTTTTAAATCTTCATCTTCCTTGAATAACTTTTGTTCTTATATTCTTTAAGAAAAGTTGCAAGTTTATTGACTCTCATCCAGCATGAAGTAAGGGACAGAACACAATGTGGCCACTGAGACACTGTCTTCTTCTCTTTAAAAACATACTGAATGGAGAAAACAGACACCACAGAGCCACAGCCTAAGGAAGAAAAGTTGGTGTTACCATCTGGGTCTGCCCCATAGACATGCACCCTTCCACGGGCCATCTTTCATAACTGGGGTATTCTATTAAATCAAGTCAGTATTGCAATGGAAATCAACCTCTCTGGAGAATCCCTGAAGAGACAACGCCATGATCAGAACTAAAGATGATGTGTGAGTTGAAGTTTAAAAAGTTTCAGATGTGGTAAAAATGAACCATGTTAAAATAAATCAATGAAATCAATGAAGCAAAATTTTGGATACTCAGTATAATTCCAAGCATAAGAAAAGGGTTGGGGGGGTGGCGGAGAAAGCCTCCCAAGGGCAAATTTTCTTTTGCTTTGGTCGCTAATCAATTCTAAACTAGAACAGAAAGTATACAGCAGGCACTTAGGTACTTTGGTATTTGTTGAATGAGAAAATAAATAAGTACTTAGGAAATATTGAAGTTTATATTAAGAATAAAATATTTTATGATTGTTCCAACAATTTGTACGGATTATCTCCTTTACTGTAACTACCATACTTAGCACTTAATAATATTACTCTCATTTATATGTGAAAAAAATGAGCCGCAGATGATTAACTAATTCACTTAAAGTTGCCACTGTTTAAATAGTGCTGCCAACAAGATGTCTGACTTCAGAGCAATCACTCTTAACCACTTTCCACCCACAAGTGTAGTACTTATGTCGCTTCCCTTTACCTAATACTCAACTTTCCAGTACAGCGAAATGTAAGTCAAAATTGATTGTTAAACACTTTCTCTGAATATATGTCAAAGCTCCATGAGAAATGTGTCAAATACATCTGCCATTAACGATAAGATTTAACACCTGATGCTGGTAGTTATGTGAATTTTTTTGACATATTCATATAAACCAGCATTAAAACTGGTAGAGTTATTATTGGTTGATCTAACTTCTCAGTTTTCTGCAATTTAAAAAGGATTTGGGACCATACATATTCATATTTGCAATACTAAAAAAAGAACTACTGTCATCCTTCCAGGGCACCTTTGAGAACACTAAGTTACCGATCTACCTGCCTATCACTCATGTGAAAGCCTAGTGCACGTTTACAAAATTTAACACCTTTCAAAGGTTAAAAAGAACATAATAAAGCGATAGGAATGTCAATTTTTCACAAAATGGGTCCCAGGCAATCAGGTTCATCTTTGACAATGTTCATTCCTCGTTCTAGCCAAGCTCCCACTCCAGCTGCACCCTGGGGCCAAATCTACTGGATGCTGACCAGCCTAGTCCTCTCTGAGAACCAAAAAGGACTCAGCATATGATTAAAGATGGCAGATTTTCTAATAATGTTTAGTTGTTCCTTACCTGAGTGAAAAACGTCAGGGCTCACTCGGGCACCATTTTGAATATCAAGTAGTACATAAGCTCTATCAGTGAAGACGAGAAAGGGCATGTCCCTGCTCTCTCAGCCTCCACAGCTCACTGTACATTTCATAGTATAAAGGTGCACTTGCCCTGAGATGAAATACGCCTGCACTTGCCAACTGTGTCATTCGTTTCTCCCTTATAACTTCCAGCATTTGGAGACTCTTCCAACTGTGGCTCTTTTGTCCTCTTTTATCTCAGTCAGAAACTCTCAAGATCCAAAAACATTGAACTTTGGGGACAAGTCATTAGCCATCTAAAGCTGACCAGAATTGAGGCAGCAACAGAAAGATCAGGAACCACAAATGAAAGAGTCACCGAAAAGAAATCAAGAGTGGTATGCCAGGCTCGAGTCTGGAATACTGCAGTCAACATATAATTAAGGAGAGAGGGAGGCAAAGGATTGGGATTAAATACTAAGGCTTTCCTAGAGAGGCAGGCAGAAATCATCTGTGGACTTTCAGACCCAAAGACATCAGCCATGTGGCTTCTCTGCCAGACCCTGATGGGAGGGAAAACCTGCCAAACTGCCGAATCATGTTTTGTTTCTGTTTTTAAAAGATCGCTGCCCTGGTGGACTTCTAAATGTCCCTGAATACTCATTATATTCTTCTTCTATAGTAATAGACACTCTAGTTTTCAGCTGGACACATGCCCACCTGAAACAAAGACCCTATTTCCTATCTCCATGTAGCTGATATTAGCCTGAACCTTCTCTTCTCTCTTTCACTTTTTCACTGGTTAAAAAACAGAGATGAAAAAAAATATATGCCCAGCTGATTTCTGATGAAGAAAAAACTAATTCAATGAAAGGAAAGAGCCTTCTTAACAACTGGCATCATTTTCAAAAGATATGAACCTTGACCTAAAGCCCACACTTTACACAAAAATTTCATTCAAAATGGATCACACATAATAAATGTAAAATGTAAAACTATAAAATTAAAAAAAAAAGAATATGAGAGAAAAATCGTCATGACCTAACGTTAAGTGACAAATTCTTAGACCTAGCACCAATGGCACGATCCATAAAAGAAAAACTTAATTATTGGACTCCTTCCAAATTAAATAGTTTTGCTTTGTGGAAAATCATGTTAAGAAAATGAAAAGATGAGTCACTGATTTAGAGAAAACATTTGCTAATCACATATAGACATATGATTCATACACAGAATATATATTCTCTAAACTCAACAGTAAGAAACCAAACAATCCAATTAGAAAACAAGCAAGAGATTTCAACAGACATGTCATCAAAGAATATATACAGATGGCAAATAAATATAGGAAAAGATGCCCAACAACATTAGTCATTAGGAAATGCAAATTAAAACCACCCAAGACACCATTACGTATCTATTAAAATGACTAAAACAAAAGAACACCCATAGTGATAATATCAAATACTGGTGAGGTTGTGAAAAAACTAGATCTCATTGTTGGTGGAAATGTAAATGACACAGCCACTCAGAAAATTTGTCTGGCAGTTCCTTCAAAGTTAAACATATACTTGCCATATAACCCAGCACTTGCACTGCTGGGCATCTATCCTAGAAAATGAAAACTTATGTTTATACAAAAATCTGTGTATGAATATTCATAACGGCTTTATTTAAAATAGCCCAAAACTGGACATGACCCAAACGTCCTTCACTGTCAATGATTAAACAAATTGTGTGCATCCAGATAATGGCATAATACTATTTGGATATAAAAAGAAATGAACTATATTGATGCATGAGACAAAATGGTTCAATCTTAAGAGCATTATGCTGCCAGAAAAAAGTCAGCCTCAAAAGTAAACATACTGTATGATTCCATTTACACAGTGTTCTTGAAATGGCAAATTAAAGAGATGGAAAACAGATCAGTGCTGCCAGAGGTTAGGGAAGAGGAGGTAGGGACACACAGGGAAGCAGTCTCTAGTGCTGGAACAGTTCTGTTACCTTCATTATAAGAATGCTGGTTATTCGAATCTATACATATAAGTTGCCAGAGAATGAATCACAAAGACATACAAAAAGTGAGTACAAAATATGGTGAAATCTGTGTAAGGTCTATGTCTAGTTAATTATACTGTTCTAATTAATTTCCTGGAGTTGATAATGTCCTATAGTTATATAAGGTGTCACTATTGGAGGAGCTGGCTGATGGGTACACAAGACCTCTCTGCACTATTTTTGCATCTTCTTGGGGGTCTGAGTCTATAATTATTTCAACATTTTGAAAGTTTAAATAAAACATCTCCCGTCATGGAGTTACTAAAACAAATCATAAAAAATTAAATTAAATTTCACGATCATACAAATATTTGTACGACGAATACATGTACTATGTTTTTACGTCTCCTTTAACATGAGAGTGCAATGTGGGATGAGAAGGTTCAATTTCAAGAGTTCATGGATTCTTACCCATGCTAAACAACCCAACTCCCCCTGAGACGGAGTAACTAGCTGGCTCTGGACTAACACAGTGTTTTTGTGGTTTTTTTCCTTGAGATTTTATTTATTTGTTTGTTTGTTTATTTATTTATTTGTTATTATTTTTTTTATTAAGAAAGAGAGAGAGACAGAGACAGAGAGACAGAGACAGAGAGCAGGGGAGGAGAAGATGAAGAAGGACAAGTGGACTTCATGCTAAGTGCCAAGCCTGATGTGGGGCTTGATCCCAGGACCCTGAGATCATGACCTGAGCTGAATCAAGAGTCAGATGCTTAGCTGACAGAGCCCCCCAGGCGCTGGACTAACAGTGTTCTTGATAGCTAGGTGACATAGTCGACATCCCAGCCAGATCCCAGAGCAACTTGTTTCATACATTTAGCTTTACACACTTAATATTTTATCACTTTATAATTAGTGCCCTTTTCCTTTTTTCTTTACTCAAGTGCAATTTAGATAACTGGACTCATTCAAAAGACTGTCCTACCAAAAGGGTGGTATTTTGGGTCAAATCCTTGTGGTCTGCCTGTCAGTACAAAGTGGCTGATCTCAGTGGGTGATGTGAGTTTCTGATTGACCATTTTGTACTGAGCCAATTTTATCCCTTGAACTATTTTACATTTCATCCTTTTAACTGGAATTAGATGTGACTCCCAAATTAAGGTTTTTACATTATTATCTTAAATATCTTTTAAGCGTATGTCACATAGTCCAAAGTGTAAGATATAGTACTTCATCCCTATATCCAGCTGAATTCTGTGTATTTTTGATCCCATAGAAATTTTCATTAGAAAACTTAAAAGATCACAGAGGTTGTAAACCTTCCAAGTAATAGGTTAATATAATGTTTTCACAGCACAGGACAGTTTGATTATCCCAGCTAAGTACTGAGGTCTTCATCTGCCGTTATAACAGAATAGAGCTACCCAGTAGTCATGTCTGCCTCCCTGTTTTAATCTATTTTAGTTACGATGAAATATCAGAGAATCGTAACAATTTCTAGAAAAAACAAAGAGAAATGATTTAATGTGTCCCATTAACTAGTTATATCATTAGTATCTTTAATAATAGAATGCCAAAAAGAAATAAAAATCTTTTAAAAAAATAATAGAATGCCAATATTTTCTATATAATTAAAACATAAACATGTCAATATTTAGACCAGGAAGAATCCCTTGGTAAATGATGATGCTCCTCAGGCAGATATGGTCCTGTTCTTTACATGTTCTTTTATTTTCCGCACTCAGAAAATAAATCCAATGGTACAATCATTCTCATTCATTAAACTTCTGTTGAGTGAATACATAAATGTATGCATGAGGAAAATAAGTGGTGGTGGCAAAAGCTTGCCCCCTGTCACCAAGCTAGCTCTCATCTCAGCACATCTTATACAGAATAATAAACTATTAAAGAGGTATGAGATCTGGGCAAGGTTGGAGAATTATTTTCCAGGGAAATTTGGGTCTCAGTTGATGAAAGGACTAGCCACGGAGAAAAATGACAAATCCACCATGAATCTACAAGAGATTGCTGGAGAAGAAAAGCTGGAGTAGGGCTCTGTGTGAACATAAACTAATTGGAGGAAATCGATTAAAACAAATAAGTGGCTCTTAGGGAGGTCTCTATGTATATTTAGTAAATAAACATTTTTAACTCTTCATCATTAAAATAAATTTTCCTTTTTGTTATTAACACCTTTGGTCTCTTCATTTTCCCAATCGGACTCATAATGAATTCGTAATGGTCACATTGTAGAAAGCAAGTGCTTTGTAAATACTGTCCTGCTAGCTTTGCCCTTGATCTATTCAGGACTTTCACAAGCCATGGATATTTTATTCAGTTTTGATGGCTTGGCCATCATATTCTATGCTAATTGTAGAAGAATTTCCAACCAGAACTTGTTTCCAAATTTTGGATTAGAACCCAATTAGATTCTGCCTTTTTCCCACTTAATATTCCATACTTTGTTTCAAATAAGTTAGAACATTTAGTATCATGTGGGATGGGTGCTATTTCTAGGGAACAAGACTAAGTATTTGGCTCTTTTTTCAGAAGTATCTAAGGTTTTTAAAGAATTGCAATTCTCCGTCGTACATGGAAAGTTGTGGATGATTTCTTTTCCTCTTTGGGGGGAAAGGAGACTAAATGAACAATTCAATGTCTTAAGTGTTAAGAGCTTTTTCTATTCTTTAAGATATTTAAGGCACTCTGAACAATTCCTGCATTGTGCTTTAAAAGGTGAAATCCAGTTAGATAATAAATGAGCTGACTAATAGCTCCATATCAGCCATGTTCAACCAAAGTCAGTTTATGCATCCCGTGTTTTTTAAGTTTCCAACATATGGGTCTAAGAAAGGACACTGTCAAATCATCCATAAACTCAGACACATTACTGAACTCCATATGCAAATTGGTTTAGAAATTCTCTGCTGATTTCATTCACACAACTATTAATTTTAGGAATAACTGGATACTGACTAGCTAGTAAATAATTTCCAACATAGCAAGAGTACTCTAGCTGGGCGGGATCCAAGTATTTATTGAAGCCTAAATGGTTAGTTGTACAGGAAAAACAGCAGTTTTAAGCTGTCAATTCCCACCCCTCCCTTGTCTTTAGAATATGCCATACGCTTTGGATTCAATTTTGAGAGCAGACTGCATCATAACTTTAAGGGAGAAGGAAAAAGCCTTTGTAGGTCTTTAAACTTCCTAATGTAAAAAGTCAATATTCCAGTCTGGAAAGGAATATTTAGAGGTAAGGAAAAGCCAAGTATTAATGAAAGTATGCATAATAATCAAAAGTTTGTTTTCTTTTAGATTAAGTTGCAACTTTGCAATGGTTTACATTCAGGGAAATTAAAACGATGAAAAAAAACATAAAATAATGGAAGAAAGCTCTTGTTTCCTCACCAAGAACTTCAGAAAGGGTGAGGGTCTAGATGTCAGGCAGGATAGCCTGAGACAGGGAGTCACTCCTCTGTGGTTGGAGGATGGGCTTCTTGAAATTATAGTAGGCTTGGGGTTGAGAACCACATCCATCCAGGAAGAGAATGGGTAGAGGTACATGACTAGGAACATCCATCCCCCCACCCCCATCTACTTTTGCATTTCTTTATGTTCCATTATTTCTAAGATTTTGGTGAGATTTTGCTAAAAGTGATAGGTAGGTGTGACAATTTCTTTGGAGAACTAAGAGAAGAATTTATGTTGTACTTTAGGGTGATATACTAATGGGGGGTAGTATCAAAAGTTGGCTGGATAGCAGAATAGAAGACTATGAAAACAGGGAAGGAAAAAGTGACCATCAGGCTGCATAAAACACAAATGCATTTATTGGGATTTCTCAAAAACAGGAAGGGGCAAAGATTTGGCTTCCCCTGACCAAATATGATAAAGGCCATATGGGCATCAAAGAAGGATGATCTTGAAAGGCTTCAGAAGATGAAGGTGGGTTATGCAGGAATATCTGATTAAAAAGGTCATTACTTAAGTTAATAAAGAGCTAGGTATAGTCCATTGACATTTAATAGATGTTATTTATTGAGCTAAACTTTTTTGAAAAATAATCTTTTTAAGCTTTGGTATACTTCTTTATGTGAAAAATACATTTTAAATATAAATGATATTATTTTTAAGACACAACTACATGAAGCATAATAAGTAAGCATTCTGTGATTAATTGATTCAAAGATTCAGTTTGAAGAGAATGGAACTAAATATACCCCATGGGCTTAAGGCTTTAGGACACCAAGGCTGTGCCAATAAGAACAAAGCTAAGTGATTAATCAATCCAATGAATTAGATTAATGCAACCAGTCAACCTGGATAATACAGGGAAAATCTTTTTCTTTTTCTCAAGCAAGTATTTTTGTCTGTAATTGTTCTTAATCATTCAAATAATTGAATTAGCTATTTTACTTTGCTTGTATGAATGGCTTTTCTTGACTTATTTAATTCTTTCTCTTTGAGTTTCTAATTTCTGAAGGTTTTCTACCATATGTCCTGCCTTTGTGGGTCATCCAAAAATTGTTCTTGTCAGGTGATTTTTCCCATAAGATATGTATCATTTCAATTATCTGATTTTTCCCCTTTCTTTATCTTATTAGTATAAATAAGTTCGATGATAACCAACCACAGATGGTGACCTTGATTTTTCTTTTCTTAAATCTTCTTTATCTTCTCCATAAAATTTTCATTTACTTGGTCTACACATTTATCTTAATTAGCCTTCAATTCCTTCCATTAAGTATATCTCTATCAATGTTTGCTGTGACCAGGACAAGTGGTGGATAACAGTGCTATTTTAAGTAAGTATGAGTCAGATAATGTAGCCCCAGGAATGTTACATCTTTTTTCCCCTCCTTGACAGCCCAAGGACCAAGAGAAGGGCAAATGAAGTAATTAGAATGAGAGTTACACCTTCATAGTAGAGGCAAGGTCAGAATTTTCCTCAAATTCATTTGAGTGGCCATCAGGAAAGTCATTTATGGCTCTGATGATAATAAGTTAAGTCAAGTGTTTAAATAACATTAAATGAAAATGAGATATTTATGTAGGAGCCCTTTAGGTTTTGGTGAAATATATCACTTATTTTGAGTAGATTATGAGGTAGACTTATGACAATCCAATCAAGCAGAAATTTAAGGAAAAAAGAGAATTGCTTCTCTGGCTAAGATAACATATTAGACTGGGAAGAAGTAACCTAACATTTTACAGTATTCAATTTTCCTATTTTTCTTGCTTCCATGAAAATGGAGAGAATAAGTAGGAACCCAACTTCTCACTATGGTCATAAAGCTCCTGTAAGAGAAATTTCCCCACAAATGGATAGATTATGTAGTATATAGAGGAAAACCATTTCTGATCGTAATTCGTAAATATCTTCAGACATTCACATTTATAACTTTTGTTAATCTATATAATTTTTACTCAGATCTTATTTTATTTTCTCTGCAATCTGTGTGATTTGTTGACATGTCTCCACTTTTATACTTCAGAAGATTCTTGTAGAAATGTTGTTTGCTTTATTACTATAAATTATGATTCGATAACTTTCATAAATCTTTTCTTTCTTACAAAATGAAACTATAGTTCAATATATCCAGCTAACTCCTGCTGTATGTTAATAGATAAGTACAATAGTGGGATACAAGAGAAAAAGAAAACATGTAGGCGAAGCAGAAACATCTTCAAATAGCAAAATGTGGCCACGGAATTTTTTTTTAAGTAAAGTGTCATCAGATTTTAAATGTGCAGGAGATATTAAAAAGGATTTTGCCCAATCTCTTTATTTTACCGATCTAGAAGCTGAAACTCAGAGCTTTTAAAATAGTTGCCTCGAGCTGTTGGATCAGGTATTAGGGTCTGTGCCTGACCCAAGGCTTAGCTGTAGATGGTGTATGGAAAGACAGAGAATTTACTGTATGCTAAACTTCAACTTGAACCTCTGGTTGATGAGGACAGACTCCTCTCAAGATTCCAAAAGAGGAATGGGGTCAAAACTCCTGCTTTCCCCTGTTGTGTACTTGTTACTTCTCCCTGCCCATGCCAAAGCCAGGTGTGCGTGCTAAGCCCATACCTCAGACCTGCCTCTTGAATTCTCTATACTGTTCCTTAGGGCCAGGGAAACATAGTCTGTTTTATCATTCTCTTCTCTTGCCTTTCACCTATGCCTCAGCCCCCCTCTTCCCTTTGAGCAGCAGGCCTGGTGACCTCACACTCTCAACCCAGAACTTCATTACTGGACGACTCTGTGAACCGAGTCCGCCAGATTTAACCCTTACTGTGTTGAATATAATAGAAGAAACTGGAAACTCTTCTCTCAAGAAAATATCTTTATTTGCAGGGCCATGGTCTCACTAGAAAGTCCTATTTTGAAAGCCAGAAGTGAAATATTATTTCCTCTCTTTAGGTATTCCTAGAAAAACCTAATGAAGCCTCCAGAAAGATAGATGCCTTAAGTGAAGCTCAAAGAGGAATGCAGTAAAGAAAGCACATTAATGATTTTCAAAACAGAATTCTGATAGTTTATTTTGTAAGGAAACACATAATCCAGGAAGAAATCACTAAGGAGAGGTGTATACCTAAGGCAATATTGCTAGTAGTTACTAAATTGTGACAAAAACCAAGTAGTGTCTCTGAACCCCTTCAATCAGAAGGTACAGCATGGTCAAGGACATGAAGGACACCCCTGAACACAGCTTACATGGCTACTGGAAGTGTGCCTAAGAGACATCAGAGAAACTGGGATTCTAATAGACGTGAGACACAGTTGAGTATCTGGGGAGACTGAGGCATGTCCTTCTACCTCAGCAGTTGTTTAACCTTGTACTGGGAGCCAAAACCTACTAACTGGATCAGCCATCCTGGGGGTACTTCGACAACTCTTCCTAATTCTATCATTCTGGGGGCCTATCATTTCTTTTCTTTTCTTTTTTTTTTATTTTCTTTCCTTACTTCCTCCCTTCTTTTCCTTCCTTCCTTCTTTTTTTTTTTTTTTTTCTTTAGAGAGAGCAAGTGAGCACCAGGAGGGGCAGAGGGAGAGAGAGAGAAACTTTAGCAGACTCTGCGCTGAGCATGGAGTCAGATGCAGGGCTTGATCTCATGACCCTGAGATCAGGACCTGAACCCAAACCAAGAGTCCAACACCCTGACTGCACTACCCTGGGGCCCTGAGCCTATTATTTTTATGACACTACAAGGGAGACAAATCTCAAGAGAAAGTTCTCTTAGAATGAAAAATCAAAGGCTAGTAACTACTCAAAGAAGTCAGTCTTGGCCCTACCTTTTTAGCAACTACAAGTAATCAAAGCCATTTTAAGGCTTTTATGTACATTTTAATTATTTTCCTATGCTGTGTACTTTTCACTGGAGAAAGCAAAATCTATTTACCTAATCTGTGGACTGACACATAGTAACCAATATCTAAATATAAATGAACCTTTGAGAGAACAAGGAAAGGCTTAATATGTAAGGATCAATCCACCTGTTGAGGCTTTTATTTTAGTGCTTAGGTTCCCCCAACACCCTCTGGATGGCATCTAGTATAATTGTATTTTGAATAGCTCTTGCAGTTATGGCTTTTTTTCTTTCTTTTCTTTTTCTTTCTCTCTCTCTCTCTCTTTCTTTCTTTCTTTCTCAAAAGTGTTTCTAATCTTTCTTGGAAAGATGTTTCTGAAATTTGCTTTGATTTTTTTCATTTAATTTCCATTTCTGCTCTTGTCCTATTATTTCTAGGAGGTGGGGAATGGGAAATTTAAATATGATCAAAGCTATTAAAAACGTATGTACTTCCACTGAAGCCTATTACCATTTTGTTCTGGGTACAGAATTCAATGTGGGAATATAAGGGGAAAAGTTAATGCTTACCAGTGCATATTGCCCTTTATTTTTATTTACTTTTACTAGCCTGGAAATTGTGGCTATAATCCTTATGCAACCTGAATAAGAAAACTCATTCTATATATGTTTTACATATGAAATGATATTGGAAATTGATAACAAAAAATGATTTGACAGTGAACTTTCCCATCATAAAATAAAAAATAAACAAGACATTTTTAATTTTTTTTAATTAGATAATTACATACCATTGATCATTGGCTTAATGTTTTCTGACTCTATGGTGTGTCTATTTGCCAGGATTGCAGCTGCAATTTGTTTAGCTTTGAATCAGGGACATATCGTACCACCATTTATTTGGTGTACCGAACTTTTACAAAAGCAACGACTTAGCCTTTTCTCACCTGTACATTCATGAAAACATCTTCTTATGATGAAGGCCAGCTTCTCCTAAATCTTGCAAAGAACAGTTTTTCCTCAGATGGCCTTAAAAGGGCATCTCTTTTTAGGTTTAAAATTTTTATGAGGTGGGGCACCTGGGTGGGTCAGTGGTTAAAGCCTCTGCCTTCAGCTCAGGTCATGATCTCAGGGTACTGGGATAGAGCCCCACATCGGGCTCTCTGCTCAGCGGGGAGCCTGCTTCCCCCTCTCTCTCTGCCTGCCTCTCTGCCTACTTGTGATCTTTCTCCCCTGTCAAATAAATAAATAAAAAATTTTTAAAAATAAAATTTTTATGAGGTGTTAAAAACTTGGAACCTAGTTACTAATATTCAACAAATATTTATTGAGTATCTACTGTGCGCAAGTGTCTGTTTAGATCTTTAGAGATACAGCAAGAAAACTAAAGCAGATACTCAGTCTGGAAATGAGAGCTCAGTTCTGGGCACCGGCATGGGAACCAGGTCACCCAGGACTGAAAAGGTCAAGGAAATAAGAATGACAACTTACCATTTTATTTCCAGATCTGACCGTATAGATTTACTTTCCCTGTCTTTTTTTTTTTAACTTCTGAAATGTAAATAAGGTACAGGATAGGTACAGAAACATATATAAATACAGAAACAGGTACAGAAACATATATACAGTTTAATGAGTTATCATAAGATCAACACCCTAGTTCTTCTGCTCATGCTGAGAAACAAAACTATGCCCAGAACCACAGAGGCCTTATATATATGCTCCATCTGTCACTATCATTTCACTCCCCACAAAAGTAGCCACTTCCTTTACTTCTACAATAATCACATCTTTGCATTTCTTTACAGTTTTATCATCTAAATATTCAAGGGACTAGAGAACAGAGTCTTGCAAGTTGCACAAATTCAGTAAGTTCCTAAACAAGTCACTGATGGTGCATTCTCAAGTTTGCATCTCTAAAAACTATTTAATCTCACCCATTTTTATATTTTCAGGTTTTTTCTTTTTTTTTTTTATGATTTGTGGATGTAGCACTTAAGTCACTTTCCTTCACAGCTTTTCCTTCCATCTCTTACTTTTCCTTACAATTTATTTTTTGAAGAACTAGGTCCATTTGACCTAGAGTTTTGAATATTCCTCTGTCCTCTATATTACCTACAACTTGGCAGCCAATGTAGAGGTCTCATTAGACTCAGGCTCAATCTCTTTGGCAACACTACAAGTTGTATTGTGTTCTTTTATTAGGAGGCACATGTAGTTTGATTGTCCTTCTACTTTTTTAAAAATATTAGCAGCTGTAAATGCCATGACCTAGATCTATTAATTTGATGGGAGTTGTAAGACAGTAATATTCTATTGTTATCATTTATTGGCTGGAATAATTCTATACAATTAGGCTCTCCCTCAACTATTATTTTGGAATCCAATAATATTGGTAAGTCAGGATAAATGTTTTATTTTTTTAAATTAATTTATTTAAATAATCTCCACACCTAACATGGGGCTTGAACTCATGACTCTGAGATCAAGAGTCACACACTCTTTCGATTGAGCCAGCCAGGCTCAGTATTAAGTATTTTATTCTTTCCTTTTATTTCCCATATATCACAGTAAGAATGTTGGACTTATCTACACTCCCCCTCAGTAACCTGCCTGATGTGTTTTCCAGTGCCGGCATGTTGGCTGTGAGTTCTGAGATCCCTCACCTACCCCTCCGTCTTCCCACATGGATGCTGATACAATGCCCAACTTTGAGTCTGTGGTGATGTTTCCCCTTCCACTTGTCTTCGAAATCATGCAGGATACTGGGTCACATAGTTAATTGTAAATGCTGCACCTCGATTTAGGCATTTTGCTCATTGGTTACTCTGCTTTTATAAAGAGTTTCAGGGAGATTCACAAGCTACGTGGCACGGCTGCCTTGCTCTTTGCAGATTTCCTCACTTCCTTCAGCTTGATGTTTTCACAACTTCTGCACTCTTTCCTCTACGCTAAGCCCAAAGTCATCCAAAATTGCCATTTTGCCCCTTGTAAAATTATTCTTCACCCAGCATCACAAACTATCTTTCTGAGGTAATAGTCTATTGTCTTGACATTAAAAAAAATAAACAGGAATGTACTGATTACAAATATATTACTTAGAGATGCTTTCTTCTCACTAGCCTAAAACACTGTCTACTAGATGCCCAGTAAGAATGGCTTTAGATGATTTTGACACTGTGTATGTCCCTTTGGCATTTGGGAGTGTTATAAAAGAGGATAAAAATTGGTCTGGATACCAGCATCTCAGGAAATTGCTGATACTATATTTCCCAGATGGACAAAAGAGGAACTGGGGCATGACTTTCTCTAACCTAGCTCCAAAGTATTTGTTCTGATTAAAGAACACATAAGGAAGGAAACAAAACCTCCTTTCTCAGAGCAACATTTCACAATATTCTCTTGGTTTAATTCCCATTCCAATACAACATGAAAACCAAACATGTAAAACATAACAGGGCAATAGGAGAACTTTATCTGGGTTAAGGACATAAATTGGTTTTCCATAATAAACTTTGCCCTCTTTTCTTTTTCAAAGGGTTGGGTTTGCACTAAAGGATATAAAGTTTTAGACTATTCCTCCTTGGGATTGGTCATAATTATTTGTAAAAACAAAACCAAGCTTAAGCATGTTGTCTGAAACCGTGGACCAAAGGGAAACTAACTGGCCCATACTAGATGCCTGACTCTCATGGACACCATGCTCTAAGCAAGTGAACTTATTGAAATACAAGTGATTTTTAAAAGAATTATCAGCATGTTATCTTTAATGCAAGAACTAAGTTACTAAAGTCATGTTTATTCATTTAAAAGTAAATGACACATTTCTATATGCATCAGGAGAAAGTGGTCCATGCTGAATTCAAATGAAGTTATTGCAAGCCTCATGTTTATAGATATTTTCTTAATTACAAAAATTGCCCAGGAACCACTCTTTGATCTAAAACCTGTCAGCCTGCATTGAATTACAATGTAATTTGCTTCCTCCATCCCAAAATGACCAGTTTGTGCTGTAACATGATCTTCTAATAATGTAATCTGAAGTACCTGATCTAACAAAATTTGATTTTTTGATGAGCAAACAGAAAAATAGTGCAGTAATATTTTTGTATTAGAAAAGACGTAAAGTGTCTTTCAGCTGACCAACTTGCTTTATTTAGATAAACCTACTTTTCCAATGTCCCTGCATCCAAGCAGCTGGTGGTATTGACAATCAAAGGCCCAAAGAAGTACTTAATCACAATGATTTTATGATAAGGAGCAAAACCAAGGCTAAGTTTATAATGTCATGTGGTTTTGGACTCCACCTAACACATGCATTTGATAAAGCTGTTTTATTTATTTATTTTTTAAAATTTATTTATTTTTTATTTTTATTTTTGTCTCCCCAAATATGTTTATTTTAATTTTTCAGTGTTACCAGATTGATTGTTCATGCACCAAACCCAGTGCTCCATGCAATACGTGCCCTTCTCAATACCTACCACCCGGCTCGCCCACCCCCCCACCCCCCTCCCCTCCAAAACCCTCAGTTTGTTGCTCAGAGTCCACAGTCTCTCCTGGTTCATCACCCCCGCCGATTTCCTCCCATTCACCCTTCCCTTCCTTCTCACAATGCCCTCCATGATTTTGATAAAGCTGTTTTAAAAGTCATTATAGCCAGATCCTCATGTAGAATCATATCCCTCCTTTCCTCTTCAATCTTGAATATCACTGTGTAAGAAATTCAACTTTTTAGGATAAGTGTCAAGGTATTCAGTTATTTGGCTTCATCCTGTTTTGAAGGTAAATAATTTTCTGGAAGGTTGGACAGCTGGGGAGCGGAGAAAGGAAACAAGGGATGCCAGGCATTGAAATTGCTTTTTCCCTAAAATAGAATATGATCTTGTCAATGTTAAGTAGAGCATAGGGTAAGAAAGCCCAGCTGTCTGTAATTTTTTCTATTGAAAGCATAAAATGATTGAATACATTTTTCCTGAAAACTGATGAGAATCCAAATTATAAATGTACTGGGATACAGCAAAAATTTAAGATTCTCAGATCTAAAAAATTCCTAGTTTTCTCGTAGAGTCATTGGCAGCTGACTGTCATCCCCTACAGCGCCCTAGAGACAAGGGTGGTGTGCTACAAGGGAAATGAAGCCACCGTAAAAGCATTTTGTATTCTTTACCTAAGATAACAACAAGAGTAAGAAGGAACTCAATCTAAATTTATGGATTGGGTTTATTATATTCCTACAAATTGCTAGCCCCTTCTGAGAAGCTGCACCTACCCTGCTTTAACTCCAGACGCCGTGTGGTCTTTGGGTCCTGTCCTCAGTCACAGCATTTCCTCTGTATCTGTTCATGCTGCTGCCTCCACTTGTAATGTCCTCCTTTCCTTACTTCCTAATTACATTTTACTTAAATTTCAAGTTTCCTTCAGAACGCTGCTTCTACAAAAAAGCCTTCTTTCAGGGGCACTCTGTGTTTAAGGGGCACTTGGCCTGTGTTCCTACATTTATGTGATGTTTTCCATGTGCAGAGGTGAACTGAGTGCATGTCTGGGAGCTACCCACACTGTAATCCCTCCAACCTCACAGCTGCTGCCCTACGGCTGCCTTTCTCTGGGCAATTGATGAATGAACTTTGCAAGGTTGGGACTTGATGGGCCCGCATACTTGAGGGCATCTCATGGCAACAGGATCCTTCTGGACAGGGAGATCTCCCAAAGCTGAGACTCTGAAAATTCATTGCAGGGGATGTAGGATGGTGATTATGAGAGGAGGCTGTTTGTTTGTCCACCATTTTAAAGTATCCACAAAATATATTCACAAGGTTGTGAAGCCTCCATCACTAATTTCAGACACCATCCAACACCCCGAAAAGAAACACCACACCTCCCAATTCACCCTTTACTTCATTCCCTGGCAACTACTAATCTACTTTCTGTGTGTACAGATTTGTCTATTTTGGATATTTCATATAAGGGGAACCATGCAATGTGAGGTTCTTTGTGTCTGGTTTCTTTCATTTAGCATCATGTTCTCAAGGTTCACCTATGCTGTGGTAGCAGTATTGGTATCAGTATTTTCTTCAATCCTTTTTATGTACTTTTCCATGGTACAAAGATGTACCACATTTAAAAAAAAGATATTAAAATTATTTATTTATTTATAGTGTGTGCACAAGCGGGGGGAGGGATGGAGGAAGAGGGAGAGAAAGAATATCAAGAAGACTCCATGCTGTCCATGCTGTCCAGAGACGGACACGGGGATTTGAACTCATGACCCTGAGATCATGAGGTCATGACCTGAGCCAAAAATCAAGAGTTGGGTGCTTAGCTACCCAGGTATCCACCACATTTTGTTAAGATGCATCAGCTGATGGACATTTACATTGCTTTCACTTTGGGGCTATTATGAATAATGCTGCTATTAACATTATGTAAAAGTTTCTGTGTGTCATATGTTTTCAATTTTCTTTGGTATATGCACAGGAGTAGTAGTGCTGGGCCACGTGGCAATTCTGTATTTAACTTATTGAGGCACTCCCACGTTGTTTTCCACATTGCTGCCCATTTTGCATGAGAATTCCACCTTCCCCACATAGTCACCAACACTACGAAAACCTGTTATTTTCTGGGCTTTGTTTCTTCTTCTTTTTTTTCATGGCATCAATTCCTATGCTTATTAGCCATTATATATCTTTTTTGGAGAAATATCTATTCAAACCCTTTTTCTGCTTTTAAATCAGATATGAGTCTTCTATATATTTGGATACTTGGCCCTTCTCAGATATGATTTCAAAATATCTTCTCCTACGCATGGGTTATCTTTTAATATTTTTGTGGTTTTGCTATCATGTTTAAGAAGCAATTGCCTAATCCAAAGTCACAGAAACTTATGCCTTTGTTTCTTCCTAAGACTTTTATAGTTTTAGCTCTTATATTTAGTCTTTGAAATCCATTTGAGTCCATTTTTGCATACGATGTGAAGGAAGGGTACAGACTGATCATTTCAAGTATGGATATCTAATTGTCTCAGTACCATTAGTTTAAAAACTTCTTTCTCCATTAAATGGGAAAAATTTGTCTAAATATTCTAAATTAGAAAATTTAGAAATGTAAATTGTCTAAAATCAGTTAGGCCATGAAGGTAAAGTTCTCATGAATGAGGTTCGTTGCCCTTATAAATGAGATTTCAGAGAACTCTCTACCTCTTTCCACCATATAAGGACATAGCCAGAAGATGGCAATCTATGAACCAGGAAGCAGGCTCTTACCTGATACCAAATCTGTCATCACCTTGATCTGGTACTTTCCAACCTTCATAACTATGAGAATGCCATCCAGGCTATGGTATTCTGTTACAGTTGCCTTAACTGACTAAGACAACTACTTTTAGGCCACCATAATTTAAAATAAGAAATCAGCTGTTAATCTTACTGAAAATGCCTGTATTTGATGAGATCCCTCTCTCTTCTTCCTTTAAGACTTTCTTCTTTGTCACTGGCTTATATAAATTTGATTATGATGCATGTGGGTCTCTCTGAGTTTATTTCACTCGGAATTTGGTGAGCTTCTTAGATGTGTATGTTAATGCTTTTCATTAATTTTGGGAAGCTTCTGAACATAATTCCTTCAAATACCTCTACCCCTTTTTCTTTATTAATATTTAATACGGATTGACCTCAATTACCCCTACTCTCTACTCTTGACAGTGACTTTAATTAGCCAATACTCTCGGCTCCAATCACAGAGAATGGTTCATATATAAACCCAGTTTTGGTAAAACAGACTAAAGAAGATGTTTTCTGGATATCTGGCTTATATGAGCTTTATATCTTTCTATAGGAGCTACTAGAAGAGATGTTTCTCTTCTGCATAGTATGCTGCAATGCTACCATCAGTAAGAATAGCTTGATTAGAATGCCCTGGAGGAAGAGTTGCTAAAAGGATGATAGAGAAATAGAACTAGAGCCCCAAACCTATTTGTTTTTTTAAGCCTAGTTAAATCGAAATTCAGAAAGTTTGTATGTGCGTATGTGTCTGCCTATGTGGTGGTTTGGGAGAAAACAAGGCTAAAAAGTAAGGTCTTAGCTTAAAAAAAATAAATAATTTTGAAGATTTACTAAAATTTTTCTTTTAAGCATTATGGAGATAGCTATGATTTTTTATGTGAGGAACAATTTTTTTTTATGACAAATGTCAGATTATATACTTCTGCTATTAGAGATAAAGGAAACCTAAATTTTGGATAGCTAACATCCTGAAAGTTTTAATATGCAATGGAGTCTCTGTAACCACAATGAAATGTGTAATCAATTGAACACTGTTGAAGTTAACTGCAATCTGAATGGTCCAGGATGCCATACTTCATGTCAAACTTAAGTTGAGTCTTTTTAAAAGGTAAGTTTGGTTTTTAGTTGGTTTGAAATCTTCCCCAAAGCATGCCTTTCCAGTTGAAATCTTTTCATTGTGAGCAGGAATAAAGTGATGTACTTGACACAGCCAGATGAAACACATCACCATTGTACCTGACAGCCAAGAAATTTAAACTGACAAGAGCCTCTTAAAAGAGTCATAGAAAAAGTGGACTTTGAACTAGGAGTGCAACCAATAGACACGGGTGTGGCCTTGGGCACAATGGGGGAAATTTTGCTTTTTTAAACATTGTCTTTCTCATACGTCTACTTAAGGAACTAGGTTTTCTTCCTTTTTTCCCCCCTCTTATTTATAGCTTCTTAGAGAGCTTTGCATATTCAAACTCTAAAAGCAGAGGCAATGAACTAAAAACATGTATAGAGTTATATAACCCATTATTTTGGCTTTGCTTTCTATAACTAAAGATGAACCTAATTCCTCCCTTTGCCTCAATGAGAATAAAGAATAAAAATAGATACAAGGTTATATTCCACATTAAGTTTACTTTCTTTAATTAAAGATAAAGCTGTTTTTTCCCCCTGCCTCGATGAGAACAAAACCTGTTTCTCCCCATTCCTCCACATAACTCTGACGCTGTTACCTACTCAGGTGGGATGCTAGAAGAGTCACTTATTACCAAATCACTCAGCAAACTGTGTTGCTTGTGTATACAAATATAGTAAAATGAATTTATTTATGTCCATCTCTGTCCCTTCCTTAGTTCATATAATCATCATTTCTTAACTAATATGATAGTTAATAGTTATGTTCACTATGTATTTTGAACTGTCTGGTTCCCAGGGCATGTCAAGGATGCATTTCCCACCCTGTTTGAGGTTAGGCATAGCCATGTCACTTTCTTTGGCCAATAAAATGTGAGTAGAAATAATGTGTGTTACTTCCAGGTGAAAACTTTAGAAGTCAATATATAATTTTCCCTCTTCCCTTTCCATACCTTTACTATTAAAGAAGCTCAAGAATGGAGCTTTCTCTCTGCTTGGTCCAGAAAGAATGACATGGCAGAGTTCCCTTATTGATCATTAATGGCCACGTGACTGATTCTCGCCAATGAAATATAAACAGAAATGGCACATCCCTTCCAGGCTGAAACCAGTGAGCCTCCTCATTTCCTCTCTACTACTTCAAGTAATGACAATGAAGCCATATATGAAGAAGTTGTTGCTACCATATTGTATGATCTCTATCTCCAAATCACCTTACACCCAAGCAGGAGGCTTAATCCACAATGGACTTTGTATGATTAAGAGATAAAACTGTATAATGTTAAAACTTTAAACTCATCAGAATGATATAAAAATTCTAAATTTGAATACATCTTATAAAATCAAAATATGTAAAGCTAATTTTGATAAACCCACAAAGAGAAGCTGCGAAACTCGTTATTAGGGTCATGCCAAGAATCACCTTAAAAATATACAAATTAATGAAAAAATTAAAAGTTTGAATAGAACAATCAGTAATCTTAATTTAATGGACCTGTATGGAGCTCTGTATGTAAGAATTAGAGAATCTGTATTCTTTTTCAGCATGCAAGAGACACACATAAAAACTAAGCATGCCCTTGGTTATAAAGAAAGCTTCAAGAAATGCCAGAGATTAGTGTCATATAGACTCTTGCAGAGCATTGAAAATAGAGAAAACTTTACTCATTTATGAGCTGGCTTAACCTAGAACCTTAAAACCAAGCAAGGACAATTTATGAAAAGTAAGCAATATATACCATAACTTATTTGTAACCTCTTTATCAAACTATGAAAACAACGAATTTAGGAACTTACAGAAAACAAAATCAAGTATCATCACTGAGTCAGGTATGTTATAGAAATACAAAGGTGGCTATTAAAAAATACTAAAAATGATACTCATCATAGTAACATACAAAGGGATAATAATCTGTTACCTCAAAAGGTGTAGAAAAAAAATTTGATATTTTTCAGTACCCATTCTTGATAAAAAAAAATTAGTGATTTAGGAAGAAAAGGAAATCCTTTCACCTGTTAAATTATTTACCAATACTCTACAGTAAAAATATGCTTACTATTGAAAGTTTTATCATTCAATCAGGGACAAGCAAAGATGCCAACTCTCAGTGCATCTACTTCATATTTTACTGGACACATTAACAAATGTAGTAAATGAGTTAAACAAAAGTGCTATATGGGCAGTCAAGAAAAAAAATGAGACTATCAAAACTGTCCATTACCACATATGATAAAATACTTTCATTGGAACAGAATGTCAGTTACAGAACATTATTAGGATTAACAAGTTTGGCAAGGTGGTTGGATAGAAAATCAAAATACAAGAATTAAGTATATTGATACCTATTAGCAGCAAGGACCAGCCCTACACTCTCAGCCAAATCCTGAACTTGCTACTTAGTATTCTGTTGAGGAAGCCTATTCATTTTGCAACCTTATATTGGATTATCTATTGTCTCCCCAATTCTGACATCATGGCATATATAGAAATAATAAAACTTGTTTAGCAACCTGGAGTAAATGCATGAGGCTATTGCAGATAGGAGGGAACCAGCCCAGAATCATTTGTGGTATACACTTTTTCATATTGATAAACCCACTTAAAGCCTACAGAGTGCTTTCATAGCCATTTAATAGATGTTTTATCGAGCAGGTAGAAATGTGAAGTCATTTCCAATGAAGCTGTGGTTTAATAGATCTGCACAAATACTCATGCAGGTCTGCACATACATATAACTGCCATCTGATACACACTCCTTGCAACACAGCTGACTTAGAACTGAAGAAACATGTCGTTAATTCCTACTGTAATTCCTTATTGACTCAAAACTATTATTTGCTCTCCAAATATTTTTATTTTTGCCTATTATTTGTTTATAGGAAAGACAATGCTTGGATGAGGTGCAGGAGTCCTCTTTATGTGAATCAGGCTTGGGATGCTCTTTAATCTCAAGACCTGTAAGAATTCTATCTTCAGTATTTGTCAACATTAGGCAGTTTTGGGTAAACTGGATAACATTAAGGTTTGCCAACTGTCTTGGAACCTTTGCAATAAACCTCATTTTTAAAATACTACTGAACAATTTCCCTTTCAAACTAGTTTTTGTCTATGAGTTTATAAATCTGAACATGTCTTAACCTAAGAAAGCATATGATCTGTATTTTAGTACCACTTCAGCCACGACTTGAAGCTGACTATATGGATAAAATATTAATGTGGAGACAATACACACACTCGGGATTTAAACTCCTGAGATTTGTAAATCGGTTTCCTCCATCCTCTGCATTTCCTACCATTCAAAGGATTTCAACCCATGTCAGAGCTTTTTGTCATCTATTAGGAACTCAGCGGCTCTGGTTTGCTTGCTTCATTTATCTGCTTATTTTTGGTCTCCATTTATCATTATTTTTAACAGTTGTCAGCATTAAACATGATTTGCCACATCAGCCAACTTACACAGCAAATGCAAATCCTTTTGAATTTCGCTTGCAATTTCTGGACTTCCCTAGTCATTTCAGCTTTGCTTTATCAGCACCATTTGATTTTTTTGCTATTAGGGACAGTTCTCAGTGATTTTTATTGTTTTAAAGGAAATAGAAACTAAAACAGGCATGTTCAATTAGACATGGTTCTTCCATGTTACACAACTGGGGCTCTTCAATTTCAACGGCACTATTTCAGATCACTAATAAGACTTCCCTATCTGGGGAAAGACAATACAAAATAATTGGATTTTTTGATCCAATTATTTTTTGACCTAAATTTTGATCCAATTTTGGGAGAACAACACGAGAAGAGTCTATGTATGTACACCTTTTAGGTTATGTGCATACTGCTCCATTATAGCATTTAACTTTATGTTTAGCTTTTAGCTTACTATTGTTTGCTTTCATGGCAATTCAGAAGACATTTCTGTGATGTGATGAGCACTGGGTATTATATGCAACTGATAAATTACTGAACACTATATCCGAAATTAATGATGTACTATATGTTGACTAATTGAATTTAAATTAAAAAAAGGGTTAATATTTTAAAAACTCTCTGAGCATCAAAGTCAACTTGCTTTATGTCCTTTATTATAGGTCACAGCAATATGTGTACATTTAGGAATAATTCCAATGCTGGTTGAGGTAGAAAACCACATAGATATATATCTATATCTATCTATAGATATAGAGATGTATAGATCTATAGATTTTCTATATATCTATCTATATATTTTGTATCTTGAATATAAGCAGTAGTAAACACATTCATTGAAAACCATAGCAAAATATTCTAGCTAAATGTGGAGGAGTAAAGCTCTAATTCAATTCTAATTCTAATAAAATCTCTAATTCAAACACCTAATAAAACTAACATCAATTAGAAACACAAGCAAAAGAAATTAATTGGCAGTAACTTGATCATACACCCCTACATCATATGCGTCAAAAGTGTTAACCTGTGAAAAGCAGCAATGAGGATCAAAATGGTTTGCCTTCAGATCCTTCTCCCTTTGTCTGCCTCTTGTCTCCCCCGACATGTACATTTTGAGCTTAAAGTTGTTATTAGAAAAGCACAGTCCTTTCTGGGAAAGACTGTCCTCCAGACTTCCTTTACATCACTGGTCAGATGTGGTTGCATGAAGTCTGGGGAAAGGTGGAAGACAGCAGCCCTATGCTTGGTTTTGACATATCCTGAACCTCTGTCTGGGACCAGGTGCTCATCTTCAGAATCAAATTGAGGTTCTTTTACCAAAGGGGTGTGGGTGTGTATCAGGTATGCTCTGTATCTATCACACTTACTTTCTCCTAATTAAAGAAGAAGACTAAGGTGACACATTTATCCCTTTCCTCTTCCTACTGTAGGAAGTGAAAATGGCTATTGTGGGGAGACGGGGAATGTTGGAGAAATAAACAACTAAGATTCAATTATAGAAACTAGAGCTTATGGTTCCACATGGAATTGGAGGAATACTCAAAACAACATATATCTGTGTGGTGAGCTGAAAATGGAACCACCACTTCCCAAAGATAGTCACATCCTAATCTTTGGACATAGATATGTCAAAAAAGAAAAAAAATCTTAGTAGATGTGATTAAGTTAAGAATGTTGAGATGGGGAGATGGTATTATATTATTCAGGTGGGCTCTAAATGCCCTAAGTCCTAAATCTTCCTAAGAGTGAGGCTGAGGGAGAACACACACACACACACACACACACACACACACAGAAGTGAAGGAGGCATTGTGACAACTGAGGCAGCAATATAGGCATAAGCCAAGGAATGCTGAGAGCCGCCAGGAGCTGAGAGAGGCACTCTGAACTCTGCTTCTGCCTTCATGAGAGCACTCTGAAATGATTCAACAGGATTTGCCCAGACACATGTAAGATATGATTTGTTCTATCAGTAAAAAAGAATAAAATCATTAAGCTCTCTTTTTTTAAATTATTTCCCATTTTCTATCATAGGAAATTTGCTTTCACTGTACCAAGAACATGATTCTATGTTATGACATTAGGCTGATAATAAAAAAAAAGTAAAAAAAAATAAAACTTTTGAAAAGACAAATGCTTTCTTAATTAAGCAGACAAACATTAGGCTAATATGACATGTAACACAGGTGACTAATGCCTTGTTGCCATTTGTGCACCACTGCACTTTAAAGTCATTTATTAGATATTCATAGACCCTTAATACATACCTTACGTCTGTAGGTTGACCCTCACTTCACGAATGAAAAAATTGATATAGGGTACGTGTGTGGCTCAGTTAAGTGGCTGGCTTCTGCTCAGGTCACGATCCCAGGGTCCTGAGTTTGAGTCCTGCCATCAGGCTCTCTGCTCAGCAGGGAATCTGCTTCTCTCTCTGCCTGCCAATCCCCCTGCTGGAGCTCTCCCTCCCTCTCTCTCTCTCTCTGTCAAATAAATTCTTAAAAAAAAAATTGACATAATATGAAGTTGAGAGACTTAAAATTATTGACATGGTTTAACGATCAATGATCATCTTTTCATGAGATATAACAAATGTGCTTGGAGTAAAATAATTTCCTTACTGTATTATCACAAAACAGTCTTATGTGCCCCAGGTTGTAGGACTGATACTGGCTTTAGGCACACACGTAGTAGTGTTCCTTATTCCTACGATGTAGGGAAATTCCTTAGTCTCCTACCCATCTTCAAATCCCTTCACTAAAACCTGAGATTTCTCTCTTAGAGCTACATTATTTTAGTTGAAATCTGTTCGTGTGTAAAAGTCAATGATCTACAGCAGAAGGTAACACAGTGACTGCTGCCAGTAAATTAGAGTAAACTTAACCACCTTATAGTTTTTGCATAAATAAATATGTATAAATCCAAAGATCCTGAATGGATAGAGTGTATGTGGGAGAAGGAATAAGAGAAGGAGCAGATGATGGTTGGTCACATGAAGGAAAAAACCCCACGGATTGTGAGGAATGGTAATGCTACAAATAAGCTTCAGCTCTTCTAAAAACTCTAATAGAAGGTTGAGCTGTAACTATGAGTGGGTCTGTCTCGAGCCGACAGACAGACAGATCCCCAAGTATCATATAAAGATACCAACTCTAGTTCCATTCCATTCTACAGCCAAACTGTGCAATATGACTCTCAAAACTATGTAATAAACAAAACAAAAACTAGCTTTATAGTTTCTATTCTTTTCCATAAGAAAAAAAAATCCCTATTTCCTGGACTTTCCTCTGCTTCCTTAACACATATCCTTCCAACACATGTGTCTGTAAGAAGCTTAGACTCAGTAATTTGTACATACTTGGAAATTAGGAAATGGGTGAGAATACTAGAGGACAGTGGACAATATACTTAGATACTCAAAGGGATGCCGGAATAATTAATCATATTTATTCAAGTATGTGGATGTGATGTTGCGTTAAAGTACAGTAGTTCCCCTGCTTATCTTCAGGGAGACCCCCAGTGGATGCCTGAAACTGCAGACAGAAAAGAACCATATATGTCTATATCTATTTATATATATATATACATATATATATACACACACACACACACACTATGTTTTTTCCTATATATACCTATGAAAAAGTATGATTTATAAATTAGGCACAGTAAGAGATTAACAACAATAACTGACAATAAAATAGAACAAGTACAATATACTGTAATAAAATTTGTGCAAATGTGGTCTCTTTAAATATCTGAATATTTTATTGTACTGTACTTAGCATTCTTCTGGTGGTGATGGGAGATGATGACATGCCTATGTGATGAGAGGAGGGAGATGAAGGACGTAGACACTGTGACGTAGCACTGGGATGCTACTGACAATACATGAGAAGAAGGATCATCTGCTTCTGGACCACGGTTGACCTCAGGTAATGGAAACCGTGGATAAAGGGGGACTACGACATTTTTCTTTTTTTTTTTGTATTTTAAAAGATTATTTATTTATTCATTTGACAGAGAGAGATAGAGAGCACAAGTAGGCAGAGCAGCAGGCAGAGGGAGAGGGAGAAGCAGGCTCTCCTCTAAGCAGAGAGCTCAATGTGGGGCTCAACCCCAGGACCTGAGCCATAGGCAGACGCTTAACCTACTGAACCACCCAGGTGCCCCTTGGGCTACTATATTTTCAAACTAGAGTATTTTGAAACAAGCAAACACATGGTCTGCCTTAACTATAATATTGTTGCTTTAGCAGACTACCTGTCTTTAAATATATTTGACATCTTTAGCCTTATCCACTCCCAGTTTATGTCAAAGAATAAATAGCTATAAAAGGGATTTTATATTAATATATAAATTTATAGAATTCAATTTAGATATAAAGATAGATGACAGTATTCATAAGTTGAGAATCAAAATAAGCACAAACTTTCCCTGAAATCTGGAGGTTCTATTACACTGTCAGTTATCTGCAAACCAGTGAAGCAGTTTGGATGTTTTTAATTATTATTCTTGGGGATTCTGTACTTAAAACTGTTCAGAGAAATGACTGCCTGACTGAAAGTCAGAAGACTTCAAGTGTAAAACTGGCAAAATGACCAAGAATCAATGGAATATTCTAAATGGGTTTGTGTGCTGGTCCAACCACAAGAGGACAGCGGAGGGCACTCAGCTCTCAGTAATGGGGGAGGCAGATGCGGAGCAAGGGCAGGACAGAAGGCACTGGAAGAAATGAGTGCAAGGTAAGAGTTATGTTCAGCATCAAAACGTTTATGAAGTCAATGAGGAACCCTGCTAATTCTCGTGGGAAGGAATCTAAGGATGGAAAATTAGAGAGGAGAGTGAAGAATTTAGTTTAAAGAGATCATTGGTGATTTTGGCAGACTGAGAGCACTTGGGTTGGAGGGAAAAACCAGAGACAGTAGGCACAGAACTGTGATGTTTTCTCTTCCAACCTTACAGAGATATAACTGACATAAGATACAACAGTGGGTAAGGGTAAGGTGTGCAACATATTGATTTGATACATTTACATACTGCAATATAATTACCACTGTAGCATTACTTATATATTGTGATACAATTATCTCTATCACATAATCATCATTTCTTTTGGAAGAAGAGAACACTTGAGATCTACTCTTAGCAATTTTCAAGTATGCAATACAGTACTGTTAACTGTGATCATAATACTGGGCATTAGATCCCCAAAAGGTGCTTATCTTCTTACTGGAAGTTTGTACCCTTCTACTAACATCTCCCTAATTCTCCCCTGCCCCAAAACTCCTGGTAGTCACCTTTCTACTCTGTTTCTATGAGTTTGGTTTTTTTAGATGCCACATATAACTGATTCTAACGTAGAAGGCATAGTCCTCTAATAGACTGTATCAGAACTTCTCAGTGTGGAAGAAAGAAATAAAAGAACCTATGTGCATTGAAAATAATATTGAATAAAATTTCATGTGAGAAGAAGCTCAGTAAAGTTGATAAAGGGAATATATTTGACAAGTTCTGAATTTGGGCACTAAATGAGATGAGTAATAGAATTAGATGAATAATAGAATGTATAAATGAAATAATTATGTTGAGCAATGCAACATTGATGACACTGGCCTCCTAGCTACTTTTGAGAAAACTTTGCTGATATGTTTTTCAGTGAGTATGAAATGCACTAGAAGGATCTATATAAAGTCCCTCATGTTGCAGTGGATTTATTGTTATTAATGGTCCAAACAGGAATAGAGTTCATTTGAACTCCCATTTGCTACTGAGTGAGACAGCCAATCTATTTTAAACTATATTATGATTGAGTGGTCACTGCTGAGAGAATGGATTAGGCACTATTTCAACGTGGAAAATAAAAACCTCATTACCTTAATTTCTGTTAATAGGCCTTTTGAGCCCTTTTAACCAGCACTAAGTTGTGATGGTGGCGATGAAAGGTAATGGTGGACCGGGTGAGAATTCTGACCTTTCTTAAGCGGCTAACAAGCTTATCCTGCCATAGAACTGGATCCACAGCTTCTTGGAACTTGCAAGGACAGAGATCATTTTTAATATCAGAGACTTAAAACTGAAGCATCTCCTTGGCCTTCCTGAAGACTCTGACTTTTCTTCCAGTGATCTCTGCTGCTTGAGTCTTTTGACTGTTTGAGTCATTTACCTTGTTTTCTTTTGTGAGGCTGGTGCTGTGGCTCATTCAGCCTTTGAGCCCAAGTCATTTACTTTGATGCCTCATCATGTCATAACCAAAACCACAGCAAATACTTTTTTTTTCCTTTTTAAACCCCAAGTTTATTCTGCATTTTACATGCAAATGATGTAAACATACTCGAGACTGCAAAGCCCAATTCTGTCTTTTTCTTTCTTCTCTCTCTTCTGCCTCATAGGAAATGGAGAAATATTTCATGGAACAAGACTGAAGCTTAAAATATGTGCTCCTTTTGATTAAACATTCTTCCTGGTTTGACTGGAATCTATGCTACAAATCTTCAAAATAATTGAGTAAACTGAGAGATTAAGATGTGTTCTTTGTGTCATCTACACATTCTGTACCTGGTCCTACACTGTGAATGTGGTTTATATGACTCCCTGGGAGTGGTTCAAAGAGAGTGATTTTCCTCAAAAGACCACTCAGGTAAAGGAGATCAAGAAAGCTTAAGTAAAATCTTAAAGGATTTTCTTTAGAAGATGGACATTAGTGTTTACCTAAGGGAAATCAGAAAGATACATCCCAATATCAGCAATTTCACTGTCCCGTTGTTTGGGTTAAGCTGAAGGTCAACTGCATAAGCTTTGTGTATACAAAAATCTGTATTTCTTTTATGCAAGGCCAAATCACACTTATGATCCTTGACCAAGATCATCAGCACAAGGGAAAGGCTTTACTGCAAATTAAAAAAAAAAAAAAATACCATTTCGTTTAAGCCCTGGCCTATCAGCTGTGAAAGTGTTGGGTGGGTGGACTTGGGGAGAGCATGAGCAAGTCCCCGGATGTTGATATGTCAAAATGTAGACTCCAAGGTCTAAACATGGCCCTCGGGTACTATTAATGTTAATGACCCTATTTAGGAGTGGTAGCTTCAGTGTTTGACAGTCGTCAAAGAGATGGTCAGTACTCTCCCTCTGATCTGGGGCCTTCACAGGTTTTTAGAATGGTCTTGTCAGACTCACTACATGCGCGCTCTTCAGTGCTGGTCCTCAAGGATTACCATTAACTGTTGCCACTTGTTACCTGCACACACTTTTCCTCTCTCCCAAGACTGTCAGGCAGGCCCCATTAATGTCATTCCCTGGTACTCTGCTCATTTCTGCCTCTATAATCTTTAATAATATCCTCCATGCCTTGAATGAATTTTCCCTTTTCTGTTCCACTAAAAAAGTCATAATGATACTTTACTCACCTAAAAATTGGAGTTAGCAAAGCCAGCAAAACTAACAAAATGGGCCATAAATAAAGCAGAGTCCTGGTAGAACTTACATTCATTTAAGGTTGAGCTCATGACATCATGGAATTCTTCTGAACCAAAAACTGACATTTTTTCTGTTATTTTGATTAAAAAAATATATAACCTATATTATTGTGTTAGAAACGTTTCCTTAGTACTTCATGGACATATATGCAAAGGTTATTTAACAAAATGTGTTTTAAAACTCATTCAACTATAAAAAATGGGATCATTACCAGTGATAGTATCTATTAAAATTTCATCTCCATGACTCATAGGAGATCATTAAACTTCCACAATGATCTCTGATTTTGAAAAATACCTGCATTTTTTTTCAAACTGTACTCTTAAAGTCCCTCAGCAAAGAAAATAAGAATCACAGTTTTTCACATTATTATTATCATTGTGGACTTAACGTCTTTATAAGATGTATGCAATTTTAGAGTCTAAGAAACCATAGAAAATAAAAATCACCTATATTATTATAATACATAAGAAAAAATTGTTAAAATTGTGGTGTGTACCTCTCAGAAAAATAGAAATTAAGTTAAATATGTTTCAATGGAATTATTTATATTTTATGGAGTTTCATACTATGATGTCAATATGCACAGTCTGTTTCCCCAATTTAATAATTGATGACTGCCCTTACATAATGATACACATACATTTATAATTTAAATGACTTCCTAGTATTTCATTGTATGACTATATCACAATTAATGTATCCCCCATTTGGGGCTATTTAGTTTGGTTCTATTTTAAATAAGTTGCAAGGGGCATGTTTATAGCTTTATTCTTGTGATATTTATTTCTGTACGATATATTTCTACATGTGGAGTTGCCTGATAAATAAGTTTATGTTTTAGCTTTTGTTATATTTTCTCAAAAATATTTCCCATAAAAGGCTTTAATATACACTCCCAGTAGAAGTTTATCAGCATTCTTTCTCACACATTAATACTCCTCTGCCCATTAAGATGGTTTATGATCAGATTATATATATTGTCATTGCAGCATATAGTTGACACAAAAATTGAGATATTTTAAAGTCCTTTTCGGTACTCAATCTTTGAGTCAGTGTGTATTTCAGACATCTACCACATCTCAATTCAAGCATTGAATTTTAATTGGAAATACTTGATTCATGTTTAGATTCAATTAAATTTACAATTAAAATATATTCACATACCCAAGTTGTTCGAAACATATTGATAAGTTTCCCAATAACTGAATTGAGAATCAATTTTAAATTTTTAATTTAAATTAATTTAAATGAAATCAAATTAAAATGCAGTCACACTAACCACATTTCATGTACTCAAGGGCGACATTCGGTCAGCGACTACAGTGCTATACCGCACAGGCCTGAGGTCCTTAGCAGGATCGACGCAAACCCACACAGTCCAACTTCCCATAAATCCCGTCACCTCGTGTCTATCGTTCTCGCCCTCCAGCTTTCCCACTCTTTAAGGAACATAGCCGTCATCTAAGGACCTTCCTACTATCTATTCTTTCTGCCAAAATGCTCTTACCTCAACTATCCTAATGGGTTGCTATTACTACTTTATATCTTTTCTGATACATTCCCTTATCAGTGGGAGCTTCCGTGACCATTGCTACACCCTTCTCACTTCTCTATGATCCTCATCTGGGTGATTTTTCTCCTAATACTAATTTCCTCTGGTTACTGCCGGTCTCCCCACAGTACAATATTAGCACTGCAAGTGCAGGGGATACGCTCACTGCCTCCTCAGTCCCTGGAACATAGCAGATGTTCAAATAAGTCCGAGTTATTAATAGGTCTTGCGCGCAGGTCTTGCGCGTGTGCGTGACTGCGCATGTGCACACATCGGCACATGCGCAACCACTGCTACTTTTTTCTCCCTCTCTTCCTTTTCTTTTTCCTTTACTTTTCATTATGATCATCCATCTTAAAAAGCACTTTCCCTTACTATATCTCTTACCATGTACCCTATTTGCTGTCCTACAAAACCTTAAGTTTTATTGATAGGTCAGTGGGTGAGAAATACTTTCACCGCAAATATGGGCCATGTCAGCCTCAGACATTCACATAAATATGCTTAGGAAGTAAGAGTTCTTTGCAAGAGTTGTTCAGAACAAGGATTACAAAGCAGTATGGCCCACAGGTAAGTTCCATCATATAAATGAGGATATGTGATTCAAGACAATTAATTATCCCTCATTTCTTCTGTTAGACACAAATCAGTTATTCCCAAAATAGAGCTTATCTATGATTCTGGAATAGATAGTAATTACAACCTCATGCATATATGTATTTTAGCACTGTTTGCATAATGAACACTTGGCTCTGAAGAGATCATACAAACTTAGAAAATTATATCAACAGTATGAAAATAAGGATCAAATCACCAATAGCTCTATCAGTCATTTGTCAATCAAAAAATGTAGATCATATTTATAAATATTTAGTATAAACACTGGTAATTTAATATAACGCAAATATTTAATTATAATAAAGTCATAATTACAAAAGAGCTATAGTCATTTTCCAAGAGCTCTTTTCTATTTTACTTAGTCTTCTGCAAATCCTCTTTCTGATGTGTTTCCATGGATAATGCAGAAATTAATAGTTTTATTTTTAAATTATTATTATTTTTTTAAAGATTTTATTTATTTATTTGACACAGAGAGAGAGAGAGACAGAGGGAGAGAATGCACAGGCAGGGGGAGTGGCAGGCAGAGAGCCTCATGTGGGGCTGGGATCATGACCTGAGCTGAAGGCAGATGCTTAACTGATTGAGCCACCTAGGCACCCCAATAAAGTAGTTTTAATGAATGAAACACATTTAAAAAATATTTGTCATCTTAAGATAATTTTATATATATATCAATACCTTTTATGATATTGCATAATTTCTGTCCTAGGAGATACTCTTCTCATTTGTCCATTTTCTTAATAGAATCTACACTGAGTGCACCAAGTTCTCACTAGGGCAATGTCTTCCTATGGCTACCACTGCCTTTGTTATTTCAGGATGAGTTTCTCTAATGCTTTCTAATTAAATCTCTATTTGAAGACTCTCAAGGGAGTCAGGTCGTAAAGCCGCTCATTTGTAGTGAAATGGAGCATATGGAATGTGTAATGTTGGTCTTGGTGTCCCTGGAAGCTCAATATTTGCTACAGGTTTGAATTCAAGATCCAGCTAAATTCTATTTTAACATAGCTCACCAATAACTAGATTAAACAGAAAATTAAAATTGCATAGGGATTGGTACCTTGCATTATGTTTCTTGGCATTGCCCAGTTGGTTTCTAATGTGTCCTTCCCACACTTCTCTGCCTGCTAAGCTTCTACTAATAACCCTTCAAGAAACCCAGGGCAATTTCCTTTTTTTTTTTTTTTTTCTGGGACACTTTCTCTAAAATTTTCACAGGCAGTTAAGCTTCTTACTCTTGAGATATCACTGCCCTTTGCTCATATCTCTATGTAAGCATTTAGACACTCGTCACAACGTACTTATCTGTTTCTACCAGCTACAATCCTATGAATCCTCCTCCTCCACCTCCTCTTCCTCCTAGGAATCCTTTGACATTGGATTTGGTCCCTTCTTTCTCACCCAATCAGTCACCAAGTCCTGGCATTCTATCATTGATACATGTGGCAAATAGAATAATGTTCTCCTAAGGATGCCCATGTCCTAACCTTACTATTTGACTGTATACACACTGTGTAACCCTTTGTGCTTCTTGTTCTTCATGTGTAAACTGGGGGTTATAGAAGCAGTAACTACTTAAAAGGATTGTTGGGAGGATAGAATGAATGACATGAGTACATCAGTGCCTGGTAGGAAGTAAGCTCTCAAAAATGCAATGACTATGAGTAGTTCTTCACCTACTTTATCTCATTTGAGACTTACAAAACTCTATGAAGTATTAACATTATTCCCAATTGCAAATAAGGCCACTGAGGTTAAGAGAAGATAAGTCAGAGCTTAGAATCACAGCAATCTGGCCCCAGGATGTGTTGGTGTACATTATTTATTTGAATGACATGTTATTCTTAATTAATTCAGATATGATTTTTTTAAATTTGAGGTTAATTTTCCATATCAAACTGTTAAGCCTTTATTTTTTTTTTTTTTAAAGATTTACTTATTTATTTGACAGAGAGAGAGATCACAAGTAGACAGAGAGGCAGGCAGAGAGAGAGAGGGAGAAGCAGGCTCCCCACTGAGCAGAGGGCCCAATTCGGGCCCTGAGATCATAACCTGAGCCGAAGGCAGAGGCTTTAACCCACTGAGCCACCCAAGCGCCCTAAACTGCTAAACCTTTATATACCTAACAAACTGAGATCTCTTAAAGAACTGATGGGATTTGGAGGAAGGGGAAGGAGAGATGTAAGGTTCCCAGCAAAATAATTACTGAGATATTTTCATTTAAGGAGAGTTAGATTGAGAGCAAAAACATTCTCTAATATGGACTCAAAGTGACAGATGATAAGGGTGAGTCTGACATTCATCCTTGAGCCTTTCTTGGATTTACAGCATGAAAGAATCACTTACATTGAGAATGAAGTGGTTTATATGGTAAGTAAATTTTCCAAGAACCAAGTAATGCATGTATTAATTAATTAATTAGTTAATTTAGACTTTATTTATTTATTTATTTATTTGACAGAGAGAGAGAGAGGGCACAAGCAGGAGCAGCAGGTAGAGGAAGAGGGAGAACGATTCAGGGCTTGATCCCAGGACCCTGGGATCATGACCTGAGCTGAAACCAAGAGTCAGATGCTTAACCAACTGAGCCACCCAGGCTCCACAATGTATTTCTTTTTTCTTTTTCTTTTTTTTAAAGACTTTATTTATTTATTTGAGAGACAGAGAAAGTGAGAGAGAGCATGAGAGGAGAGAAGGTTAGAGGAAGAAGCAGACTCCCCGTGGAGCTGGGAGCCCTATGTGGGACTCGATCCTGGAACTCAAGGATCATGACCTGAGCTGAAGGCAGTTGCTTAACCGAGCCACCCAGGTACCCACAATGTATTTCTTTTTAAAAAGGAGTAGTTGAGGGGTGCCTGGATGGCTCAGTTGGTTAAGTGTCCGACTCTTGATTTTGGCTCAGGTTATGATCTCACGGTCGTGGGATTGAGCCCCACATCGGGCTCTGTGTTCAGTGAGAGTGTGCTTCAGATTTTCTCTCCCTCTCACTCCTGCTCTCTCTCTTAAATAAATAAATAAAATCTTTAAAAAAAGAAAAAGGAGTAGTTGGACTTTTAAGTAAGAAACTGAAATCAAATAAAATTATTCCAAGAAAAAAAAAAAGATGAGTTGCCTAAGTACCTTGGATCTATTATTTCTGAGAATTTGAATTTGTTCTTAATGAGCACGTTTTACTGTATTTATGAACTTTCATTTGGACACACTTACCTAAAATGTTCCATTCCTTCAAAGTTCCATACTTATAATTCATGAAGGTGAATGTGAGACTCAGGAGGTCTCTGCCTCCTACTGATCTCTTTCTTCTCTCCCATCTCCCAAGGGAATAACCATTCTGACTTATAGTATTCATACTTTTACTAAGAAGGTTGAAAATACCTTTTTTAAGATTCTAAAATTTACCATAAAGGGCCCTACTGTAGTCTGAATTGTGTCCCCTTGCCCCCCACACTCCCAGTTCATATGTTGAAACTCTAATCCCCAATGTAATGGTATTTAGAGGTGGGGCCTTTAGGGGGTAAGTAAATTCAGATGAGGTCAAGAGGGTGGGGCCCTCACCATGGGATTAGTGCCTTTATAAAAAGAGACCCCAGAGAGCTCACCTCTGCTCTTTCTCCACCATGTGAGGACACAGGGAAAAGACATAGTCTGCAAGTCAGTTGGAGAGTTCTCACCAAGAACAAAATCTGCCAGCACCTCCATCTTGGGCAGGGAGGTGGTTGGGCAGGGAGGGAGGGGGTGTGTCCAGCCTCCAGAACTGTGTGAAATAACTGTTGTTTAAGACACTCAGTCTGTGGTGTTTTGTTATGACAGCCCTAATAGACTGAGATAAGCACCAGACTGCACTTTTCCACAAGTTGCTTGAAAGATTGCTTGTCTGAGAGATTAACTCATGATGATATTCTCTACTCTTATTCATTCATTTTTCACTCTCATACAATACTCCATTAGACTATATTATAATTCACTTATCTATGTTCTCTTTTATGTGCATTTACATAGTTTCTGTTATTTTCATATAAAATTCAATGCTGTTTTGAACAATCTTGTGCATCTTTTTGTGGATAAATGATAATTTCATGAGTGCATAGTTGGTGGTGGAATTTCTATAGTTGTAGTATATGTGTGTGTTCAACTCTACTAGGTTTTTGCCAAATTGTACTATAAAGTTAAAGTTCTTCACATCTGTGTCAACGCTTAACACTGTCAAGTTTTAAAAATTGCAAATCTATTAATGTGAGATGATATTTTACTTTGATTTGCATTTAATTTTCACTAACGTAGCTGCTAAATATTTCATGTGTTTTTAGCTAACTCACTTAGGTTTTCACATTTTTGAATTTTCTGTTGGCTTCTTTGTCTAACTTTCTATTCTATTATTTGTCAGTGCTTTATGATTGATATCTTGGGAGGAGATTGCATTCTTTACTTTAAAAATATCTCCAACCAATTTTAACTCATTAAATCTCCACGAGAATTTTTGCTACTCTGTCAGTGGTATTTAGCCTCCTACATAAAAATCTGTGTCTCCAAGATGGTTTTTTTTTTTTCTTTTTGAAAAGCTTAAAATGTTTTTCACATATTAGAGGAAAACTTATTTACCAGAAAGAGAAAAATTGTTATTTTTCAATACAAGTGAAAGACGCCAAAGAGAATTTGGCATCATAACTTTGATAAACTCCAACGTTTCAGTACTCAAAGATTTCAGAAAACATACTGACTCCAGTCACTCCTGAAATGATATATAACAGCACTGAGACTACTCTTTTAATTTCTCCTATCTTCACACATAGACACTACTATAGCTCATCAAACGTGAACCTTCCCTTTCATAAATAGAGAGATTAATATGATATATGAAACTATTTTTTTGAAACAAGGTTACTAGTACCAATGTAGAGTAGAACACAAATGTTACTAATGAAAGAACCAAAAATTCCTTTTTTACTTAAGATGGCTTCAAATGTTTGACAATATTTTAAAGACTCTTATACATAGGCTAGCATACAGTCTATTTTTCTTTCATGAGAGCAATGCATGAAGAGTACTCTGTTCACTTATTTAAAACATGAGTGAGGGACCAACTTTTGTAATTTTGCTTCTGTCACCTGTCCTTCATAATCAGAGCATCCATCAGTGCAGTGCCTGGAAGGAATACTGCTAATAAAATTAGGGGAACCTCCCTCCCCACTTTTTATTTCTCCCCCATGGCTTGTTATAATGCAGGTTTCCCTTCAGGCTCTGTGGAATTGCTGACATAAAAATCCAGGGAGGCTCTAGCAGCAGGAGCAGGTCAATGAGGCAACCCCTGCTCTCCCTGCCTTGTACTGGTGGCCACGGTCTAGTGCTGTGCCCTTAGCTCATTCCCCACTGGCTTCTCCTCCACAAGGGCCCTGGAGTATTTCTAAGCCACATTTACTATTCATCAAATACTAGGGTTCACAGTCCCTGACTGGAATGAAATCAATCTACATGTATCTTCCTTTTACATTTTGCAAAGAGGTTTGATATTATCCTTTAAAAAATATGTAGGTTTTGTAATGATAATAATTTACATGATTCAAAATTCAAAAGGTACAAAAGAGCACAAGAAAAATTCTCCCTCTCACTTCTATGTCATCCCTCTTCTTCAGGGAACCAATATTAATGGTTTTACATGTAATCCAAGCCCTATTTTTGTATTTTTGTCATATATATAATCTCTTCATTTTTAAGGAGATATCACATGGATATGTACTGTGGTAGGCAGGATAATGACCCACAAAGATGTCCATCCCCAATCCTTAGAACCTGTGCCTTGGGGAATTTACATGGAAAAGGGACTTATAGATGTGAAGTATGTACCTTGAAATGGGGAGATTGTTTGAATTATCCAGACGGGTACAGTCTGATCACCTGAACACTTAAAAGCAGAGACTCTTTTCCAGTTGTGATCAGAGAGAAGAGTGTCCATAGAGAAAGATTCAGAGTTGTGTGATGTTGCTGCCTTTCAAGATGAAGGAAGGGACCCATGAGCCAAGGGATTTAGGGGACCTCTGGAAGTAGGCAAAAGCAAGGAAACAGCTTCTCTCTTGGCCTCCAGGAAGGAATATAACCCTAATACCCCAAGTTACCCAGGCAAGACCCATGCCCACTGTCTGACCTGTAAGATAATAAAGTTGTTTTGTTTTAAGCCCCTAGGTTTATATTCATTTGTTACAGTGGCAGCAATAGAAAGCTACCATAACACATTTACCTTTTTTCTCATTTTTAAAAACTAAAGTCATTCCATATCAGTACATAAAGAGCTTACTCAGCTTTAAAATTTTTTTTCACAGCTGCATAGTATCCTATCATAACACTGAACCATCATCACACGAATTGAAGACGAGTGAAATCTTTTAATCCTGCTACTCCATATAGGACTGCCATGGCATATCCCTGTATATGTGCCTATTCTTACACATACGAGTTAATATGGAGAGCAAATCTTGAGAAATGGAATTAACCAATGGTAATGTGCATTTTCCACTTTATTATTTCCAAATTAGTTTCCCTAGAGGTTGTTTCAATTTAATTAATTAATTAATTAATTAATTAATTTTTAAAAGATTTTTATTTATTTATTTGAGAGAGAGTACCCATGTGAAGCAGAGGAGGGCAGAGGAGAAGCAGACTCCCTTCTGAGCAGGAAGCCTGTCTGGAGGCTTGATCCCAGGACCCCAGGATTATGACCTGAGCTGAAGGCAGATGCCCAACTGACTAAGCCACCCAGGCTCCTGAGGCTATTTCAATTTATATTCAATATCTGAAAGTCCTGTTTCAAATTCTTTGCTAATTCAGTATTTTATTGAATATTTATCTTGATCTACTTGATAGCAGAAAAGTAGAAATATGGTTTAGATTAACATATTTCAGGGTGCCTGGGTGGCTTAGTTGGTCGAGTGCCTGACTTTTCATTTTAGCTCAGGTCATGATCTCAGGGTGGTGAGATGGAGCCCTGAGTTGGGCTCCGTGCTCCGTGGGGAGTCTGCTTGGAATTCTCTCTCTTTCTCCCTCTTCCCCTTGCTCCACTCAGGTGCACTTGCATGCTCTCTCTCTTTATCAAGTAAATATATAAATCTTAAAATAAATTCACATTATCTCTTAGAGTGAGTTAAGTGAGAATCTTTTCATATGTTTGGAAGTTCTTTGTATTTCCCAGTCTGTGAACCTTCTTCTTTCCTTCTTTCTTTTTACCTATGCTTTTTCTGCTGGGTTGATGGACATTTTCTTATTGATACACTAATGCTTTATATCTCCTAAAGAAAGAAATTCTTTTTTTTTTTTGGCTTTGCTTTTGAAAGGTTGATCAATGCAGATGTTTTTTAAATGTATGTTATCAAATTTATCAATGTTACTTTTTTGGGGGTTTGGAGTTTTATTTCATATTTATAAAGAATCTTCACCAATATAATTTTTTACACTTTTATGGATTATTTAGTATTTTTATAAATTCAAAATTGGTATCATTGATCTATTTTTTATGCTGCAAATTATGAAAAAACTTTGCTTTTACTCCCTTCCAGAAGGCTACCTAGTTGTTCTAACACCATTTATTGAATTCTACACATCTACTTTTAATATGCTTCTTAAAAAGCAATTTATTTTCAAACAAAGTTTTCAGGTTTAAAAATAGACATATTGCATATACCTAAAAGATTTTAGCCTCAATTTATATTACTTACATTAATACTTATTAAGCTCTTATAAAGGACTAATATATTTTCTTATTGTTATTAATGTATAGATATTTTAACATATCTTGGTAAAAGATACAGTAGACCTCATGTGGCTTGATGGTTCAGCTCACAGGACCCGTATCTATCTTGCAGATCTTTCTTTGGGAAACGATTCCTGTTCTCCTTGTTCTAGTCCTGGTCTGATGGTATTGACAATCATGATTTTTTATCACTCTAGACACAGAATTGAAAGTATAATTTATCTTGGTCTAGTCATTGGAAGCAATTCATTGTCCTGGTAAGCTATTCCTGAGCTCACTCCCAGATGATCTGAGCTATCACAATGATGAAAGCCACATATATAAATTCCAGAACCCAAGTTTCTTTTCCCTGCCACTCTTTTCCTGTATATTATTAGAACAAGGAGGGAGGAGGGAGCAATTTTCTTCCATAATTCTGTTCCTTCCCTTCCCTTTCCTTAATTGGACTTGATGATTCATCCAAAAAAACTTGATCAACCATCATAAGGAGACTTTAGCTCTTTGAGCACAAAACCTTAATCATCCAGTTTTAAAAGGTAGAAAGAATTTCCTCCCATCCTGGAAGGGGGTAGGCATTATTTTATTACTTCCTAATACATTTCTCACATCCAGGAATGGGCAGAATAGCTTCTTTCTAAAGTAATAAAAAACAAAATAGGAGATGAATTATCAGCAATTTGAAATCTGACCACACCCATTTGTTGAGGGATTTATTTTTTCTTCCTGAAAACTAGGTCAGTTTATCAACCTTGCATCCTAGAGACCTAGGACAAGTACAGAGAAGGTACTTAGTAAATATTTGTTTAATAAATGAATAAATGAATAAACAGCCCTTAATTGGAACTGTTTCCTCTGGGAGAAGCTAGCAGAGATGACTCACTGCTTCTTGCTTAAGTAATTTTTCACACCATTCTTTGCTATTAGCAGTACTCCTGGGAGATTTCAACTCCATGGCTCTCCCCATTGATGGTTGATGATTCATTGCCTTTCTTTACATTGTGTCCTCCCTCCCCTGCTCACGGGATGAGTGACCATCCTGGGCCATGCTGTCCAAGCCATCCTGGGCTACTTTAATTAGAAGCCATGAATGCAAAAAGAAACATGAGCTTAGCATTTTCTGATTTCCCAGAACTTTATTCCAGAAAATGACTTTTCTAATCTCTTTTGGGACTCTCCTTTTTCCCAGAACTGTTGCTCTTCTTCCTGGATAGAGTAAACTGGGTCCCAATCCTTTGCCCTGCCCATTCCTCAGTGGTAAAGATAATAATAGTTCCTGAATTTACATGCATTAGGCACAGAACAGGGATAAGTAGAACTGTAGCCAGAGGTCCTCTCGCATATCCTACATAAGTGTTCATGGCCTGGAGTACTGCCTTCAGCATTATTTGTAAACAGGGACACTGGAGGGATGAGACTTGGATTCCTTCCCTAGAGTGGAGGATTTTTGCTGCCCACTAGGGTTGTTCAAAGGCCTGGTACTAACGCTGGCTGGAGCCTGAACTATGCATTTTGGAAAGCCTCTCGCATGATTCCGATGGACATGCCTGGTTAAGTCTTACTATTGAGCGTTGTTCACCACAAATGAAAAAGCTGACTTCAAGGGTTAGCTTTGTCACCAAGTTTTCTATCCACAGACAAGTTCCTTAACCATTATGACCCTCATTAATATGCCAGAGAAAATATTGACCCTTTCCCAAATGTTTGTGAAGATTAAGTGACAGAATGCATCAACAGTGCATAGCACATGGGAATTCAATAAATAAAAATACTATTATTATACAACTAAGTAATGTGACTCTCTTCCCAGGGAGAAGATGAAAAATGCATCTATTCATTATGGTAGTAAACAGGAATAAACACCTTTTAGAGAAAGGTAGATCTGACGCTACTTTAAAAATATTTTATTCTAGAAAACCTCATTTGGTCAAAAGATGGTCTTAGAATGAAATCCAATAAAATACAGGCTAAGTCCATGGAAAGAGCTATCACAGAACCCAATGAAATTCAATTTAATTCTTTACCTAAGCTTATAAATAAGTGCTGAAGTTGCCTTTCTCCATTCAAAGTGCTTTCAGCTAAGACAAATACCTCAAATCCTCTTATTTTCCTTTAGTCGCACTTAAATGAACACCTTAGTTATTTCTGACATCTCTAATCCAACCTGGAGTCCTCCATACCTTCTGTGGCTGCTATTTATTTTCTCCAGAGTCTAATAGTTCCTGTCTTTCTACAAGATGAATGCAGAAGCCTCTCCCAGATTCCTTTCTCTTGCTTTAGGTCAGAGAATTTACTTTGAAACCCATGATGTTTCTAAGCAGTAGACCCAAGCCCCTTCATTCATAAAAGGGATATAAGGCTGGAATAAAAATCTGCCTCACAATTTTCTAACTAAGTGATAAGGCAACAATTATGGAATCCATACTTGGTGATTAATTGGAAAATCTTGGGCTCCAACATGGAGGGCTGCATCTCACATTGCAACAGAGGAAGTATCATAGGAGTAATAACTTCAGGGGGATTCAGGCTTAGAAATCTTAATGTCATAAGCCAAGGAAGCCTATATTCTCCATTTCATAGCTGCAGCTCAGAGCTGCAAGTTGGTCAGGAATGGCGTTCACACACCAGAGCTGCAGCTTGGAAAGAGAGATTCTTCTTCCTTTAACAGATGCCTACACCACATTTTGTTTTCTTTTTGAAGAATCATGACTTTAAAACACAAGTGTAGTAGTACATCAGTTAATTGTAATAAATGAGAAACAGATAGTGTCAAATATACAGTTGGTGAGGATTATAATTTAAATATGCTCTTTGAGCAATGGTAGATAGGAGACTGATACTTCTATGAATAAATAGAAAGTTCTAACCAATGTGGTCACCTTGTTATAGATTACATGGTACTATATATAACAATATGGTGCACAGTTGAGGGAGAAAAATAATGAGGATATACCTTTCCCTGAGTCACTCTTGCTCAAAGATTTTAATAACTCTGTAATAATGAGAAATTCAACATATGCTATAATAGTTCTAATTTTATTTTGTATATTTGGTATATAATAATTCTTTATCACATTCCATAGTATAGATATTCCCAATTAAATTTTCTTGTTACTTTAAAAAGTTTCACCCCAAAAATAACTTCCTCAAGTATTAGTTTGTCTTTTAAAAATTGCATTAATATATATTCTAATTTAAAAATAACTCAAATTGTTACCTTAAACACACAAATTATATGTTGTTGTTAACAGCACCATTTTTAACCTTTTTTGTGTTTCTCTTTTTTAAAAAAATAAATCAAAGTAATACATCACTTAAATATTGCTTAAAATGTTAAATTTATTCAGTGTTTTAATTATTTTTTCTTACTGTGAGTCAGCAATTTTTCTAGGCATTGAGAAATTCAATAAACAAAACAAAACTATTAAAAAAAACCCCTATTCTGATGAAGCCTATATTCTAGTTGGGGCTCAGATGCTGCAGTTATAAAATCTGTGGGAAAAATAAAATGAAAGAGGAAGATGAGGGCTGTAGGGAGGAGGAGGAATATAGTAACAGGTACTATGCAGTAATTTAATTACATCTTTATTTAAAAGATCAAGACACAAGTATACTTGGTCTTGAGCTCAGTTTGCTTTCAGATTTCCCTCTTAATAAACCAATTCTGTGTATTGTGTTGTAAAAATTTGATTTCCTACATCCTTTCTAAAAAAAGTGTCTGTAACATATGATGATGACTCAGTAACTGGATTTTAATGAAATTAACTTTTGCTTGCTTCTGGATCATATCTATCTTCTCATCTTTTCATTAAGATACCTAAACCAAAGGAGAAAAGGCTTCTTAAGGTTAATGGATTTCTTCAATCTCTTTAATTCACAGTATAACTGTCTAGTATGTACCAGACATTAAGCTAAGCTATGATGAATAAGGCCATAAAAAACCTCCTGCATAGCTGGGGATACATACTGGGTTACAATGATGAGAACCATAATAGAGAGAACCTAGAAGTCCCACTAAAGTAGGAAGGCAGGACTTATTAACAGAGGTAACCAGGGAAACAGATAATGCTTTCCAGAAGAGGGGAAATCTAAACTCTGCAATGATGACTAGTCGTCCAGGCTGATATCAGAGGAGGACATTCTAATATATGCTGTGTACAAAGGCATGGAGCAGTTAAGTTGGCGGAGGCATCAGGGAAATTCCAGTAGTTCTATGGGAATTTGAAACAAAGAGTTCCTGAAAGTCCTGAGATTGCTGGGAGGGGAGCTAAGTGATAGAGAGCAAATACCTTGAAAACTTCAAAATTTCCAGGCCTTGACTCTAGTAGCATTGGACCTACCTATATCCACTGATACCTGGGACAAGAACACTGGATGTGTGTGGTTGAGAAAAGGCTGTAGTCTCATGTTTAAATACCAAGAAACATTTTATGTTCCCTTGTAGAAGAATTTCCATCTCCGGAACTCTAGTCTGATAAAAACTAAAGTTATGGGAAAGGAAAGCACAAATTCCCCAAAGGAATCGGTAGGAGGAATAATGAGATCTCCTCCTATGCCTGCCCTTTGTTTCCAAACCCGTGTCTTCCAGGTTAAGGAACACAGCATCCCCTAATCACAGCTGGTTCACAGAACATATGCTGCATCTTGACTGATCATAGCCAACCCCAAAGGCAGCCCCTCAACTGCACTTTTAAGGGGATATTCCAGCATTCCACTAGCTGGTAGCTTCTGGGACAGAGGGTAGGATCAATGGATTCTCTGGTCATGTGCCCACTGTTATACCTGGCCTCCTACATGACCTCTAACACGAAGGGGGTTCATTAATCCAAGGCAACATTATGTGAGATTCCATGTCACTAATGAGACTCTCTGAGCCCTGGGACTGTGGTGACAGCTGAAGCCACATGGCAGAGAAGATAAACCACCTGTACCCCTTCAGAACCAATTCTGACCCATGTTAAATTCAGTCTGTCCTGTCAGTGACACTTTCAGTTGACGGTCACTCACAATTTCTGAAAGAAAAAAAAAAAAGAGGAAGAAAAAGAAAGACTTACAAAGGGAGCTGCAGTCGGGCAAGATATACCGGCAGTTGCAGCTTCCCTAAGGAATTGGTGTTTATCGTCTTCCTTCTCTAATAATCATCATTGCCCACCAGTCCTCAGATCTTTATCCCTGAGGAGTCTAAGGCTTTGATTAGCATTTTCTTGGTGAGGTGTTGCTGCTGAGGAGTTGGCCAGCCATGGTTATCACCAGTTATAGAAGCACCCAGAGCCTCTGAGGGAATCAATCCCTGAGTTCTATTCTCCACACAGCCTCCATTATACAGCAGCAAGTCTACCTCCTCATCGAAATCAGGGTCAACTACTACTGGCAGTAATTCTGTTCTTTCTCTTCTGGCCTGCTGGTATGATCAGCTCACAATAAGAGAAATTATACTCTCTCTGTATGGTGAATTTGCATATCTCTGCTCTTGTCCATTGTGGTATGATTTTATGGTTTAACTATTAGAACATGATTTTCTTTCTTTTATTTATTTCTGTTTGAGAAATGGCCTGATGTCACCCCTAGGTGCAGACCACTGTACAGTATCACTGGAGGTGTGTGTGAACTAGCAGGAAATAGTTCTGGAGAAGGAATTAGAAACCCATTGGTGAGTTTAAAGTTCATATAGCTGGCAATCAGATGCCATGGAAGGATTTTTAAGCAATGGAAAAATAGGTCCAGGTATGTGATTCTGAAAGCTAATGACAGTAGTTTGGTGGGCCAAGACTAGACAAAGGGGTCAAGAAGATCTCAGTGGTCCAGCTAAAGGGCAATGTGACTGGATAAAAGGGAATGGAGCAGATTGAGAAATATCTTCCAAGAAATATGTTTAGCTTTGGTAGCTGATTGGGTATGGGGGCTAAGAAAGCAAGGACAGTCCTAATGGAATTGGCTTCCTCTTTGGGGTTATGTCTCATCCCTCAGCTTCTGCTGCATGTTACTCAGGAAGTACTACATGACTCAGAGAAGTCCCCACACTCGAAAGAAATGAGCGATTGGCTTAAAAAACAGGACATGGAAAAGTGTTACAGGCGAATATTTGTTGAGGTACCAAGATACAAGAGAGAGAAGCATGCAACAAAGGTGCCAGAGTCGCACATTTTCTAATGCTTCAGCTAAAGAAGGAAAGCAAGCAAGCAAGCAAAGAAAAGTTTCATGGCTTTTGAATGTATTTCCCACATCTTAGTATAAAAGCTCCAGAGATTATTGGGAAAGAACATTTCTAAGAATGATTTTTGAAATGTGTTATAGTCCCCATCACTAGCCGCCCCCCGCCCCCATCACTACCATAAAGAAGGAAAGTATTCTATGTGTGGAGAGTTCCAGCTCCTCACCTCAAGACTGTTGAGAGGTACTTCAGTGGGCCAACTGGTGAATTTGATAGGTATCTCCTGAAGGTGGGGCAGTACACTGATAGACTGTTTTCGTATTTCCATTAGATGCAGAGATGAGAGATAAACTAGTTGAATGTAAACAATAGGACAAAGGAGAAATTGTCTGAGCAAAGGGTTTGAGGGTTTCCTGTGGGCACAAAAGAGAGAGCCAGTGTGAGGCTGCCCTGAGACAGGACTGTGAGACTTTTGTGTTTGGATGAAAGGATGTATGAATTAAGTATATGAGTTCATCAAAGCAATCAAAATGAGCAGCACTATTCATTAAGAGTTTGCAAATAAAATATTGGGTTGTACTGACCATTATGAGAGTGATGAGAGAACACATAGATGAGGTTAGAGGGACCACAGAGAACTCACTCTAAGGGGAGGTATATTAACAATGACACAACTCCTTCTGGTTACCCCTCTATTTTATTTTCTCTTCACAAACACATCTTGAAAGAGTTGCCTGTAGTTGCTACTCCTACTTATTTATCTTTTAATCTCTCTTCAACCCACTCTGATCAGACTTTTCTTTGCATCATTCCACTGAGGGTGACCAATGAAGGCCATTAATACACGAGCTAACGAAGATCATGGATCTTACGAGTATTACCAAATCCATGGTTACTTTGCCGTCCTCCCTTATTTGAACTTAAATTGGCCTTCAACAGAGATGACTACTTCTTTCTTCTCTTAGCTTTGGTGATCCACACTCTTCTTACTTCTACCTCACTGACTGCTGTTTCTCAGTCTTCTTTATGGGACCTCCTTCTTCTCCTTGAAATATGAATGTAGGAATGAACCCAGGATTTGATCTTGTCTACTTTGCCATTTATATTTACTCTTTATCCTTAGATCATATTGTCTAGTCCCTTGGGTATAGAGTGCTATTTACGTGCTAATGATTCTAAACTATCTATGATATAGTTACCGAATTACTAACTTGATAGAGCCAGCTGGATGGCTAATAGGCATCTCAAACTTAGCATATCCAAAACAGAATTTTGATTTGTTTGTACCCTGTGTGCCACCCATAATTTTTTCTCCCTGAGTCTTCTCCTAGTTACCATCCCCGCCCCCCAACAGACACTCAGTTCCTCAAGCCAAGTCCAGGAGTAATTCTGATCAATTCTTTCCTGTTTTATGTCATCCAGTAGATCCCGAATTAAGTCCTGAGGCTTTTATATCTGAAATATATCCTAAATTCCTTTACTATTCACCATCCCAAGTATTATCCTCCTTGTACAAAAAACCTACAATATCTTGCACAGATGACTTCCATTGCCTTACACATATTTTATTTATTTATTTATATTTTATTTGTTATAATATATAAATTATTAATTTATATATTCTATTTTTTAAATTTTTTTGCCTCATACATATTTTGACCGCTTCCACAAATAGTTCTCCACTGGGCAATTCCCTATCACTCACCACACCCCACCACCCCACACTGTTATGCATTGTCACATCACATCAATCTTTACTGACCACTCAGTCAGGAGGGGCCACGCAGTTTTATTTCTCTGTGTAGCCACTGCATTTTCTTGGTTATTATTGATATTTTTTTTCTTCTGTGTATTTATTCTCTCCATCCAGGTAACCTATAAGAAAGCTGTGATGTTGTGTCCCTAGTGTCTAAAACAATGTCTGAAGCACAGTAAATACTCAATAAATATATGTTGAGTGAATGAAAGAATGGATGAATAGTAGAAATAAAAGGCAATTTGTATAGGATTAATGGTTATGTCAGAAAGTTTTGAAATATTAATGTTTCAAGCCTTTGTACTTGAAATGGAGAAAAATAATAATAAAGTGGAAATTTAAGAAAGAGATAAGCTAAGGAAAGCTTTGTTGGTTTTTAAGAATGGGAAAAAAGCCCTGAAAACATGTGAAGTTTATAGGGAAGGGACCAATGAAGCAAGACATTAAAGATAAGAAAAGGATAAGGGATGGGACACAATCCTAAATAATCAGGACTACTAGATCAGAGCTGCTGATTTTTATAGAAGGATTAGCCTCAGAAAAGAGAGAATGCGGAAGATCCTGTCATCTTTCCTATTTCCATTTCCCTCTCTTAACCTTTCTTTCCTTCCTTTTTCTTTTTTTCATTCCTCCTTCCACAGTTGCTATTTTAGTACTTCTATAGTGCCAGGTGCCATGAAATAGATAGGAGATTTAATTTGAATAGAACTAAAAAGCAAGATCTGACAATAGACAAGAGGGAAGAGAAATTGCCTTTGTGCCAAGGAAATTAGCAGCAGCATCCCTAATGGGTTTATTATAGCTACTCTATTAGTCACAAGTAAACAAAATGGACTCTGGTTGATTTAAATAGAAAATGAGTGAGTTGGAATTGCAAGGGATATTCTCACAAAACCTACTAGAAGGCCAGATATAGGTTATGTCAAGAGCCAAGCAAGACAGCTGAGACAACCCAGACATCACCAATGGCCATCAGCTGCCACTTCTGCAATGGACATCACCTCTGGTTATCATTTTGTTGCTGGGCTGCAGTACTCTAAGCTCCTGTCAACACACCACCACTGGGCTCTGAACTCTACTCAGGGGTCATAAAAATCCTTCACTGACCCTTGCTTTGGCTTCAGTCCCTCAGGAATCACACAGGGTCATCTGATTGGTCATGCTCAGGTCACATAGGACCCGAGGGGGAAAGGAATACCTAAACTTTTCTCACTTCCAAATGGGGCAGTGGCTCTGCCTCTTATCTTTCTTTAGATTTCCACACACATCATTATGGATCCTGGTCATCCTGAAAGTCAAGTATTCACTAGAAGCAGTTCCAGAAGAGAGAACTCATATGGTGTGAAGGCAGAAATGACTCCGGCTCCACAGACTCTTGTTCACAGCTTTACCTGAATCACTGTGTGACTTTGTATGAATCATCCACACTCTCCAGACTATTGATAAGCTCTCTGTAAATGTGGTTGTTGTTTCCAAATGTTTGCTAGCCCTTTCCAGTGCTGAAATTTCTAGATAGCTTCTTAAAGCTAAAGAAATACACCAGTAAAACAACCCAAATGCTCGGGTTCGCAGCATTTTATCACTTATGACCCTTCTTGGCAAGCCCTTAGGGGGTAACATAGACTGGAATATCTTTACTGGGTATTGTAAAGGTAGAAGAATACAAATGAGAAATGGTAAAGGTTGGGCACATATACACTGGTCAGATGAACTGAAGTGGGACTCAGAGAGACAAGGTGCCAACACTGTAGTTATGTTTATGCTTCTGAAACAGGAGGGAAAAAATGCCAGGGGAACCACATTTCCCTCTTAAACAGTTCAATAGAAACAGAGAAAATAACACATTATAAAAGGCAGGATATGTCAAGTCAACACAAAACTCAGCTGGAGGTAACAGGCTAAACACAATTCAGGTTTCCGTTCCACAGAGATGTATGTCTGAGCCTAGAAGTTCAGTTCAGATGGGCACAGACTACAAATGATTCAAGACTCATCTTTGTGACATGATCATCAAAGGCCATAATGGAAAGCATCAGGAACACAGAAAGCTCGAATTGTCCAGTATGTTTTTAATAAGTGTTAGGAAAGTAGAAGACAATGCACTAGAATTATTTCTAGCCTATCTTTAGTGGTTTAATAAATACACTGGAGAAGTAAATTAAGTTAAACCTGAAAGGCAAAAAAAGACTATCTAACATTGTATTTGTTCATAGTACCCGAGAATGTGATCACTCATTCTAGCCAACAGAAAAGGTGATAAACTCAAACTGCGACTTTGAATTTATCCAAGATCTTATTGATATTTTCCAACATAATAGATGCTGGTATCTTGGGGGAGAATTTCTTTCTCCTTATGCCAATTATTTGGAATAAGGTATTCAGTTTAAGAATTGATGAATAGTAAGAGAGAAAGCCAGTTAATGATGTACCAGGAGATTATCTTTTTGAAAATCACCTATAAGCTCAGTTTTCTTACAAAATACTTATTTGATTTATAACTTGACAAGACTGCTTTCTTTTATATGTAAGAGTAAAAAATAATCTGAATTAATTCAGAGAGATAGGTATTTCAGGTAGTGTGCATTTTCTTGACCTCTATTTATTCTTTCCTTTTATACATTGCATATTTTTACTCATGAATACTTTCTGCAATACCAAATTCTAACAACAAGAAAGAAAGAGATTTCTTTTTTTAATAAAATAGTTTTCTACGATTTGACCAAGGCAACCAACACTTTGGGAAATATCCTGTTATTCAAGAGAACAGAGAGAGTAAAATAAAATGCTCAACGATTTCATGGCCATTGGACCTTCCTGCTAGGGATCCAAACTTGAATAGAACCATATGTATCCTTCAATCATGACAATCTAGTGGCAGAGCTCAAGGAGTTTCCAAAAATCATGGAGAAGCACTGTGAAGGAGTTTCCCTAAGCAGATGTATAGATACTACCATGGGAGGGGGACCCACCATAGAGGAAGTAGTCAACATGATCTTTCCAGAAGAGGGGAAAAGAGCGGAAGTTCCTCCTCTGGGGGAACTTGACTTTCACATAGCAATACAAAAAAAGACCAAAGTTTCCCATTTCATTATCTGTATTCAGGCATCAGCAGCTTTACAGTTCTGGACCCTGCCTATCTTTTCCAGCCTCCTAACCTTGAATTCACCCTTGCCCCACTGACCTGTGTATCCTCCTAAGGCTACCAGCACCAGGATCAGGTACCTCATTAGCACACATTCCAGCTTCATGTACACCACAGGTTCTGTGGCGAGGATTTGTAGAATACCTGAAAAGCTGCAAAAGGCAGTGTGGATAGTGGGTAAAATCAGGAGCTCTGGAGGCACAGTGGTGAGATTTGATTCTTGTGTCTTCTGCTTACTCTCTGGATGATATTGAGTAAATTATGTAACCTCTCCGTGACTCAATCTTTGAATTTATGAGATGATTTCTATGAGGATTAAATGAGATAATACAGGCAAGTCTCTCAGGACAGTATCTGACAGATGTGAATCCTAACTGTTAGGTATTCATAACTAAAAAATTCTTGGATGGATATTTGTGGCAAAGACAGTAGTTATTCTCAAATATTGCATCTGCTCCTTAAATTTCCCACTACCTTTACAGTTAGGCAGGGACATATAATGAATTCTAAGCAACAGACTATAATGAGAGAGCTGGCAGTGGATTCTCCAAGCTCTCCATTGTCCTGCTACAGAGATGGAGCAAGACATATGTTAAGATGCAAGAGCCTTGGAACTCAAGCAGCCTGAATGAACGTTGTGTTTTCTAACAATTGAGACTTTAGGGTTATTGTTACTGCACGATAAAGACATCTACCCTGACTAATTCGGGACCACCCGAAAGTTATACCAAAGAGATGGTGGTCCACTTTGTACACTTACACTTACTTTGATGAAGACAAGTGAGTAGGTGCAAACAGCACAAGCAGCATAGCCTACAAAGGCTGGAAGGATGAAATGGGGGTTGTGAAGAAAAGCTGTCACAGGGATAGAGAATGAGAAAACAGAGAGAAGAATGTTGATGATTCAATCTTGGTTCAGGCATGTTTGGGATTAGCAACACATTTCTCAAAATGTAAAGAAACCTAAATAATGACCAAAGTGATTTCACATTCTTTTATTTAGGATGTGCTTTTTTTTTTCCCTATCAGTAAGACTAAAAACAACCAAGAATTTAGAAAAAAGAAATCTTACTTTCATTATTGGATTATGTTAGTAAAAAGAAATAAAACAAATAATTGCATTTCTTAAACTTTTTTTCTAGAAACAGGTAGATTTTTGAGTGTAGGTGGGAGTGGGTCACAAACTCCTTTGAAAATATTATTAAAAACTATAGATTTTTCCCTATGGAAAAATGAAAGTACCCAAATAAACACACCAGTTTCCAGGGCTCCTGGACCCAGAGTTACAAAACATTATGTTGTGAGTTTCTCTTTTAAATCCTAATTTGAACTATCTAGAAATATCTTGAGAGAAATTCCCTAACAATCTTATCAGTTGGGCTACAGTTAATAACAGTACGAGCTTCATGGGGAATGTAGATGCACCATGAACACTTAAATTAGTATAAATGTTGTGAAGGGCAAACAGTCAATATTCATCAAACTGAAAAATGGTAGTCTTTGAGCCAGAAATTCTTTGGAGAGGAATTATCTCTTTAGATACACTGGCAAAATTATGCCATGATGTATATTCAAGGATCTTCATTATAGCTTTGTTTCATATAGCAAAAATACTGGAAAATAATGACCATTGACCAGAAACTGGTTAAATTATAGTACATTGATACAATAATCCTATGCAGCCATTAAATAAAGTGAAATTGGTATGTATGTAAGTTACATGGAAGATGATATATTTACTTAAATCAATAAACATAACTGGTTTATGGTCTTTTTAGATAATTTTTTACAAGAATGTGTGTGTTATGTGTGTGTGTGTGTGTGTCTGTTCTGAAAGAATCTGTAGGAAACCGTTAAAAGTAGTCATTTTTGATGAAGCATATATGTCCATACATGCCACATAGGAACATTTAATAAATATGTTTGCTTTTATATATTGTTTGTTGAGCTCACGATTCCTTTATGCTCTACACTTTCTTCAATGCTTTGGAAAGACAAAAGAATGTGGAAGACAGTCCTTACCACTGACTTTTAATCTTGTTGTTAGTAAAAAAGACAGATATTTGAAATAACTAGAGAAAATATAAGAGACGATATATGAACAACTACAAGTTGAAATGATAAAATCTGCATAATAAGCACTAAACTATGTGTTCTTAGACTGGGGAGAAACTGCTTTATCAAACAAAATATTCTCACCTTAGGCAAATGTTTGTATGTTTGTGTGTATGTGTCTACTTTGAAAAAAAAAATGTGAATTTATACAATTTACATAGAAAGAACTCAGGAAAGCACAGCTTTAATTCCAAAGGGCTGAACACACACACACACACACACACACTCACCCCTTACAAGGCTTCACAAACTTCTTTCTCATAATTTTGGTTATTGAAGGTAGAGCAAGCTCTGAAGATACTTACGACTTATTTATCAAGCATCAAACCAAATAAGAAACATCAAATAAGAAAATAGCAAATGTGGGGCATCTGGGTGGCTCAGTCAGTTAAGTGTCCAACTCGTGATTTCGGCTCAGGTCATGATCTCATGGGTTGTGAGATTGAGTCCAGAGTTAGGCTCAATGCACAGCAGGGAATCTGCTTGAGATTCTTTCCCTCTGCCCCTCCCCATGCTTGTGTGCACACACACTCTCTCTGTCCAATAAATAAATAAATCTTAAAAAAAAAAAGAGAGAGAGAAAACAGCAAGTCCCAACTCATATACCATGTGGTGTTTTTCTAGTTGCTTCTAGATGTGTAATGTAAGTTCTTACATGACTTCAGCTTTCAGACACCAGCAAGCTATATTTGGCAACGTTGGCAGCTTTATTAAGATAGCTGTTAGTGATGCTAAGAAAGTACGTTCATATTCAACAGAGCCTGACAACATTTGCTACATAGGCCATGTTGACAATTGCACCAGCTGGATCATTTTGAATCCTTCCAGTAGACAAATCTGTCAAAAAAAAGTCAACTAGTCTGTGTATGTACCTACACAATCACAGGCATGACTGACATTTTTTTAGTGATGCTAAGATCATATCTTTCTGGGAGAGAATACTGGTATTTATAGTAGACTTAAAAAGAAGTGTTGGCCAAAACATTCTAAAATTCAGTAATATTTCTATGAAAAAATGTGCAGTCAGTTAAATTATCAGAAGATCTACAATGAATAGCTATTTCAGTTTAGATCATTTTGTTTCAAAAAAAACCACTCACTTTTACACGTTGACTAATTGGGATAAATGTGGTACTTATTGTTTTGTGTTGTTCTAAAATGATTCCAAAATTTCCTTAATGACTAAAATATTCTAAATATTGAGGAGGTCTGTTGGCTGGAGCTTACAGGCACAGAATTGAGAAAACCCAGTGATGGTAGTTTGGGACCAGCATTAGCCCCCAATCTTCCCAGCTATTGACAGAAGACGGGATTCTGGACTCGGTAAGATCCAAACACAGGCTCACATTTGCATACTAGGAGTAGGGAGGACTTCCCTCTTGAGGATGATGACATGGGACCACCTCGGTGAAATTCCTCTCCCTGGGTTCATTTGCTGCGCTAATTTGAGTGTAGATCTGGCTGGGAAGTGAGAACAGGTACAGGGCACTTTATCTCACGTGTTGGACTGCTGGCCTGTGATTGAGCTGACAGCCTTCTGAAGTCCATCACTTGCCCAGGAAGTCTGAGAGAGAACTTGTGACAGTCGAGCCACTTGCTTTAGGATTGCCTTAATTATTCTACACACCAAGTCAATTTTACCTCCCCTTTCTAAGTTCTAAAACCTCTTATTTAATAGTATTCACGTCTTCCGTTTGTCTTAGAAAGTGAAGAACTATGATGTAGGCCATTAAGTTAGATGATGCAGGATATCTGAGAGTTTCTGATAATTTATTGCTTATTTAGGAAAATGACTACTTATCAGGAACTGCTGTGACCAGAAGTGATGGAATTTTCTGAAAAACAAAATACTGTGCTACCTAAAATGCCGTGGATTCCAAAGGATAGTGCTCTCCTAGGATAAAGGGGAAGTTCACAGATAAGCAAATCAGTGAACCGCAGATTGCTCGTGGTGAGAGTAGAAATATGCTTTGTGGCTTCACAGAAAGCCCACTCTTTGTTCCTGCACCTGGAGACCTCTATTAATAGGAGTCACCTAGATGTTGGTTATACATAATTTAAAAATAGGAATACAAATTACTGGGCTAGGTGGGTCTCCTGCAGAAATCAGCAGGTGATGCAAGAGAAGAAGAATCTTCTTAAATACAAATTCTGAGTGCCTATCCAGTGGAGAGTAAAATTGACATGATTCAAAGATTAATTAAGCCATTCCGAAAGTTCTTTTTTAGTTGCTAAATACAGGAGGAAAAAACCCAACTTAATCATAGACAAACACTCTGAGAAACAGAATTGTCTCATGCTAATTCACTTCTCTCACTTAACATCCAGCTACCACCTAGCAGCTGGCAGACGTGTACTCTGAATAATAGATTCTGCTCTCAGAAAGGACTGTGTTTTCCCAGAAGTAACTCATAATAGATTAGCTATATGTTAAAAAAAATAAAGTATTTCTCAAATTCCATGTATGGATGAGTGGAATGAGAATGTCAAGAAGATTCTGGAGCTTGTTCTAACTTTCACTGAGGTCTGAATTCAGATATTGGGAAGAGGTGCGGGCAGACACTGGCATACAAGCTGTTTGGGCAGCCTCATGGGGAATGAAACCTCATCTGAAGCTAAGTTAAGGAGAAGGGGCTTCAGAATGCAAAAAAGTATCAAGAGGCAGATAGGATATTGATTCCATGAGATAATATGAAATTGGACTGTAATAATGATATCAATAAAAATAATAATACAATGTATATATATCAAGGGGCTACATTTTAGAATCTTATATGCATTATCTCATTGATCCTGTTAATATTCTTTGGAATTATATGATATCACAACTATTATTATCACCATTATTATTTCACCCACTTTACAAGTGAGGAAACGGAGACTTTATACAAATTAAGAAAATTGCCTAGAGCTGCTTTGCATTTAAGTGGCAGTGCCCACGCTCTCAACAACTATGCTGCCCCGAGCCATCCATCTGCTCAAGGGAACTTTGCAAAGGGGCAAGAGACATCAAGAACCTGACTGAAATCCCATAGTACGGTCTGCTGCAGAGAGACTAAGCCAAGAACCACCAATAGTAAAAATTCCCTAATGGCAGCAATTGCTACTGTGAAACCTGCAAAAGCATCACTGGGAGATGATGCTAGTTACAACGCCTCTAAATGTGGTCTCTAGACTAGCAACATTAATGTTTGTTATAAATGCAGAATCTCAGGGCTCATCCCTATCCTGATGAATCTGTATTATAACAGATCTTATGAATCTGCATAAGATCTCTAGATAATTCACATACAAATTAAAGTTTGAGAAGCACTGCCAACATATCACCCATAAAGTATTGTAGGTTGCAGCCCGAGATAGAATGTTACAGCCTTACTTTCAATTTAACCAGATGAACTGGGGGGTAAGAATTGCATATAGGAGGATTTATTATTTATAGAAAGGTAATTATATTAGTATTAAGATATGACATCAATTTAGGGACATGGCAGATCGTGCTACTCTCTACGACAAGAATTTATAAGACTGCTTGTGGACTGTGGGTATGGAATTAGCTGCCAATCCCTGAGGTCCAGTTCTGTCTCTTGAAAATCTTCTCTAAAACAGCTGATACCATGGTGCTGTTCTAAGACAAGTCAGAGGTAAGATAAGGAGGCACCTCTGTATGTCATCATAGAGTAGCATCCGAAAATGTAATCCATGAAAAACCATCCACACCTCCTTGGAAATTGTAGGTGGAAATGTGGAATGGATAATGCTTTCATAACAAATGCAGACTGAAAGTTGATAGTCCCCATGGAGTCTAGAAAAGTGAAAGTAAGAATCAAGGACTTTGTTTCTTTAGCTTCATCTAGAGGAGAAAATATCATTACCAGTTACCAGAATATACCCCTCCATTGGACAGCTATATCTATTTAGAACAGACAATGTCTTACCAAACCTCCAGGGCTTGATGAATGGCTGCTTAAGGCCACTTTACTACCTATGTTCTGATCCTAAATTCATCAAGCAAATTTTTCTTATTTTAATTCACCTTGTCAGGTCAGTTCCCAACTGGTAAGATGCATTTACCAGATGGTACGTAAATTCAGTCCTTGTTACAAATTATTGAAATGGCTTTCTGCTGAAAATCTCTCAGGGCAAATCTGGGTGGTGTTAATCTCTTTCACGCTGACCTAAATATTTGGGAATCGCTAAAGGAAGACACTAGACCTTGAATGTGGAGTAGCTGTGATCAAGTTCAACATTATAAAAAGGGCTGACCTAAAATAATCGATATTAATTGTCTAATTCAACTATTTTTTTGGTCAGTAGTAGTACAGAACTGAATTGCTAACTACAGTACTTGATCTGTGCCGTCCTTAGGAGAGAAAGTATGCTGGTGCATGCTCCAGGTAAAACTGTGCTTCCTCTGTTTTCACCCTGCCCTTGGCAACGACAGGGAGGGAGCTGGGTGCTCCAGATGTTGTGGGGGAAGCCATTTCTCATACTGTTTCTATGGTGCAATAAGGAAATCCTTGTGCTCTGGGATTAAAACAAGAGTCAACACAATTCCTGGTTCTCTGGGTAAGATCATCCACACCACTGGCCTCCATATTGCCATTAGAAGGTTAGAAAGGGGTGGCTATGCTTTCCTCATAATGGGCCTCCCTAAGCTGTGGAGGTGGGAGAGATGTCCTCTTTGCTTCTGTCCTGGTTTGCTGTTTTTTTTTTTTCTCCATAATTGCTTCTGTCAATGATTCTTGGTGATTTTAATGTCCGTGTGGTGATTCTCCCAATAACCTGGACTTGTTCTTGACTTTTCCTGAGATTGCCAGGTCTATGGACATATTCTAAAATTTCTCATTACCAATTTCTCTAGAGATGCCATTCTCCAAGTACTGGAAAATCCAGGCAAACAAAGACGAGTTGATTATCCTACCTCAAAGCCACATTTACCTCATCCATAATGAGCAGAATCTGAGAGGAGCCATTTACATGCTTTTTTTTTTTTAGCAAATTGATAGGTTTGTTTTTCATATTCACTAAATCTAGTAATAATAAAAAACTGAATTTATGTTTTATGACCTTTTCCAAGTCACTCACTCCCTGTCCTAACTTTACAAAAACCCTATCGAGATCTGCAATCCATTAATTCTATCACTTTTTATTTTCATTAAATTTTATTTTTATTATGAAATACAGAGAATCAACTTCTCAATTCTGCAAATAAAACTTGAATTGCTAAAATTGAAATGAAGCTATTATCAGTTTTGAGATAATTCTATCATAAAATTGAAACTTTCTGTGACATGCTATATTCTCCATTTATCTCAGTTTTACAAAGTCCTAAATATCACATATTTATTTCATTATTTTTTGACTGACTGTCTTTTTCCCCTAGAGTATGACATCAACGAAGGCAAGTATTTTTGTGTGTTTTGTTCACTGTTGTATATTTAGCACCTAAAATTGAGTGTCTGACACAAAATAGGCCTTTAATAATACTTAATCTTTACATTCATTCATCTGTTTGCCTAAACAAATTCCTACATACAGAATTCTAAGATAACTGAGAAACAGAATCTATTTTTAAAGATTTCATATATTTGGTGACAACTGTTTAAATAATTATAGCGCAAAGTGTAATATGAAATAGGAATACACACAGTGATTTATGGGGGCGCTGAGGAAATGTATACAAGTCAGTGTGGGGCTAGAGCAACATTGAGGAAGACGTGCTGCTTACTCCAGAGGGGGTGGTCGGAGCTATTCAAGCGAAGGGAGAGATGATTGAGGGTATATTTTAGGAAGTCCAAAGTACAGAGGCAGAAACCTTAGGGAGCCTGTTAGGGTGTTTATGGGCTATGAAATGTGAATTAGTGAGAGGCAGAGATGAGAACTGAGAGTCACTCGTGCAAGTTTAAGAAACCTATATTCCCCCCCTTTTATGTATATTATAGGAAAGCACTGAAGAGTTTTAAATATGGAAGTGAAATATACAGATTCATACTTTAGTTAAAGGATGAGGTCGAGCATGTCCTAGTCCAGGGCATCCACGATAACAAGTCTGAAGTTAAGCATGATTTATAGCAACAGAGAAGACAGAACAGATTTGAACAGTATTGGTATTTAGGAGGCATTAACGAGAGAACTGACCAATAAGGGGAAAGAGTGAAGTTAGTGATGACCATTAGCTAACAACGATCAGTACTGTGACCAGATCAAGTTAAAAATTAACAAAAAAGCAGCTTTCCTATATAGAAAAGATGCTTTTCAAAGGACAATCAAGCACAAGACACGTAGGAAGAAACCTAACAAGAAAGTTGCCAGATATATGTAAACACAATTTAAATTTTTATTAAGACGTAAGAGAAAACTCGAATAACCTGTGACTCCTTATGCTTGCATAGAAATAGTGACATCAGTGCATTGGGAATGCAAATGTAAATTAAATATGTCTACATCAATTACTATTACGATTCTCATGTCTTCCCCTCCCATTCTACTTCTTGATTTCAATCCCAAAGAAAAAACTTGCTAAAATTTATGCATATAAATAAATGTGTAAGAATAAAAAGAAAAAGTCAAAGAAGATTTGTTAATGGTAGAGAACTACTAATGTTAAGTGTATACTAAGCTGTACTAATTAAACCATGCCATAATGGCTTAGAGGTGACACATCAATGGAACAGAAAAGAGGACAAAAATAGAACCATCTGTATGGGATATTTAGTACATGATAAATATAGGTTTTTAAAACTCAGTGATGGGAAAAAACGTTACTCAATAAACTGGATTAGGATAGCTATGTTTTGAGGAAAAAGAGCTGGATTCTTACCTTTCTTATCCAACTGATTCACTGTCAACAAAATTTAAAAACCAAACAATAAATTCTGAAAAGTGTTTGCATTACATATGGCATAATTTCCTTCATCTATAAATAAATAGTAATGGTTTATTTAAAACAAATAAGCAACTGCTTGAAATGGGCAAAAGATCTGAACAGCCAGTTCTCTCTTTCTCTCTCTCACATAGACACATTTCATATAAACAACTAATAATATACATAAAAGTTTCCCTCACTTAATTAAAATATGCCAATTAGAAGAAAATCTGCTGTTTTTCACCAACAAGATTTGCAAATATTATAAACATTTATGAAATTCCATATTATTTAAAGCATGGGGAAATCCATACTATCATCCCCCTTTGCCGGAAGTTTGCAGATGCTTCATACCAATTTTTGTAGGGAAACTGCAAATTTTTAAAATATATATATATCATTTGGAATTCAGTCTGTGATAAGATTCACTTGAATAAGCTCCTTAAATGTACACTGCAATAGAAAGGATATTGAATTGGGTGTGTAAGGTGGGTTCCATACTTACAGCGCAATGTTATGGAGCTATTGATGAAGAGTGAGTTATAGCTATGAGTTTTGCTATATGGAGATTATGCATAATTATATTTTTAAGTGAAAGAATCAAGTTAGAGATCAGTATATGTCATTTGATTACATTAAAAATAGCATATGCACATGCTTTTTTATTTGCATATGCATGCAAATATGTGCTGGAAAAATACACCCCAAACTGCTAACAATAGTACAGTTGAGGAAAGGAACTAAGGAAGCAGTAAGTAGAGGAAGGAGATTTTTCATTTTTTGTTTTTGAACACTTTAATGTTTTCTGAAATGTTCTAGAATAACCTTATATTACTTTTAAATAAAGACTACCTAGTGGTGAATTAAATGCTGCAATATTCTATAGTTCTTATTGGATTTACTAGCAATATCAAATTTAGAATAAAATTAGACCGTTTCCTCCTCAGTAAAGAATATGTTTCAGTAGACGGCTGAGCAGACGTGTTGTGGAGGCATAGAGAAACAGGACAAATAGTAATAAGACAAATATTAACATGGCCCATTCATCCATCCATATGATTGCACAAGCACCCCTCTTCCCCCTCCTCCTCACCCCCTGCCATATGATTGACCTGTAGATTCAAGGACTCAGTTAATTTTGTCAAGAATTTTTCTGGAGATGGTGGTAAGTGACTAACATAACCCAATATTGAATATTTATCAAAAAATCCTTTTACATTCTTGCTCTGGTTTCTTATTCACCAGGCAAACTTCTTATAAGTTGGCTTCCCAACTACTTCTGCTTGTGTTGTAAATTAATAAATTGATATTCTCATTTATACTTCAGGTTCTGTGAACTTGATTAATGTGAGTCTCATCCTCGGCAATTGACCCATTCTTGGAATGCTGACAAAATCAAATTTCCCAGCATGTGGAACCAATCCTAGGCTCTAGGTTCCAATGTCCTCTCCAAGGCAAATGCTAACTTTAGAATATTTCATTCAAATAAAACAGACTTCTGCTGGAAATAGTTTTAATTAAAATGCTCCATTTCTATCAACTTATAGCGATTATTAAAAGCTTGATATAAACCTTACCTCCTACATAAAAACTTCCATCATTATAACGGGTGATTTGCTTCTTCTAAATGTTTGTAGAGATTGTTTCCCTTGTACTTGTTGGGCATTTATCACACATTGATTGCATTTTTTTTCATTGACATTGATCATATCCTGTACAAAATTGAGCTACTGGTATATTTTCTATAATGATTGTTATCTGGCATAATCCCTTACACTCAGTGAGGTTCAAATTTAGTGTATATTTGTTGATTTAAGGTTTCTTGATTGTCCTCTTCTGCATCAATGTCTCCTCTGAATTTATTTCCTATATTACTATTTAAACAAATGCCTTATCACATTTCTTAAATTTTATTTTATATTATTTATTTATTTTTTTAAATATTTTATTTATTCATTTAACAGAGAGAGAACACAAGCAGGCAGAGAGGCAGGCAGAGGCAGAGAGAGAGGAGCAGGCTCCCCACCGAGCAAGGAGCCCGATGCGGGACTCGATCCCAGGACTCCGGGATCATGACCTGAGCCGAAGGCAGTTGCTCAACCAACTGAGCAACCCAGGCGTCCCAAATTTTATTTTATATTATTAACTTGTATAATGACTAACTTTCCTTTAGTTCACATACTTGTTGATGGTGGAAAAGATTTATTAATCCATGTAAAAGAAATGAGTGCTGAATGAATCTAAATGTGTATACTCCTTTACATGACCTTAAGGCATTATGCTTTTTTTTGACAAAATATCAAAATAATTTATTATTTTATTTATTGTGTTATGTTAGTCGCCATACAGTACATCATTAGTTTTTGATGTAGTGTTCCATGATTCATTGTTTGCATATAACACCCAGTGCTCCATACAATCTGTGCCCTCCTTAATACCCATCACTGGGCTCATCCATCCCCCCACTCCCCTCCACTCTAAATCTCTGTTTGTTTCCCGGAACCCATATGCTTTTAAATAAAATACAGTCCGTCCATATGAGTATTAAATAAACAGATACCCACGTAGAATTACAGGAGCTCCTAATAGAAGTGCTATGAACTAAAGTGATTCAGGAATTTTTTTTTAGACAATTATTCTTACATTTGGTTTGAGTAAAAACAGAAAAATGCAAGCGTTTTTGGAGTTAGGTTCACTTTTAAAAAGTGGTAGTAAGTAGAGGATAAATTAGCAATGAAGCATTTGCCCACCAGCTATGCAACAATTGTTTTATTTTCTTGCTCTCTTTCTGTTTCTAGAGTGAAGAAAAATGTTCTGTGAGTTGATATATTCTTTTCATATATTTGAAAGGCTGCATTAGCTTTTGTTAATTAACTTAATTACTGTGACTCAAGCAACCCTGACTTGCCTGAAATGTTAGTCAGGTCTGGAATAGAGCAGGGGATGTCTGATGGAAATTATACTTCCTGTAGACTCTCTCTGGTGTTCTTTCTCTATTAGTATTTGGCCACCTTGCTTTATGGAGTTTGGCTATCTTTGACCACATATTAAACAGATTATAAAAGTATAAAAGCGATCCATTGACCTTGAATAAAGAAAGCATTTTTATGGCAAGTGTAGATTAGTTACTTCTAGAATTCTATTTAGGAAATTAGTTCCCATATTCAACATACCTTGAGGGTATTAATTATCAGAGCTAGAATGAATCCATAAAAGTTACATTTCCTGTTTACATTTGCATATATGATCTCTGCATCGAGCTATTTCTCATCTAGGCTATAAAGTCAATTCATTTCTCCAGAAAGATTCTTCTGTTTCTCAAGTTCAAAAACTGCTGTCTTATCTTATCCTTAAGCATTTCTGACATTTTTTTTCCCAAATTTATTTTAATTTTTCAGTGTTACAAGATTGATTGTTCATGCACCACACCCAGTGCTCCATGCAGTACGTGCCCCTCTCGATACCCACCACCAGGCTAA